>OX463845.1:25610737-25744650 GCA_949825065.1 Odontocerum albicorne
TAGTTTCAATTCATCTATATTTTCGAATGAATCAAATAATCAATCATTGGCTACTAGAAATGCATCTTTTATCATTTCACTATCTGCTAAATATTCTCATGTTTCGGTTATTCACAAGATAAGATGCAACGGTTGCTGCCTGAGATTTGATTACGAGTTTAATAAAATACGATTATTAGCCAGTTGTTTGTAACTTCAATTAATTAATCTTTTGTTTACGAAATTGCCTTTTTAATGGATTATTTATTTCAAAACTTTCATGTATGCTTTTAAAATGTCTTTCAACTCTGCTAAATATTCTTATGTTTTGGTGATTCACAAGCTACGATATGCAACTGTTGCTGCTTGAGATTTGATTACGAGTTTAGTAAAATACGATTATTAACTGGTTGTATGTGATTTCAATTAATTAATATTTTCTAGCGTGATTTACATTTAAATGGATTATATATGTCAAAACTTTCATGTTTGCTTTTAAAATGTCTTTCACCTCTATATTTTTTTAGATGTGCCATAATTGTACGAGTGTGTCATAAAACTCAGATTTTTAATTTCACTGTTTATCCCATTCTGTTTTATAATTGTATGTCTATATTTTCCTTACATTTATTTTAGAGATTATACTCCTGTTTTTAACTACGGTAAACACTAAAATCAGCAGTAATTACTATGCACTTGACATATCAACCAACACGACGTTGTCATCATAACGTTACTGTATTTGACCGGTTGTGTCGTGTGGTGCGAGTTGCGATCCAACGTCAACTGCTGTTTATGTTAACTTACCTGAAATTATAGCAAAAAAATACTAGATTTTGACATACTTTGATGACCTTCATGATCTAATTAGTGAAATGCCTTCCAAGCCGGGCTTCGTGGGTTCAATTCCTGTTGGTACCAAGATTTAAAAAAAATATTCAGTCTATTTTTGACTGAAGGCATCTTTAATATTGTTCTGGATGGCTGGAAGATATTGCCTTATGGTAATAAACTCTCCAGGTTGTACTGTTTATAACAAAAGTTAAATCCAATGCATTATTTCTAACAAAAGCACATTTAAAAAGATACAAATGTACTTACCGTAAGTAGTTTATTATTTTTCTGCCAGGGTTGTTTGAATTGTTTATTTGATAAAAATACATTAAGTTTTCATTCATACTATTTTTTTTATAGGGGTAGGATTTTTATAGAATTAGAATTTTGTGTTGAGTCGTTTTTCATATCAGCGATTTTGTGAACTTTGCATAAGAGAGCGTCATTAACACAACACTTACTCATAAGGATATAGAGTTTTCAATGTTGCGAAGATGCACCTCGGCCACACGAGGTCACGCCCCGGCTCTGCATCAGATAATTACCGGTTTGTCATTCTCTTCATAAATCGGAGTCGGTCGCGGAGGAACCTGTCCTCGCGCGTATTGGCAACCGCGTCCGCAAGAAATACGGCACAATATCGGCAATGGAAACAACTGCAGGGCCGTGAATCACTATAGAAACTCCGCCCGGGGTGCCGCGAGCATCTCTAATACTACAACTAATTGATCAATTTTGAAATAATGCTTGTTTAATTGTTCTCTCAGAATTGAGTCATTACCCGCCCGAGGTAGGTTTTTCGGGCCGCATTAAGAGGCGCTAATAGACCTAACAGGACCATCCGTGCCTGTGGAAGTGCTCATTTATCATCCTTTGTCAGCGCAGCTATTTATGAAATAGGGATCCAAATTCCTGGTGATGTTGGTGGTATATTGAACCTGGTCGGTATAGTGCATTTAAGAATAATAGTTAGCTAATGTAAAATGTTTCTTTGATACTAATTATCTGTTGACAATCATACTTATTTGTATTCAGGGATCCAGGTTGCAATTCTCTGGATTTTATGGATTGATTTTTGTTTGAATTCGTTATGATGACCCATGTTAAGTTGTAATATTCTTACATTTTTGTTTGAATTCGTTATGATGACCCATGTTAAGTTGTAATATTCTTACATTTTTGTTTGAATTCGTTATGATGACCCATGTTAAGTTGTAATATTCTTACATTTTTGTTTGAATTCGTTATGATGACCCATGTTAAGTTGTAATATTCTTACATTTTTGTTTGAATTCGTTATGATGACCCATGTTAAGTTGTAATATTCTTACATTTTTGTTTGAATTCATTATGATGACCCGTGTTAAGTTGTAATATTCTTACATTTTTGTTTGAATTCGTTATGATGACCCATGTTAAGTTGTAATATTCTTACATTTTACTCATAAGTTTGTGTTTGATTCAAAATGTGCAGAAAAAAAGTTAATATTTATTTCTCTCTCTTTCTTATTTTAAGACATATGATATACTGTAAAAGCACCTAAGCAGCCTTTTTGGTCAAATAATGTTTCCATCAATCACTAACGCCTGGAAGTTTTGATCACTGACGATATTTTTTAAACTTTCCTTAGGCTAAACGATCTACGAGTTCTATTTGGTAAGATATCTGTCTTTCAGCCTGGAGGTTGTTGTTCGATCCCTGCTGGTACCCATTTTTTTCAAATAGGGTTCTAGTCTGGGTTTCAATTAAGGTCTCTTTGGCGTCTTTCTGGTTGTATGAAAGAAATTGTCACATACTAATGAAGCCCACCAGGCTGAATTATACACTTATAAAAGAGTAATGCAGTTGATGTAAAAGTAGATTTGTTTAAATGTATCAAAAAATAAAAAAAAACGTAGTTTAAAAGATTCATTATTCTTATTTTATACCATTATTGTTCCAAGACTAGAAATTAATGAGTAAAATTGTTGGACCGGTTCCATTTTTTTTAAAACCCTGTGATGTGATTTACTAAATTAAAATCCGATGTATTGTTCTTTAATCACCTAAAATTTTACTAATATCTAAATAATTTAGTTAATGGTCGTGCTTGTGAGGTTTGAAAGTTGATCCATAAATCTATTAGTGTCAAAGCACAGTGTTTAATGCCTACTTTTTTTAATAAATCAGAACAATTCGATACGCTAAAAATTACTTGTCTTATTAAGTTTAAATTTTTCACGCGTAAGTCAACAATAAATTTAATATTGAATGAGAATAATAAACAGAGTCTTGTCGTAAATATAAGAAAAAAATATAAATATTTTTTTTGTTTAACGTTATTCATAAACTTTAAATTGATTTTTCAATGTTTTGTATCTTTTAGTTTTGCAAGATTATGTAAAAATAACAGAGCTCTCTCATTATTCTTTGTAAAATCAAACCTTACTACAAATAAGGGTTTTGATGTTTTGGGGTTCGACTCCAAGTAAAGACGGTTAGTTGAAAGGTGAATATGCAGATATTGGGTTTATCGAATTAAAGTAGCGTTAAATATAGGATCTAACTTGTCCGAACATCAGAACTAAGTGCTCAGGATAAGATCTGATTGATGCGTATAAAATACTGAGATTGTATGTTGTTTTGTATTGGAAACACGTGGCATAATTAACAATATATGGTTTGGATATGGCAATGATAAGAAACCATTAACGGTTACCATGGTTTAATTTTTTTTGGCCAATTTGATCAAATAACTTCAATTCAACTGTGTAAAGTTTGCAAAATGATTTGAGAAACTGTTTTTTTTTTCCTTAAAATAATGGTATTACCCTATCGTTTTCAGGATTTTCACCCCATCATCAAGGTTTAAATTGTTTCACGGACTTCAAAGCTTTACTTTTTTTGGCACCGCACTTTATACAACATTGCTAGTTACTAAATAATATACCATATCGAGATTTTCTGCATTCGAGAGAATAATAAAAATCCGCGTTATTATCTTGACCATACTTTGGAGTAACTATCCTTATAGAAAATAATAAGGAAGGTTGGGAGGCGGAAAAATATACATTTTCAGTTGTTATTTTTCCCGAATTTTTATACGTTTCTAAAAGTACTCTTGGATTATTTTAGATAAGTAGACGGTACTAGAGTACTTAATGGTCATATTGATGGGACATTATTCAACCATGGAAAACTTCCTGCGTTTAGAGTAATCCAAAGTCATCATTTCAAAAACGTTTAACTCAGGGTCGATTGAAGATCTTTTTCTTTAGGGTATTGATTTATTTGACCTATTATTATTGAGAAACGAAAAGTGAGTAATATTAAAACTAGTAAAAAGCAGTGATTTTTCGTGAGGTCTTACCAAAACATGAATATTATCCATATAACACATGTGTTACTATTACATATATAATGCTTTATACATAGTCGTTCTCTGATTCTTCTTTTAGAAGAAACTGGATTAAGTAGCCATTCTGCAAGCTGGGAACATGTCCTCTGCAAGAATGTAAAACGGATGTATATTTCTAAGATATCAGGGAAATTAATGCTCATTCTTTGCCATGGACACTAATGGGATTGGATAAAGTAGTAAATGAGTTAGAATAACCTAATCTGATAATTATGATAAAGGATAACGAATCGTTCTTTCCATTTCTGAGTTAGAACTTAGAAATAACAACTCTTATAACTCCTTCAAATGGAAATTAGAAATCAATCATAAATGCATAGAAAATACTAATTACAATTAATGTTATAATTTTTAAAATTTATTTAAAAAAGAATACGGAAATTAAGGTTTTAGAACACTTTACTTACGTTTGATATTTTTTTATTAGTGGAATGATCAACTAAGACAAATAATCACTTCATTACGTTTTCGTCTTCAACATACTATCTAGCAAATTATTTTTTTCTTTCTAAAACCTTTTAGCGCAGTTGCATTCAAACCCTTCGATTATTATAAATTTTCATCTTGTTTTGAAACAAATTTCAATAAACCGCGTAATTCTAGCATACTAATAACTTTTAAAACGGAAAGCAGGTTTGTATTCAAGAACAAGTCGTAAGAAAATCCAGTGTAAAAATTACACTCTGATCGCATCATCTGTATGATTTGTAGCAGTGCACTCTATCAGAATTTTACTTGTGATACCTGTATTTCGAGCACTCATTAACATAGGCTTTAATATGCGACAGTTTGTTAAGAGTGGACATCTTACCGGGTTTAATATGTGTAAAATATATCTTTCTGCATTTCAAGTTGTTAAGTGTCATAATAATAATTTTATTTTCTTAGAAAACGTCACATTGGCATTGCTAGCACGAGCTCATTCGTATATTTAAGTTAAGAAAAATACATACATAGTTTTCGAAGAATGCGCGAATTATATTCACAAGACGATAATATTTTTATAATAAACTTAACAATACATATTGAATTAACCTTGTACTATATATTATATTTGAAACGTTTTAACGACATATTGTAGATAAGTTTCCAAGATTGACATGTGTCTTTATAATACCCGCATAAATTTAAGCAGCCGTTTTAAAAAAAAATATATTTATTTATTTTACCAAAATATTATTTTAATTTATTTTCGTTAAATAAAAAAAGTAACCAAAATTAATTCAACGAATAGCTATCGATCATATTTTCGGTGTCATCGAATTGAGTTTCAAAATTTTAAAATGCTAATTTTGATGCTATTTAGTTTTATTATTGATTATTCCAAATGTACGACAGAGAAAATATATTTATATTACATATTTCGGAAATTATACCAATCACAAGAATACCAAACTGTCTTGAAATTCAAACAAAGTGGTTGGGATAATGTTATTTTTATTCAATAATTTTTTAATGAAACTAAAAATGAGGTGATAATATTTTGGGCTCAAATACTCAACACATTAATTAAAAATCTGCCAGAATCAAGCAACATGATCATGGTTTTGTATATTTTTTTTTAATCTCCGACAGTAACAATATTTTCTAAATGTCGTTTCCTTACAACTTAGTAAAATGTTATGTGCACCGCGGATCGTGGGATAGGCTGAAACCACTCTCTTCATAACAGCGGTCCAGATGGATATCTTATTTGCACTGCTATCAAATATATGCACCAGTATGGGATTCTCATTAACGGGGAGATTATGGGAAGACGGACGGCCTTCCAGCGTTATCGCCTGCGATCCGAATCAAAGCTACTCCATAAAGAGGAAAGACTTGAACTATTTATAGGTCGGTATTGTACATTCCACTCTTTGCCGTAGCGGTAACAGAAGTCGCAAATAATCAGCAATGTTTTTATTCATATAGTTAATAACCATGAATTATAAGGATATATTAATTCGAATAATGTTGTTATGGGAATCTGATGTATCAAAAGTTTTCACATCGATTACAATTTTTTTCTGGAATTTCAAGACCATGGTAGAAATGAATGCCAGAATAAGAATTATTATTTTTAAGAATAAATGTGAGCTAAAAACTGACGTGTTAAGTAGAGTAAAAAACAGCGAATTGAGGTTGTGTTACTATATTGAATGAATGAGTGAAGAAAGACTGATTAAATTAATTTACAACTCAAGCATATATGACAGTTGTGGTACAAGACAACCTAGAAAAATATATTTGGATTAAATTATAAAAAAATAAAAGAAAGTAATGAGTACGAGAAACACAAGGAGGTTTATGAGATGTATGGAAATGAAGCAGGTGAAGGATGTATGTCGTAATAGGAAAATATGGCGCTTTATCAACTCCGCCTACCCCAACGGGTAAATGGCATCATGGTATGTATGTGAGTGTCAGAAAAGTCTATTAACATCAAATAAAAATAAATAAATATTGACGATAATATTTTGGAGGATTATTTGATCAAAAAGAAAGAGAAAACAAGATATTTTCAGATATTGCAACTACCATAAGAAGACCTTGATTGTTTTTTTGGAAGAAGATTTTCAAATTTCATATAATTATTTATTGTAATGGAATTCTTAAATTTCCCGTGGTTTTCCTTTTGTTAAAAATGTTTAGATTACTAAGAATTTTAAACGTCTTTTAAAATTCTTTTTCTATTTTTAATAACTTTTTACACAAACTCGGGATCTTTCAGTCAGTGAAGCAATGTTGAATTAATTCAGTTTATTGAGAATACAGATTGTGTTTTATATTCTAGCACCAATATAGTAACCTCCTCTTTTTAAATTGGAAAACTATAATAATTCAATATCTTTATTCTAGAAACTACAAACAATTTTGTCTTTTTTATATTTACCAAGAGCATGCTCACCGTAAGCTTCGACAAGCATTCGATGCGATTGTGTAGCAGTTTTCTTCAAACGGTAACAGAAAATCAATGCTATCGGCGAATCGTAGTTTTCAGGCACAAAAACAGACATGTTCAACGCTATGAAAACATATGTACTTGTATTAAACTTGTATTGTTGTGAGTTAAAAGTCTTTGACAAATGCAAACAAAAGAAAAAGGCGCCAATGACGCGGTTTGACAGTCACTACATTGACAACCAGATCCATCTATGAGCGAATTCCGGTTTAATATTTACAGACCTGGTAAACGTTGTATTAACATATTTGCCCAATAACAATACAATTCCTTTCGTTCACAGATCAAAAAAAAATTCTAGAGCAAAATATAAGATTACTGAATTTATAAGATAACTGGCTGCTCTCTCAATTTTTTTAAATGATTCATAGTTACTTTTTAAAGAATATATTGAAAAATTTGTAAAACTGAAAACAGCATTTTTCTTGGCTCCATCCCAGTATACCGGGTTGGATGTTTTTTTAATCCTCTCGCTCCACAGTTGTCTGTTGTGGTTAAAATTCTTCGCCCCTTCCAGCGCTTTAATGTCCTCTTCTATACCATTCATCTAACTTTCCTTGAATGACTTCTTCTTATTTTCCTGTCATTAAATATATATTTGGGTCTTTTAACCCTACTACTACGAGGTGGTCTCCCTCTGTTTGTTATTTATAGGTATCACGTTTAGACAACCTCTGATATACTCGTTTCGCTCTACGAGGGACGCCCAGCATTACCCTCAGTAGCATCATATTTGCTGCATTGTACTACTGTGTTTGCACATTAGTGTGCACAGAGCATTCCGCATCATTCAATATCATCAGTCGTCTTGTACACTCGGCCCTTCATCTTTAGTGGCATTCTTTGATCATAGGCCCCTTAAGCGTTTTTATTCGGTGTCGTATCTGTGTTGCTATTCTCACCAACGTTAGTAAAAGAACCAAGGCATTTGAAGGAGTTGACTTTTCAGGGAGCTTGCTGTCTTAATTTGATGGTTCTACTTCCATTTGTTCTCACAAAGAGATCTTCACATGCTCCGTTTACTTACTCTAGGATTTCTTGTATTACCTGTTCGTTTTCATGGTTAGGGATTATGTCGTCTGTACACACATCATATTAGCTCAGTGTCAACTATTATTTATAATTGAAATAACACAAATAAAGGTGTAAAAAGGTTGTTCATCAACAATAGTTTGGCAAAGAGCCAGGCAGAGGAGCTTAAATCAATAATAATTTTAAGGATAAACGTGAAGAATTATAGATCAAAGAGGAGATGCGGGTAAGAGTCCTGTCAACCACATTTTGATCGCTAAGGCTCTCATCGGACATTGATTGTACTGTCTAAATAGTATGAGGTTTCTCGTTTTCGTAAAAATATTTTTCATAACTGAGAAATAACAAGAATAAAAATACTTAAGGTACGAATCTCAAAAATTACATTCCTATTGAAAGTTGCTTGGAAAGAAATATTATACGTTATATGTATGACAGTTATTGTATCTTTTAGTATTCAGATCAAAATGAGGTGACGCATAACTAACAAAGTATTAAAGTCGTGGCTTAATGTACATAAAATGATAATAAACATATATTTAAAGCTTTATAATGCATTTGTAATATGTAAAGCGAATAAGATTAAATAATATATTTTCTTGTAATCGCTGCTATATTAATGAAACATAAAGTATAAAGGTGATCACATTAAAGTGAAAATGTAAGTCAATTTGATTCATAATAATTGTATTGTCGTTCAGTATTCTTCTTGTACTTAATGTTTACGAATATTGCTCTCGCTTCAATTTTATCAGACTTAAATTATCTGCACTGACCTTATAAGTTGTCATACTTCTACTTAAGCTAACATATATGTAACCTGAATTATTTTACTGAATCTGATATTTTGGGGAATTGATTTGCTATCCGATATTAGTCAAATAAAATTTTTACTTTTATAACTTAGTACATTTGAATTTATTTTCTTCGACGAATTCCCGTGGACCGAAAGGTTCACCAATGTTTCTTCATTGCAGAATTAGCGAATATCGAAAACGATTTCACATCGTGAACGAAAATTATCCTAATATGCTTTGGGCCTGTTATAAAAAAATATATAGAAAGTTTTATGAAGCTATTTATCATGGGTAAAGTTGAAGGAAAATGAGCAAAAAAAAGTCTCTAAGATAGATCAAAGAAATAAGTTAACATGACTCTCTTTAAACTCTGTATTGAAAATTACCTAGAACCGAGAGAATTGGAAATAAATAGTGCACTAAGTTCCATACATAGCAGAGGACCACAAAGCTCAGCATTGCCATATGATAAAGAAGAATAGTGAATTTAATTACGCTGTCTGTAAATTATAGTGTCTGTGAACATTTTTTCTATGACATGGTACAATATTTTTTCGTTGAGCACATAACAAAACGCAAACCATTTTAAAATGGTTTTCATGTTTTTTTTAAACACTTATTTACATTTGATTTGAACTCTTGAATAAATTATCATTACAAAACATTCAAAGTTACCTTTGGCGTTGTATACTAATTTCCGGTGCATTGCTATATAGGGCTTGTTTTTCACCCATGGATTTTGGGTTCAATTTGCGGTGGTGTCCAAAAAATCACTATTTTCTTCATTGCCTTTCGAAACATCATGGTTGACTGAAAAAAGTTACCAAATACTTAATTAGATAGAATTGTATACAACGAAATATGATCAAAATATTAAGGGCATGATTAACTGAATTTTATGATTGTCAGATTTGTCATATTTTGGGCTGAGAATTAAACAGATGAAAGTTGCGAAAATTTAATTATTAATAAAAACTGTTTATAATATTTTAATGTTTCTACAGCTTATTGTACATACTACTTTAAATTCATAGCAAATAGGAATAGGAAGCAAACCTGTGTCTATTCTTGGAGTAAAATATTTAAAAGAAATAATGGAGAATAAAAACAATCAAAACAACCCCTTCAAGACTATAATATTAAACCTTTAAAGTAACACGCCACCAATTCTATCTTCTAATAAACAGAATTCCAAGGTTTGTTATATTTCAGTTTTGTTATATTAAATTATATATTGACACTTCACAGGTAAAATATTGTACACATCATTGGGAAAATTTGGTAGGAGGGTAGAAAAACTGTAGAGCTTTTATAATTATTTATATTTTTATTAACACATATTATTTTTACATACAGTACAATCAGGCGGGTTTATTACCATGTGACAATATCTTCTACTCGGAAAGATGTTAAAGGGGCCTCAAGCGAAAGTCAGACTGAAACACGTTTTAAAATTAATAGAGTTTCAACAGGAAACGAACCCATAATTCCCGTGCTGGAAAATATGCTTCTCATCCACTATGCCACGGAAGTTGTCGTATCGTTACTAATAAATTCGCATGGTGACTGTAATGCTTTTTTCCTAGAACGATTTGATTCCATAAAATGTACACTTTTTAGTCCAATGTGTACGTGTATATTACTTGACCGTAGATTTTCGTTAATGACAAAAGTTCATTTTCTAAATATTGTTTTACACTTAGTGAAATTCCATTTAAACTTTAAACGTATGCATTAAAAAAAGATGCAATCGACAAAACTCGATATGTTTTGATGTGTTTTCAATGTCAATATATCTTGAATCCTCTATCTTGAAGTCAGTAACATATGTATTAAACGGTCAAATTACGTTTTTATTTTTGTTTCAAAGCGATATTAAGATTCACTAAATATTCCAAAATGTATGAAACATGGTTTGGATCCATTTTTGATGATATATACGTAGTACAATACTCAGAATAAATGTCGGCAATTTAAAAGCTTTGTATATTTTTTAGTCTATATATATTTATACTATGGTTATATTTCTATGTTGATTCGTTTGTACTCAAATGATTTATATTTAAAAACATTAATCAAAGTATCAGAGAATCTGCATGAGTTCTCTGCGTTAGGTGTTTAAATAAATAAGCGTTTATTAGAATATTCCCACACCATATATTTTTAACATTTGACCCCCCAACTCATGACTCAGTGCGGTGGTCTACCAATATTATTGTTCCCGTGTCCAACTGTAAATATTCAAAATTAAAGATGATTTTCTGAGAAATTAATTGTCTTCCCTACTCCATAGTATGTGATTAAACCGAGCGTCAATGTTGGGAAACAAATCATTGATCACACCTCGTATCGGGTCAGTAACAGGGGTGGCACGTATGTTTTTAACTTAAAAAGGCAAAAAAATGGATAATATTGCTTTTTTTTATATTAGTAAATTCAAAACATCAATATTTAATAAGAAACTAAAGAAACGTTATTTATCTCAAAATATTCCTCGTCTTTAACTCCTACAAATTTAACGTCTTAATTTTAATTTTCCTTGAGACTTTTGTTTTTAATTTTTGTTATTTAAAAAAAATATTTGAGGCACATTCATGGATACTGATAATAATTATGATAAAAAAATCAGGTTAATTGGAAGAAATTGGTTTAATGAATTTGCATGGAAGTGTTAAATAAATAAAGGAATTTTAAGAAGGGGATGTCGTCAATAAGATTAAGAAAGAGATGTTAATGGTTTGGACATGTGTAGATTTTTTTAGCTCCCTTCTTTTTAAAGATGGAATTGAGTGATAAAATACCCATTAAGCTGGTTTGTTTTTGTTTATACAAGATTAAGTAACGCGAATTTAATATTTTAATAAAACACAAAGAATTTGCTGTATGATGGGTTGATTCTTTTTTGCATACATATGCAAAAAAAAATTATTTGCTCCTAAGCAACCGTGGTCTAATGGTTAACATTCACGCTAAATACGTTTAAATTCGATTCGTTTTACTCTTAGACTATTTTACAACTGAATTAATATTTTTCTGTAGTATATATGCTTATTAAAATTTATTATTGTAGTGCTATTATGCAACACGAATATAAAACTTATTAAACGCTGCAGCAGATTAAAACCCGCCAATCGTCATGGAAATTTAATCTCCATATCTTCGTATAATTGAGTTTGATCTGCCCAATTGTGCTCATGGAAGTGCAATAGGTTAAACAAAATAAACCATTACATGAGCAGGTGGTTTTGATTTACAGAATAACTTACAATCATACTCAATCACGAGGGATAACCTATCGATATGCAAATGTCATATTTTTAAATAGTATTTAAAAATATGACATTTTGGTTTCTTCTTGTTGTTTTTGTGTTTCTGTATGTTTTTTATTTTTATTCTTATGATTGTGTGCGGTATATTGTGGGATGAATATTTTTGGTCTTTCTGGAGTGATGATGTGTGAGGAGTTTGATTTCGCATGATGTTTCCAGTTGTAATTGAGTGTCACTGTTTGTCAGGTTGATGAGAACGCGCAACGGGGTTTGGTTTTTGTGTAATCAAAAATTGGAAAGAAGTATCGATTTATTTTTTCATGCTAAATATCCTCAGTGAGATACAGGCAAAAACCTAGTTTACTGGGGATACGACAAATGAAAGGCAACAAACCCAGATCTATTAAAATTGTATGTCCAAATTAAATTACCTGTTGTTTTTTCACAAATTATGTATATTTCTTGTCATGTGTAATAATAAATAAATAAATAAATAAATTTACAATACATAATTTATTTGATGTATTTAGTTAGATGACGAAGAACACAAGAACAGAATAAATGAAGAAATATTAACAAAACAAATATATATTGCAAATGTTAGTTGAAGTCGTGGTAGAAGAAAACTAAAGAGTGTATCATATAATTGGATCTAGTGTATGATATTTTGAAGAAAGGAAATGTAAAAACCAGAGAAATCATACAGTTGTATAAGAAGGTGTATGGATATAGAAGAGGCAAAAGAGGTGCGTCACGATAGGAAAACGTAACCCGTTTCCATTCATGTATGTATACTATAATTATTTTTTAATACAATGATTTACATATTTTGAAACGAGAAACGTGTATACGACAATTTACTGTTTATCAAAATAATCAAATATTTTACGCCGTGTGGTAACCCTATTTGATATGCTCATCTTTCTAGTCGCGTAGTTTCCATATTGCACCTGCGTTGAAGTCCACTCTCCACAGCTTGGCGTATCAGCCGAGCCGATTCGAGATCCACTGCATAAACAATAAAGCTCGTTAGACACGATTGAAAAATCGTATGACGCTAGCCAAATTGTATTTCTTTTACACCCTCGTATATTAGAGTTTTCGCAAACGATCGACTAATAAAATTAAAGAAGTACGAAATACTGTTTTTAATTGTTTTAATAGCAAAGTTTTCTGCCTGTCGAATATTATTTTTCATAACAAGTCTATAAGCTTTTCATTCTTTTACGTTATTGCGCTCTTAAAACGCTGAAATGAAAGTTTCTTTGAATTGAAATTTGAACATAGATGAAGCAGACTGATCAAATAATGGAACGATATAATTTAAAGGAATAAACGCCGTTCTAACTAAGGAAAAGGTGAAATTTTGAGAAGCAGAAGTGCATGAATGACGAAATACTCGTAAATGTGTGAATGTGAGCTAGGCAAAGTCTGCGTGTGTGTGTGCGTGTGTGTGTGTGTGGGTAGAGATGAATATATCATTTGTACTCTCTTCATATCTCAAAATAAATTGGCATGACGGTTTGTATGTATTTGAACTTTTTTCGTCATCTGACAATTTTTTTTCGCTATATTGATCCATGCAACGATTTGGATGATGCTTATTTACTTTAAATATATTCCCTCCGACTAAAAACATTTTAGTATAACGCTTTTGTTGCATACATTACAACTTGGTGGGTTTATTGCAATATGACAATCTCTTACAATCAACCAGAAATATATTCAAGAGGCGTGAAGGGAAAACCAGAATGATACCCGAAAAAAATGATTACCAACGGGAATTGAATTGCTTCCTCCAGGTAGAAAAACAAACATGGGTAAATAGATTGGCTTCAAAATAAGTTTATTTAGTGATTTAAAAATAGACGGGATACTTTTGTTGATAAATGAATAGTTGAATTAAAATAGGCACTAAGTACCAAAAAAAAAAACTAAGTATGCAGTTTCGTTCTATATGTCATATACGAGTATAATGAAACTGCATACTTAGTTTTTTTTTGTTTTTTTTTTGTTGGTAATTAGTGCCTATTTTAATTCAACCATTCAAATGTCAAATGATTATTATATTTTGGTTAAGGAATTTTTGGTTTAATCAATGTTAACCCTGGTGGAAGGGATTAGTTTGATTTCATATTTGCAATCATTGTATTGATCCAGCAGCTTTTATATTATTTAATCAAACGAAATTAATTCATGCATCTTACCTAGCAGGCTTAACTATTTACCTTATGATATTTTAGATGCTCGCTGCACCAAGAAACAACCTTGTAAATACATTAAAATAAAAAAAATTGCGCAGTTATACTTCAGAGATAGCCTAATTAAAATGAAAAGGAAATAAATTATATTCAAATTAAATTAATTAAGACAGTGACTTTTAATATCGTTGCCACGTGATTAATAAGTATGTTTTTTAATGAGAAAATGGTAGATTTGATTCATTTATAGGTGAAAGAAAAAATAAATATGCCATTTAATTGTACGCCGGCGCAATTATTAAGGACCACATTTGACAAACAACGCTCGAAATTCTAATTAAAATCTGATTAGATCACTGATGTATTCACACATTCATTAATTTCCCAGAATAACAATATATTTAATTATTTCTCGGATTGATGTATATAATTACCCATTGATCCCTTGACATTTAATTTTACTTTTTGTTTTAATATATTTTAAAATGTATTCTTGTTGTAGTTGTGAATTTAGTTGACTTATAAATTTCTCAAAAAAATGCTTTTAGCAAATACTCAGGTTTCTTTGGGTGCGGACGATGAGTGCGAGATGCTGTATGCTCGCAGCATTGTTCGGCTAGCCGAGAGCGCTCTGCGGGCACTTGCATAGTCTCAAGCCACCTGTCATCTGTTCTTTGCCGTATCATAACACGGTGAATGGTGCAGGGGTGCTAAAACAGATTCAATTAAAAAAATAATATTATATGAAAAAACTTTTACATGAGAAAAGAAATTTTGCTTAACATTTTGTAAAATTGTAGTAACTTACAAGAGGCATCTAAACATATTATTATTGGTTTATTATTTTTAGTTTTGATATAACAACGGTTTATTGAATCATCAGTTTTTATGATGTTTTATTGAATCATTACTTTCACGATGTTTCAATTAATCTGACAATTTAAAAAAATATTTTAAAGACTTTTATATGACTACAAACTAGCGAATTTATTGCTATTTAAAAATGACTTCAAACCAACCAGAAATATGTTATATACGCCTAAAGGACAGTCACACTGAAACTTTTTTTTATAAAAAAACGGGATTAGAATCCATAACCAACGGGTTGGGAGACAGATGTCTTACCAACTAGGTTACAGAGGTCAGGTAACATATACCATATACGCACCTTCATCCCCATTCTCTGACATGGTAAGATAAAGTTTTCTATTACGACACACCTCTTTCATATTTTCTGTATCAATACACCTTCTAATATGAGTCCTACGATTTCAATGACTTGTTTTCTTTTTCTTCTTTCAAAACATTATTCACTTGATCCAACCATACTTTCTTTAGTTTTTCTTTACCTCGCATTTTGCTTACATTTGCATTGTAAATTCATTTTGTTAGGCTTTCTTTATTCATTCGTTCCACGTTCCCAAACCATCTCGAAGTGCTCTTCTTCATCTTACTTAATACATTAATTTTAAGTTCAAATTTATTATTAATAACTTAATTCCCTATTTTACTATACATTGTAATCCCGTGTATTTTTACAACATTTAATTCATTTCCTTTCAGTGTTTTTCGACACCCACATTTCAATCTCATTTATAATATTTAGTGGTATAATACTGCTTCGGAATATCCTCCAAGCAGAGGCCAAATTGAACTGTAAATAAAGCATATGTTATTTAAAACGAAATGTCAGCTTTTTTAAAGTGCATTTTTATTAAAAATTAAGCGAAAAACTGGGTGAGTTGAGCAGATCTGGAATTTGGTGTGCGGGCAGACAGCGAGCGATCCGCACGCCGCTAATGTGAGAGCGTGAGCTTCCACCTGTGCTATGGCGAGCGCGGAGCGTCACTCGTCGTGCCTGGGAGCGGTCCTCTACTCTTATAATCTCCTATGTTCCTGTTATGTCTATGAGAAAAAAATATTAAGTTATACTATTTAAAAAGGTAACTTACCACTTTGTCTCCAGAGGAAAGAGTCCAATCAGTGCATCTTACCCATTATGCCCTATAAGTGTGAGACGTGGAGTTTGACGAGAAAGAATGAAACCAGGCTCGGAATTGCGCAACAGATAGAAGAAAAGCATAATTGACTTAATTTAGAGAGACAAAAAAGAAGGAACATTGGTGCAAATGCAAGAATTAATGGTGGACAAACACTTACATCTAATGGTATCACTGCAACTGCTGAATCGACAAAATTGAAAGCGCATATCAGTAGAGAACACAGATAAATATGAACGAACTAAATATGTTAAGAGAAAATTTTCATTCTGCAGTAAATAGACGATGGTTGAAAGTGATTGAGGAAAATAACGATTTAAAACTCGGACCAAGAGGGAGAAAAAGCTCTGAAAAGAAAAAGTGACAAATTATCAGAAGTCAGGACCCACAATCGACCAAGTTTTTTTTCTTTAACTCTATAACCATCAGAGGTAAGTTATGTAGGTAACACAATCTTAGTTCTATCATAAATGTACAAGAAATCTAAACTCTTCAGGAACAGACCATCCGGTCAGCGCATGTAAGGCTTGACAGAGAATGGGTGTGTGAATTTTCAGAGCCTTAGTTTAAAAATATCGAAGAAGGTATGTTTAGACAACAGTATCATAATCAAGGTTAAAGTTTTTTACAAATGATATCGATGGCAGGCCACAAATATTAATTTTAATAATATATTCATATATTATACCTAATGATATGTGCGTTGAGGGCTTCAGCTTGATGAACATTGAGTCTCCAGACTTTTCAATGCTTTTTAAATTCATTCCACTAAGAAATCCAAGGGGATTTTAACATAATACTATCTCACCATAAAAATGATCGAACACGTTAGAATGTGAAATTATTGAATCTATTTAAAAGCAAATCATATTTTTTAACATTTTATTGAAAGTATTTGATGATTCTTAAGCTTAAGTATTACTCGTATACATGTATGCTGATTTTACGAGCAAATGTTTTTGCTTGTGTTTAATTAGTTAAAACAATTAAAAAAAAATCTCTTAATTAAGTGATTAATTTTCATAATTAAGTGACTTACCGATGTTAAAGGCTTAGATTTTTTCAAGTGCTCATTGTAAATGTTAAAAATATCAATAAAAAAAATCTCGTTTATGTTCATCATTTAAGTTGATTAAATTTAGAGAGAAAAGTTGAATCATAATTTAAACATAAAAACTATAATTAACTATAAATGATATAAAAATAATCAAGCATCATTCATATTTGTTAAACGTGTGTGATTTAAAATGTTGATATCGAGAGCTTACTGTGATTTTCCTTCTAGTACATATTTAGAATTTATATTATCAATGAACGTAATCAGCACGCCATTGCTCACTGGCTGGGAACACCCAAATTTGGGTAAGTAACTATTTAAAAAAGTATAAAGATACTCAAGAAATAAAATATTTCATATTTAACATTTTTAAATAAAACACAAGCTACTCGTAAACGGATGGTTACTCAAAGATATGCTATAAGGATGATCACTCAAATGCATGCTATAAGGATGGTCACTCAAAGACATGTTATGTTATAAGGATGATCACTCAAATACATGTTTTAAGAATAGTTAAGGTTTGTAAATGCTTGTTGATAGTATTACAAATTGTACATATTTAAAGATTGAAAGTTTGTGTAAATTCTCATTAACCGAATAAAAATGCTTATAAGCGTGGCTTTAGTATAACAGGTGATTTATTGAGATAATAAAAATGAACTAATTGGGTCCATTAAAGAAGACGTACATACATATACACCATCAAACCATTATATTGGGGTAAACAGAGAGAACCGATAAACAAACTTTCCTATCTAGACATATTTCCTTTGCCTCGTCCATATCCACAATGTTTTATGTTTCTCGTACTCCATACCTTTGCTTCCGAAGAAAACGTTTGAACTCAATTAAATAGAAAATGGTTGAGAGTAGAGTTGAACAATTCTACTATATCAGCATTGTATTTTTTAACCATTTACATTTCGATTCAACATTTATGTGACAAAAGAGAAGACTTACGTCATAAGAACGATCAAAAGGCTTTTATTTAAACATTTTATGAGATTTCACACTTCAGACGGGAATATAGAAATACATGCATTGTTTCAAGCAAAACATAGTCAAACATATTCAGGATGTCAAAAGTGATGAATAAATGGATTTTAAGTAAACAGCCATCAAAATAAAATTAAATATAAACCTACAGTTGCATGATTTATTTTATATTCGGTTTAAAACTTTATCTGTATTTTTTATTATTTTTTTCTAACAATAAGTCTTTTTTAACATAAACTGGAGATTAGAGCTTTTAAGTATGTCAAAGATTTTTTTATAAAGCTGCTATTTTTGTAGATGGTGGAAGAGTTAGTTACGAGGAATATTAAAGGACGTGTAGCGATAGGAAAGCAAATGGGGCACTATAACATAAATACTCGAACCAAACAGTATCGAAATCTGCTACAATGCTATGCAAAAGTACATATGAATCAACTTTGATGTATGGAAATGAAACGTAAGATGTGGTAAAATAATGAAAGGAGTTGAATAAATGCTGTATAAATACGTGTACTGAGAAGAATACATAGGGTGGCAATGTATGACAAAATACGATATGAAGTGATAAGGGATGAATGTTAACTTAAAGCTGATGTGTTAAGTAAGATATAGAAGAGTACTCTGAAATAAATAAATATTAACAAAATAAACATGATTATAGACAGGAAGACCCGCATGGTTAGGTCAAAGGAATATTTAAAAAAAGGAAAGTTAGAAGTAAATGAAATCTTACGAGGTGTATGAATATGGAAGAAGCAAAATATTTAAAGATAGGAAATTCTGCTGCTTTGTTCTCTCTGACTACTAGAACAGAAAGACGGAATTATAGTATGTATGTATGTCCAACGGACTTACCATACTGCGTCATAATTTGATTATAATAATCTTTATATCTGTCTAAAAATGAGATATAGTTTTACCGATTCCAATGGTACGGAGAAAAGTGAAGTTTTTATTCGTAAATAATGGTTTTACTAACAATTACATATATTTTTTAATGTCTTATTCATTCGCTTAGTGATATTTTTGAGTGTTCACCAGGGGATATTTTATTAAAAAAAAACAGAATTATTCACTTATAATATTAGCTCATAAATATTATGACTTTAAAACATTCATTTATTTTGAAGCAAAAATAATGCGCATTATACTAAATCCACCACTGACTAGAATAGAGCATCACACCCACACAGGTCATCCTCGAATGCAGTTAATCATGCGCGAGTGAATGAAATACAAGATAAGAGCGCATCCTCCGCTGTATCAAATGCACCACTATTTGCTATCGTGGAATTGCGCAGACAAGGGAAAGAATTACTTGCATGTTTCAACGACTGTTCTCGACCTTTGGTAGATTCATAATTCAAATGGTTTATGCAAGTACGGGGGTGGACTTCAAATAAAACACCTTAATAGCACTCTTCTATAAAATGGTTTTTACTTTTAGTAGGTTTAAATTTCACTTGTTACATGATAATATAATGACCAATTTTACATTTATATTTTAAATGTTTTACAACTAAGAATCAGTCTAATCGGAAATAATTTAAAACTTAAAATGTTTCAAAATATTCAATGTAAAAAAAAACGGCTGTCTCCCTAAACAACGTGCGGGTTAAGTTATTCCTGAAACGTTTCTAATATATATGAATATATAATACTATAATAAAACTAAAAACTCTCCAGCCTTCAGTTTCTAGGAAATATTCCATATAAGTATTAAATAACTAAAAAAACACTAACGTGATTTTTTCGAATACTAAAATTTTATTTGACACTTTCATGCAAACACATCTAAGGTCTGAGTGAATATGATGGAATACAAGTAGCTTGAACGAGTAGACTTGTTCTTGCTAAATAATTTATTGTAAGAATTGTTATCTATAATAGTTATAAGTACTATGCAGGTGTTAATTATTTCTAAGAATTCATATATTTAGATTATTAAAAATGACATGTAGGAAAATAAGATTAAGTAAGTTCATGAAATGTAATATACAAATAAGATTAGTTAAGTATTAAATGTGTATATAGTTATAGCCTTGACAAATAGTTGTACCATGTATTACTTTGTTTAATAAAAAAAAACATCCGGCGGATTTATTGCTTTAAAGCAATTTGTTCAACAATTCAAAATCATTGTCTAGCTACAAATATTTACATATTTTCGTTACAAAATTTGTTTAAAATATATTTTAATTTCTCAAAAAGACCTATCACGATAGCTGGGCTTGTTTGTTCGGTTTGTCTGAACAAGGCGGTTTAAGCTTAGAGAACCTGATATCAGCGTACCAAACCTCTCAAAGTACATCGCTAACACAAAATTCTGTCAGATAACATTGTGCTACCATATTTAAGGCTTCGAGTTTGTTGGAGATAGCTTGAAATTCACTCTTTTAGGAAACTGACAAGTTAAGCATTGTTTCCCTCTTCACTTCTTATTTTATTGCCTTTTTGATGTACCCATACTACACTATATTATATTTTCCACAATATGTGCTGTTAAATAATTATTTACTAGAAGTATGAAAAAAATGGGTAATACATAAATAAAAAAAAAGTTATACAATTTTTTAAAGCTTTTTCTGTGAATTCAAATGTAAAATGAAAACAGAAAAACTAAAGACTTAAGGGGGCAATATATTTAGATAATTAGCATACTCGTTGCTGATGAACTTCATTTAAACGAATGTAAGTCGTTATTCACGAGGTATCGTGATCTTTACATGAACTCGTTGAATATGCAGATGTATGAAAATGAAAGAAGCTAAAGATGTGTATAACATTAAGTCAAATTACAAAAAATGCATGTTTAACTTTCATGTATGCTCAGTTAATTATAATTAATATACTCCATTACAAAAATAAGCGCCAAGGTGAAAAAATATGTCGTGTCTGGTCAATTCTACGAAACTCCTCATTTATTTTTTTAATGCAGCAACACAAAACTTATAACGGATAATTTCACTGTAAAAAAAGTTTCACTGTTTGAAAAATCCAGAGAAAAGAAAGTTCAAGCTATGTCATCCAGTGAGCAGAGCTAAAATAATTATAAATATGCATGATTTGTTCTGCGTTTTATTTTGTTATTAATTCACGCATCGATGTTGATTTTAAGAAAGCAATTTATAAGCGCCATTGAATCAATTCAGATAAAAATTATGTCTGAAGATGAGATGGAAAAAAGTTACTTACAGTAAAGGACAATCAATAAAGAAATATATAAACAATACTACACTTTAATGTGACAGTTTCACATCATGTGGATTTATGTTTATTATCTATTCTATGAATGAATCAGGAATCAGGAATCCAGCCTTTTTCTAATATTTTATTAATTGAAACTGATTTATTATTGATTATATTATTATTAATACAGGTAATTTAAACCAGAATTTCATTAAATTTTTTTAAGGCGGTAAAATACTTTCTTTTGTTAATGTTAATTGATTTTTGACAGCAAAATAAGAGAACTAATCATTAATACATTTTCAAATTCACTTTAATAATGAAAAAAATAATGAAAGAAGTTGAATTACTTCAATGAATCGTTAGTAGTATTTCATTATCATCATTCTGTCGTGACTAAGCTTCGTTATTCTCATGATAGCCCTTAAAGTCCTCTCTTCATCCATCCCTGTACTCCATAGTTCAATGAGAAGCGGTTAAGGGTTCCAACGCAACAGGACTGTATTTTATAACTGGTTTTGAATTTTGGAGTGCTGGGATTAATGGAGAGGAGTCTTCAAGGGTTTTTACGGGAGTCACGATGCTCAGTTATGAGCACACGACGGAATGATGATTGTTACCTCCCTCACTTGGTCAGTCAAATGGAAGCTCTTCCTCTTGTGTGTCATCTTTTTATGTTTCCAGTGATCAGAACCTTATCCAAACTATCTCATTGGCATCTAAGCCCATCTTAGGCATATTGTCGACACTCTGTCGATGATTCTCAGTTCTTTGAGAGTGGAAGCATTAGTTTATTGTAGCATCCTTTTACAGCATCACATTAAAATGCATACACTCTACGTTTTTCGCTGGTATTTAAAATTGCAATATTTCTATATGGTAAATGAAAATTAAAAAATTAATATTTATTTTAATATCAGATTAACACCTTCCGTAAATAAATAAATTATATTCTAAAGACATCAAATGAAATAAGGTCATTATCAATTCAATGGGGAGTTTTTCAGAAATGTAAAAAATATCGATTAAAATAACATTACTAAAAGTATCTTTTTCTATTAAACATCATTAACAGTTAGCAAAAAAAATATTAAAATAAGTTCATGTAAGACCACCATGAATTCCGAACTAGATGGAGAAATCTGACATGGAGTGGGCGAGGACGTCGTGATGGGAAATCTACCTTCGATTTTCTCTGAATATGTAAAAAAATTGAAGTCTCTTCATCCTTGTTTTGATAACCAATCAAAAGTATTCGTTTAACATTTGAGTTACGTTGATTGGCCAAAGGAAATAATATGGATGATTTTGATAATAATATTTTCTTAGAACTAATGATGTTATGCGAACAAGGTGTATGTGTTGCAATTATGTCTACGTTTTTATATCTGATGCATGTCAAATTCTCACTAATGATTGATGAACTGTCAATGGTGAATCAAGAAAAAAAAAAATAATAACGGAATAGAAATAAGTAACTCAAAGACGGGACAAGGTCGTTGTGGGAACTTGGTCATCCTGTTAAGGAATCAAACGTGATGTCTTATCCCACCATTTGGTTCTCGAGGACCAGTTGTTCACGTTGAAGTAATTTCAATCATTTCAGTAGGCGTTTATATTCAAAGATAACGAGGCTTCTTAAGTGTGTACATTTGACTGATTCAAATTGGGTGTTAGGTTAATACTCAATCATTTCAAGATAGCTCAGTAAGTTCTTTTGGTGATCATTTTTCGAGCTTGATATGAAAACCATTTGTACTAAGGACAATAGACCTTAAGCCACTTTATAAGGAAAGAAAATCTGCACAGTGAATAATTTTCCTTTTCCTGTGATGTCTGATCATAAGTCCGTCGTCACCACTATTCCTTTCACACTCAGTCGTGTCGTTACCGGAGAAGAGTCCCTTTGGGCAGTTCTTTTATCGTCACTATGTGACGTATCGCTCTTTAAAAAAAAACAAAGAAGATTTCGATCTTCTAATGTAGATCGCGCTGGATGGGAACTTATTTTGTCCCCCATAATAGTGTGAATGGAGGTAGGAATCAAACTGAACTGTACTAAGGAGTATTTCTGAAATTTTCAGATGATATGTAACCTTATTTACAAAAAATATTTTTTCACTTACAATTGAGTTTCATTATTTATCTTGTTTAATTGACGAGTTACAATAAAAAACCAAGACGATGAAGCACTAAAACATATATTCAAATAAAGCAATATCAAGATCTGCTATGATAATACACAACAGCTTTTTAGCGCCGACATTGATGCGTTGGAATTAAACGTGAACATTAAAAAAATAATAAAAGAAACAGAGTGAATGCAGCTAAAATGCGCGCACTACAAAGCACGTGGTTTATTGATGTATTACAGAGATAGAAATATAATTATTACGGATGAATATGAACTAAAACTGATTTTTTATGAAGCGTGAAAAAGAGCATATAGAGTTGGTTAAGACATGTTGAATGGATGGGGGGCAAAAGATTGATTAAATTAATGTATAATGCAATAATGAATGAGAGTCGTAGTAGAGGCTAACTTAGAAAAGTATGGTTGGACAAAGTGAATCAAATTTTGGATGTAGAAAACGTAAGGAGTAAGATAAACAAAAGAAACTGTACAATGAAATGTTTGAATTTTAAGAAGGTGAAAGAAGTGTGTGATAAGAGCGTTTGGTAATCTGTTTTCTCTGCTCACTTCAACATGAAAATTACGTTATGGATTGTATGTGTGCATAGTGTTTTAATTTGAAGGCGTCAGATATGAAGGATAATGTAATTTTCCTTCAACTTAAAAAAATGTGGATTACCCAACTAGCTAATATATACTCGTATTTTGTAATTTATATTAATCGTAACATGTGCAGTACCTAATCTTATGACTACTGCCCCTAACTACCTATCATTACACTTTATTTATATTAATTAATCTTGTAACATATTTAATCTACCAATAATAGTAGGTTCGAGTCCAGAACACCATTGAGGAGAGTGCTCTCTGAACGGCGCTATATAAATTTTCCATTTATCAGTATAATTAATGTTAAGATTTCAGACAGAATATCATGGGTTCGTCAAAGAGAAAAAGTAACAATAAAATGTAATTAAATCAAAACGGGATAAATGTAATTAGAAAAAAATATCCGCATTACATTTTAGGCGTTCGTGGTTTAATATTTAGCGTTCACGCTAAGTAAACGGGCACATCTGGTTCAATTCCTGGCGAATTAACATTTCGAACTGGTTTTACTTATGCACCATATTAAGGGTGTGGGCTGAAAAACAACTGGTGTCCCCGTGGCTGGGCTCGTCCTATATTGGTAGGGTGTATCTTGGCCGGGGGGATGTTATTAGATGAGCCCAGACCTTTTGATAGCTTCTGTTTTTTAATGTATTCTCTTTTTAATGTGTTCTTGAAATATATCTAAATGTATTATGTACATACTATGTTGCTATCAATAAACCTATATTTATTTATATTACATTAGAATTTATCTTTTTATATTGCTTACAAGTGATGATTCACAAATTATAATACCGCAATTAAATAACACAAAAGTGGTGATATGATCTATGTAACGAAATGCAGTAGCAGATCAAACCTGCCTGTTGTCTTAGAACTTTGATATCTTTGCTTTTTTAATTTTGAGTTTGATCTATAAAGTTTGTATGCTTACTGAAGTGTAACAACTTGCACACTATAAACTAATGCAATAATAGGCGTCTTCCATCCAGGATAATGAGAATAATTCTCTATCACTAGGGATTGCTTATTTAAAAAAAGTAAATATAAACTAACGTATTGGAAAAATTATATAAAATTAACCAAAAATCTTATTTAAATTGAGTAATCAACATTTCAGACGTTCATGACTTGTATTGGAGAAATAGTTTATGAACGTTAAAATAAGTCCTAAACCTAATGAAAATTAATTGTTTCAATATATCGAAAGAATGATTAATGACTTAAAGACTCGATAGCCAAGAAGTGTTAATGCCAATGGCACCGTTTATCGTCGAAAATTTGAAACGGATTACGAATTGATGGAGAGAATCGGAGTATCATTCAAGAGGGTGTGAGAATTAAACAAAAACCTTAAAAAGAAATTTTGTTTTTGACATTTGGAAAACAAGTTTTTTGAACCTTATTTAAACTAGTTCAAATATAAAGTTTAATTATAATTAATATAAATGTTGATAAATATTAAATCGGTTTTCTGAAATAGCGAAACAAATTATTAAATAAGCTGTTTTTAATAATTATCTTAAAATGTTTAACCAGTATTAAGGTTAATATGTATTCACGCGGTATCATTTAAAATATCTGAACTTGGGGTTCGGAGTTTTAAAGAGTGTATCGTGGTAGACAATATAGTTTTCAGTCTTCGGATTAAGAACAACTGGAGTTTGCACGTAACTCAGAGTTCACTATAGTACATGTTTGAAATACTATCTCACGTGGATAGGCCATAATACTCGCACATGTTTACAGCTTGCAAAAATTGTTACCATACGAACTCTAAAACCAGATTGAACCTTTTATTATTTTAAGAAAGGGAATCTTAAATCCCCGAGTGGAAGACAAACATCATACCAACCAGGTTAAGGAGATCATCATCTATTTAGCGACTTGGTAATTTACTAGAAACATAAAAAAACTATAGGTACACTGGATTAGTAATATACAATACATAAAAACGTAGTTTGAATGTTGTATAACTATATTCTTTTATTGCTTGGTATAAAAAATATGTTTATTTTACAACCTTTCTTAGTAATAATTTTTTGTTACCGCAACTAAATATAGGAAGAGGTCCTCTAAATAACGCAGGGCTTTCTAAACGAAACCCCATTGCTTTTAACCTCCATTATAGGCCCCACTGCTTATATGGTAACATTGTGTCCTTAATTTCTCAATACCAATTTGCTAACGACAGTTGCACGTTGTAATTCATCAATCGCGAGAATGCAACAATTTGGTAACATCATGTCTAGTTTGACGGATATTTTTAATGTTGTTGAGTTCAGGAGGGTCCTTTTCCGGTATTTCTTCAAACATATGAGTTAACTGCGAGGCTGGTTATTCCATTTTAACTTAAGTATTTTTTTATGAATTGTCTAGTAATTTCGTATTATCGATGCCCTTACGATCGATTTTATTTTTCATACTCCTCTTTTCTGGTTGATTTAGTTATTTTTTGATAATATATTCATTTTCTGTGTAGTCCTACACTTAAGTATTTTTATGCAACGTTTTCTGAAATATTTATGTATCCTGTTTTTTTAAGATATTGTACGTTATCTTTTTAATTGTTACTGTGATATGTAAGCCTCTTAACAGTTGTAACTGTGATATGTAAGCACTCTTAATAATTGTTACTGTGATATGTAAGCACTCTTAACAGTTGTTACTGTGATATGTAAACGCTCTTAACAGTTGTTTTTGTGATATGTAAGCACTCTTAACAGTTGTTTATTTTTTAATAAATAACTAACTTGATATCTTTCTAAATATAAGACTACTTTAGCGGTGCACATAGTTTAAAATGAATATTATTATTCATTCTTCATCTCGATTTTACACTTTTTTCAGACATTTACACTAGTTATGAATTTTTTAACATGTACTGTCAATTTTAACATACCTAACAGTTATTTCGTGCTTTTTCCAAAACACTAAAATGTTTTTTAAAAATATAAAGGAAAAACAAGACTTATATCATACTCGAGGAGTCATGCATGCTGAAATCAATTCGTTTTAAAATATTTCAGAATATATTATTTTTTCCACTTCCTCATAGTGTGTTCAATGCTGAGCGTCGTGGTCTTCTGATATAACTGAAACTTGGTCCATCATTTGTCTCTATCCCTCCCGGTCCTGGGTCATGATAAATGCAGCGTATAAAGAGGATCTTTTTAACTCTTTTGTTTGGTCTGTCCAAGGTTCTTGAATACCTCTCTTCTCGTTGGTCTTCAACTTTGTCCGTGACCAGCTAATCAATACTTTCATTATTTACTTTGGTGCGCAAAGTATGTTAGAATCCTTTTTCTGCATGTTGTCGAAAGTACTTCTGTATTTTTATTTACTGAATGATAGAGACGTTAATACGTCACTAATTATATTTATCACCGCGATACGTGTTTCTAGATCCTATATCAAGGTTCTCTCCAGGAGGAACTTTTGATAAATGATTGATCAATTAATATTTTTTTAACATCAATTTTATCAATTCATGGGTAAGAAAATTCCATAATATATTTCATTGTAATCAGTGTTAAACTGCTAATCACATTTGGCAGATTTTTTTAATTGGTATCAAGTTTATTTGGACTGCATCAAAATACAGAGGTCGTTCAATGTTTATTTCTTGAATGAGTTATATTGGTTTCCCATCAACAACCAAATCAGAGTTTTGATTAGGTGCAAAGGTGATAATAAACAGCCAGCATCCGCAAGACTCGTCAATAAGGCAGCAGCACTGTGCCAATCGTGACGATATGTAAAAAGTTCACCTCAAATAAAATATTAGGAGTGAAGTTGTTTTTCTAATTTGAAGTATGAAGAATTGTAAAGCGGGCCCATAGTAATCGGAGTAGATGATTAATGATAAATTATAATTGGGAATGTTCAAAGGTAACGCTTTATAGCTGTGATGGCCAACATTTGGGGTAAGTGTACTGATTTCTTGGTTTTAGGGTAGAAGAGAAGAAATAAATTAGTAAATATATTGTTTTGGAACCATTTTAAGTAAAATGTTTTAATAACATTGTAAATAGTCATATTTATCGTTTTAAGTGAAAACGCATTTAAATTTTTTGTGAGTTGTTATCTGGATCATTTAAAAATCACTACTTGCCACCATCCGATATTCAACCCACGTGGTATTTTTTAAGTTTTAGGCAGATAGATTTTCTTAATTTTTCAGGCTTCATTTATGTTAGTTTTTTATTTTTATTCATTCTCAATAGGGGAATTTGTTATGTTTCAAGTAGATAGTTGAGACCAAAAGCCATTTAAATAAAACTCAATGAAAACGGGGTTCAGAAAGTTTAATGAACTACTGGAAAAAATCCTTACACGGCTATTGACAAATCTTGAGTTAGGCCGCATAATTTTTCATGAAATCGAACTCTTTTTCACCGTGTTGGTTTTCAAAATCTGAAGATGTCGTTATACTTTTGAGCCAGAAATTCAATATGCGAGAGTGAAAGACAGGTAGTGCAAGGGTATTTATTAGATGTTTCGTGACAAACACACATACGTACACAGGTGCGCTTAGTTGCATCGGTATTCAAATACCAAATCTAAAGACGCCTTCCTCCAAAAGTCTCTGTCAGCATCTAGGCTCTTCACATAATTGAAAATGGAAGTAGTTGGCTGTTCCATCCCTAGACGTTAGGAGGTGGCTTCTTTGACATTTTTACTCACCAAAACTACCTTAAACTGGCAGCCAAGTATTAGGCAGTCGTTGGACGATTAGATCAATGAAGAATAAATTACTGTGAAATAAAAATCTACTCAAGAGTTTCACTTTATGATATGTCATGAAATTGAAATCATAAATAACATGGTATGTATTAAGGAACCGTAATATGTTGGAAAACCGACCAAAGTTTTAAAATGGCATTGTATTTATTGTATTACAGTTTTGTTATATTTTTGTGGTAATCTCTTCAAACAAACCATATGGCTGTTAAACAAGCCTAAAGTGAAAACCAATATGAACTTTTATAAAAAAAAAATGGACATCGATGAGAATTGAACCTGCCCCTCCCAGGTTAAAACGGAAGAGCTATCAACAAGGCCACGGAGTTCGTCATATTTGTGAGTGTAAAATTAAATTAAAATATATAAGTCAAACATAATTTAAGTGATCAATAGCAAATCAAACACACATTTTCACAATTACGTCACAGCATGAACGTGGTTAAAAGATATTAGTTGAGTGTAATAGTTCATGAATGGTTTTTACTTTCATAGATGATTCGTGGTACAATAAATATAAATAAAATATTTCTAATTACATTTACGATTGGCGCTACAATGAAGCACTCCATAAGCTTTTTCTTTGAGTTCATATATAAGCCCTTGTTAAATAATATTTTTTACTATGATCACGAACAAATCGTTGAAAAACAATTGCTCAAAGATCATTTTAGGGTCGAGTAATTATATAAAACAAAGACGTGTTGAAACTATCACTTCACATGGTAGATTCACTAAAACATGGAATGAAAGATTACGTGATCAATGTGGGTATATGATCAATCTACCTGGTGGGTATCGGAGAAAGAGGAAAAAAACGTTAAAGAATCAACGAGTTTGGTCCTGTGAAGAAACATTTTTTTGCAAAATGTAGATTCTTCCAAGCTTAGTAGAAAAATTAACACACATATGTAATGTTAAATGTTAACACCTATATTTAATATTACACCAAACGAAAGATTTCGTGATTAGTGTATCAACGTGGTAAGACTCGGTGAGAGAGGAAAACATGTTGAAGGATCAACAAGTTGGGTTCTGTAAAGTTACATTTCGTTTTGCAAAATTTAGATTCTTCCAAGTGTGATAGAAAAGTTAACACACATATTTAACGCACATTCTTTCACACACTAATTGAAAATGGATTATACGAATCACGAGTTTCCTACAGATGATATATTAAGGTGCTCGAAAAATATCAGCAGAGACACCTCATGCAAATATTATAATAAAGGTTAACGAGTATCAAATAATGAAGTTTTGAGAGTAGCAAACTGCTATAGCATCGAGATTCTGGTGTCACGTGCACGTTTGTGTTAGTCTGGACATATGTCTCGTATGTCTGAGTGCATACTTGCAAGAAATGTCCTTTTTAGAGGCAAGGTGGCCAGAGCAAGATATACAAGGATGCACTGCATGAGATACTTAAATACGTTAGTGCACAACACAACTGGAAACAAACAGCAGTAAATAGAGCCAAATGAGATGGAATTGTTGCTAGTTATCAGGGAACCAATAGAGAACGAAGACGTAGACACGCTTGGAGATACTGAACCTCCTTGCCTTATATGCAACAGGATATATCTATGACATATTGACTTATATAATCATCCCCGTAGCACAAACGTCAGGTACCTTGATCACCCACTTTGTATTGTGTATTCTGTTATACTCGTAACGGGTTATGGATCTTTATCAAATTGAAAAAGAATAGAACCTTTTTGTTTTGTTTATTTATGTCTTATGAGACCGCTTCATTCATACCATATTATATACCATATATGGAAAGAGCTACAGAGTACAATGCACAGTATAAAAAAAATTAAGTTCGAAAAAATAATTCCATACATGCCTGTATTTGGTTATCTAACGTTTGCCCAAATACGTTTCAGCTATATAATGTGGATTAAATCTTCCTGTATATAAATAGATGTAAAGAAGTTATAGAGGGATTCAAAATTCGCTTAAAAGTTACAATGAATATGAAATCAGTTTTTACTATAACAGAGTTTATCATTATAAATAAAAAAATGTAAGAATATCGTCTCAACTAAACTTTTATTTATAAGTTACTAAACTCCACTTTTCGGGTTCTGTATAAATAAATAAGTTACAAAAATAAATTCACTTGCAATGGTTTAATTTGTAAATGCACCATATTAAAATTAAATTCCACCCCACGTTCCATTTTTATTTTAATTTCATGAATGGGTTTTCTGGAAGTATCTAAACAGAATGATTTAACACTTAAATGACATAAAATCTAAACAATAAATTTGAATGAAAGCGTTGGGCCTGATTCGCTTTACAAAAGCGTTGTCAACAGGCCTGTCACTTTAAGTTCATTGTGTAGAATTTTTCTACATTTAAGTGTTAAATCATTATGTTTAAAAATGAAATTCTATAATAAGAATACCAAATCAATTGATTGAAATATTTTGTTATGAATTTTGAGCTTCGTAATGGTTAAGAATTGATTCAATTCCCTAATTTAAATTATATTTTGTTTCCTATTCGTAATCATCCCTTTTATTTCATTTAATATGTCGCACTGATAAACTCTGCGTACGTTAAATTTTAATGACATTTTGACGTAAACTTTACATAAAGCTTTTCCTCAATTTGATGACTATTTACTAAAATTAATAAACTTTGTTTTGCTATGTAAAATACAAGTTCAAAAAAAAAAACCAGGAAAATTAAGCAAAATAATTAAGTATTTTAAATATTTCGTAAAACTTTTGTAAAATGTGATCATTGGTTGTTGCCCTCTGGAAGGATCGTCACGTGATTCAGAATTTTCAACAATTATTTTCAAACATCTTTACATTTTTAATTTAAGTTATTGGATTACACGAGATGTATAATCAATTTAATTGACATGAGAGGTTTGAAGAAAAATTGTATTGCATTTGAGTACTGATGTCATTTGATAATTAATATCTCGGCTAACCTTGGTAAATCACTCAAGTGCGTGAGATCATTTATTTGAATTTTGCGGAAATCATCAAGATACTTGCTGTTTATGATATATTTTTAAGAAATTTAATAAATTTCAAATAGCCAAACATAAGATGAGATTAAAATTTTGGGAAACGTTTTATTACTACTGAAAAAAATGTTAAGAGATTAACGAAACCACTTTATTGTACATATATATCTCGTGAAATGAATGAAACTATTTAATTATATTATTAAATCATTTTTGTTCATCTCTAAAACATAATTTTTCTGTGGTAATAAAAATGTTTTCAGAAAAAAGGCCTTAGTGTCAAAGTAACAAGATACCGTCACACTGAAAACATCTAAAGATATCAACATTGAATCAAATTAAGTAGGAAAATTTAGTTATAACAATGACAAGTGAGTCCAATTCTAAAATTATTTGTCTTTTAGTTTCAAATATTCATGAAAATTGACGACAAACATCAAATACCTTGATTTCATTATTTGATATTGACGCGTATATAAATAATAAAGACACGTAAAAAAATAGAGGACGAAAGATTATCCTTCCCCTGTCGACCTAAAACGCTAAATATGTAATTTTGGTGAGCCAGTTACTCAATAAATGAGAGTTAGAGATAATCAAAAGTAGTGCAATGATGTGTTATCACACAACTGCACCTAGTAATGTCAATATGGGTCTTACTCGTAGATGCCACAGCTGATCACATCTTCCTCCAAAGTGTCTGTCAGCACCCAGGCTCTTCACATCACCGAGAATTTAAGAAGTATGTTGTTACATCCCTTGACTGTTTTTTCCCACCAAAATACAAAAAAACTATTTTGGCAACTAAGTGTTGGGCAGTCGTTGGACGATTAGATCAATGAAGAATAAACAACAGTGAGTTAAAAATTACTATAGTAGTGTTTAAGTGCAAAGGACGGATTTTAATATAATCTATAAGAAGCCATGTTTGAGTAATATTTAATATATGCACTTAAGCATTTCAGAAGCTTCTTCTCATTTTCTCCTTTAACACCATTCCATCACATTGGTTGATTTTTGTAGTTCTATCTGCCCTGAGTGGTCTATTATGGACAAGATCCTTCCCCACTCCCAGCGCCCGAATATTCTCTTTCACACAATCCATCCATTTTTCCTTGGACAACCTCTTTATTTTCTACCACCAGCCTGCAGTACAAGCAATTATCAGTCAAAGTACTCTTCGCGTTTTCTAGCGATGTGCTCGAGCCACCGCATTTCAGAAGCATAAAAATGAAATACTTTATATCATGTCTATAATTCTAATGTTTAATCAAGTTGATAATTTTGTTTAATATGGAACAATAATATTACTGTTTTATATGATTGCACGATTTCTCCAACACGTTTGAAATCTAACATGGCCGAAAGCGATAAAAAAACGCTAAAATCATATAAATAAACTCCCTAAGTTTCTTCTTCTTCTCCCTGGCTCCATCCCAACTCACTGTCTGCGAAGACTGTTGGGGTCAGCTCTCCTCGTCCTCAGATTGTATGCTCTTCGGTCCCGGATTATGCCCCCCAGACCATGCCTCGGCGTCAGGTTATCTTTTTGCCCCACCCACGAATTCTTTGGTCTTCCTCTGGTTGTTATTCGAGGAAGATCACAATGTGATCGGGTGCTCTGCGTTCAACGTGCCCATACCATCTCAATCGCCTCTCCCCCACCTTACTGTTGATGTCTGTAACACCTAGGCTTCCACGACTGCGTGAGCTTTTTATTTTGTCTCTTAGGGACATACCAGCTGACCATCTTAGCATGTGCATTTCAGCAGTTTCTAGTTGCCTGGAGTAAGAGTTATACATCGTCCAGCATTCGGAGCCATAGAGGAGTGCGGGTCTGGCAATCGTTTGGTATACTTTTCCTTTTAACTTTACTGGCATTTTCGGATCACATAGAACTTCCGTCATTGATCTAAACTTCATCCATCTCACACTAGTTCTATGTATTACATCTGCTGCACATCCTCCATCGCTATGGATGAGTGACCCAAGATACTTAAAGGAGTCACAATTTGGTAATGTTTCTCCATCCATTTGCATGACGGGAATGACAGCATTTGTGTTCTCGAATGGTAGGTACAGATACTTTGTTTTCTTTCTGCTCAGTCTCAATCCACTGTCCTCCAAGATTCTTCTCCACCTTTCCAGACTATTTTGCAGGTCTTCATGTTTTTCACTTATTAATACGATATCGTCTGCAAATAGTAGGATCTTTAGGAGACTGTTCATTTCCTGGTTAGTTAAATAGTCCATGACTAAGATGAACAGAAGCGGGCTGAGTACCGATCTTTGATGTACCCCCACCTTTATAGGAAGTTCCGGTGAAGTTCCCGAAGTGCACCTCACTTGCGTTTTCACGTTATCATACATATCCTGTATGGCAAACTCCTTAAGTTTGATGCGAATAAAATGGAATAAATTTTATGACTTAATATTTATAAAATCATACAATCAACACATTATGTTATGACAACTAAATAGTTTTTTTGATGATATTTTCGACGCATTGCGATTGCCAACAAATAAAAATATTCAAAAAGAAAAACAGATGCATTATACAGTAAAAAGTTTTAATCAATGTAATACATTGGATAACGTATTGTAATAATAAATTTCCTTATACGAACTAGCAACACACATGAAAATTTAATATATATTAATTATGTTCTGAAATTTTTAACCAAGTGTGGTCCATTCTTCGCTTTAGGACATCATATGGATTCCTCCAAGTTCTAGATCATTAATTATTTTAATTTATTGCTTTCACGGGCTAATTATTTATAAAGATAATAATTTATAGTCCAAGTTTTGTGGTCAATAAATTCATTAATTCACACCCTTTCGTTATTTATCACATTTTTGCCCCATTGATGAAATTTGAAGTGTTAAAAGGTATTTGTTAAATTGTTAAAAAAATATTTGAATCCAAGACTAACTGTTTTACAAAAGTTCGATGCTGGTATTCTGCAGAAAAGAGGCAGTGATGATTAAAAGTTATTTTGTACCAATGCGCCGATCTATCGATGCTCCTTTGGTAAAAGGTCCGGGACACCGATCCGTCGGCAGCGCATTTAAATAAGCACTTAAACTTGATATTTATAGCAATCGTTATAAAACGGCCAAAAACAAGTAAACAAATCAAATAAACTTTTTGTTGAAAATTAAGCACTTGAAATATATTTTTTAAATTGTTAACCATCTTTTTAAATGGTTTCAATTCTACTTCAAATTCAATTTTTAAGTTTTCATGTGACTTTTAAATTTATATTTTATTGTAACTGTAAGAAAGTGGCCAAGAGACGAGGTATGGTATAAAGAGCTCCACATACGTATAAAGTGTATATTTTCATAATTGCAGGTTTTCTCAAGTTTTAGCCAGTACAACTCTAAAGCGAAGACTTCTTCTGGATTTAAGATGAGATGTTGAAGGCTAATGGTTGAAAAATGGATGACTTGGGTCAGAGCCAATATTGGTCCCTCGCCTATGTTTGCGATTTCTTTCCGTATTGTCCGAGGAGATGTTCCGGGGAGCAAATAAATTTGTTGAGGGTAGTTGATAATATGAATCCAGATATCAGAGGGAAGATTTATTTGAGAACTGTGACCATATGATTGGCATATTATCCAGCAGAAAATCAGAGTAAAAGAGCCAAGAAACGTTAACGCTTAGTTGTAATTTCAAAACTATCGTACATAAACGAACGTTGCATGTTTGATTCCCGGTATATTCACTTCTTGTTTTCATCAAAACTTTCAGTAAAGTTTGAACTAATATTTAAAATATATGATTCTCTTGAAAGTTTTTTTGTGATTAAAAATTAATTCTTAATGCGCTATATAAATCTATTTGGCTAAAAATACTTGCAAAAGCGCTATCCATCGTTTAATCCAGGATTGCCATTCACCATCAATAACTAAATCCATTTCAGTAACAATATTTTATATCTCAAATCTTAAAAAAAGACGCCAGTTTCATTTTGTGGTGTCATGTTTATTAATTTTTAATAAATAAAAAAAAAACACTTATTTTTTTCTTTCCTATTCACCACTGTTTTATTTTTTATGAGTTCACAACCGGTTTCATACACCTTTGGCTTCCTTGTCAGGTGGAGATGAACTAAATTACATATAAAGTCTAAAATAAATTTTCTAATTGTAGTAGGTAAAACTTTTACCTACTTCAATATTTCAGTTTAATCCCATAATAAATATTTTCAAACCATATTTTCGTGAAACATGTATGTATTTTGTAATCTTATCGCGAATTTTTAGTTAATTTAAGAATACATTTTATGATTGGTTGGGAGAAATTTCTTTACGACCATAGCTACATTTTATTTTGGTTGAGTCATTATCTGCGGAAATGTGCGTTTTAGTTTTATGAATATACTCGTACTTAAAATATATTAAAAATTCAATCTGAGATATTGACAAAATGAAAAAAACACTTGTTAATTTACAACATAACATCTGTCAACTACTTGTCTTTTTGTTACAATCTTGTGGTACACTTTCAACTTTTTAGAGTGCCAAGATATGTCAAGTGAATAGACTCACTGGAGTACAAAACTTCGACTTTAGATCACTGGTGTCATATCTCATATTTATAAAAATTTTTTTTTTGCTAAAAATAAATATAAAGATACCTTTGATAAATTAATCAGTCAGATGTTATCTAACTGAACTGAGGAAAGATTCACACTTTGAGATATTTCTTATCAATTTTCATTAATGAGCGTTTATTCAAATATATTATTTATTCTTATTTTGATACCTGAAATTAAGTAATGAAGCAATTCCAGTAACCATCATTATAATCGTCACTTGAGTTTCATTATTATTTAATTGGAAAACAAAGAAATATGTTTGATAACACCTAATTAGAGATGTTGAATATTTTTAACGTTAATCTTTTTTATAATTGTTGATACTAAGGCGCGATACAGCTCATGAGATGATATTTTAGATTATCAGTTTTGAATTTCATTGAACATCATTTCCTTCAACAAAAATATTGAGGATAAAAACGCATTTTATTTTAACGAAATTGAAGTTGATGAAGATGAACTGACTATCTATAAATCTCAATTTTTTTTTTTTGTTTATATACAATTGTATTTATTAACCGAAAATTCTTTAACCCTGAGAGATCGGCGCACTGCTATAGCAGTGGAAGAAATTTGTTCTACCCTTGTATTCTAAATGAATATTATTCATTTAGAATACAAGGGTACATATTCTAAAATATATTTATGTTGTAAAAATATATTTTTTTTGTTTTTTGTTGTTGTTTAAAATAAATATTTATCACGAACGTCCGAATCGTAAATATATCTCGGCACTAGATAGACAATTATATTTTTTTCTCGTAGCACTCTCAGGGTTAAAAGTTAATGAAAATAATTTACTTTCAAACCTAGTAAAAGTGCCTCTTTTTAATTGATATAAAGTTAATTTATAATATTTTTGTCAATACTGCATGTGGCTAAAAATATCAGGTATACATTTTCTAATACGTATATTTCGGTGGCGTTATGGCAGAAGTTGATACGAGTATGTCCGTTTTACCTTAGTTTACAGGAGAAGCAATATTAACTTTGATAAGCTGTTAAAATCAGTACAAATAAGCATTTTTTAAGTTTTTCCAAACAATATATCTTTTGTTTGGATAATGACTGACGCACCAAATTTTTCCACAACATGCTCAGAAATATTTTTATAAATTGAGAGAATAAACACAAAATGACAAAAAAACGGACAAGTCAACTTCTGCCATAACGCCACAGATTTAACATATAACAAGTAATCTCACTACGAGTCTAATCAATTAATGTAATTTCTCTGGTTCCAGAAATCAGTACGTTAGCTAAAACCGCGCAAATGGAGTCACTGAATGCTGTGCAATATAAGGTAGGTGATATTTTATATTATATATTTACAAATATTCTATTCTTTCTTAATTCAAAGAATTTAGTAATTGCTTAATATTAATTTATATAAATGGGGACTAACAACTTAAAAAAAAAACATTTCAAGGAAAGCTGTACGATTTATTTTCACGAAGAAAAATAATACAGTACTTAAAATTGTCTGCATCTATTTATTAAAAATCACTCTAGCAGGATATATCTTCCATAATTACTGTTGTCGCTCTTACATTTGAAGCTATTTCAATTGTTAATGTCGATCTCATAAATAATCTACCTGAGTCTCCTGCTTCTCTGTCCTTTTTCCTTTTTTTCGTTCCAAAGATAATAAACCGCGTTAATATGAACTCGTGTTAATAAAAATCGCACAAATATTACAACAGTTAAGTAAAGTGGGTTGTTACAAACTCTACATAACTGAGATTTCTATACATATGAAACATGAGCATTCGGATCGTGCATATGACTGTTATTCGGGAACATTATATTTTGGTTTTGTTTTTTCAGTGATTGATCAATCTAAGACACGGTATACTTCCTGAAATGTTCTTTGGGCATACGCTGAATTAAATTCTATTTAATATTTTTGTAATTAATACTCTGTTGTCCACCTATGACAAAAGACTGATTCTTTCAAAATACATATATGATATAGCTTTACACTGTTCCCCTGTTGGCGTAAGAGAGAACGAGATCAGAGAAGATGTCACCTATCACGACACACTTCTTTCTCTAGAGATTTTTTTTGGATATGTAGAATGAAAGAATGTACATTAGAATAGACAAAAGTAATATTTTTACGCGGCATGTGTGAGACCAATTATGAGAATCTAAAGTATATACCACAAAAACAAAAAGTAATCTCAGAAATAATGGAATGAAAATCTTCAGAGCTACTGCAAGCCAAAAACACTTAGATATATAAATAGTTAGAAACTCCTTTATTCGAGAAATATATGCAGTGGAGAATATTGTGAGATGCAATAGAAATCACAGATGACACTAACGAATACACGTGAGAAGCCCATATAATATAGTGGTTGCCTATGTAACAATGCATTAATTACCCACTGACAGTCGTCTCCAAGGAATACCTCCAAGAAGATGGAGCGATACGTTTGAGTTAATGTCTCAAGAGAGGCAGTCCTGATGAAAACATACCGCTAGTCAAAATAAAAAGAAAAAATAAGTCTAGTTAGCCATTCTAAGTTACCAAATACCACGGACTTGATTCTTCGATGAAGAAATAGTATAGTTTAAAAATAAATAAATTTTATTAGGCATTACTATGCATTATTTTATTGTATTGTAATAATATAAGATACTAAGGAATCAACACACATTGGTGAACATCTCAAAACTAGAAACCGTTTAGAAACACCAGTCATGTCACCTACTCGAGATGCTTGGTCGAGTGACACAGCAGACGACGTCAATGACTGAAACTTTTGTGTTAAGAGCGTTTCGTCAAAGTCAAGTGTCCAAGTGTTTTATTAAATATTTTGTTTGGAACTGGTGGCCGTGCGAGCTCACACGACTTAAGATGTAGATAGGTGGATTTCACGACTTTTTGGACGAACAAAAGGCTCAAGTCGTTTTTTTTATTTCATAATTTTTTTTGGAGTTGAAATTGAAAGGAACATCTCTTAAATATTTATGAGTACTGTTTTATGATCGTGAAAGTTATCCTTAGCAAATTTTGTTTCTGGTAAATAAAAGGCTTATTGCGTATTGTTTCAATGAGAATTTTGTGCATTGTTTTAATGAGAATATCATAATGAATATAGGGAAATTATTAAAATAATAGGTGTTTATGCAGCTTTGTTGGATTATATGAATTATTTCATGGTTTGTCGGTAAGACTCCTAATATCCAGCCTGGAGATTGCGGGCTCGATTCCAGTCTGATTTTTTCAAAAAAGATTTAAGTCAAATTTTCACTTAAGAACATTTTTCTTGTTGGTTAGAAGACATTTTCACGTAGAAATAAGCTGACCAGATTATACTATATACAAAAAAAATATAGTACAATAATACAATGTCAGAAAAAATAATTCCTTAGGGATTTTTTTCAGAACAACATAGAAAGAAGCACCCAGAAGGAGTTTCAACAAGCATTTGGAGTATTTACGTGATTAAAAGTTTTCATGCTGGAAGATTTCGAAAGAGTTGGCCAGAGATTGAGATATGTAAAGCTTTGCACTGGTGAAGTAGATACTTCGACCCAAAATGAGAAGAGGAAGAGAGTGATGATGATTAATGATATTTTATTTAGCAAAAATATAAATCGACCAAAAATAAAATTATTGTACTGAATGTTGATATGAAAATTACGTTTTCTTAGAGGCATTTGTAATGCATGGAATTATACACCATTTCTTCAGTATATAGTAATCCGCATGCATTATAATATACCATATTTTAAATGTATTAAAATAGTAATTGTTTCAGGACTTCTGTTAATAATTATACAAAATAATCCGTACAAGTAGCATTTAAAGCATGAGAAGTTTAGAAAGACTGATTAAAACGGTACATGATCAAATAAGAAGGATAATATAATATTACACATAACAAGGTATGTGGGCGTGGCAGAAGCGAAATATGGGTGCCAGGATAGAATGAAGTGGATATCGGTTCTCTCTGTCTGCTCCAAAATGGGTATAGCGTGATGGTGATGATGATGATTGTATAACTAACAATGGTTTATTACCCATCTCAATATTCAACAATACAAAGTGATAATTTAAAAAAAATGCATTTCAACAAAAATGTTTATTTTACTTACAAAATTATTCAAAAAGTGTAAAAGATATTCACTCATTACTCAATGAAAATTCCATAAGGGAAATTCTGGATTCCATTTATGTGCGCAATTTAATATTCTTACAAAAAAATCAGAAACATTCAGAAATTTCCTAGTAATTTGATAAAGTTAAAAATGTTTTGAAAAATGGCATATAAGTTTCATGGCGCTATTAGCTCGTGTCAAATCGAATTGAATTTCCAATTTTATTTATCGCTTACAAGACACAAACATTTAATCATAAGCGATTATTTTCAATGACCATCTCTAAGGACAAACACGTTTATCGCATTAATAGTTAATAGTTTTTAGATGTGTCAACTTGACAAAGAGCGTTATCTGTTTCAATTCTTGGCCAGTGTATCCTTGTTATTCTAGATTCGACTACGCAGATACTCTCTGAAAGATATAAATCGTTCTGACAAAAGACGATAGGTGTTTCCTTAATCATAATGACATTTAACACTTTTCAAAGTGTGGTTATGACACAGCATACGTGTTGAGTATACTTGATATTAAATATAAAAAAACATCAGCTGAGTTGTGACTTTTGTGCCTGCTTCTTGAATATTTTTATTAAATAAGTTTCGATACTAAAAAATATAACTTTAAACATAAAACAAATTATTGAATAAGGTTATTAAAGAACTTTCGATTTAAAAAAACTACTGCTTCCAACATAAGACGGAAAAACAGAAGAAAACGAATATTTTACAATTTTTTGTAACTTTTTTTCTGTGTTACAACTATTTGATTTTTTCTTATACTATATGTGTGTGTATATGGTTGTCCGGAAAAGTAATTTCGTATGTTTAGGTAAAATTCAAACGCAAAATTGTACCAAATTCTCGTGGACAGTGATTTTTGATATTTTTGATATTTTTGAATGGACGTCGAAGAACGCTCGTTATTCTCGATCAAAGCCATGCTTTGGTCGTCATCAGTGATAATTGATCTTCCAGAGTGGAAAACAAAATTAATAAAACAGATTTTTTAACCACATTTGACACACATGATCGCTTACTGCACCGTTGCTATATAGAAATATTTTTTTGCTTTGTTTGGCATTGTTTCCTTTGCGGTGCTAAACAAGAACCAAACATAAATCAGAATCAAATACATGGGGTGACAATGTATGACAGAAAACGGAAGGAAGCGATTAGGGATGAATGTTAAATCAAAGCTGATGTTTTAAGTAAGTTTAGACATACATTCGTTCTTCCTGCCTAAACCGACTCAGAGCACTCTGAGAGGGTTTAGGCATGTAGAAAGACTAACAAAACAAATATATAGTGCACATGCACATGTGAGTGGAAATGGTGGTAGAGGAAGACCAAGGAAAGTAAGGTCAAATCAACTAAATTATATTTTGAAGGAAATGGAAATAAACAGAGAAATAGTAGAAGTTGTATGAGAAGGTAAATGGATGAAGAAGAGGAGAAATATGTGATTTGCGATAGAAAACTCTGACGGTTTCTTCTCTCCTGCTACCCCAACAGGGGAACGACTTTATGGTATATATGGATTTTCTTAATGATAAAAACCATTCAAGTGTAAAGAAAATAATTAGTATTTTAAAACTATTATTTGAACACGTACAAAATGAAGACACAACTAAAAATAAACATATTTTAAATGCTAAAAAACTATTTTCGAAATTAAAATATTTAAAAAAAAATAAAGTAAATGAAGCCTTTATTGGTAAAGCATCTTGACTTCGTTTGATATATTTCAAAATACAGCTACCATAAAATGACTTTTTATAGAAAAACCATCAAAATTTGATTGAAGTTTTTTCCAAGTATTGTATTTTTAAGATAAAATAAAAAACTGCAGCTTTATTTTGAAAAATTATCATATTTTGCAAACTTGTGAAATTAATTATTTACCTATATGACTATTATTAATGTTACATCTAGAATGCATCCAAGTAAAAAAAATATTTATTACTTGATATCCATTCAATTAAAATAACATTCGATCTTTGTGCCCTTTTCCTTCCCAGTCATCCGAAGTATATTAAAAAAATTGAATCTTGGGTGAAAAATGAATTAATTTTTCAACAATAAAACTTAACTAATGTTTATCGCTAGTTTTCCACTATAAACTTCTCTCAAAGTTTATAACATATGTGCCTTGAAACAAGTTTCGTATAAATGGAAGTTTTCGCTATCTTCAAACAACCTTTCCCAAAACAACCTGAGGATTGAGTAGATTTATTAATAAATTGGCACTGTTTTAACGTTTATGGACCATTTTGACCATTGTCGTTGACTTTTTTGCTCAAGATAAAAAAAACTCATTCATTCTTAAAATTAAACTGAGTTTTAATTTAAGAAAATATAGTTCAAATTCAATACTTCTTTTCAGTTTTCCATGATTTTGAAACTGATACGGTATTCAAAGGTTTTTATTTTAATTTACCTATTGTAAAAAGCCTAATTTATCTTCAGTGGGAGTAGAACGAATATACGTATATAATATTAATAAACCTTCATAAATGTGACAACATCATCATTTTATCTAGGATGGTTTTGAAGTAAAAAACTAATTTTAATAAATACAATATTTTGACGGTTTTTAACATTGTTTTTATGTCTGAATGACAAAAGATATGTCATTTTATACACTCTATAATAAAATTGAAAAAAAAATTACTAACGTTTTCGTACAAAAATATATAAGATAAAAAAAATACATAAGATAAAAAAAATCTCTTTGGAAAGGCGTTAAATATTCAAATGTTTCAAATTCATTGAACGATATTGGAGATTAAGTTCTTAAATTAACAGAACGTGTGTTATATGTGAGATCCTAAGTAAAAGCTTTCTATATAGGTGACCAAATTATTGTTTTAAGTCCCTATTGTTTGGGAGGGTTAACTTGATTTAAAAAAAAAGGTAAAAATACACACGTATTAATACGCCATTTTCTGTTGCGATTAGTTGAGAGGACATGACGCCAAGTCTCCCTCTTTATCCATAAATCTCATACAGTTCTTTCCGTTTTCAACTCCTAATGTTTTTTAACGTGTATTATAAATATTTATACTCAGTATTTCGTACGCATCCATTCGATTTGTATAAACTACTTCTACGTGATCTTTTATACCTAACTTAAAACATCAGTTTTTAGCTCATATTAATCCTAAATGGTTACAGTTATTATTTTCTCATGCATCGACACACCACATTCTCTTGTTAATGTACGTACTACCATCACATTTATTGGGCTCCTTTCATTCATCAAAGAAATATATTTTTTCCGGAATTGTATACTGTTATTCATTAAGAATAAAGATAAAAACCCATCAAGGCAAATGAATGAGATAAAAATTAGACGAACAGTACATAATAGAACTATGGAAGTCATTAAATAAATCAAGAGAAATAAAACTGGACTTTTATAATATAACCTTGGACTCAACATCAGGATATGCAAGTAAAGTTGAACAAAGTAAAAAAGTGATGAAAGTAAGAATAATGTGGTAGAAATAAGAAGTGTTGCGTAAAATTTGTGGAAAAACAATATTAGACAGAATAACACATGGGGACAATACAAAAGAATTCAAGTTGAAAGAATCTGCAGTGTTTAAGACGAAGAAAGGTCCATTGGAATGGTTCGGCTACGTTTAAAGAATGAATGATGAAAGATTTACAATAACAATCTTTACAAACAGTATAAAAGGTACGACAAGTTTGAGAAAACATAAAAATACTTGTCATGACCAAATTCTGAAGATGGGAGAGTGAAAAGCCTTTATGGTAGTAAAATGCATGGTGAGGGGTATGGATGTGGCAGAATAAAAGAGCTATCCCTGGTTAGAATAAATAAGAATACGTGTTCTCTCTGCGTACCTCAATAGGGATATGACGTGATGGCTCGATAAATGAAGTCCTTTTTTCAAGAGTGGTCAAAAGTAGATTCAAGATACTCGTCCTAAAGAACTTATTTTTGTTCCTTTTATTTAAGAAAATCATAAGTCCATTTTTCAGTTATTCTGAGAAACGTGTGCACACCTTCAAACTGGAATGGTGTAAATATTATTTAATTAATATCAGGCTAAGTGAAAATGTATTATGTATTTGTTACTTGGACGTTGGTGGAATAATTTTATACCTTCAATGTTGGACTTTTGACATGTTGGTTCAAGATGAATCTTTTTGACTAGCAAAACGACACAGTGTTTGTTGGTGTCAAAAAGAAGTTTTTCTTTTGAATAGGATAAATCTTCTATATTTACTGAAACTGTCAATATTAGTACTCGTATAGAATACGGCCGTTTTGACAAATAGTTCTTTGGCAACGGTTTTGATACTGGGACTGGAAGTGTTACCCATTAGTATATTTTTGATGTTTCAAGGTGCGTCCGATTGTGATGTATTTTGTTTTAATTTCATGTAGCATTGTTCATGGCTAAATTTATATATTTTTTTGTAATTTATGTTATATAATTTTTTTAGTTAAGCCTGCATGGAAGTTTCTTCATTACTCTTCATCGACGAATATTAAAAAAGGTGCGATCCAACTGTAATATTAAAAATTTACTTAAATTGGTCATTGCACCATCAACATATCCAAGAGTTGAGTGGTTGTAGGTTTCAATTCAAAGTAAGCTGGACAAAATTATGTAAATGAATGTTTTTAATTGTATTATGTAATATATTTAGAAATAAACAAATATATTTTTTATTTACAAATGAAATAAAAAAAAAGGTTTTAAAAGGTTTGACATCTTATGAAAATACCTTTGACAGAAGGCATTATAAAATAGAAGAAAATAAAAAAAAACTTTTGTCATATTTGATTATCTAGCACTAGATGATTACTATAGCCTAGTTGATAAGACGCCTATTTTCCAATCCAAGGGTTACAGGTTCGATTCATGTTAATACCCACATTTCACGTGTATAAAAAGAGTTCTTGCCAGGTTTTTACTTAAGACCTCTTAAACATATTTCTGTTTAGTTGGAAGAGATTGCCACATACCAAAAAAAAGGTTGTACTGTGTTTTTCGAAAATGTATTTTAATTGTTAGGTGTATGTACTTGTACTTGCTCATAGGGATTTTAGTTTATTTTGTTTCTTTTTGTATTTTGTAGATGGTTTGAAATGTGGTATTAGTGAGATTTTTTAGGATTTTCTAAAACGCGAGATTCACGAATATCCTGACATAGCCCCTGTGGCTTGGTTGGTACGGTGAATGTCTTGCAGCTAGCTCGGTGGTTATGGGCTCGATTCCCACTAGTATAAAAAATATATATTATAACTACAATATTTGAAAAAGTTATCCAAAAAAAATATTGTAGCAATAAATTTAGTTTAAAGGCGTATAAGATTAGGTTATTCTTCATTTTTATTTACTCCTATTCTTCGGGTCAAGTAAATAATGAAGTATGTACACTTTGCTTAAGGTTGCTTGAAATGCAAATTAATTCGTATTCTCCGATAAATAAATTATCTCGAATTCTCAGTAAAACATTCAGTAGATAAAACATAGACATGTTTGAAATTAATTTAGATAAGAAATAAAAACTGTAATTTAAAAAAAAAAACATTCTTAGTCTTCGAATTGACGGTTTGATTAAATGGCTTTCAAAAGATTTCAAGGTTTGAAAAAAAGTAAATAATGTTTATTTATGTACTGTGCTAGAGAAAAAGAAAAAAAAATCGGGCTAAATTAAAATTTTATTTATGATTGTGTAAAAGTCATGTTTATCAATTAATCCACACATTTTAATGGTTTCAAAATTAAAGCAGAAACATGAATTCTCCGAATTTGTTTATACAAGATATTTAAAAAAATACCAGTTTCGTGTTTTCCACTCACCATAAAGCAAGCAGTTAACGTATTATGATGAAGACTTTAGTTTATTGTATGAATAATTAGTATTTTTATAAATATGACATACGTATATAGATGACCTTAGTAGCTTAGTTGGTGGAAAGTTTGAATTTCAATGAAGATGTATCATATACTGTAATCCTGTTTTTCATAAAAAAGCGTGTGAAACCTGCAACTCTCTGTTGGAAACGGGCGTCTTATCAATTCGTCTACGGAGGTTGTTATTCAAAGAAATTTCCAAAATATAATGAATGTCTAGCACAATACAATACGTTTAACTTTTTTGGAAAGTATAATACGAGTAATACAAGTGTTTATTGTTAAGAAAAGAATACAAGTATTTTCGAAATTCAATTCATAATTTGAAATTTAACTAATATTATTAACAAACTCTGTGCTCTGGTTGATAAAACGCTTGTCTCCCAACTTGGAAGGTGGGTTCGATTCCCGTTGGAACCCAGATTTAAAAAAAATGTCCTGTCTAATTTTCATTTAAGACCTCTTTAACATCTAATTGGTTAGTTGGAAGTGATTGCCACACGAGAGTGAACCCACCAGGTTGTATTGAATAATCGAAATCCATTATATCCTAAAGAATATAACTTTTATGTTGGGTCCCTTCTGCACATGTACGTCTAAATATATCTCTTATATGAAATATAAGATATATTTAGACGTACATATCTCTTATATAAAATATATTCTCTTATATGAAATTGCGTTTTTCAAAATATTTCTTATATCGCTCCAGGGTAATGGTTAAGTTAAACCATTTACATTATCATCGATGCATTTTTAATTTCTGTTTCTGAAAACGTTCATTTTCGTATCTAGATTTTTCCAACGCCAATATCATATTACACTAATCGAATCATCTTCTCATAATTAAAATATTCATCTCAGAGAGGTGAATGCGCAAAATTAATTAGGAAAACACAGTGATATTTTGAGAAGACTTTCGATCGTAAAATTTAATTTAACAAAATATAAACGCCTCTCCAACGATGGGAACCGAACGATTTGAATTCGAATTTGGTTTGATTTGGATACATAATATTTTGTAACGATCAAAGATTATGAATAGTCGTAAAACGTGGTATAAATTTAAAAAATGATAAGACACCATACCACCTGTGGCATAACAATAAAACTGCCTACAGTGCGTTTTAGTGATAAGTTGCTTTTTGATTTTAAATGTTTTAAGACCCTGTTGTTTTAAAGATGACATCATCTGAAATAATTACAACGAAAAATTATAAGCTAGGAAATTGAAATAAGAATTCGTCATACAAATCGTTGCTAATTCTAACTACAGAAGAGACTCAAGTCTCGAGTTTTTATAAGGAAAATCAAAATTTTAGACATATTTATTTATTGATAAAATAATCTATATTTTATAGTCGTTTAAACATCATAGGCTTCCAAACTATGTCTTTGAGAATATGAAGCATGAAAATACCAATGTAAAGTATGGACACAGAATAATATCTTTCATGGGAATACAAAATTATATAGCAAATTGTAAAAATAAAATAACCAGTCTTTCATTGAAAACCTAAGATTGGGAAAATGCTGGAGAAGATCCCCCCTAAAATTAATAACATCTACATTAAAAATAACTATGTTTAAATCTGGGTAACAATACGAATCGAATCCACAACTAACGGGCTGGAAGATATATGTCTAACCAACTATTACACGGATGTCACATTCAAAATTTTTATAGTTTTAAATTATTTTTTTGTTTTTTATTTGATAGTAATAGATATGACTGAAGCCATGGATACCCCGAAATACTAGATGGAAAAATGATTGTGTTGTGCGACGGGAATAAGTAGCACGAGGTTCGAACCGAGGATCTTCCACATGGAAGTCCAGCACCTACCATTATTTATAGTACATATATGATATTAAATAAAAATAAAAAATATATGTTTTTACAAGAGATCGATGCCTTGTAAAAACCCTATACATTATGCACCTTTCCATATCATACTTAAATAATTTATGCTCTAATTTAAAATCTCATATTTCGCAATTGATACGATTCGGTCCGTGATTGGAGGACGGGTCTAGCAGGTCCAGCCAATGGCGTACGGGGATTTTTCAATATATAGCTTGACTCGTTTAATAATCGAGTTAGAACGTCGCGCAAAGTGTGTCACATTTATTGATCTCGCCCACGTACATCCATAATATTATATTATATTAAGTAGACCTGCTACTGACACACACTGAACAAATAAAACGATATGAATCAACGAGGTTAATAAAATATCTTCAGTTAATATGCGATAAAATTTCATATTTGTTTTCGATATTTCAAAATTATTTTATAACGAGTAATTTGAAATATTTTATTCTTAATAATTTGTAAGTGATTGGTTTGTATTGAAAATCTATGCTTAAAATCTGAATTGTGAAAAATGAATAAAATTTTAATATTTTTCCCAGGAGAAGCAATGAGATATTGGAAAAAAGATAATTTAATAACACGCTGTCACTGAAAGAAAATGTAATGTACCAAACTTTAATTCACTTTTTGAAGCACGTCAACGATGATTGGTTCCAGTGTTCAACAGTTTGGGCAGTAAAAGACGATGAGAAAAATTCGGAGCGGTGAACTGAAAAATACATAAGTAAATTTTCGATGGAAAGGAATGTGAGACCATCACCGAAATGTCGAATATTTTTGACCAGATATGAACGGGCGGTGGGACAGTGAAGAGCATTATAAAAAGTGATAATATGTGAGCACTTTGACGGTTTGTCACATTTCATTGATGTTTTGCACATACTATTGAAATAGAAAATTTTATAGCGCCGTTATAGAAAAAAACCTCTAATTTTCACTTCATATTTATTTCGACATATCTGAGAGGTTTTATGATTATATTCTTCAAATCAATATATTTTTGTTGTAATAAGTAAATTTTGATAACAGCATTTTTCTTTTTTAACTCGTGTTTCTTATCTTTGGTCGTACATATTGGTTAATGTGGACTTAAGGAATATTTAAAAAAAATCAGATTACCTCATATTACATTTTTATTCCAGGATCGTTTATTATCAAATTCAGTTTCATTAATCCGCAATTTTCGGACCGCAGCCACCATATTCACACCCTTACACTCAACTTATCAAATTTTTGTAATATTTTTAATCTTTTAATGATAATAGGTTCGATTTCCGAGTTCGACAGCTCTCAGCGGTACTGAACATTTGTTTTTTTTACTCTGCACCGTAGTACTCGACACTATATTGCATAATCATAAAAAAACTTTTTGTATTGACAAGAACACTACCTGAGAATCAAAACTGGCTGGTCACAATGCTGCCTTGGTTCTAATCTTAGGATAAACGAGCAAAACTTTTGCAATAGAACAAGAGCTTGTACAATAATAGTTAAACCTGACTTTCAAGTAACAAATATATTCAACTCACTTTTTACTTTTTACTGTACTGTAGAGTATTGATAAAATTAACTTTTTACTGTACATAGTCTTGATTGTTTGACCTGAGTTTCCAAAAGCAGAGATATCATATTCTTTGACGATTGAAACATTTAATCAGTAAAAAAACAGAAGTATTTATGAAATCGTAGGAAAACCCCTTCCAAACAACCAGTAATATGTTAAAGAGGCCTTAGGTGAAAACCAGACTGAAACCCATTTTATGTAAATTGAGTGCCAATGAAAATCAAATCCGCTACCCCCAGGCTGGAGAACAGGTGTTTTATGATATAGGCTACGGAGGTCATCTTGGTTAGTTACCTTATATTATTGCTAAAAAATATGAGTGCTATTAACTTTTAGCGAAAACTTGTGATTTTAGAGGGGCTGAGGGGTGGGGTTAAAATTTCACAGATGAAGGCCTTATAATAATAGTTAACTTTTTTGTAAAAAAATTAAATTATAAATAAAATGGTAACATTTTCCCTTTTTTCGACTAAGAAATATTAAAAAAAATTCTTCATACCGTTACTAAAATATCAAAAATTTATACCGTTGAAGGAGTCCATTACAGAATTGGCATTATACATTCATATATGCCATCAAAATATGCCTATTTTAGGGTAGGTAGAGGGGGCAGATCTTCGCTTTTACATTTATACACATAGTTTTTACCTCGTCCATATTCATACATCTCGTCATACATAGTCTTCTTTTTCTCAAACTTCTTATCCGCTCCTCTGTTAAAATATCTATTTCTACTCCTTCTTCGGTCTATGCCTTCCTCACTATTAATTTATTTCCGACACGTATATTTATATTGTAACTCATTCTCTCAAAATGGCAAAATAATGTCAAGAAAAATTTCTTATTTCTTGTTATATAAATCATCTTAAACAAACAGTTATCCTTAATCCAAATTTTTCAAACTCTATGAAATACTGTAACATAATAGCAGATTTTGTATGCAAGGCACGCATTTATACCGCTTTTATTATTCTGTTATTATTGTCTTTCAAATCCCAGACTTCACTTTAACCCATTAAGGTTGGCACTACAGCACCACTGTGCACAATATGTTTTAAAGATTTTGCCATCGATTTATTGGAAAAACTAGTACTAAATGTCTTTTAAAACATTTTTGTATCACACAACTCTTTCGAAAACATATTCCCCATATGACGAAATTCCTCAATTTGTTCTTATCTTTTAATTATTCAGCAACACATTACATTTTCTCATAGAATTAGTATTGTTAAAAAATAATACTTAAATATATAATCTCAGTCTCGAAGAAACATCTTAAAGTGCTTCAACAATATATCTCTTTGAAAAAGTTTTATAAAAAAACATAAAATATTTTTTGTTATGCGAATAATATGTTGTGTCGCATTAAGAAGTGTATAAAAAAATATTTCATAAAAAGTTGCACAGAATTTAAAAAAGAAAATATCACCGTATCTAGCGCGGCTGCAATTAGTCAAGTAGAATATGTTATGGCTGACCCAGCCGGAGAAAACTGAAATGCGAGCTGACTCCAGTTAAATATTATTATGTCTGAGAGCACCACCGCGCATTAATATAATTCAACAGAATAAAATAAATACGATTTCGAGACAAAGTTTTTAAAGTCCACAATTAGAATACAGTAATTTAAGGAACTTTAATGAAAAGTACACAAATGGTTTTTTGAACGTATACGAATACAGGTAGATACGTTCCGATCGATCGCGGGAGATACGTTCCGATCGGATCCGACCGGATCGCGGGAGATACGTTCCGGACATGGCCGCGATAAGCTAAATTCCGTGATCAACGGGGGATTTAAAAAAATCATTTTAAGATTCTAAAAAACGTTTTATTTTTATAATAAACATTAAATAACAATTTCATATAAAATATAATTCATTATTTTTTTTTCCGCTTTGCAAAAAAGAATCTAGATTTCATTGTTTGGCCTCTCTACGTTTATTGTGTAAAATTTGTCTATAACCGTCAAATAATCCATTACAACCACGCTTTACAGCACTCACTCGCTCATAATCTTCGTCATTTTCTTCTAACAACTGCATGCACTGATTGTGAAGAGAAAGGGCCTTTTCGATTATTTTAACACTTAATATCTTCGACGATATTTTGAATATCATTTTCGTAATTCATTTGATCATCAATTTCTCTGAACAACCTTTTCCAAACGCTCTTCATACAATATTGGGTGACTTCATTCCACGCTTCGTCGATGTTTCTGATAGATACATATTTTGTCTCACTCGCGCTCGTGAATTTACGTATATATGTACATTTGTATTATGTGAGTGAACAAAAAGAAAGATAGCTCGCTCGTGCAACTACACATTATGACGATTTCTGGAATGTGTCGAAGCCGGACAAGTGTTGTTTAAAATACCGCGTTATAACGAATCCGCACTCACCGGGGTTGCAATGAACGGGGGCTACCTGTAGTTGATTGCCATATGGCACTCTCTTTAGACTAACTAGGCTAGAGTTATGATAAGCGCCAATTGCTGGATGAGAAAATACAACGTTATTTAAAAAAATAAAATTGACTTAAGTATACTAAATGTATTAAAAAACAAGCGGAAAAAAAATAGTTAAAAACATATTTGCTAATGTCACCAAGGATTGGAAAAGAAAAGTGAGCTTTTTGACGAGGACATGCATTAGTCCCTCCTCAATCCAGGCTGTCTCTAGAAAATAATTAGATTCCCTTATTTTTTTTATTTAACCTAGCGAGTTTATTGCCATGCCGCAATCTCTTCCAACCAACCAGAAAGATGTATTAATGGGCCCTAAGTGAAACCGGACTAGAACCCCGTTTTTTTTAATTCTTACAGTGTGATCACACTTACTTACACTCGTAAGAAAATTAGATAGTTATACTTGGATGAAAAAGCTTTCCTCGGGGTGAGCCATTCTCTGCTGGCACCACCCGGAGTATGTAATGGATAGCGGAGACATTGATGAAAGTGATATATCAAAGTCCAAGATGATAAATGAGAAAATAAAAAAACTTTCTTTACACTGTAGGTCGTTAAAGGTTTAGGGATTCACCAAATTTTTCACGAAAATTGAAAAAAACTGTATAACTATCCCTGGCCGCTACAAGGACAAATAGCCGATCGGGCCAAAGGTAGATCGACGTATATTCGCATGAAATTCCTTCCTAATTTGAGAGGTTCTACTTTCTTCACAGTTTCACAAAATGTGGTCTGTGGATTGATTTGGGTGGTCCCATAAATTGCAACAGGGTGAAGGATATGATTCAATTAAATAAGTTTGGTGTTTAACTCTCGTGACCAGTGAAGAATTTAAAGGTCCATTAATAGAGTACTTATCGTTTGCACAACGAAAGATGACCACGTAAGTCACTCTTTTGTAGGCATATCCTGTTAGATTCAGGCTAAGGAGCGTTCATACATACAGTTTATCAGCGTATTTTTTCTAGTTTATATGTACGAGTATGTTATATATCAGAAACTATTTAAAATCTATTTTTTAAACGAGTTAAAAGATTCAGCTCCAACAATACAAAATATATTTCATAACCAATCGTACCTGTATGTGTGTGCCTTATTGGTTCGCTTTTTAAAGTCTCATTTTTCATACTTTATTTCAGGTAATACATTAATTGACCTGGCAATACGTTTTTTTTGCCGTCATCGGCAACACCACTTAGTGGCGAATCATATTAATAGACGATTCAAGCGAGAACGCTTGCCCAATAAATTTATGTCCATATTAACGCAAATTCGCGCCACTAGGGATGGGTATAGTCCATGTGTCGTAATGTGAAATTTGTATATCGCAGTAATTTTTCATAACGGTCTCGCTTGATATGTAGCATACATAATATATTTCGTAAAAAATATTTAAAGTTGTAAGACAAGAAATAATATTACATTCGATTTATTATATATTCACCACAATAAAACTTGAATAATAAAAATAGAACTATGCACCAAACAGTCTTAAAAAAAAAATAATACGGGCAGCTCGAATTCAAATATAAGTTATTTATTAAATCCAGAAATAAATAATTATCTTTTAGATATATTTAAACATACCATTATTTTTATTTGTCCCTTCATTGAACAAAATCACAATTGGCGGGCATACTACCATATGGCAATCTCTTCCAACCAAGTAGGCTAAATTTACAAATTTAACAATTGCTGTTTGCGAAGTAACATTCTTTTAGGTTACATTCAAACAGTATTCGATTTAAAAAATCAGAACAAAAATTATAACCTAATTAAATGCAGATAAAAAATGTGTATATTTTTTTAATATAATCAATGACTTGGAGAGAGGTATAAGGAAAGCAGAATAAAAAGGTGAATTAGTGAACATGTCTTAGAAGAGAGATAATTGATGTTTAGGCGCGTTTTAAAGCAATTTAATGAGGGTGCAACAGCTGGTAAGTTGGTTCTACAGTCTAACGCGAGAATCTCGAGATATGTAAGGGCAGCAAGACAGCTGCCAATTTGTTAACGAAACCACGTTATTACCCTCTCATGGCAGGTAGAAAGGACAGAGGGCTACACTTTTCTCTCGCGACAAAGAGCTTTCGCCTCTTTCACTTACCTTTTTATATTATTCCTTTAATTACTCTGGAGTTTTATATTTATTTCTTTTCAAATATTATTCACTTATTTTTAAACATCATGAAAAAGTAATATTATTATTATCGATCTTTAGTTTACCTATCGGCACTTGTCAATCTCAATGTTATATATTTATTTTTTGTGAAGATCTACGCGTGGTTTATCCATAATATTTGACTTTCATTGGATGATCGCATACAAACTATGAAATTATAGTATGTTAAAAAATATCGTGTAAACATTTATCATTTTATGAGTTAAATTCTAAATTGAAAGTTTTGTTAAAATGTCTGGAGGGTCCGTTTTTTCCATTTAACTTTAAAATCTTTATTTTCACTTTTACTCTACTTGTTGGTTACAGAAAAAAAAACACTATGACTAAGTTATTTTTGTCTATCAAACCATACACGAATCTGGAACCTATACATTAATTTAAGAGTAGCAATATCAACATTTGAAGGAAATGACTAATGCGAATGTGTGATGATAAGTTGTTGCACACGTTTTTGATGAGGTTATTGTGAGATCATGAAGTGGTGGGAATAATATACATGTCATATAGCGCGGCCATGCACCTCATGATTACTAATGAGGTGTATGGCCGCATGATAATGCACTAGACTTCCGTGCGGAAGGTCGTCGGTTCGAGCCCCGCGCTGTGCTACTCTCCTCGAATGACACATGTATTTTTTCTGCCTAGTATTCGAGGGTATAAGAACACCCGTGACTTTGGATATATCTATTCATCCAAAAACAACATGCCAGTGTGTTCCATCATGTACCATCGGATCTAGTACAGCGGTGAGTTTGCTGGTGTACAACAGTTCACTCACTTAAAAAAACCTCCAAGGCACAGCTTCACTTTCTACCTGAATTGACGTTGGAATGGCGAGGGGATCCTCGACTACGAGAGCCAGCAATGACGACGACGATGATTATTAAGGATCTGAGTATGAGCAAAGATATGAAAACATAGTAAATGTTTCAGACAAGTGTTTTAGTTTCTAAGACAAATGTATTGTATACAACTAAAGTGTAATACAATCCAATACAAAACAAATATATGAAATTTGTGATAAAGGAATTAAACCGTTTCGTCACAGGCCTGGCTTAGTGAAGTGATTCTCTATATCCACAATGTGATGAGTATATGCATTGTTATTTACTTTTACTCTATAGTTCGACTTTTATTAAAACTGTTTAAATTAGAAATGTTGCATCCTGGAATATTAATTAAGAATATTTTAAGTTATTCTATAGTATACGAGTTACTGTTTAATTCACTAGTTAACAAATTTTAACTTTTTGTCTGTGACAGAGATTAAATTAGCTGATACTTACTAAATCGACCCTGCTGATTACGAAAATCGCCGTGAAAAGTTTTTAACACGTAATATTTTTGTGTAAAAGAAGGGGGAGTGTTTTAATAATTAAGTACGTTTTTGCGCATTTCAAAAGTCGTAATTACAACAATGAATATAAATAAATTCCTGAATTACTAAATACAATGACACAGAATACAATGTTGTTACATAAGAAAATAAAAAAAGCAGAATAAAAAATAATTACTGTAAAAAAAATTGACTTTATATTCCAATTTTTTGTTAAAAAGTAGCCCTTTTTATAAATTTGTTCGAATCAACCTTTTTTTTAGACATTGTATATTAAATTGAATGAAAACTCAAAATAGATAACTTAAAATCCCCTTCATTACAGTAAACAACCATAAATAGATTAGTAGCAAATTTTTTTGTTAAAATATAAAATACTTACAGCTATTTTTCCTCTTGTACTTTGTGTCACCTTTTCTAAAAAAAAACCAACAGTAGTCTCCCATCATATTAGAATCCCACCTTCCTTGATATCGTTGTTCCATTCTGTGAATATCCTGATGGAATCTTTCCCCTTATTTATCACTTAGAGCTCCTAAGTTCTCTGGGCAAAAGTCCAGATGGGAATGCAGGAAGTGTATTTTCAGTGACATTCGACATCCATTTTTTATATTTTTTTTATATAACTTGACGAGTTTATTGCCATGTGGCAATCTCTTCCAACCAACCAGAAATATGTTTTTATAGGCCCTAAGTGTTAACCAGACTGGAATCCTATTTAAAAAAATCTGGGTTCCAGCGGGGATCGAACCCGCAACCTCCAGATCGGCAGACAAGTGTCTTACCACCAGGCCACGGAGGTCGTCGGAGTTGACGGAGTTCTTGTACAAGCTGTTCGTTATTGTCAGCTTTATTATTACCTAGGAAACCACTAACAACTCTTCCAAAAGCTTTCCAAGCTTCTAGTTCTTCAACACTTAAAAAAAATTAACACTTAATTTTTTTTCGAACTTTTCATCTTTCAAAAGTTTCAGTCAAAAACTAATTTCAAGTTTTTCTCTTAAAAGGTACGTGATGGAACATTTTCAAGTTCATATTCGTTATCAGCACACAAAAATTGACCTAAAATGACCTTTTTTACCCTTGTTACAAAAACCTTGTTAATTAGTGTTATTATTTATTGAAAAATGTGTGATCCTTATAATCACATATGATCCAGGTGTGTTTAAGTAATTTTCTCAATATGTACCTTTCAAAATATTCAAATTTGTGATGATAGACAAAATTTATTGTCTTCGAACCCATTCGTTGAGTTTTCGGGTATATAACTGCTAGAGTGTGCACGTTTTGACAATACAACGCATGTGTCGGTAATATTCAAGGTTATAAACAATCGGATCGGTTTAGCGCATGTTACCGATTAAGTTCTTTAACTATACTAGGACATTTTTTATACATTAGGTGTCATGAGCAATCGAACCCAGAATTACCGGGTGAAATACGAGTATAAGTGTCTTATCTACATGTTCACAGATATCGTCTTGTCTTAAAGTTATTTTCTAATATTGGTGCATCCAGATTGCAAGATTTATAATACACAGTTTCTTTATTTTTATTGATATGTTACATCCTTGACATTTTTATGAATGAAGTGTAAGATATTTTAATTATTAAAATTTAGGTGACCTTTAATTTTCTTTATGTTAGTGGCTTATGTATTCATGAAGCTCATGGGTTGAAAATAGAAAGGCTTCAGTTGATGACTGTGTTAAATGTCTCAGAGTTAGTTCAAATGATTGTTTAAGTTAAGGGTAGTTTGATGATATATATAATTATAACTCAATGTGTATTAAAATTTTGACTAGATAACTACGTTTCAGGCTGACGCACAGCCCGTCCTTAAGAGTCGGACGTTTGGTGAGATTTTCTGCATTGTGTCTTCTTCCATGCGCGAAAACGGGACCCGTGACATTTGAGGATAAACTCCGATCATTTTAAAACGCAGAGATATCTATTCGGAATCATAATACACATATCGTAATCCTAAAAACTTAACCACCAATCATGTGTAACAACATTTGTGAAAATACATATTTTCGATATTATGTTCACTATTCATATCCTTTTACAAAATTACATTTAAAAAAAAAGCATGGATCATTACCGTTATGATGGAAAAAAAATACATGTCTCCCCTTATTCACAATTTCGATTTCCACGGTTTCATTTATCCGCGGTTAACCATAGTTTGAAAATATTGTATAAAAATACCAACGTATCGGCAGAAAGTCAAAAGTAAGTTAAATCTACATCAGAATACCTACGTTATTACTCTCACTTCAATTATTATATCATCATCAGAAGAAGAAGTGTGAGTTAAGTAAAATAATATATTTTGAGAGAATGAGACAATTTTCCACAACGCCTTAACTACTATATAAACAACAACAGAATGAGACAATTTATTCAGTTTATTTATTATTACACATGATAAGAATTATACATAATCTGCGAAAAAACAACAGGTAATTTAATTTGGACATACAATTTTAATGGATCTGGGTTTGTTGCCTTTCATTTATCGTATCCCCAGTAAACTAGGCTTTTGCCTGTATCTCACTGAGGATATTTAGCAAGGAAAAATAAATCAATAGTTCTTTCCGATTTTTGATTACACAAAAACATAACCCCGTTGCACGTTCTCATCAACATGACAAACAGTGACGCTCAATTACAACTGGAAACATCATGCGAAATCCGACTCCTCACACATCATCACTCCAGAAAGACCAAAAATGTTCATCCCATAATATACCGCACACAATAATCATAAGAATAAAAATAAAAACAAAAATATACAGAAATACAAATACAAAACCACAAAAATTAAAACAACAAGAAGAAACTCACACTCAAGAGCCCACACAAATCTTTTCCACACGTCATTCATCCTGAAAGCCCAAGTACTCAAAATTCTGTCGCAATAACAACCACGCTCCGATCGACTGTCTAAATGGTTTTCCTCCCTTTAAATTTATTGAATTCGGCACGCCGTTGTATGTCATGGGAGCCAAATAAGCATATTGCCTTTGGGCAAAAGAGGTTTTAACTCTAGGGATGGTGAACCTTTCATTAGTTGCCGTGCGTGTCATGTGTCTCTGCTGAGTCTGTATCTTCCCTTCCTCTCGATGGTAGTGCCAGAGAATGGATTTGAGATGCAAATTGGCTATGTTCAGGACCCGATACTCTCTGAAAAACTCCACCGTTGGATACCGGGCGGGAAGTTTACTAATTATTTTCAATTTTTGGGAAACCTGCAATATGTGTTTTTGGGTTAAGGTGCACCCCCCCCCCCCCCTCCCCCAAACAACTGATATACCGTAGGAAATTGCTGACTGGCATAAGGCGAAGTATATACTTTTAAGAATATTTTCACTGAGCACATTTCGAATCATACGGAATATGTATCCTAGTTTTCTGATTTTTGTGCTCAAAGTGTTAATATGGACCTCCCAACGAAGGAACTGATCAACATAAACTCCAAGGTACTTTATACTATCAACCCTTTCCAAAGAAACACAACTAGTCAGCTATGGGTGAACAAGTGTGCAGTGTTATGTATTTATTTGTAAGTATGCACATAACTTTTACTACAGTTTATTTTTATTATTGTTCTAGTTGTTAATGCGCCTAATTCATTGTATAAATTAAATAAGTCATAGGAAAAAAAACATATGTTACTCATATATAGGGTTCAGTATTATCTACGGTTTGAAACATATCGCCCGCAGATATGGAGGTATTTCTGTATATGTCTAAAATTTACCAGACTTTCATATTATCACTATTGGTAAAGGATTAAGTTTTTTCTTTCAGCATGTGCATGTTTTCAATATTATTTCTGTTGATTTGCGTTTGACAAATCATCTAATTTTTTTGTGAATGTAAAAAGTTCAATCAACTCGGATTGATTTTTTGATCGACTTAGCACATTTATGAGAAATGGGGCCGTTACATACCAATAAAGTTTTTTGAAAGTTATCAAAGGTCGAAAATCTCATATTTATTTTATTATATTTTTAGGTCTTACATTAGAATCTGATGTAAAAAATGAAGACAGAAAACTGTATTCAATTGTTTATGCAAAAAATAACGAGCATTTTTTTGAGAAATTGAATCATTATTCAGAGTTTTTTGTGACTCATGGACAACCAATGTACATAAAATCAAAGTAATAAAATATTGCTTTTCGTGAGATCATTTTAGATTTTAAAAGTCTGTGGTAGATAGTAAAACATGCCTGAAAATTGGGTTTGTGTTACTGATTTGTACTTTTATTGTATTCAATACTGTTTGTTGGGCTAATTGTTATTTGTTATTTATTCCAACAAATTGGAAGTCTGTTAATCAAACTTTAAGACATTTTTTGGGTTATCTTCTACAATAGGAACTGTAACCGGAAAAAAAGTTAGAGTCCCAAGCGAATGACCAGTGTTTTACCATAATGAAACAGAAATCGTTCTTTGAGTCCAAATAATGAACTTAAACCGCAGCAAATAAACAATTTGCATGCCTTGCTAACTATCACCAATCAACAAGGAGATCAGTTTCAGGGTACTTAATTAGTCCGTGGTTTCCGATGATAACAAGAAAAATAATAACTCAGAAAGGATCGACCCATTCTGAAAATATTTACTTGATGAAAAGTCTCCTTAAAAACCATTTGTGAAAGCCTATTAAAAGATAATTTTGATGAAACTACGAAAAATAGGTTTCTCCTGACAGGTTTATCACCCAAGCGCTAATTTAATGGAAAACTATTTCATTGAAGAATTCGTATCTTTACAAATGCCGCCATTCTTCATTTTGTGAGACAATGTTTTTCCACAGATTCTACGCAACTTTTTCATTTTTATCGCATTTATCTTTCGTTCGTATTTATTTGTCAATATGTTTCGCTTGTATACCTAAACCAAGATTCCATAGCGAGCATTCTGCTTTGAATCATTATTTTGCTTGCTTCTGCACTTCTTTTAAAATCCCCCTTCTCGCGGCCATCCAATATAAATATTATACTTCTAAGATACAGTTTCCCGTCTTGCTATAAAGAAACTAGTAAACAAAAAAGATAACATAGATAAGTATGTGATTTTAAGATAGGAAGGAATTGAGTGACGATGGTTAAAAAATTTAATACTAAAATAATATTGTTGGAAATATCCCTTCCTACTATGTCACTCTTTTTGATTTCTTGAATTATTTGCTATACAAATTGTCGATGAGATAAAAATTTTAACTAATAAACTGTAAATATAAAATATTGTTTTTCATTTTGATATACATATATGTATACTTATAAGCTTTTATATAGTCCAAACACTGGCGCCATGTGTTATAAATTTAACTCAAGTGCAAGAAAAAAGAGAAATTTACGAGACAACGAATATTACGTTATAAAATATTGATATGATGTTTGAGGCAAATCTCGTGTGTGGTCTGTATGAACTCTCTATATTCAACGAGAGAGTATGCAAATTGACTTTTTTGTTTGAAAATAAAAATAGTTTGTGGCCATAAACGAACTGTTTGCAATAAAATCGGTACAAAACCAGTTTTTTTTCAAATCACCGAAAATCTTCTTAGTAAGCCCTTGATATCGCAGTTACATTCCTGAAGAAAGATTGTTTTGCTAATTAATGACTTATATTATTGTATATTTGGTTCGATAATTAAATATGTATCATAGTGATAGACAGCGAAGATACAAAAGGATTACCAAGATCTCAGATAAAGAATATTGTTTCCTAAGAAATAAATTTTAACAGAAAATTAGCAAAACAATTAAAATTTAATACTATTGTTTTCTTCTCTTTTCTCGTATACTCTCTCACAGTCGAATGTTACATAATCTCATTATGCCGTTTCCCTATCGAGGTAGGCATAGAGAACAGAAAACCAGATTTATCTATCTCAACACACATCCTTCATCTCTTCTACATCCATACATCTTCTTATACAACTCTTACTATTTCTCTAACTTTCTACGTTTCTTTCTTTCAAAAAACCATTCACTTGACCTAATCACGCTTTCCTTCATCTTTTTCGGAATTAAGTGATAAAGGATGAACGTGAATTTTAAGTTAATGTGTGGAGTAAGGTAAAGCAGAGCACTCTGAGATGGTTTGTAAGTCTTCACAAATATATATTTGTTGTCGGTTTTCCTTCATTCCTTCTTCATGTCCAAACCATCTCAGAGTGCTCTTCTTTACCTTACTCCACACATTAGCTTCAAATTCACGTTCATCCTTTATCACTTCATTCCGTATTCTATCATACATTGTTACCACACGTATTCTACTAAATACATGCATTTCAACACTATTTATTCGTCTATTTTCATCGAAATTGATACTAAAATACTATTGTACGTTCTGATTTCTTACCCATGTACATTCTTCGAGTCAAATATGTAGATTTTTTTCTACAGTACAGTCTAAAAAGTGAGATGATAGATCTCGTCCAGTCCTTCCTAAGATTAATAGATAAAACACTATTCTACGATGTGGTCCAGATAACGGTCGGGACCACATCGTAGAATATTATTTGTCTGGACCACTTGGTCTGAACCACTTACATGAGCACATCGGGGAATCAATGACCCTTATGCAAGGTGTGTGCAACACAACCTTCTTGTGAGTGTACCATAATCTTTGTGGTAGGCTAAATTCTTAAAATAATTAGTTTAGGATCACTCACAAGGTGATCATTTCTGACCGAGGACCAATTCCAATGCTGCTGTAGCTATCTGAGGAACTCTCATTCCTCTAATATAATCATTGTCCTTCGATCCAAAAAGGTCCAGATCTAAGGCCAGTCGGGATAAAGAACATTTCTAATTTGAAGGATATAAAGATTCTGAAACACATACGAGTATGACAACTCGAAGCCCTAGTAAGTGCTAAGTTATATAACCATTCAGTAATGTTACCTTTCCACTAATCTTTTTTTTATTGCTGATACTGATCATAACGTTAAATTATTAATGGCACAGAAAATAAACCTAATGAAAAGTACCTTATTATTTAAGTATTTAATGACAAAATATAAATGGATATTATTTTAAATAATGGCGACCTAAATTACCTAACACAGTGGGAAATAATACGCTTGACTTCCACAAGGGCTTCACTTGTACTTATAAAAAAAGGATAGACAAACTTTTACCAGATAGAAACGCTTATCTTGTAAAATATTGTCTGGGTACGACTCTCCTGCATACTAGACGTGTGCTAGTATTGTTGCTTATTCACGTGCGGTAGTATTGCCAACATACAAATATGTGTAATATATCAGTGATTCTTAACCTGAATGCTTGATCAATGGGGCAAATATTTCTTAAAACATTTTTTTATAATCATAGCAATTGCGCTGGTGTTACCATTAAGGTTCAAAAGGTTTTAGCTTGCATAAGTTTCCACTTTGCATTTCGATGCTTGTGTCGGTTAATTTCTGTCAAGCTGTTCCCTTCTTTTGAAATATACTTGATAATCACGTGATTTTCCATTTTTGACATTTCAAAACATGACTAAACGATACGTCTTTTATCAGCTCTAGTTGACATATTATTGAAGGTAGACGTGTATTTTTTTTGCTGTAATATAAACAAAGATAAGTTTAGTAATAACAACATAGTATGCACATATACGAGTATATCCTGAAATAACATGTTACATTTAATGAAATGTAAAATAAAATACATTTAAGAGTGAAACTATAAAAGGTCTGAGTTCATTTCATGACATATCTCCAGTCGAGATACATCCAAAATAATAGAGGGCGAGTTCGACCATGAAGACATCAGATGTTTTCCCACCTATACTCTTGTACACGTAAATTATAATACAAAAAAAATGATAGTAAAGAAGTAGTTAATATAATTATTAACTCTATAAATATGTATGACAAATGTAAAAAATAAAAATAGCCAAGCAGTGAACGTAGCTGGCGTAGTATCTAATCATAAACGTTCCAATTTGTTAAGACCGAAAACTTTTGAAACTCAGTGGTACGTTTTTCTACGATTTTTTAAATTTATTTATTATGAGCTTAGGCAAAATACATAACAAAAAACCAAAGTTAAGGAATGTCAAAAATAAATCTTAAACATATCTTAAGGACACGATTTGATAAGAAATATACTTGAAGTTATACATTTTTGATATAGCGATATCAAAGATAGATTACTAACCAGAAAACATTCTAAATATTTAAATATTTCTGGGATACCCCAGGGGTCTCAACTGGGAGGCTGAAATGCTCTGTCCTCACTGTAAGTAAGGCAACCCCACAATTATTTGGTAGCCTCATGCGGCGCTAAGGTCTAACCTCACAACGGGGGAGGTCCCACGAATATCGCACGTAATTTATTTTATCTTCTCAACTTGAGACAGTGAGAACGCGTCTCTTTTGTTTAGTACAATATTAAATAGTACGAGTTTATAAGCTATCATATCATGGACGACATTTATATGTTTATCGGTATATTATTTATAAACGCACCGAACTGGATATCATTTCAATTTTGATTTTATACAAAATGACTCGAGGATCAAATTAATAAATTGTTACACGAATTATTAAAACATGAAACTTATTGTACCCAATCAAGTTGTATGGTGAAATTTGTAAGGTGACGATGGTATAAATAAAGCGGACTGAATAACATGTGTTTATTTATGAAGAAATGTAATATTCAGTGACTGGTTTCAGCTTTCATTGTTTACATCGACATTGATATTGGATATTGGAATAAGGATCATAAAAGCTCACAATGTATGGTGATAATTGAAATGTATTTAAGTTCTTATGTTAACAAATTCTCGTTATCAAGATGTATTTTTTTATATTTTATTACTTTGTATTTTTTTTTTTAGAACATAAGTAAAATAAGAAAGGTTATTTTTTTAGAGGATTTTACAGTGCCATACTGAAAAACCTTCTTGGACTAGTTGATAAGACCCTTGTTTTCCAATACACGAGTTGCGGGATCGATTCCCACTGGTTCCTAATTTTTTATTTAAAAAGGTTCTACTCTTTTAGGCTTATTAAGCACCTTTCTGATATGTTGGAAGAGATTTCCACATAGCAATAACCTCACCAGGTTGTTATTGTGTACAATGATGTATAAATTGTGTTTGAAATCTTTAAAACACCAAACTTTAGGGTAAATTTGTTAGAATGTTATTATTTCATCATATACTAAGTGGTTCTATTTATACTAGTATTTTAAAAACTCTTTTTAAATATTATTTGGTATAGTTTATGTTTCATTCTCTTTATTTTGCTAATTTTTAATGCGCTTTGTAGACCTATATTCTCATTATTCTATATAAATAGCTATTTTTGATCTTGGTTAAGGGTTGTTTTGATAATTTTCAATACATAATAAATTTCGAAAAAATATTTAACAACCCATTTTGACAGTTGATTGAAAAAAAAATTGATGTTAAATCACCGACAAATTGAGATGCGAAAACATTAAAAAGTAGTTTTTCGTAAAGAAAACTGTCCAATCACGAATTGAATTTTTAATATAAAACCTTAAACGATTATTGTACGTAATTTGCATCGAGAAGCACTTTAAATTATATGTTTAAGGTGCTGAAATAAATGAGATATTTGTTTTTCGTATAAAAATAAATATTTACGAGATTTGACAGAATTACGAGAGAATATGGTGAATACAAATGCTAAATGTGGTGCATGGTGTTTGTATAGAGGAATTCCATAATTCACTCTTATTTTTCATTATCATCATCATCATCATTAGAATAACCATCACGCTATATCCCTATTGGGGTAAATAAAGAGAACAAATTTCGAACACACATTAATCGCTTCTGCCACGTCCATTCACCTTGTCGTGCAAGTGAACCGTAATGAAGATGTGTAAAATGAGGGGAAGTGTGTTAATATCGAAAGAATCGAAGAGAACGTCTGTGTTCTGAAACAAAGTGTATTTTTTGCAAGATATGAAACACTATTGGGATAGTTGAGCATGTAAAATAATGTCGACATAATTTGTAGGTTCCTTCACTGTCTGGTTTTAAGCTATTGAAGTCTGTTTCAAAACTCTTACGTGTGGTCATACTTCTTTAGGTTCAATATTAATCTAATGCAAACGTTGCAGAGTCTCTCCAACTTATCCAATATGTCCTTGTTGGCATCTAAATAACATACATCACAGTAATTAGGTAAGGGAGGCATAATACATTAAGGTCAGTAGCATTCGACTCAAATCAACAGAAAATGACGCATCCTATGAAGATAATGTAGAGAAGCTAAGATTTTACGGCTTAAAAAACGGAAACATTACTAAGCAAACTTTAATTTTCATTAATAGTATTCCCAGATTTTTGACATGTGGTGAATATAGGTTATATAATAATTATGCGTTTATATGATATTGGCTCCACAGTTGTTTAGTTATGGAGTCAATGAAGATTGAAAATATAATTGGGGGCAGTATTTCACCCTGTGAAACGCCAACAGTCAGAAGAATCTGATCGAAACATTTTCAAAATCCTTTTAAACTTCTAATACATCTATACTTCTACAAATTATTATTGTAATCTTTTCGTCATTCATTCTTTCTACGTAACCAAAAAAATACTCTTCACCCAGTCCGCATTCTTTCCTAATGTGTTTTATCTGCTAAAAATAGTTTTTGCACACATTCTACAGTTTCATATGCATATATGAAACTGTAGAATGTGTGCAAAAACTAATGTTTAGACCAATATTATATTATTGACGGCCAGTTTTGCTTCTTTGAAATGCTCGCAGTTTATAATCCTGTCGGTAAACACAGTGTACAACCCACCATTGATTGCTACTTTTAAGTTCAGTAAATTCAAGCTTATATTATTTTTAAAGTAATAATCTACAAATAATGAAGATACATATTTTTTTAATTGTAATTTACTGAATAATGTAAAAAAATAATATCAAAATGACTGTAAGTAGAATATTAAGACTTACATTAATTGGAAGCTTCTCCTTAAAGCTTTTCCTCAAACGCACTCTTTGAAGTTGGCAAAATGAAGTGTTTCAATAATTTGTTTTACATTTAAACATAAAAAATGTAATAGTTATTGCAATATTACAAGAAAATGCTCTTCGGTTTGTTACAATATTCCACAAAAAAAAATTCTTTTACAAATATGGCAATTTATGCAGCACCGTTTGGAGAGCAGACTCTCTGGAAGGGCGCCTTTTGTTTGTATTGGCCAAATCCAGATGAAGCCTTGAAGTTTTTGTTTATATGGTGTCCCTCAACGTATCTGAATTGTCAATATGGACATATTTAAGAGCGTGGCTTGGAAACAACATTATTTTCGACACCATAATTAGATCTCTCGGTTTAGGAACCATTGGAATTGGTCCAGAATCTGCAGTTCATCAACGCACGTGTTTGCAATACTACTTCACGCGAACCAGCAACAACACTCATACATGTCTATCACGCGTGATTTTAGTTATCAGGTGAACTTATTTACCAGATAGGGAGAATTATTTTATTTTTAACTACGTCACGGGAGCATTTACTAATATTTTTTTCCTACCTTTATAAAACAATTTTTATTTAATTTAAATAAGTAATTTTTCTAGTAAGATATTGTAAAAAAGAATTTCTTTCAGACCTGTATATATAAAACTAACAATAAAGGCGCGATTTAATGTTCACAGGTGTGACTCTGGTGAAATGGTGGTATAATTTAGTATATCATTATTAAATAGATGTTTTACATTTTGAAATGGAATAAAATTTTATATTTTTCCAACAAAATCACCATAATAATCGAGAAAGAGTTCCCACAAGAAAAAAAAACTTAGTGAACAAAATAAGATATATTTTATCGTTTAGTATTTTTGTTTGCTTACCCATTTATTTTGAGATATAGAATATTCAAAAGACAATTTGAACGATATATGATAAACATAATTCATTCGTTTAAGTCAATTTATGTCGTCAGTATTGTCATATGACTTAAATGGTCAATAGATTGATAAAATATCACGTTTTGCAAAAATTTTGCCTTTTAATATTTTTTATGCGTTATAAATTGTTCCTGAAATATATTTTTATTTTATCGGTGAGTCTGTTAGACTTAAGTTATTTAATGTCACAATTTAAGAAAAATTGTCTTTTTTTTCTTATTTGTGTAATATATTTTGTCATCATAAATTTTATTAAGTCTAGTTTTATCTGTTCTTTAAATGTGTGACTTGGATGCTCTATGAATGAGGTATTTTGATATTAAAGAATGTTCAATTTATTGATATATATATATATGCTAAAATATATGCTAAAATTTATAACTACGCATTATTTTTTTTATATTCTTAAGATAAATGTTAAAGAACAATCTCTTATCGTCATCATCATCAGTACAATCAATGATGAGTCTTGGCTACCAGAAAGATTAGTGTCCCCATGGTTCTATCAGCAGTATCCCTTCTCCAATATACAATCATCTATTCCAATACAATTAAAATCGTGAAAAATACAATATTCACATTTTGTATTGAGCAATGAAAGATGGGATAAAGTTGAAGAAATTTCCTAATTATATAGTATTTTCTCAGATGATGGAAGAGTCAAGAGGTATACTCGTATATATGTAGAATGCCGTGTAGCGATAAGAAACGAATGTATGTCCCAATAAAACATATACACTCGAACCGGAGAGTATTAAATCTGTTAGTATTCAGTATTTTAGTACCCACTTTGAATAACAGTATTTAAGTACAACCACAGTCAATAACAGTATTTTAGTACCCACTGTCATGTGTGAGAGTAAAACGTGGACGTGAAACAGGACTAAGAAGAACCGAATAAATGCTGTGGAAATGCGTGCACTTATAAGGTGATTAGGGATGAATCTGAACTTAAGGCAGATGTGTTGAGTAAGATGACGAAGAGGACTCGTAGATGGATTAGGCAGCTGGAATGAATGAATGAAGAAATACTAACAAAACAAAGAAAGAGTACAAACGTGAGTGTAAGGCATGGTAATGGAAGACCAACAAAAGTACAGTTGGAACAAAGACAAAATAACGAAAAGTAAGAAGTAAAAGAAGTCGTAGGAGCTGTATGAAAAAGTGTATGGATTCGAAAGACGGGAAGTATATGTAGCGAGATATGAAAGTTTGGCACTCTGTCCTCTTTGCCTACTTCAGAAGGAAAACGATGTAATGGTATGTATGTATCTTTTCTACCCTTTAACCATCAGAATAGGGGCTGCAGTAGTGCCTTGAGGCGAGTCAGTTCTGTACCCTCTTAGGAACGGTGACCTAATCCAGCTTTAGTGTGTTCTCATACGATCTCTTCATGTTCAACCAATTTTATGCCTTTCTAAGCTTTCCCGCGTGTGCGTTGCCTTTAAAACTTGTTTTATTTTATGTTATTAAAATAGGCGCCATATTTTTATGAAGAAAAGATTCATTAGTGAATTTTTTTTTTTTAATTATAACAAATAAAACGATGGTGTGCATCTCATAGACCATCCTTCAGCACCTTAAGGCCAAAGAGAGGCTATCAGCAACATGCATTATGAAAATACTATTGCACTTCGGCACGTGCCTTGAAGAAATGAAGATCGCCTGGAGTAACTCCTTGTGGCTGGATGTACGATATGATAGACTATCCCTCGTGATTGAGTATGATTGCCAGATATTTGTAAATAAAAGAAGCCTTTGCATGTATTGGTTTATTGTATGCAAGCTGTTGCACTTCTGCAAACATGCAGTCTTGACAAATCAAATCCGTAATTACGATGGTATGGAGACCCAAGTTCCAAAATGATCGACAGATTTAATTTGCTGCAGCCTTTGTTAGACGGAGTTTTACATAACGCTGTTTTTGTGTAGTTTCTTGATATTTAGTATATAATAATTCGGTAAAACTGTCTAGAGGTAAGCGAGTTCGGAAATGAATCCGTTAAGAATTGAACCTGAGGCTGATGGCTATAACCTTGAGCGCTGAATACATCACATCTAGAACCTGGAGGAGTGGAGACGAATCGTTCACTCAGCTATGAGCAACATGATGAGTACTATGCTTCCATGGCAAATACCTTTATTTAAAACATCCTTTATAGCAGATTATTTTAACGGCTTAAGTATTTAATAATGATAAATACGTTACACGCTAGCGGTTATCACTGAAAGAAATCACTTAGTGGCCCCTCCTGCCCTCCTCTTAATCATCCCTTTTGATGTATATATGATCCCTCCATTAGACAGGATCATTGATTTTAATATCCATGCAAAGGTTGAATTTGTTCTCAAGCGCAGAGGTTCATAATCTAAGACTTTTGTAACCTGGCATTCTATAAATAATATTTAAAAAAATACTAAAAATAATTTAAGTAAAAGCATAACATTATGGTATACCATACGTAGAGAACGTAGATCTCGACGTTTTTCTATTTCGCTAATAGTTTGTATCACTAAATATTGCTATACATGCTTTCAGATTGTGATTATTCTTAAATTTCTCTCAGTAAAAAAATATTAAACTTTTTTCTTTTTAATATACTCTCAATTTTCATTTATTTTAGAAATATATATTTTTTCTAGTGTGACTTAACCATCCTAGGACTCCTTTCTTATCTACGAGTATGTGTATAACCTCCCTTTCAAATGAGCAGTTGTATTTTATCTGATCATTTATTATTTTGTTACATATTTTTATATCAAATACAACAGGTGCACTGACTGTAGATTTGATGTAGATCATATATTTTTAAATAAAGGATTAAAAAAAATAATAACCAAAAATACTGTTTTTTTTATGTTAAAATATGATCTAGAAACAATATTATTTCAGCCCCTTTAATCGAGTTTCGTATTGAGAACCACTTAAGCGGGTACATAACTCGTGATTCATCGCCGTATATATTTGTATTGTAATACTACTACAAATTAAACGTAATAATAACCTCATTATCAAATTCTTCATTACTAAACGGCCACCAATAATACCAGTAATGCTACACTTAAACAATGATTGCAGTCTTATATAGTTGTTCACTTATTTTTTATGTTTTCCTAACTGCACCAAGATCTAAAATATTATTCTAAGCTATTAAGAGTATATATGGTGGAGAATCTAACATTTTATCTTATTCCCGTACTTAAAAAATGCCCTTACATTCTATGTCTATGTTGATATAATTTTGTAATGTCCTTACATTATATGTTGATATAATTTTTAAAATTATATGTTGATATAATTTTAAGCGAGTCGGAAAAGCTCCATAGTGGAAGTTCCTAAAAATAACGAAGAATATCATCTTCCTTGATACTGTGTTACACAATCACAAGGTCTTTATAAAAAATCCTTGGTTCTCTTCACGTCATGGTCGTATGTATATTTAAACCGCCAATAAGTGGAACTTACCTGCCATGTGCTCTCCCACTGTATCACGGCCTGTCCCATGTAAATAAAGCGGTGGATATTGACATCTTCAACATTTCCGATAATATTTTTAAAGGAAGCATTATGAGCTTTTTTAGTAATGGAAGCATAGTTTTAGAATAGTTGTTTCGACCAAACTAATAACTATTAACTTTATTTTTTGCTGCTGTATATAATGTATGTTAAAGCTTTTTATGTGCATAGTATTATTTTTTCTAATTGTACTTAACTTCTTCTTTGTATGTAATTGGGTTTAACCTGTATATGCAAGCTTTACGAAAATAAAAAAAATGTATGGAGCTAATGCGTTGAAGTATACAAACACATTTGTACATACTCTCACGTCATTTCCCTGTTAGAATAGGCAGATAAAACAAATACACCTTACCATATAATTCCTTCTATTTCGCTTACCAATAACGATTTCTCATTTTAAAATGTCATTACCTTCGACCAACAGTACCTTGGTTGTTTTCTACCATGACCACCACTCACGCTCGCTTTTTAAATTTGTTTAGTCAGTCTTTCATCACCACTTCGTTCAACATGTCCAATTTATGACAAGGCGCTCTTTTTCATCCTGCTCGAAACATCCTTAAAAAATTCATTTCTTATTCTGTCATTCATTGACACACCTCATAATATTCTCAGTACAAGCATTTACTCGGCTCCGTTCATTAATTTTCCGCATCCATGCTTCACTGCTATCAATGTTGACAATAATACGCTGTTATGAAACATTATTTTGGCAGATCTCGATATCACTTGAAATTGATGTCTAGATACAGGTTGTCCCATTTGATTTTATTATAACTTTTAATATAATAGGAACCAAAACGCCAAAAAAAAAATGAGGTGATAACATTTGGAACAATATATATATTTATATATATATTTGTCATCATAATGGTTGAGAGCTAGAATTTAAAATTGAGATTATTAAAGTTTGGTGTTTATGTAATTTTTCTATATAAAATGTTGCACAGCGCTGTGCTCGCAGGCCGATTCCTCATTTTCTGATCGGCAAGTCGAGCCAGTTCTTTATCATCGTCACCTTGATAATGCGAAAACTACATACTTCGAGACCAATACAATACAAAAGGTGGACCGTTTTCTTACTGATGCTTTACAAACTGAGGTGAATAAACTGGCATGTTATAACAAATATTCATAAAAATTAATGGATGTATTGTAGAGTGACAATCTCCCCTATCGCAAAAAAAATGTTAGGAAGAATGTATAATACGAAAGACAACACACTGGTGATGTGATGTGAAAAGGATAGGTAATTTATAACTTCACCACAAAGCTACACATTGGCCATGCCCCCCCGAAAACCTGTTGGCAATGGCCCACCCTGAAATATCTCCCAAATAATGTAGTGAACGTTTCAAGTTCTCGTAAAACAAACAACATGTCTCATTTAAGAGAACAAAAATAAGCAAATATGGTATAAGTAATATACCAACAGATCAATCGTATCACTACCCATGCTATAATAAGGTCCCATCCAGTGCAATCTACAATAGAAAATTTAAATATTTTTTATGTGTGTGACGTCATGTAGTGACGAATAAAGAACTGTGCGTGGGAAATTAATAGTAGTGACGACGGATTTAACCCTGAGAGATCGGCGCACTGCTATAGCAGTGGAAGAAATTTGTTCAACCCTTGTATTCTTAATTGAATATCATTCATTTAGAATACAAGGGGACATATTCTAAAATATATTTATGTAGTAAAAATATTTGTTTTTTGTTTTTTTGTTGTTTCTTCTTCTTCTAAGTGCCCTGTCGGGTCCCCCCAACGTTGGCGATCACTTCGGCGAATCCGTCTCGGTCCTGAGCCGCCCGGAACAGTTCCTCTGCACTCCGGATGCCGGTCCACTCCCTCACATTCCGCAGCCAGGACATCTGTCTTCTTCCGGGCCCCCGGTGTCCCTCGACTTTCCCCTTCAATATAAGCTGGAGCAAGTGGTACTTCTCTCCACGCAGCACGTGACCCAGATATGAAATCTTTCTTACTTTTATAGTGGACAACAACTCCCTGTCAGCTCTAGCTCGCCTCAGGACTTCGGTATTTGTCACCATGTCTGTCCAGGGAATTTTGAGCATTCGACGATGCAACCACATTTCAAATGCTTCCAGTCTGTTCATTGCCTGGACTTTCAAGGTCCATGTTTCACAACCGTACAATAAAACAGACCACACATAGCATCTAATCATCCTCTGACGGAGTTTCAAATTTAAGTTGTCATCACAGAAGAGCGACTTCATTTTATTAAATGCAGTTCTTGCTGCCTCAATTCTGCACCTGATTTCACCTGATTTTGTTGTTTAAAATAAATATTTATCACGAACGTCCGAATCGTAAATATATCTCAGCACTAGATAGACAATTATATTTTTTTCTCGTAGCGCTCTCAGGGTTAAGGTTCATCGTTACGCTAGAAGGAAAATGACTCGCAGCGAAGTATATTTATAAAGTAACTTAATATATTTATGAAGTGGCGTACTATACTTATAAACTGGCTTAAGACCTGAACTTCAAATAGTTTAGAAAGTTGCCATTATTTCTACAGATCGAATGTATTAAAACTATTCTTTGATACCACTAGATCGTAGTAGACAAGCGGTCCAAAGATGAACTGACGTAAGCTTGAATAGAGATCCCTTCGGAAATTATTGAAAACAAATCTTATTCACGATGAGCTCTTTATTCATACACTTGAAAATGATTGTTTTTTTTTACTTAAAATTTGTTTTTTCCTTCAATTTTTATTTTTGTACAATGTATTATTTCATAGATGGGGGCAATGTTTCCAAATTGAGATGGTTCAGTCTATAAGGCAGAGATAAAGTGTTAATCCTCACGGTTCCCATTGAGACCCGCATCGATGTAGGCAGTGGATGGCATTTGACCCAGAGCGTGCGACACCTATGGGAATAGAAGACCTCGCCCTGGCTGCTAATCCACTAGGAAATGGAATCTCGCTATATGACCTTGTTTCTTCTTGACTTGAGAATGCTATCAAAGGAAGTTTTACAAAATGTGTTTGAAGGTATTTTGAAAAATATAAGAATATACAAGATTTTCCTTTCATCTATTTTTACAAAAAAAAAACTAAGATATTAAACTAGAATAACATTTTAAATTGATAAACAAGGTTTTTTTCTGCGTACCCCCTAATATTAAAATCACAATCACGTCAGCTCTCAAATTTTGATAGGGAGAACTTACTGTAATTATGCTTTTAGTAGAAAATCTGTGTTCTCAATAAACGTAATCAACTCATCATTGTTCATTGGCAGGCCCTACCGAAATTTAAGTTAAAAGTCATTTCACAAAAATGTTCTAACGGGCTCCATGGTCTCGTAGTAAGAGAAGAGCTTAATTTTCACCAAGGGGCTTTGTGAAAAAGTATCGCAGATTAATAAAATTTGGTAACAATTCTCAAAAAACACTATAATATATGTGTCCAAGTGCTGTTACCTTTTCACGTGCGGAACAGTTTGCCGTTACGTGCGACAATGAAACATGAGTTTCGTGTCTACTCAAGTGGTCCTAAGCTCGAAGGTTTGATAACTCAGGCTGAAGACAAAGTTGTCTCCTGGCCACGCCATTCAATTTGCACGAATTATCAATGTGGATGTGTAAAAAAGTATAATATGAATAAATCAATAAAAATATAACTAGTGCTACAAATCGAAAAATACACTGAAAATTCTAATTACTTAAAATTAAGTAAACCATCAGAAAATCAGCTTCATATTTTGTTTGAGGTTTCAAGAATCATAGACATATATACAATAACGCCATTTCCCTTTCGGGGTAAGCATAAAAAAAAAGAGCACCTAATTTTCCTATCTTGACACACATTCCTCGCTTCCTCCACGTCCGTACACCTTCTCAAATAACTCCAATCATTACTCTGACTTTTTAAAATTCATTTTTCAAAATACTTTTAATTCTATTGAACCATACTTATCTCGGCCTTCTTTTGCTACGCCTTCCATTCACATTTGCACTTTATATTTGTTTTTTTTAGTTCTTTTCATCCATTTGTTCTGTAAGTTCAAACTATCTCAGAATGTTCTTTTTAATCTTACTCAACACATCAGCCTTACGTTCACATTTATCCCTTATCACATAATTCGTATTCTGTCATACATTGTCACCCCGTGTATTTTTCTCGGTGCACGCGTTTTTACAGCACTTATTCAACTTTTTCTACATCCTCGTTTCATTCTCATACATTAAATAAAGAAAATATGTGGTTTTCTTCTTATTTAGTCCTGCAATTTTTTGAAAATAGTAGTTGAAAGTTTCATAAAAAATATTTGCATATTCTTAATCCTTATAATATAGTAGGCATTGGTTTTCTTACAAATATGTTATTTATGAAAATAATTATGTAATTTCTTAAAATTTAATGTTTTGTTGATTAAATTTCCACTGAATGAATCACAAAATAATATATTCAATTACTGTGACACATAAAATCAGGAGTGAATCAAAAAAGTTAATAATATGAAACGACTGCTGACATTCGAGATAAGATTTCATCAAAGAATTTGTAATAAGTGCTAAGAAGTCTCGATACAATGGCCACAACCTATAATTTGGTGAGTTTGCAGTCAGAAAATCTGTTTTTTTTTTATTTATTTTATTTATAGTACAATAGCTTAAATAGTTTAATTTGTTATAATTTAATAGAAGTTAACACATTTGATGGCGTTATTTAAATGATATTTGTATACAATGATTTTCCTCAAAGGAGCTGGAGTCGGAAGATATGACTCTTGAACATTAAAACTAAACTTCTGCTCAATAAAACGAGACGATAGGGTATCGGAATAAGACAAAATTCGTAGCTATTGAAATTGAACTAAAATAAAACGAGTTGAGGAGTTTTTATGGCTGGTTTATGAACTTCTTAAATAAGTTTTCTTCCAAGAAATGGTAAACGGCTAGAAAAATCGGCAGTGTAAAAAAAGAATATAGTTATAAAAACAACTTGTAGCAGTGCATCCAGCGTTAATGAAGAAAACTGAAATTATTTGATTTAAATTCATATATTCGAGTTTTAGTTTAAGAAAGCATAATTGAGATAAGTTAACACATTCGATGGCGTTATTTAACATAAATTACTTTGGATGCAGTAATTTTCCTCAAAGAATCTTAAGTTCCAAGAGATAGCTCTCAAATATTAAAATCAAACATCTGCTTAAATATCAAAACGATAAAATGACGAAAGAAGCTGAAGTCGTATTTATTGGAACTAAACTGGAAGAAGATGCGTAGACGAGCTTTTATGAGGTTGGTTCATGAACTTCTTAAATAAGTTTACTTTCAAGAAATAGTGAACGACGGGAAAAACCCTGACAGGGGACGCAAGAAATAGAGTTTTAATTTTACTTAGAGCAACAAGAATATCTTGTGAAAAGGTATTACGTATGATAAAGTTGACACTTAACTTCGTATAGATTGTGCAAAAAAAAATAAAGTATGTAGAAATTGATTGTTGGAATGAATCTAAACATCACTTGTTTTGCAGACTATCGTCATACGAGCGATGCACACAACAAGAAGAGTGACTGTGAAGTTCCAAGAATCACGTGTTAGATGCAAGATGATGATAAATCATAAAACACCTCGGCTAGGTAGCGATTAAGGTCTGGTGAGATCGCTTCCGCGACCAAACAGGTACCTACCTGACGTGGGATTTATTGACTCTTTTTGTCCACTGTTGCTGCATGCAGGAGGGACATCTTGAATAAATCAATTGCTATGCCTATTTATTAAATAATTCAACGATTATAAGTAAATTATTTACGTTTATTGAAATTGCAATAAATAAATACATATTATAGTATTTATGTTTTGACAATCGTTACTGAACGTTCCATTACTGGAATCTGAATTGTATCCGATAAAATCTAATACTTGCGATCATTAAATATGTGCAGATGCTGTATTGGAAGGACTCGTTAAGATTTTGTGGTCATGTAAGATCTAATAACTTGATAAATAACATACCATATGAAGTGCTCTTATCGTGTTAGTGTTCATATTTACTTCGTGGGACTTGCACGAATACATGTAAATGTGAAACATAAAATAAATATTATACTTATAAAAAAAATAAACTTGTTTTTGTTAAGAAGATACAAACTTTTTACAAAATATTTTCCAAACTGTTACCAACATATTTGTATACACAATTTAAATGTCTTACTGAAATTCAGCTGATTTTTCTTCAACATAATAACAAAGCAAATCTTTGTCTATGTGTATATCGAAAAATTACAATTTAGCTGGATTGGACCTATGCTTCTAATATCAGTAAAACATTCAGTGAACCGTATTTATCGTGACTTCGGAAAGACGACGTCTGTTTAGCCCCAGACAAATCTTAAAAAAATAAATAGAAAGGAATGCTGTGCAGAGATAGTTTTTACATTTTGAGATTATTGAATTGTCATATTTATTTACGAGGCAGTGGTTTGTATTAGTAGTCTCACTAAGCTTAGTGCCCATTTTAAGGCAGCTAGCTTACACCCGCGAAGTTTTTACATTTAATCTACATAAACGAACACATACAATATCTCAAGTTGCAAGTTTGGACAAAAATGGTTCAAAATAATTATCTTAGACAGGGTCAGACGGAAGAAATTTTTGGAGTTATTAATTACACCCCGACTGTTTTAGGATAACGCATTAAATATATCATAACTGGTTGAATCCAATAAACATTATGAATCATTCTGATTTCTCCCCCTTATTTTTCCATTCACTATGCCCCATAATGTGAATTATGAATACACTTGTTTTTTTTTCTTTCTTTAACGCTTTTATTTAAATTTTTAATTATCTTGTGAAATTTACTATTGTCCAATTTATAAAGTATTAAACTTTAATTCTTAATATTTTAGTAATGTTAAGTTCCTGAGTAAAACAAAATAAATATAAATTAGTAATACATAAGGCAGGGGTTTTATGTATCTGTCTTACCTTTATTAATAGGCTTCACTACCATAGTTACCATAGTTAGGCATTAAAACACCATTGTGCACAATATTTTTTTTTGAAGATTTTTCAATTGATTAAAAAGCTAAAAAAGTACTAAATGCATCGTTGAGCTCGTGCAACAAGTCTTTTATCCTTTTTCTCTATCCAACTAGCTCTCAAGAAAATCTTGACAAAATAAAAATAAATTCTCTATTTGCTATAATGTTTCATTGTTCACCTATACCAATCAAACACTAATAGATACGTCATTCTCTACAAACAAAACTAGTAAACATAAAAGTTTGTTTATCCTACAATGTTACGAATTTCAACAAACATAAAAGTTTGTTTATCCTACAATGTTATAAATTTCTTGTATGTTAAATATATTACCCATAAATATATAACAATAAATTGTCTGAATGTCATTCAAAGTGAACACCATAATGTATATGCCATAAAAAGGAAACGGAAGCTGTCAAAATTTGAGATCATAAGATCTTTATATAATTCCTTTATATAATCTCATAAAAGATTATATAAAGGAATTTTAATAAAATATTAAACGTTCAATGGTTGTTTTATAAATCAATAATTCATATATATATACCATAACTACATTTACGTATTAGGGTACGAAGAAAGGATATATAATTAAACTTTCCTTAAACAACCTATCTCCTTCGCCTCCTCCACATTCATATATCTTCTCATACAGATTCTCCTGTTTCTCTTTATCTTTACTTTATTCGTCTATCAAAACTTGATCCAAACATATTTCTCTCGATACCTACGCCCCGCCCCAACCTTTACTTATGCTTGTCAAACATTCAATCAGAACATAGTCCTCTAAGTGTACGTATTTATGTTACATTGTATGTACTTGGCTTCTTTAATTCATTTAACACGTCCAATTTTTACTCCCGTGCATCAATGTTGTCACTAATAGGCTGTTGTGAACCACAACTTTCCCTGATCTTCCTGATCCCATTATTTGGTTTGAATATATGTATTTAAGTGCAACTCACCAATTAATATCTCGTTCCCCCTTCCCGTTGTCTGAGAAAATTCTTCTCAAATAACAGAATTCTTCAATTCGGTCTAATATATCATTATTTACCTTTCTCTTTTAAAAATTTGTTCTATTCAAATTTAACTAAATAAAAACATCTATGATAAAAACAAAATTTATCAAGTTTGATTAATTAAAGGTTGAATTTTAAAATAAATACTCGTAAAGGATACCTTTGTCAAACTCATGATCACGCAAATATTTTTCAAATATCAAATAATTTACAAAATAATTATTTCATCTTTTACCTACATAAGCTCGCCCGGTTTAAAAAAATCGAGGTTGAATTGTTGCCTTGAAGTATTAATTATTGTTCTTAACATTTAATTTGTATTGATTATTGTTTATAATAATAATAATAAATAACAATTTGTACAAGCAAATTATATCGTTAAACATATTAAATACACTTTTCCAACAACACCATACTTTCAACTACTACTTCAAAATCATGTTCAACATCTCCGACTTCATCGGGAAATCTCCTTAAACATAATTTTTTAAAAACTACTAGTGAATAAATGGAGAGAATGGCTTAAAAACAATTATTAACGATAAAAGGACTCTCCACAACTAGGGATTCGAATAGGCGCTATAACTAGGGATTCGAATCCACGTTATTAACAGATAAAAATTACAAAAAAAAAATGTAAAATGAGGTGGTGTAATGATGAGCTTGGTGGTCGCGGTTATACACAAATTTTAGTTACTTCAATTTCAATGAAAGTATTTAATAGAGGTAAAAACGTTTTATATTTTTTTATTTTCTTCCGAGATTTGTTTGAATTTTTTTAATGTATATATCTGAATATTTTCCTCACGGAAAATAAATGCGGAGATACATACTATTTTCTTATTACTGGTAATATGCTCGTCACACCGGGGAGTATTTCAATATTTGATACGACATTCTATAATTGTATTTTAAACCAATTAAATTTGTTCCTTAAAATAATAATTGTATTTTTGCAAATAAACATTGTCAATTGTAAAAAAAAATATCGCACACCTTTAGAATGCTACCAAAAATTTTGTTTATGTGTACTCGTATGTAATTTTTATGTATATATGAGTATATATTTTAGCCTTAATATTTTCAATAATCCTCTTGTTTTTCAATGTTTTATTTCAGTTCCAATCTTATGGAATCTGCATCTCATTACATCATCAATGACGTAAAATAAGACAGCGAAGAAAATCTCTATGATCTGTTAGTCCTTTTTGGAGTGTTGAATAATATTTCTCGGTCTTTCTAATGTAAAATTCAATCAACTTTCTTTGAAAATATTGTCCCTTTAACCTGCCAACAGGAAAATCTTTATGTTTGAAAGCATCACACATAATTCTATACGTCATCTTTTACGGTTCTCATGGGTTGGCAACGATCTTCCTGGCTTAATCAAATGTACTTGATATTTATCAATATTTAATAAACAAAATAAAGACGTTCTATTCCTCGTCCTTAACTCCTTTACATTTAAGTCCTATCTAGAGCATTATTTTATGTGTATTTTAATTTTTCGTATTTGACTGTACTCACATATTACTTTTTATTCACTCAGCTTAAAACGCGGTAATGGATAACGATAATAATCGATTATGAAATAATATTGTATTGTATTACTGTTCAATTTTTACAATCAAAGATATAATTAACTAAACTTACACTTTTTACTAAAAAAAATCTAGTTACCAACATGAATTGAAACCACAACTCCTATTATAGGAAGTTAGGTGCCTTATCAGCTAGGCTATGGAGGCTAACATTAATTTGTTGCGAACATTGTTGCTCTCAGCGAGATTCTTGGTGAAGGTTGTATTGACGAGGATAAGTACATATTTTTCTGGAAGGGGATACCATGTAAATGGAAAAAAACTGCATGGTTTAGGATTCGTCATAAAAAAACGAACTAGCTTGAAAACTTGACTAGATCTCAGTGGGTATTTGAGAAAGATTAACAACTCTCCGCTACCAAACTCCGGAGAATATTTACGTAAATGTCATTTATGCTTACGCTATCTGTTAAATCACTGACCATCTGGTGCGTTTAACAATATAAGGAAGGAGTATGAAGGAAGACAAGACTTTTCAAACGCTATAAACTTGTTCAATAACAGGGGTAGTAGTATGCTTTCGATTGTAACAACCATTGAAGGATTTATCTTTTTTCAGCAACAGGAAAAATTCTTGCCAAATATATAGTGAATCGTTTCATACCTGATTTGGAACCATTGTTACTAGATTCCCCATGTGGGTGCACACGAAATTGAGGTGTAATGATTTAATCTTCATGCTTCGTCAGCTGCTGCCTTTGAGAAAACTTTTGAGCATCTGTCCTCTTTGTCGCTTGTTTTCTTGAATCTCACAAAAACCTTGAATATCATCAACGTCACACAAAATTGTAAAAGTACGCGTATGTTAAAGTCTGCACACCATCATCCTCGCTCGAACATCGTAAGATGGCTCTCTGTCATAGACTTCAATAACACTGTATTCTTTAACATCTTCGTCATCTATGATTGAGAAAATTGTAAACCAGTGGTGTTGTCATCCACAATAGACAATATATAGGACTCTTTAATTTGTGTTATGCTAAAACACGAACACGATATGCCACAGGCTCAGAGTATGCTGACGGCTGTGCCAGACTTCTTATTTTGGTGAATATTCGCAACAAATGCAAGATATCTTAGAGCAAGCACCAATTCCCGGGCGTTTTGAACTCTTCGTGAGAAAGTGTTTGATAATTATGGTATAATATTCAAAAACCAAAACGACAGTCTATAAAAAAATAATCATGTCATCTTTGATATACGAATGCAAATCATGGGTCCCTTAAAAACGACACATAAAGACATTCGAAAATGTTAATAATGCATCTCACGCAACTAATGAAAATTCGATGTTATAATAGAGTATACAACGATGAAGTTTTGAGAAGAGCAAACTGCTGAAGTATCAAGATTCTGAAGTCGCGTGCTCACCTGCATTGGTCTGGACATGTAACTCGCATACTTTAACACAGAATCCCTAGAAATACAGTGGAACCTCTCACAACGAGCACCTCTCATAACGAGTAATTCGCATAACGAGCTAAACAGATTGTGAAAAAAATGCTCCCTTAACGAGCGACATTTCGCATAACGAGTGACGCAGAAAGGGGAAGTCCCATCTTCACGTCACTCACTTGTGAACCGGGACTTCCGCGCCAGTGCGTCAGTCTCTGGTTAGCACTCGTTCCGCTAGCACGTTAGTGTCACATGTGGTCACAGATTTTTCTAAACTTGTGTTCAGACATTATTTGTAATTTTTTTGGTGCAAAGTTTAATAACCCTTGCAAAAATGTCCCTGAAGAAAAAACCACAAGAAGACAGCCATAAGAGAATAAAAGTAACCGTAGAAATGAAACGTAAAATCATTGAAATGCGAGAACGAGGTGTGAGCGTGGCTGATCTAGCGCGCACATACAATCGGTCTATATCAACGATTTGCTCTATCCTCAAGAACAAGGACAACATTAAGAAGATAGATGCTTCAAAAGGAGTGTCAAGAATGTCTACGAAACGGTTACCTATTGTTGATGATGTTGAAAGGTTGCTTCTCATATGGATAAACGAAAAGTAATTGCAAGGCGATACTATTAACGAAAACATCATTTGTGAGAAGGCGAAAGTTATTTTCGCCGACCTCGTTAAGAAGACGCCAGGATCATCAACTGCCGAAAAAGAAGTACAATTTAAGGGAAGTCATGGATGTTTCGAGAAATTTAAGAGAAGAACCGGCATCCACAGCGTTGTGAGGCACGGTGAAGCAGCAAGCTCTGACACAAAGGCAGCAGAGAATTTCATCAGTGACTATAAGAAGCTCGTAGATTCGGAGGGTTACCGGATTTTACTTCTAGTAAAAAAGAATTAATTATTTGTCATAAATTCATAAATAAAAAACTAGTTATTTCGATTTTTTTATTGTTTTTTGCAAATCAAAATCGCATTCCGGGTTGTTACGCTCCTTAACAATTTATAAGTATGTAATTTTATTTGAATAAACGTTAAAAATAAAAAAAAGGAGTATTTTTTTCGGCATGGAACGTATTATCTTATTTTACATTGATTTATATGAGAAAAAATGTTTCGCTTAACGAGTGTTTCACATAACGAGTAAGATTCTGGAACGAATTATTCTCGATATGAGAGGTTCCACTGTATGCTCTTTGGTGAGCTGACAGGAGGCAAAAGAACGCACGATGGGCAGCGCTAAAGATGTAAAGACGCACTGTATGAGAAACTCAAACATATTAATGTTCAACACAACTGGGAACGAACAGAAGCAGATCGAAGTTAATTGTGTAAAACAGTTTTTTTTAATATCAAGAATCTAATGGAGAAAAAATGTGTAGATAAGCTGCAAGTACTATAAACTCTCGCTCTATATTCAACAAGGTATGTATCTCATAAATTGGCTTACATACGAGTAGTTATCTTCGGTGGCATCAACGTCAAGTACTCTGATCCTAAACGTTGTATTGTACAATACCATTTATTATATTCGTTAAGGTTAAACATTCATTCACGTTGATGGAGACAAAATTCTTCATAAAAGAAATTTGCCAGATGTATTTGTATTGAAGAGTTAACATAAGTATAACAAGCCGTATATTATTTTTCTGTGCTTGAGAATACAAAGTAGTTGTTCGTAAAAGACAAATATTACAAAATTTTATGAGTGACCCCAGAACTTAAAAGAGATAAATGTCATATTTTTTGTCCTCGAGGCTTCCTGAGGCGCTACCAGAAAAAATAAATACCCCAGCAGCAACCGTCGTTGTCATTAGATATAATTTAATATTTGTAACAAAAATTTATGAACTAATAATATTTAATTTTCATCGTAATAAAATATGAATTTAAGTTGATCGGTGATGGCGTGTACGGCTATATGTATGTTAATTTCTTGGGTCGTCTGCTTTTGGAACTCGAGTTTTGATTGGTTCACGTTGTTGGTTGACTGATAGAAAAACCGGGTATGTAAAATTTGAAACATTGCATTTCATTCCTTATTTTATACATATGGTTTTGATTTCATATTTTCAACATTTTTGTTTTTACTTAATCTTTGCCTAAATAAAGCCATGCCATCATTTCCTAAGATGTTAACCAAAAATCATGTTACTAGTTAACATAGACTTGTCTTCTAGTTCATGTTAATGAAATAAATATTAGTAAAATGTTCAATAATTGATAATATGAAGTGATAATATGAAGAATTTCAATAACTTATTTTGCCTACAACCCTTGTATACGTTTAGCCTTATAAACAATCGAAACACAACACATATACATTACATTATACCGAAAGCTGAATGTGCTACTATCACACATCGGAAGATCTACTAAAGTTTCTTTGTAGTTTATCCTTCGTTGGTAATTTTTGTGCGGTTTTCTTAGAGAATATGTTTTAAAAAAATGCCTGTCTTTCAGTTCGGTTGTTGTGGGATTGATTCCTGCTGGAATCCAGGTTTTTCTAAAAAGGATCCCAGTCCGATTCCGATCCCAGTCCCAAACTTTTTATAAATATTTATGGTTAGATGAAAGTGATTGATATATGGCAATCAAATCACCAGGTTTTTACATATTTATGGTTGCATGAAAGTGATAATAAACCTACTCACCCGTATATAACGATATTGTTATACAGTACAGTACAATGAAATAATAACGTTCCGAGAAGAATCTATATTATTATTTAAAGATGTTTTAAAATAAAAACCAAATTCTATACACACCATCACTTTTTTTCCTGTCACGGGTAGTAGATAACATAGAATTGATAGCCAGGCTTTCCCATTGCAACACATATCTTTTGCCTTCTTTACATTTATAAACCTTCTCACACAGCTTCTACTTTTAATATTACCTTCTTTTAAAATTTCATTTAATTGATCCAATCATATTTTTCTTGGTCTCTTTTACTACGCTCACATGCATTTTATATGATATATTTGTTTTGTAAGTGTTTCTTTATTCATACGTACAATATACCCACATCACTAAGAGTGCTCTTCTTCATCTTGTCCTAAGTTTCTATCTATTACAGATCTCTTTATTTCGTATTTTGTTGTACGTTAATAATTTATATAGTAGATGTGCATGGCCGCACGGTAACGCGCTGGACTTCTGTGCAGAAGGTCGTCAGTTCGAACTCCGCGCTGTGCTACTCTCCTCGAACGACACAGGCACTTTTTCCACCTAGTGTTCGAGGGTTTTAAGGATACATATGACTTCGGTCATATCTATTTCTTTTAAAGATAGAAAAAAAGAACCATAATCTTGTAATATAATATAATTTTATATTTTCTCAGGTTAGATATTTTTTCATTGCGCTGAATTTTGAATTGGTAAAAATCACTTACGAAGTTTTCCGAGGATAATGGTGCTCCTTATTAAAACCTCAAAATAAATTGAATCATAATTGTATATTTACATGATGCCCTGAATTCAGTGGTATTCGATGTTCTCGACAACATTCCGTGCGATGGTGAACATCCAATAACTTTTTATTTCAATTCAAAACATATTTGCCGCTTACGGGAGAAGCAACTAACATAAACTTTTAAATGGTGGCAGTGCAAATTTAGTCAGCAACTGTTTGAAAAAAAAAATGTTTTTAATTTGGAGGACAAAACTTTTTTTTATTTGTAAAAATATATGCTTTATTATAATAGATTTACATCATTGAATAGGTAAAAAGTTTGACTTAAACTCGGAGGTTTTCGATCCAATGAGGATTATTTTGATAAAAACTACAAAATTTGGTCAAATACGAGTACAATAGGTAGTCTAACATATGTTTTGCCTTGTAATCGAGTATGACTATCTGCCATTTTGTTGGTAGAAGAAGCTTGTCATGGTATTGGTTTATTATGTGCAAACTGTTGTACTACAATAAGCACAAGTCTGAACAGATCAACCCCAAAGTTCCGATGGAAAGAGGATAAAGTTTCAAGACGATTGTCAGGTTTAATCTGCCGCAGTCTTTAGTTAGGCAAAGTTTTATGTATCGTTATCTTTGTGTTGAATTTTTATTTTTTTTATCCACTTTGCACGGATCCTGCTACACAAAGAAGGCCTGCTTCTAGAGTTAGCTTATTCGTTAGGAAGAATATCAGCCAGGATTCTTCTCATACTGCTAGGCGATGCCGAGAATATATCCACAGTGTCATTCAGTTGGTTTAATATCTCTATACCACGTGTGACTGAGTGTTTAGCCATGATATTTGTTCTGTAAGTTCGTGTGTAAAACAGAGGGGGATTCCTTGCACGGCTATATTTATTAGGTACATATAAACTTAGTGCTTCTAGAATCACGGGACAGTTAAAGCAACCTTGAAAAACCTTTAGTAGGCAATATAGAAGGCCGAAGAGGTGTTGGCAGGAGGCAAATTTCCTGGCTCCGCAATATACGTGATTGGACTGGCATAAGGGGCGTTGGAGATCTTTTTCGGGCTGCCGGGGACAAAGATGTCTACCGTCAGGTGATATTCAACGTTGGGGGGACGTGACATGACACTGGGAAGAAGAAGAAAGAATATCGCAATGGATTCTGGCCTTCTTGTTTCGAGGCTTCTATAGTTACACACCGTGAGATGTCCGATATGTTGAACATATTTTGGGTAATCGCCCTTTGTTCTGTACCATAGATATCTAAGGATTTTTTAATAAATTTAAAATAATTTATGATACGCACCATGCAAACTACGGAAAAATATTAATTCAGCTCGTTTGTTTATTGTGAATGCTAAGCGTTAGACTACGGTTTGCTGACAACGGTTTGATTCCCGATGGTGTCCAACGTAGTTCCGGTCTGGTAAAAAAGTTTGTCTTGTGGCAATATTTGCCCGTGCCAAGTACGTGTTTGAGGTTACTTGCCTCTTCTCCTCATCAGAGGAGCACAAACAAGACTCCCCTTATTATATCTTAAGCAGTTCCTTTTTTATCTCTGCGTGACGTCACTTTCATAAAAAAAATACTTTGATCTTTTAGTGTAGATTGTGCTGGAAGGGACTTATTTTGTCCCCCATAAAAGGTTAGTGATGGATGAATTGAACTGAATTGTATAAAACTCTCATGGAAAATTTACCCAACACAGCTAACAAATTTGTTATACAATTTTTCTGGTTGGCTGGAAAAGATTTCCCTAAATAAACTCGCCAAATTGTATATTTCCGAATCAAGTACGCGTAAATAAATACACAATTAGATAAACATCCTGCAATGTATCTATGGTAAACCTAAACATGGAAAAGCAGCTGGGTATCTACATCCCAGAAAAAGCAGGACATAAAATACATTGTCTTTTGAAAATGTCATTGGAAGTCAATATAAGTATTATACCACACCTATGTTGAATTATAGTAAAACATGGCAGGTTTATTGTTATGTGGCTATTTCTTCCAACCATCTAATGACATAAAAATACCTGTACTTTAAGAAAAAGGCAGAGACCACCTATTTTGGGTTTTATATCATTCTATAAACAAAGCCACGGAGGTTATCATGATAGGATGAAATAAAACCGTTATTTATTTTCCAGTTTTATCCTCAGGATTGAAAACAATGCAAAATTTTATGTAAACAATTTGATCGTTTTGCATAGAAACCGTTACTCAACACCACGTTGTAATATGAGAAAAATCCAAAAGTGTCCATTTTACTAAGAATCGCTTTATGAATACTTTCAGTCATTAATAAATGGTGCTTTCATCTTTTCCTTGTTCCAAAAAAATATTATAGAGTTTTGAAGTGCAATAAAAATTATAGTCTTTTCAACGTAACCGCGTTGGTGATACGAACATGTTAAAGAGATTGATCGGGAAACGATATAAGAAGCTAAAGCTAAAATAAAAAAAAAATTATATAAACGATATAATTTGAAGAGATTGGCACATGACAATAAACTCGCCAGGTTAAAAAAAAAAAAAAAGAAGCTTATATTTATTTTAACCAATTAAATGAGCCATCGGTCTATGAACCACTGAAGTATGTACTTCTACAACTCGCAGTTTATCGTCGTTCGTGTTGACAGCACTATCGTAAGTGAGCAGAAAAAAAACTCAATAACATCGGGTGTTCGATATGAGTCTTACACAAAAAACTAAGTTTAACTTTAAGAAGACTTTTGATTCTGCTTTCGATTTACATTTCTTTATTTTTACAAGCTCTATGTAGTGACTAAATATGATTCCAAGAGTACTTACGTACATAAGTAACATTTAAAAAAAATTTAGTTATGAAACCCTTTGAAGGCTTTTTTGCAATCAGTCTACATTTCAGATGAAGTATATTCCACAATTTTTGACCAGCCACTCCTAAAGAATGATAAAGATGACCTGATCTCTTTACCTAATATAATTTTGAGTCATTAGATCTTAGTGAAGTTAGTCTCTCAGGGGGTACATCCCTAGTGTTTAATTTCTTTATTTGTCAAAATGTCAGACTGTTTAAAGCATTGAAAAAGTCATACATTTTGTGCTATTGTTTTTAAATATTGAAGTTTTAAACGTTTGAGGAAAGTTCGAGTATCTTTTGAAACATTTTAGATAGTAAAGCTAACGTCGTAAATTTGATGCATAGTCAAGTAATTTTTTTTGTTTACTTAATCGTTTAAATTCTAAACTTATGGCCATATTCAACCTGAAGTGATGAGGATCATAAACAACTTTTGCAAAATTAAAGAAAAATGTGTCTTTGATGGATTTTTTTTCTAAAATAGAATTTGGTATATATTTCTGAAGTATATGATATAACTAATCAGAGGCATAGACATATTTCTAAACTTATCATTTTTAACAGAAAAAACCGGCATTGATTAAACAAGCGTATTTTTCATTGTGTTGTGAATTGATAATTTTGAAATAAAAACCATAACGACTTAATAGAACAGAAAATACGTCTCAATTCCTGTATAATTTTGAATTTAAACATAACTATTATCATTTATGTCTTCTATTTACAGTGTTATATTTCAGCTGCCTCACAAGGCTTAATTACAGTTCTAAAATAGCTTACGATACTGCTTCCAAATATACATAATATTTTATCGTTGATGGAAACATTGTAATGTAACAGACTCGTGTTTTTTGCCAATTACAGAAATTGATTTAATATCAACACATATTTACGGGTGCAGTGTCTCTTACAAGGCTAGATTTATAACATGTAAGAGTAAAGTTAAATAAATCCAAATACTTAACAATTGACCTTAGATCTGTACAACCAAATTCTACCCACCAAAAGAACAGTATTCACCTGTTCCACATAATTTTAATTTTAATAGTGAACTTAATTTACATACAGTTAAAATACAGTTGCTGCAAAATTTTCGATATTAAATCTTCATTCCAATTAAAGACGGTTACCTTACTAGTCAAGTACAAGATCTCGGCAACTATTTTATTAACAACGGCAACTATTCTTCTCTTAAAAGCTTTTAATTCTGAATTATGGTTTGGGGTAACGATTGCCGTAGTAACATTAATCTATTAATATTGCAAGCATTACACAAGTTTCATTACACCATCATCATTAACTCACGCTGTACATTTAATTAAAGCTATAAAAGCTTACGGTCACTATTTTTGTCACAGTGCATTCTCATTACCTTTTCCCTTTTCAGGTAGAATTATTACAATGCCGATGACTGTAGTCTTCCATTGAAGGTCTCCGCGGTAAAATGATTCAAGTTTGTAGTAGAAACTCTATTACAATATGGGGTGGTATTGTTTTTAGCCGTTGGCAATACTAGAATAAAACGTTCGTGAAATATAACTTAAATAATGAATAGGTTTATTCGTTTATTGTGTATGATTCTTGAAATATAAATGAATATGTTATGGTATATATACAAATAAATAATGAAACATAAATCTTAATGCTATTTCATTCAAAATTAAGTTAGTATTTACGCTCTCAACTACTGAGGCAACTATTACATGTACTAATCATTCTCTCTTTCCAGCATTTTAATACCACACAAAGTGTTCAAGTCGATTCATTTCATGCTGAGACAAAATCACTAGGTGTCCTCCAAAGCTGTACGGCAGACAGAAAATAGAGGTAGCCACTACCCTTATATGACGGAACTTGTCGAGTTTTACCAATGCACTAGGTGAACAAATGTTAAAACCGCAAGTGACAGTTATAGGGGTGCCCTCACTCAGCAATTGGCAGAAAAAGAGCAGACAAAGATAAATAAAACATTACTCCAGTATTGGTTTTAGTTGTATAGTTTATGTTTATTGTTGAGTTTATTGGTACCTATAGTATTGAAACATATAGTCAGGAAATTGAAAGTGATATTTGATGAATAATTTAACAGTCATAATAATATTAATCATTATGACTATTAAACGTACTAAAACGAGAGTTGATACATCGAAAAAAATATTAACTTTCCAGAACATTGGATATGAAAATGTTGATATGCATCCCGAATGATGCACTCGTCTATAATTCATTTAATCAGAATACCGTTTCTAAAAAATATGCATCACATGGAGGGGTAGAAAAAAAAGACAATAGATGTATAAAAACGTGAAAAAAATTAATAGTTTTCATCATATATTTCCGGTGTGGTCCTGTTTCTTGATAGTGAATATTGTATTTTACGTGAAATGTGGACGTGCAGCAAGACTGAAAAGAGACAAATGAATGCTGTAGAAATATATGCGCTTAAAAAATACATAGGGCGACAATGTATGGCAGAATACGGAATGAAGTAATTAAGGATAAATATAAACTTAAGGCTGATGTGTTGAGTTAGATGAATAAGAGTACTCTGGATGGTTTGGGCACGCAGAACGACATACTAACAAAACAAATATACAGTACAAATATGAGTGGAAGGCGTGGTAGAGGAAGACCAAGGAAAGTATGGTTGAACCAAGTGTATGATATTTTTAAAGAGTGAAATGTAAATATTCAGATAATTTCTAGGAGTTGTATGAGAAGATGTATGGATGTAGAAGAAGTGAAAAATGTTTGTCTAGATAGAACAGTCTGGCATGTTCTCAACTGCCCACCTCGATAGGGAAACAGTGTGAGAGTATGTATGTATGTTCTATATTTTTTGTACATAAATAACGCTATTTCCTGTTTATTACGATTACTTCAATAGCGCTTCCTTATTAACTTAACTGAAAATAAGGAATGTTGTGGGAGATTAATGTTTCATCTGGTTATTTAGCATATATGCTACAGATTCAAATAAATTCAGGTGTAAAATGGCTTACGAGTGAAAGCAGTCTGGAAGTGAATCCGCCAGGAATCTAGCCTGGGGTGCCCGCATGCTTAGCATAACTGCTAACCGTTAGACTACGGTCGCTGACAACTGTTCATAATATAGGTTGTAAATCACCCTTGAGGTTGAGTAATTGTCTTCAAGTCATAAATAAATACATTACATAACGACATGTCCCTTTTGGGGTGAGCAGAGATGACAGATTATATAGATGTGGAAACTCTTATTTTTTTTTCATATATCTTCAAATTTCTTAAGGTGTTTCCTTCCATTATTTTCTTGGTATACCTCTTTACTCGTTCTACATTCATTTGTGATATATATCCGTACATTTCTTTTGCGATCCTTTCGCAACTCTTTCTCTCAATGTGGCTAGATAATCTAAATATTATCTTTTGCGATCCTTTCGCAACTCTTTCTCTCAATGTGGCTAGATAATCTTAAGATTCCGTTCTTCATTTTACTTATAACATCCGTTTCCAATAAACAATTATCTATCTCCAAATTATGTTTACTCTTTCATACATTATAAAACCCGACATTTTTCTCAGAATACGAATTTGTACCGTACTTATTTCGCTCTTATAACGGATTTTAATCAACCAGAAAACCAGTGGTTGGCACTAGCACACCACTGTGTACAATCATTGACCTTTATATAAGATGTTTTTTTTAAATGACCCTTGTATTATAATTTAACGGCTTTCACTAAATCATAACTTCTCAAATAGACAGGAGTAGTATATCATAACAAATTAAGTTTGTATTAGAAAATGTCAACCTTTAACAAAGCCTCCTTTTATATCGAATGAATGTAAGCGATATAAAATATGTTTTCAATAAGAGACCGTTCATTTGGTAGACGATTATAATAAAGCAAGGCATAAATAAAAACCTGCTTCGGTCTCATGTAGCAGCGTGGACGCGTTAAGAAACGCCACAGTCGATTTCTTGGCCCGTTCCTGACCCCTGACCTTAAGCACCATACCGTCCCGTCCGGCTGATATTAGGTAACCGTATTGTCAACTTAGGAGGTATCTTTGTATTGCCATGGAGAATCTTCACGTCTTCTTTCCAGGACCGGGTCGCATCACAGCTATTTTACTGGGTAGCGAGGGTACAATATACTCAGATTCACCGCAGTTCATAATTGTTTATACATTAATCATATACATAGGTACGAGTATATACTCGAATATGTTATATCATCGTGTCATAGATACATGCAGAATAGGTATGACGACGAACTATCTTATCGTGACATACTATCCTCAGCTTCTTCTATTTCTCTTACTCCGTAGCTTCCGTTCTTCGAAAATTCTATTGACTTGGTTCAACCATACTTTTCTCGGTCATCCTCTTCCACGACTATAACTTATTCTTGCATTGTAAATTTGTTTAGTAAGTAGGTATTTTGTCATCCATCCATTCAACATGTCCAAACTGCCTCAGTGTGCTCTTTTTTACCCTAATTAACACAACAGTTCCAGCGCACTTTATACCTTAATAATTTAATACATTGACACTCACATATTCTTCTCAGTACACGCATTTATCCGGTTTTAACATTTAATTACCCTCGTCCAAGTTTCACTCCCATACATCAAGTTATCACTAATGCGCTATTATGAACCGTCATTTTAGCAGATGTCGATATTACTTGGGCTATGTCTTTTAGTGCCTCATTAACTTTGTTTCCTATTGCAACTCGATTAGAATTCTGACAAATGGGATTTTTTTCTTTACTCACGATTATTTGATATACTTTATTTTGAAAATTTAGGTGTACATTTCAAAGTCTGTAAAAAAATGAGAAATGGGTATAAAATAATAAGTTAATTTTTCATGGACAATTTGCAGACCGAAGAAAAAATGTAACTGAATCAAGGGATCATATTTTCAAAGAAAGTAAAGTGAAAAGTATGAATAAACAAACATTGTCATGACGAAATGTATGAATGTGGAGGAAATAAAGTGTATGCATGGATAGAAAAGTATGACGATCTATTCTCTCTGTCTACCACGCAAGGAATATGACATGATGACATATGTTATATGTATGTAAAATTGGCCATTTTGTAAAGTTTGGAGTAAAACACCTACTTGTTTGTTTTATTGACACAATTTTCATAATTTTATCATCCCAATTATATTCCCATTAGAGTATACAGAGATAAAATATCTCAACTTTATTATATCCTGGTACACATATTTCCCTTCTGTCACTCGCATACACTTCGTCATGTATAATATATTTTCCTCTTATGAAGGTATTTCACTCTTCCCTCGTTTAAAATTTGATTAATTTGGTTGTACCACATTTTTTAAGTCTTCCTAAACTTTTCATACCTACTATTATATACTACTTTATAAAATTTATTACGTTGCTTTCCTCAAATCATCAACCAGAAATCAGGGCTTATAAATTATTTTTAACTAACCTCAACTAATTGTATTGTAAAGAAATGATTCTTTGAAAAAATCTGTTGTATGTACGAGTATACCCAACAGTCTTGCAGTAATTGAGATTTGTGCTTAGACCCGCTCCTGTTCTTGGTACATTGCCGCATAATTTATATACATTGATACGGCGATGATGTCACACGGAGCCTGCAGCCCGGAGATTGTTTCCTGGTAAGATAAACTATAACTTGCCCTCTTCACTGTCATTTGTTTCAGCTCGTTTCCAAGTTCTCATACCCGCCAGTGAGGCTTCATATGCCTTAAATTTGTCGTCTTATTTTGTGACATACCTGGCTGTAGGGTTACTTCTTACAAACTGTAGTTTTTTTCGATATTTTGGTAATACTCAATATATTTTTTTTTGACAAAAAATCTATGCAATCTTCGTGTACACTGTAATCTTGAAAATATGATGAAGGTCCAATATTGAGTTGAAGATTTTTTTAATCTTACATGCATGTTCACATTGAATTGCCACGCGAAGTGCGATATTGAAAAAGGAAAAGCAGCAGACAAAATAGTGAACGGTGGGTTATACAATATGTTTACCGATCGGAGCTTTTCAAGAGATTGAAACCTGGATATTCATAATAAAATATTGACATAGACATAAGGGTATAAAAGCAAAATGTGGACGTTACAGGTGGAGGACGTTAATTATTTTATTATATTTCGCAATCTCTTCCAACCAACCAGACAAAAGTAAATGAAGCAACATGGTCGCAAAAATCATTCAATTGAGTATCTATGCCTACAAAAACCATGAACACATACGTGAGCATATGCCCACAAACCCCACAAAGACGGACAATCAATTACTCGAACATTCCTTTTCAAATAAAGTGAGATATCATCAATTGAAGGAAATGGAAGGGATGGTAGAGAGGAAAGAAAAAAATCACGAATGAAACACGTTAAATAACTGACTAGAAATTCAGAGTTTTTCAGTCGTTTCTTAAAGAATGCCAAGGACAGAGCGAGTCTAACATTGATTTGTAACTGATTCCAGAGTCTCACTGTATGAATAGTAAAGGATGACGCAAAAATAGAGGAGCGGTGAACTGGAAGACCAATAAACAATCTCTGTTTGAGCATAGCGCTAATCCATGATCGGAAAGACGCTGAAATTTTTCGGCGAGATAAGACGTTACATGTGGACGCTACAAGCTGAGGTGCATAGTTGCGTGGAAACGCGTGGACTTCCGTACGGAAAGTCGTCGATTCGAAACTTGCACTGTGCTACTCCCCTCTAATGACATAGACCTTTTTCCACCCAGTGTTTGGGGGTATAAGGATACCTATGACTTCAGTCATATGTATTCTTTAAAAAAGAAAAAAAAAAAAAAAAACGATGTGCTCTGAATGTCTAACTTCAGTGTGCCGTCGGATCCAGTACAACGGTGTGATTGGTTAGTTTATTGATGTGCAACGGCTCAATCACTTAAAAAAACAAACTCCACGGTACAACTTCGCTTAACAATAAAATTTACGTTGAAATGGAGAAGGGATCCTCGACTACGAGGTCGATCGAACGTTATAAAAAATTGTGAGAGTAAGATTAATGTGGTAAAAATGAAAATGTTGCGTAGAATGTGTGAAAAAACATTGTTATCACATAATGATAAATTATGATATTAGTAAATAATGTTGATTTGAGGAGACGCAGTGTATGGTAAAAAAATATGATAAAATTTGGAATTAGGAAATTGGTAAAACATACGGATTAAAGGAGGATGCAATGCGTAAGTTGATAAATAGTGTATTAAGACAGTTTGACCATGTAGAACGGAAGATAAAATATTTATAAAAATAATTAATGCGAGTAGTATAACATGTTGAAATAGTTTGGATAAACCTAGGAAAATGTGACACGATCAAATTATTCAAGTTCCGAATGAAGAAAGAATGAAAAGTCTTTGTTATATTAGAGTATGCATGACAAAATGCATGGAGATTCACAGAAGCGAAATATGTGTGCCAAGATCGAGGGAAGAGGAAATCTAATTTACATTAATTAACGTTGGCGAGCGACGCATCCCAGTTACTCTTCAATGTTTTGCTTTTTTTTCAACTTTTGTTTTCCCTCCCTCCTAGAATTTTTCTGGGTTTTTTTGTTTGCATGTAAATTTATAATATTTAATTATTGCTTCACGTTTAAGTGGTATTATTTTTTGTATGTAATCTTTATGCGAACTTCACTGATCAAGATTAAGGAACGTACTCGTATACTCTATATAATACACTCAAGAGAATGTTTGTTTAATAATAAACCGTAAAAAATTATACTCTCTGCCTACCCTAATAAGGGTATGGTATTATAATATTGACTTGAATTTTAAGTATAATTAGAAAATTTTCCATGATTGCTCAATCATCTCTGGTGATATCTTCAAACATTTTACCATTTTGAACACAATAATATTTCTCATAGCTAACACGAAAGCATTGTATTATCAATATAATATACAACGCGAATATTCCGATTTCTCGTTGAGCGTAATACATCGACTAACAGACAATAATGACAAGTTAATATTTTTATATCGTTGAATTACTGTCAAAACACACCAAAATAAGAAATGGTCACGCTATTTCAAAAGGAGGGACACGAGAGCTAACTCCTGGGCCTGCAAATCAATAGGTCTAAAACGAACCTGATGATAATAGACCGCAGAAACAAACTGCTACCAAATAATGTTAATCATGCTCTTAAAGTGGTAAGTGATTTCGTTTACTTATGCTCCGGTATTACCTACGATGGAGTATGTATAGGATGCCACGTCAAAGTGGATAATATTGTATATGGAAGAGCAAAACCACCACCATAATGGTGAAAATAGCTTCTAGTTGAATCATTCGTCTCCGTAATATTTATGTACGGCGTGGAGACGTGAACTCTGAGAGTAAGCGAGAGACGTAGAATATACGTATTTGAAAGCTGGTGCTGGAGAAGTATGTTACGAGTTCCATGGACTAATGCCTTAATTCTTGAAAACCGAGTCACTAACAGATTGTCAAGTCACCAACATATGCCTACGATGAATCCTCCGATTCTTTAGACACAATGCTCGTGGCTAAAGAGAGTGTTTCAAGAGGCTTGTGGTAACTGGAAATGTGAAAGGACGACGCACAAAAGAAAGATCCCCATTGCATAGGACTGACCAAGTGACAGACGCAACAGGACTGCCCTTAATAACTGCTCTTCAAACTGAGGAATCGTAGAGACTATCATAAGAGTCATGATGCTCAGTCATGAGCTAACTTCAAAGTGGTAACTTTATATTTTAGTTATTTAATATTAGTATTGCTATCAGTATCATTTTATAATTATCTGGTAAATGTTTGTTAGACCTCTCTCTGGTCTTGGCAAAAAAAATGGTCCAAATCCCGTGCTGTGTTTCTCCCCCTCGAATAAACGGCACTTTAAATTTTATGACCATTTATACAAAATATGACCACGGTTATATATGTTCTTTGAAGAAATACGAAAACATTCATAGTTTTATACAACAAATCATGCATATAAAAGTAATATGCCATCTATAAGAATAAAAAAAACTTTAAGAGATAAAGCACATGAATATGATCTGATAATTTTCATTTGGTATGAAATAAATTCAATTGTATTTATTATTTACGAGTCATGACTATGCTGAACTGAAAAATAATGTTATCTTTTTTAATGCTTCAAACTTTTTGTTAAAGATATATAACATTTTTTTCTGAATATTAAAACAATTTTTTGTTCTGAAATAAAACAACCGATTTCTTGTTTGAAAATAAATAAAAAAAGTTAAAAAATAGATTCAAATAATTTCGAATTCAAAGAATATGTAGAATAATAATGTTCTTGTGATTTTTTGTGGTTAAATTAATATGTTTTTTTGTTGCAAGATACACAAGTGAATATGGGACACTTTTTGTTCTTACATGTTACCTTGTAAAGCGCAAAGTAATCCATCTCATATAAATAATGAATTTATATGTTTTACATCAGTAAAACGACGCAAGAAAATCACAACATACATGTATGGTTTTTATTTGTAAAAAATAAAAACAAGGGTGATTCACTACAGATTCATGAATCTTAAGAAGCATTGTTATTTATTTATTTGAAACATTATTATTCAATTTACAATATGGTGTAATTTTTATAACTTGAGATTCATAACAGGTTCTGCACAATTTACTTACAATATGGTGTAATTTTTATAACTTGAGATTCATAACAGGCTCTGCACAATTTATTTACAATATGGTGTAATTTTTATAACTTGAGATTCATAACAGGCTCTGCACAATTTATTTACAATATGGTGTAATTTTTATAACTTGAGATTCATAACAGGCTCTGCACAATTTATTTACAATATGGTGTAATTTTTATAACTTGAGATTCATAACAGGCTCTCCACAATTTATTTACAATATGGTGTAATTTTTATAACTTGAGATTCATAACAGGCTCTGCACAATTTATTTGTGACGAGAACTACAATTCTTTAGCCATGTAGCACGCCGATGTCTTCCATCTACACTGCAGAGAGAAAGACTCATATAGTTTGGATATATGGTATAGTTCAATTCCGTTTGATCCCACTTCCATCCACGTTGTTATGGGGGACAAAATAAGTCCCCATTTTGCGCGATCTGCACTAGACGATCGAAATCTTCTTTATTTTTTTATGAGTGCGACGTCACATAGTGATGAAGAAGGAACAGCCTAAAGGAACTCCTCCGGTGGCGATACACTTGAGTATGAAAAGAATAGCAGTGACGACAGGCCGACGGGTCCAACATCACGGGAATAGGGAAATTACTCGCAGCGCCAATTTTTTTCTTCTTCTTTTAGAGTGGTTAAAGGCCTAGAGTTCAAACAGCCCAGCAAGTTTTCAGTACTTTCACAGAAAATTTCAAATGCAACAAAACTATCTTTTGACGCAACTAGATCAGAGTAGCCAATCTGCTCGAAGATTAACCGATATAAGGTTAAGTAGCGTTCCTTTTGGAAATTACCGACTCGATTTTCATCGCAGTACCACAGAATGTGCTCTGCTGATTGATCCAGATGGTTGCTAAAATTGCAAAAAAATCCAGTTTGGAAAGATAATAAGGCCGAGGTAAACCATCAATCAGATGGACTCATCGAGTCAGAAACGCAACAGGGTTCTTTGCGAAGGTAGTACTGCGAGAAGTCTATAGTAGGGAGAGACACATACATACTCGTCACGGGCAGAGTTGAGCTGATGAATCGGAGAGATCACAATCGTCAGTCACATAAAAAATCAACCAGTATGAAGATTGACATGTGAAAATGTTTTTTAACTAATCATACAACTATTTTACAAATATTGAGAGAAGTCGGGGATTTTATATTAATGATAAAGGGAAGAAAATTATGCAGTAACATAAATAAAAAAGCAACAAAAAATAATAAAATAAATAAACAATATCACTGATACTAAAGGAAATAAAGGAAGGTTGGAAAAAATCATGAAAAAACCTGGAAAAACACGCTATGTCTGAGAAGGGAGATGTAATGTAGTATGATTAGTAATTCTCAGGAACCATTTTATATTACCAATTCCATAAAATTATATTTTTTCATTTTCTCTTCTTAAAACGTAGCGTTTTAGCCTTAACTTACTTATTCTTTACACAATATGTTATTAAACATTTTATTGCATTGTAATATATTTTCTTATTATATATACCAACTTAGCGAGATGTGGCGATCTCTTTCATTCGACCAAAAATATATTAAAGATACCTAAAGAAAAAAACAGACTTTACCCTTTTTAAATATATTTTTAATCTTGCCCTTATTGATCGGTGGCTGCCTTATCGAAAAAATGTGGCCAAATACCTTGGCTTGTACCTCGATCGGCAATTAACGTGGAAAATCCATCTGAACTTCATCAGACAGAAGGGTCAAAAAGGCATAGGGGCTATCAGTTCGATATTCCATCGACGCAGCTTCCTTTCACATAAATTAGGCTCCTCGTCTATAAAACCTTTATTCGTCCTATTTTGATCTACGAGTATGCTGCACCCATTTGTGGTAGTGTGAGCAACACGGATTACCTGAAGCTTCAACGAGTGCAGATCAAGGCGTCCAAGATCTCTTTCAACACTCATCCTAGAACAAACCTCTCCCGACTTCACGCCGAACAGTATGAATACACCCTTCAACACCACATCCTTGCTTGGACCGTGAAGTTCTATAAAAGCCAACAATTCTGCCACAGCAATCTGTAATCGCTGCTCTGAAGGCTTGCGAGAGTAAATCCAATCTACCTTCCGTTTTAAGCACAGCCTCCCGAAGCATCATCTGTTGGCTGACTAGTCCACCTACAGTATTAGCTGGGAGGACCAAGGTCTGAGTGAATGTGATGGAATGCAAGTAGCCTGCACGAGTGAATATGTTCTTGCTAAATAATCAGTTGTAAGAATTGTTATCTAGTTATAAGTAGTATGTGGGTGTTTACTATTTATAAGAAATTATATATTGAAATTATTTAAAATAAAATCACACATAGGAAATTAAAATTAAGTTAGTTCATAATTATAATATTGTACAATATATAAATCAGATTAGTTTTTAAGATATACATTTGTATGTAGTTAAAGCCTTTGACCAATGTTTGTATCATATATTTCTTTGATAAATAAAAGAAAACCTTTTTTTAAATCTGATCTTAACGGGATTTGAATGAATTCATGACTCTCAAGCTGGAAAACAAATATCTTACTAACAGGGCAACGGAGGTCATCATACTCATAAGATTATAAGACTTACCATACTTTTGTGGTATGAGGCATGGAAAAAAACTTAAATTCCTAAATAAATACGTGTCGCCCTACTTCAGTATTCAAATTTCGGTAAAAAATCGATATGTCATCCACTAGGTCCAAAATCTTGAAGTATGTGGTGCTTACAATTTGTTATTGGGATCCATATATTCGGATAACAAAGTAAATAACATTCTGGTACTGGCACCAAGCTCTGAATACAAATTATGAGACATCCATAAAAATAAAAAATATTTCTTCGTGATGTCACACAGGGTCTACCACGGGTATTTCTGCCTTTGTGTGGTAAACCATTACCGGATCATCTGAAATGTAAATAAAAAATAAAAAAAATTCAAATGTTTTAATTTGTATTGTTATAAATTTTATTAAATTGATTGAAATAAAAAAAAATACTGATTTGTTTTCGCACTTCGCTAATTAGTTATACAATTGTGATTTTTTAGGGTTTTAGTGTTTCGTTATTATGGTACCCCTCAATATATTCGCAGCGGCGTTGCTAGTTAAGATAATAAAGAATATGGCCGGTAGATTAGATTATCTTCGACTTTTTGGTCGAGCCTTAGGGTTTATGAACCACTATGATGACAATACAAATTCACGTTAAAAGGTTATAATACTCGCATATGTCTAGCATAAGTGACTCCAATGAATAGAACAGATTTTTACACGTTTATGCATTTTACCAGTTTTCAGTGTATATTTACATTAGTTCTACGTTTGTCATAAATTGAAATACTGAATCTTTCTTTCAATGTCTAAGTGCATAAATTCGTGCGTATTTTTGAGAAATTTTGAAACAATGCAAATATAACACATTAAACTATTATAACTAATGATATATTTCCACTCATTATTAACAAGTTTTTGTCATTTTACAGGTATATTTTCAATTCCATTTGTATAAAAATACTGATTTTATCATCTTTATTGTTTAAATTTTACCAATAAAAAAATCTGAAGAGCCAGATATAAATGATAGTCACTTGAGGCATTATCTGGAAACTAAAAGGGGTGTGGCAAGAGCTTTCAAATAAACTCTCAAATTTTTTGTAGGGTTGTCCGTGTCTAGTGCAGTTTAGCATTATTATAATGGAACAAAAGTTTTTTGATATTCACAAATCATGGACATTATTTAATCAATGCTGAGTTTAAATATGGAAACTGTTGACAATCCTCTTCTTTGATCGTTTGATTTGCTCTTAGATTTTCAAGTAGATGCCACCGTATATGTATATCCCACAAAATAGACAAAAGTATCTTTTTTATTTAATGCCTCTTATCCTTATCTGTTCCCCGTCCTTTTTTGCGATGTTATTAAACAGAATCCACTTTTCATCATCTGTCATAATGCGAGAGAGTACATATGCTTATTCACTGCTGGCAATTGACTTCCGATAGCTCCTGTGGTACTTACTTTCCAAATTTGGATAAATTTCTTATCTCCTTAAAGTGGTGAAATACTGTTCAATTAGACGAATTTAGCCTTTCTGCTATTTGTTCCACCGTTAGTTTTCGCTCTGAATCTACAAGACTCTTTAGAGCATCATTGTCAAAAATAACAGGACACCCTAACCAGAACTCAACATTAATACGGTATTGTTCATTTTGAAATATTTGAAACCATTTCTGGACAGTCTTTACACTAATGCTATTCTCATTATGAACACTGCTATTTTTTTTCTGCTGCAAAACTCCACATTTTAAAAATAAAATACTTTTTTGTACTGATTATTGATATTCAATTTTTAAAGGTTCTTATTTACATCCAACGTTTACAAAAATCAATGATAAACTGACCACTTGAGTGTAGATTTTAAAACATAATACGACTTGTTTGGAAGTGTATTGTTCTACGAAATGAGTCATGGTGAACAATATATATGACATCAATACGCAAAAAATATTATGAACTCACATGATATTATAAATAAATACACGTACATTGTATCTGAAATCTATTATTAAATCAAGTTTCCATGGTTTTGTATAAATTAATGTAAAAAAAAAACCATAAACCGCAAACTAAAAGTTCAAAAATACAAGCTACGAAACATTTGGACGTATCTGATTAGTTGAGAAATAATATACACTATGATATGCTAGTGCCAATAGAGATGTGCTGAAGTGAATTCTAGACAAACATGATTATTCATAAATGTAAAATTTGTTTATATATATATATATATATATATATATATATATATATATATATATATATATATATATATATATATATATATATATATATATATATATATATATATATATATATATATATATATATATATATATATATATATATATATATATATATATATATATATATATATATATATATATATATATATATATATCATTTATACATCGCCCCTTTTACACCGGTTCAAAAATTGTTAGCTAGGTATTTAAAATTCGTTCAGTATCACGGACCCACCGAGATTCAAATTTTGAATTACTTTCGGAGAGAATCCAAGTATTCCACTCTCGCTCTCTTGTATTCAAAATTCAATTCGCGTATTCTTTCTTCAGCAACAACCATCGTATGGGTTTTGGCCTATTTATACTATTAAATTATATTAAAATGTAAAATTGCTTGAGAAAAAATCAAATAAGGGGTAACTGTTAGTTGGAAACTGATGTTGCAAGTATAATTTATGAAGTAAATCTACTAATGGTTTGCGTCTTCATAGAATCTGTTTATCTGATATTTATCTGATACGAATCAAAAATGAGTAAAAATATTAAGGAGATAATTTAACAGAGGGAAGGATGACAAGTATAAGACACAAAAAAAGATTATAAGGAAAAATATTTATACCTGCACATATGGTGCTCTCACATATTATGCCCTCGAGTACCTCAAACAACAAAACTCATCTGTAAAGGAGCCCCTGGTGTCACCAGAATATAAGGCAAGCGGTTGTTACAAGTTTCTGGCCGGTAACTAATCTTGGGATGTTAGGATTATGTCTAAGTATTCGATTGTTTACATATATAAAGCTCGTGAATTATTGCTTTTAGATGTTGTTCTTTAAAATTTAATATTTTGTGTATAAGTATTTTGTCCATCTGTGTAACACTGTGAATTGTTAGATTTTAAAATCTGTTTCTCCAATAAGTCTTAAGGATTACCCGTTACTTTTAATATATTATTCTAAAGAACTATATCGTTTATAAATCACAAAAGTTTCTTTTGCTGGTAAATCAGTTTAGCATGTATCAAAGGAACACATATTGGGGTTATCTACAATTTTTGCTACGAAATATTCTGATATTTAATGTTTATAATTTGATTTAGTTTAAATATAATTAGAAAAAAAACTGAAAGTATTTTTTATTGATACGTCTATGACAGAAGCATTTTTTCTTTAAGTTTTACACCTTAAGATTATTTTATTTCATACTGTGTGATGTTGCTGCTAGTGAATAAGTAAATGTTTGTTGAGAGTCAGTCATCCGACTTATGCAAACTTTTGCATACCAAGGGTATTGAAAATGTTTAGAATTAAATTTATATATATACTTTGTAATTTTTACTATGATATATTTAAAGCCCACCCCTGTCTAACCAGCGATATGTCTACCCAAAGTCAGATAATTTACATAAAACAAAATAAAGAATTAAAGAAACACACACAGAGTAGTAATAAATACAGAAAAAATCCACCATAATCACACTATACCAAAAAAATAATTTTAATTAGAAACATCATTTTTCGAGGAATTATTCTCAGATTTGTACACTATGCCACTTATCAATCTACAAAAATGAAGGAAAAGGGGAATAAACATGAAATAATTCTCCATTCCATAATTTTGGAGAGCAATTAAAACTGGGAGTCAGAATTATATTTTTTGGGAATACATACATTCCATCACGCCGTTTCTCTGTCGAGGTAGTCAGGGATGAGAAAGCCTTTTCCATTTTGACACGGATCTTTCGCCTCTTTTACATTCATACAACTCCTATAATTTCTCTAACTTTTTACATTTTCTACTTTCAAAATTAGTTTCACTTGTTTTAAACATTATTTATTTGATATACCTCTACCCCCTCTTCCACTCACATTTGTACTGTATAATTGTTTTGTTAGTCTTTCTTCATTAATTTGTTCTACATGTCTAAACCATATAAGAGTGCTCTTCTTCATCTTACTTAATACACCAGACTTAAGTTCATATTCATCCCTAATCACTTCATTAAGTATTCTCTCATACATTGTCACCCCATGTATTATTCTCAATGCACGGATTTCTGTAGATTTAAGTAGTTTTTTTACAGTTTTTAGGGAATATATATAATAACTACTATAGTGAAAGAAAAAAATCAGATATTAATTGGTAACTACTATAGTGAAAAACAAAATCAGATATTAATTGATAACTACTATAATGAAAGAAAAAATCAGATATTAATTGATAACTACTATAGTGAAAGAAAAAATCAACAAGTTTTGGTCCTTATTCAGGCATTTCTCCACCATCACCTTATCCATATAATTTTGTTATGAAGAAGTTACTCGGATACATAAATAATTTTACAGTAATATTCAGGGTTTGAACAAGAACAGTGTTGTATTATTGCATGTCATTATCGTTGCATGCAATATAACGTGGTGGGCTTATTGCCATTTGATATATCTCTTCCAACCAACTAGAATGAATACCCTTCTTAACCTAGTTGATAAGGCACCAGTCTTCCGAACTGGAGGCTAAGGGTTCAATTCCCATAGATTAAAAAAAAAGGTATCAGATTGGTTTTTGTTTTAGGCCTCTTTATCGTATTTTTGGTTAGTTTGCAAGAGATTGCTACATAGTAATAAAATTACGAGGCTTTACAGTATGCAACAAAAATGTTATCCTTAAGTGAAAACTAGAGCGGAGATCGTTTTAAAAATCTAGATATTAACAGGAATTGAACCCGGTAAATCCGGATTGAAAGACAAGCGTCTTACCAACTCCACGGAGTTCGTATGATTTTAATATATGGTACGTATCATATGTCCAAAATATAAAAAAAAAAAAAGTGTGTTATTGAATCTTCATCCCTTTTCTGCAAAACGTATTGAAAAATAATATTAGAAGTGTAAAAAAACCATAGAAATATTCTTATTTAATTGAAAAAAAATCTCTTTGAAGGGAATATTTTAAATGATGCTGTAAAAACCATTCTGATAATTTGTCTAATATAATGCGTACTCTGCGTACAGCTATTGAAGACATTTTTTATTTATGTTTTGTGATTGAGAACGTAAAGGAATATAATAAATATAAATAAAGATACTCGAGAAATAGAAACCGGCAATATTTTATTTAATTTGAATACAACTTTGTCGTTTCACACATAAAAATATCATGAAGACAATCTATCAAGCGTAATGTGATTTTATTTTATACTTTATTATGGAATACATTTTTAAAGTTTGTATAAAGATATCGCTCAGTATGAATCCGTATTTCATTTTGTCATCGTTATAAATATCGAGTATATTTATCATGTCCATCATTTGAAAACTTTTAAAAGAGATAATTAGAAAACGCTGTTTTAAGATATCCGCCTCAGAAAATCCATGAATTCTTCATTCTCCTTTCAATGATAAGCCTTTGTTATAATGCCTAATTTCAATTATTCGTGAATATCTTTGATATCTTTATTTCTCATAATTATTGTTGACTAAACACTTCCGTCATTATTCGTGTGGTACTTTTCAAAATATTTGCATAGGTGTGGGCATGTTGAAGGAATATTTTCTACGTCTCTATTAAAATAAACTTTGTGGTTTGAACTACTTAATTAGGCATGCAAATAGCATTTTTTCGTTGAACGTGGTGCCAGTAAAACTGCACGTGGAGAGGTAACAATAACGTTGTAGACGAATTATTCACCAGACTGCGTTTTCAGTGGACGATGAGTGTCTTAAACGAATAACGCCGCCTGGCTTAAAAAAGACTTTTGTCAAAGTATATGTAAAACAAATATGCATTTTTTAATATACATTCCATCACGCCATTTCCCTATTGTGGTAGGCAGAGAGGTAAAAGCGCCAGATTTTCTTACCACGACATACATCTTTCCCCTTTTCTACATCCATATACCATCTTATATAGCTTATTCATCAAACACATTTTCCTTCATCAAAACCACATCCGACCACACTTTAACATATTTGGTCTTCCTCTATCCCACCTTTCACTCACATTTGCACTGTCTATTTTTTTTTCTGTTAGTTTTTTCCATTTATTTTTTTAAACAGCATTAAATTTATTTTTCATTAAATATTACATACAGTTTTAATTCAGCCTTTCATCAATCGTTTAAAGAGTCGATTCTCCTATTTGGGCAAAATATTACATACCGGTCCTGCTTAAACGTTTTTGAATAAAAAAGTAATATTTTCACCCATTATTCACATGTCGTAAAAGGGTATTCTCCACAAACGTCTTGTAATTCTTAAAAGGAATTATCTCTTTGAACAGTCAATATTTATAGCCTATTGTACGATCGAAACGTGATCTCTCATTTAATTTTTCATAGTAAAAAGCAGTTTTCAATGGAAGTTCACCGAACTTTATCGATCTTGTAGAACTTATCTCCATTTCCATATCTATTGGATTAGTTTGAGAGTAATTGTTCTGTTTATTATATGACTCGGACACTAATTGTAATGTTTTTGTTTAAAATATGTAGAAAATAACTATATCTTATACAAGTACTCGTATATTTATAATATTACTTATTCAAGCTAATTATTTAAAGTGTATTTTTTCCGTGTAAGCAAAAAAGATTTATTACCCAATAAACCAAAAAGATTTATATTTTATTTGGTGCTATTTTGACCCTTTATCATTTACGCAATAATGTGCTAGTGAACATTTGAATTCAATTTATGGGTTCATGATAAATAATACGCAACATACCCAGAGCCGTATAATTTGTATGTCCACTTGAAATTAATTTGTTTTTGAAGAACTCTATTCGTGTTTGATCTTCTTCTATTGCTATATTTGTGTCCGGCAAAATAAAACAAGCGCGTGACATATTATACAATGCGATGAACGCCTGTTCACTAAATCTTATTTAAATCGTAGGCCGTTATTTCTTGACAGTTTTTGATGTATAGAAATATATTGATACAGCAATTTGAGATCTTATATGCATCATCTTTCTGACAATGAACTTACGTTACGCTCAAGCAAGATTGTTTATTGGTTTTTCTAGTTCCCCGTTCTTTTTTTTAACGTCGTCATTTAATATCCATTTTGGAACCAGTTTCTAACTAATCTTAGAATCTTTCCGTCAATGGCAAAAAGCGATAGAAAATACTCTTAATTTCTAGTAGTAATGTTACGTGTTTCATTTCTAATTTTCCTCTTTCTTCCATCGATTGAAGATATATGAATTGTATTGTTGTCCTCAGTGAGATACAGGCAAAAGCCTAATTTACTGAGGATACGACAAATGAAAGGCCACACACCCAGATTCATTAAAAATGTGTGTCCAAACTAAATTACTTGTTGTTTTTTCGCATTTGTGTATATTTCTTGTCATGTGTAAAATAAATTGTTATTATTTATGTTGTTCATAAATTTTGTACGAATCGATAACAATTCCATTATTTTTGAGACCATGTAACTAACTTACTTGACTGTTTTTTACAGGTAGGTTGGAAAAGGTTACCACCTGGAAATTATCCCGCCAGATGTTTATACAGTGAATTATTAATTTATTTTCACACATTCTCATCTAAAGATTGCAATGCCTAGAAAAAATAATAAAGACGCTTATTATACAATATATAAGAAGAGCAGAACTAGCTTACTGGGTTTTGTAAGTACCGGGCGTTTGAGTCCCTTTCCCAATTTAAGTGCTCTACCCTAGTGGCAGTAATATTCCTTTAATTTAACATTTAACCTTATAAACAGTATAATCTTATATTTGAACTCTTATGCTGTGAAAAAAACGCTCCTTTTCAACACAATATCAATATTCTTTAGTATTTCTTCATTCATTCCTCCTAGAATACATGCTCAAGTCATTTAGAGTACTATTCTACATCTTACTTAATATAACAGCCTTAAGTTCACACCCATCTCTATCTACTTCATTTCGCATTCTGTCATACAATAATCTTATAAATAATATAATCTTATATTTGACATCTAATTGACTAAAAACAAATCTTATTCAATAAAATATCATTTGTTCAGTCATTCTTCATTCATAAATTTTACTTGCCCAAAACGACCTTACAGTGCTCTTCTTTAGTTCTTGACGATCTATATATGTTAGCTTGTTGTTCCATGCCTACTTTGTTTTGTCAGTTCTTTAGCCGGAACGGGTAGCTCTTGAACTTCAATTAATTAATGAGTGATGTATTAAACATGAAAATTTAGACTGAGTAATTGTTCTCGGTAAAAAGTTTTGAATTGGAATTTGTTAAAATATTTTACTCAGAAGGATATAATATTGACTATTTTTATAACATTAAGTTTTCAGATAAATTTTTGTCTTTTTTTTTAATGAAATAAACCAGTTTAATTGGGTCACTTTTTATTTAGTTCCAACTTAATGTTAGAGCTGTCAAATTGTATGCATATTTTTATGACTGGCCTAGCAATAAAGTCGTACGTTTATGTCATCCACTACGGCACTTTATATGATTTGCGGGAAATGTCACTACAATTTGTTGACTACGTAAAACTAGAAGCGGATACAATCTTTAAGAAATAATTTGTGAGGATGAAAATAAAAACATATAAAAATGTACACATTATAAACATATGTACATACACACCATTTCTCTGTCGGAAATGGGAGAAGACTGATAGCCAGAATGCCCTATTTTGACACTGAGATAATGGAGCAAACATTTTACCACTTTGTATGAGTCTAAATGGAAGAAATTTTCAAGACGATTAAACAATGATATACTCGTACTTAGGCTTGATATTTTACTATATTCATAATTTGTGTACGTATACGCAAAATGGACCTTATCCACTTAGTTTTTTTTTCGGTTTTCCAATAAATACTCCAAATGCATACCATAGATATATCATGTGAGTGCCAAAATATCAATGGCGTCAAATTGTATTTTATGGTTAAATTGCCTCGAAAGGTTTTTTATTTGATACAAGGTAATACAAATTTACAAAATATTTCCTAAGTTATTTCAGAACAAGTAAAATAAGGTTGTTCATTTTTGTATTATTATGTTAAATTAATCTATAGTTTTACAAGATTATAAATTAACTTTAAAAAAAGTTAAATTAAAAAAAAAAGATGGGTCCTTTTTATATATTTTATAAATTGTTAAGGGGCAATAAAGTATTTATCCTCACAAAACAGCTTCTTTCTCATTTGTTACAAAAATAACAACCTCTGTAGTTGGTAAGATTCTTTCAATCCGGGGGCTACTGGTTTGATTCCCGTTGGAACCCAGATTTAAAATTAAAGGATTCCATTGTGGTGTTCACGTAAGTTCTCTTAATATGTTTCTGGTTGATTAAAATATATTGCTACATGGTAAAAATCTCGTCATGTTCTAATGTATACAACAAAAGTGGTATACAATACAATAATTTAATGGCATTAATATGTTCAAATATTTTTATATTGACTCAAAACATTAGAGGCAGCAATACCTATGCCAAGGTTCTGGTGAAAATGAGACGTTATTCATGATTGACATTCTGGTTTCGAACCCGTCGGATTTTACAGTATACAACGAATGTGTAACATAATACAAGGTAATAGTTATTCGTAACTTAGCCATGCCTCGATATTTTGTTGAATATTGAAGCTTTTAATGTTGTCTTGTAAAACTATTCAGCGGTGACGGCACCTGTTATGTTAATCTCATAATAACAGCATCTTTCTGATTTCTTATAGAAATTACATAACCTACTCAAGCTTTGGTATTTAAATGTTGATAAAACAATTTTATGCTGTGCTGTAAAATATTCGGCATCATTATGATATAAATTGTTATTTAGCCCTCACAATAACAGTTTCTTTCTGATTTGTGATAAAAATTACACAACTAAGCCAAGCTTCGGTATTTAAATGTTGATTACATTTTTATATGCTATATTGTAAAAGTATTCGGTATTATTATTACACCATTTATTATTTTGTCCTCACAACAGTTTCATTCTGCAATTGTTATACAAATTACTTTTTCTAGTCAAGTTTTGGTATTTAAATGTACTTTCGAGTTTTTAATGCTATATTGTAAAACTATTCAGCGTTATTATGACATCAACTGATATTTTCCTGAAATATTTCCCTCGACATCTAATAAAACATTTTATAAATACGATACATAAATAAATCTTAGCAACAAAGAAATTGATTTGTCCGTCTGTCGTCGTCTGAGTATAAATATTTTTCCGTGTTTTCTGTGTCACAGCCTAAATAATAAACGAGCCAGTCTACTAAAAGCGTTGGGTGTAATAAACATATCAGTTTAGGGGGGACACTTGGATATAAGATCACATTATAAATTTGGTAACAAGAGAATTAATTCTGTGAAGTAGTCGGATAAATTAATTCAGATAACACGAATTTTACGAACAAATGCTGTAAAACTATTCGAAATAAATATAAAACCTGTTTAGATGTGTCCGCGAGCATAATTTACGAATCCGTCGCACACGCCGTGCGATCAACGGAAAATTTAACAGGGTGTTAAAAAAATTAAAGCAATATTGACCATTTTAAAATGCTCTATACTTTGGAAATTAAATATTTATTTAAACTTTTATCTTCGCTTACACAAAATTCACACGGTCAAGGATATTAATAATAAATATAAAAGCTGGTTGATTGGAAGAAATTGTTTTAAAACAATAAATCCGCCAGATGTATTTAGATGAAAGTATTAAAATAAATAAATATCATCTGTTACATTGTTATTCCACTAATTAGTGGATGACAAAGTGATTTGTAGTTCAATATTCTAATATGGAGTTATACAAAGTCAAAGCCGAAACCTTTGATAAACTAGAAACCATTCTGTTTTACCATTAAATATATTAAAGTTAAATATTAAATAATCATATTTCAAAGCAAACATATATTATTAAAACAACTTTCGTTTTTGTTTTTGAGAAAAGTCATAACACTAACTTTTCATATTTTACGTTTGTTTTTTTTTCTTTCGGTATATACACGTATCTCCGTGTATTTTTATATTTTACTAATTTATGAATATGTTATGTGTGTGCGCATACCATATGTTTTGCAGAATGAACGGATGTCTATGTGTGTTGTGTGTTCATTTCTATGAATGTATACACGTATGTGCGTGAATATATTCTGATATTTAATTTATAGATAAATTTTACAGTTATTTTTAAGAACTATCTTTTTATGCCGTAGAAATTATTCAAATAAATATTCTATAGTTATGTGTAATTTATATTGTTTTGTAAAGTGGGAAGATGTGGGTTAAAAAGTGTAGGCATGGGGGTTTCTTCTCTTTACGCTGGGGTGGTGTTTCATTGGGAGAGAGAGTGAATCCTGTCTTGTGAATAATGTGAAATCTATATTAATGTTTATTTTTTCCTTATCACTTAGTTTTTCCTAAACATATTTGCTATAAAAAAACGAGACTTTTTATTATTAATTAAAAATAAAATACACATATATTTCAAATCACCCTATATTCTCATACATGATGATATTCTCGCATTCATAAGATAAAGTACATGAAAAATTCCTGATATTTGATCGAGATATTTAAGGAATTTAGAAGTTGAGATTCTCAAGTGTAAAATATGGACAAACATTCAAAATTGGACGTTAACAGGCAATGGACCGCGTCAAGTCAAGTAGACTCCAAGTAGGACATCTTTCAGTAGTAAGGCTTAGTACTCTCGACAGCCTTATAATGGTCGGGCTAAAAAGTTTTTCCTCGCAACTGTCGGTTTTCTGACACAAGTTGATAATTAACTTTTCATTGTTTCTGAGATACTTCAATTTTAAAGTGTAAATGAACCTGTCATTTGGAAGATATTCATATTCGATATTTCGCAAAAAAAAAGATATACCCAATAGGTTTCAATCAGGTAGTTTTTGAATTTTCAAATTTATGTTTAAATTTGTTGAATATGCGTCGCATAGTGTTGGTATGCAAGAATATTACGCATTATAATAATACAATTTTCGAATGTAGATTACATAGTAAAATAAATAAGCAAGTGGCAATAAAGCAAATTATTTTTATCTGAGCACTTACATATTTTTCGAATATGTGAAAATATTCTTTCTAATTATATATAATTTCCACTTTTTTCATTTACCATTTGATATTATGTACTAACAAGCAACCCAACGAAATATTGACATGCAATGCGCCAACTCTTATCATCTCAGTTGAAGCAACTTTTTAACATTTTCTGTAAATTTGAATAGATATGATATTCAAAGTTTGACTAAAATTAGAAAAAAAAATACAAATGAACGTGGATTTTTTTTATAATTTTAGTCAAACACTGTTGATTCCAATTTATATATAAAGTGGAATAAAAAGAATATTTTTAAACCTCCACAGTATTAATGCCTTTACTATAAATGAATATATTTTTTTTAAGTACGAGTATTACAAATTACAAGCAAGTAATTTTTTGAAAATATTTTGATGTATATCATATAAGGTAAAGCTATTCATATAATTTTTTAAGTAAAATTAAAAAAAAAACATTTGTTCTACTGTTGCACTTGATGCGATTTTTTTCGTGGCACTACAAACTAGATTACGTTGATTTAGAAAAAAAGGAATAAATCATTTTAGCCAAAAAGTGAGCCGATATATTATAGTTTGAGCGTTGTTTGACGTTCAGCAATATTCCAACAAGGTTTTACCATATAGAGGATCCTACCAAAAAAGCATTTTCAGAAATATATTTAATGTACCAAAAAATCTATGAAGATTCAACACAATACGCTAGTTCGAATATAAACAGTTCTCACTAAAACACGCTTTTCAGTTTTTGTACTCAGTAGCACCTTTCCATAATACTTATTATTATTAGCTAATACTTTTCATCCTGTAAATAGGTTAATCTGTGCCAATTAAAAATAAGGAGAGAGTGTAAATGTGTGTACGTTAAAAACTACTGAAATACTTCAAGAATTTCGGACAGTAAATTCAGATATGTGACTGTTAACTTGTGAGAAATTAAGTGTGAATAGGTTGAAAACGTAAAATGGTGAGTGACATTTATATTTATGACAAGACTATACGAGGCATGTGCAGGACTTGCATGAGGCGCGTACAGGACTTGTATGGAGCGTGTACAAGACATTTAGAGAAAATGTGGGCAAAAGGTTTCTCTCCCGTCTTAAACTCGCCTTTAGAACTATTCTTGATGTATAAAAGATTCGTAATTCCTTATTAAATAATAATTATATAATTCGTAGAGAGACATGCTTTAAATTAGGAAATTAATCAATTTATTTGCATAGCTCTCCTCAGCATGTCAATATTAGTGACATACATATTTTGAAGAGTTCACCATGGTCTATAGACAACATTCTTTTCAGCCCTTTAATTAATTCACCGCGTCAAGAACAACTAGAATAGATACGTTATTACCAGTTCATTGTTGAACGTGTAAGCAATACTACCTCACACAGAAATGTAAGAAAATTTTACAGATAAACTTAAATTGAACCACTTTTATTGAGGTGAATGAATTGAGGGTAGAAGACAAACATTTTACCATCTTGACCACATATGCCATCTTTATAATAATAAGAGTTAAAATCATAAAATGAAACAGAATAAAAAAAATGCAAATGTATTTATAAGGTAAACAGTATTTTTATTAAAAAATATGATGACATCCATATCTTTCTTGATAAAATGTTTGACATGAAAAATAAAAAAAAAGTTCCAATCTGGTAAAAACTTTCCGTTGGTAACGATACTGGTACGATAGTATTACTAACAGGTGAAAGATGAATCGCGAAATCCTTACTTACTTCAGTGGTTCTCAAGCTGAATGCTTGATAAGTGGGTCCGAAGACAATGTTTTCTCTCGAATACTCCCACCAATGTGTCCAAAATACCAATTTGGATATGTTGAAGTGTACCACATGAAAGAAAAATAAAAATCGTTTCTCTTTAATTTTCATTCACTGCTATATTAGTTAATCCAAAACTTAAGAAATACCATTTTCCTAGACTTATTTGGTACGATGATGGTATGTATTTCATATGGAGGTTTTGAGTTTGATTCTCAGTGGTACCCGAAAAAGTAAAAAAAAATCCAATAGCTTATGATTTAGTGCAGTAACAGTACTCACATGCGCTAGACGTGTATGTACGAATTTTGCTGCCTGTCATTTCCAACACGACGATAGCGAACTCTAAGTAACATGCCTGCTCTAGTGATTCTCGACCCGAATTAATAAAAAAGTGTTACCAAAGATGAGTATTCTCGCAGTATGCATTCAATTTCATTATTTGATTTAGATTTTGAATAGCTCCTGTATGTATATATTTAAAGAATATTTGTAAAAAAGATTTAATTTTAAACATGTGTTGCACCATTCCTTTTCTTCAGTTTTGGAATATGTTTAAATTACATGCAACATATTAAAAAGAAAATATTAAAAGTGCATAAAGTCTGCTTGATGACAAGTTGAATAACATGTAATTGAGACAGTCGTTTTATCCTTCTTTGTGGTGCATATTCACCGAAAACCGTTTCCCGTAAACTTTATCTTTCAAACTGAGATTTTAGACAATTACGTATTTCAAAAAACTGAAAAGTAATTCTCACAAATAATTATTAATAACTTAAATACCTGCCAAGAAATATATATTTTGAGCATGAAAACAGTTTTCAGTACACTTTCTCTTTTGAAGTGACATTTAAGACAGTAACATATTTCGTAAAACTGAAAATCAATTCCCATAAATAGTAAACTCAAAAACCTGCAGAGAAATATTTGTATTAATAATGATTTGACGTTTAAATTGAGAAAAAAATCAGTTTTTCCAAATTTAAAAGGAAACCATTATTAGAATTAGGACGTACATTAATTTATCATAGTGGATATTTTATAAAGAGGTGTTTTTTTTGACACTTTGATTGTTCAATATTCTCTATTTACTATTAATTGAAATTCGACAGTACTAATATAAGTCTTTTTGAATGATTATACTTTCGTTCTAGTGGATTAATTGTCATGTGGTAATCTTTCAAATAAGTATTAAGAGTTCTTAAGTAAAAACTAGACTTGAACCCTTTTAATAAAAATTGGGTTCCAACGAGAATCGAATACTTAACCTCACGTAGAAAGTCAAGCATTCAGGTCACACAGGTCATCGTTGATGAGAAATATCATATATGTAAGTAAATATAAAAGAATTAAGTTATTTGCATAGTTAAAGAAGATTAATTAATAAATAATATTTCAAATAATTAACAAACAAAATTAGCAAAAGAACGATAACAGAGTTAGGGCTTTTATCAATGTTTAGTAGAAAAAATAATTGAGACTAGTATTTTACTCCAAAATACTGTCACATTATATCTTATGAGACTTGGTACTTGTTTTTTTGTATATTATACATTAATTTGAACAAGTTATTGGAGAAACTGTCTGAGTTTGGAGTGAGCAACAAATTGATACGTGCTCTCGTATGATTATGTGACGACGGTAATTCATATATACGCATTAGTAACTAGATGTGTCAAACAAGAATGGATAATGTCACAAAGCATGTTCAATCTATATAAAGACACATCTGAGAATTTATTAAAAGATGCTGAATGTGGACCAAGAATATCAGGTCTTAATATAAATGGAATGCTGTTTGTCGACAATATGATAGTGTTGGTTGAAAGGGGGAAATATATTATATACCTTATAAGGAATGTGTCTGAACGGCGTAAATCAAGTAGATTAGGTACAAATATTGGAAAGGCAAAATTCGTGACAGTTGAGAAAGGTAGTAAGGGTTTGTGTATGTGTGAAATCAAAGTGATGAATGAAATATTGGATAGAGCGCGTTTTGTGATAGTGAGAAAAAAAACAGCAGGCAATCGAGTGAAAATCGGGCAACATAATGTCTTTACTAAGCAGAGCATTCACTATGAAGGAAAGCTGTTTTCTCACAATGAAATATGAATTCTAGCTTTAAGATATGCAAGCGATGTTTTGATATGGTAGAATAATAAAAATATAGTAATAATGTTTTTGTGTCACGTAAAATTTATGGTAAACAAAATGTATGATAGAATAAGAAATGAAAACATGAAAAGAAAGTACGTTATGGAGGAACACATGTTTCCATAGCTCAATGTAGGAACAATGATATTGTTTGGATACATGTAAATCGATTATAAAATACTTTCAAAGAATATTTAATTGAGTTATTATACACGGTAAGAGAAAATTAAAAATACCGAGAAAAACAAAGAATGAATTATGAAAAAGTAAAAAGTCTTAAAAATACAAGAGTACGCATACCAAGGTAAATGAAAGCGACAGCTGCAAAAGGAGTATGCAAAGATAGAAAAAGTAGAAACATGTTATTGTTATTTGTTTTATCAAACACTGTTTATTCCACTTTTTGTAACGGTACTCGTATAACCCTACCGGTTTCAAGGCTTTTAACTCATCATCAGGGGAGCACAAACAAAAATTAGGGGAACACACACAGAGTCTTGTTTGTGCTTCCTTGATGATGAGGTGAAAACCTTGAAACCGGTAGGGTTATACCGCTACAAAAAGTGGAATTAACAGTGTTTGATAAAACAAATTACAATGTCTTTAAACCTCCACAATGTTAATGCCTTAACTATAGATATTATAGAGATATGTTATATTTACCTCTAAACGGTGTTGATGACGGCAATTTTTTAAAGATAAATTGTTATTTCTAAGTAAAAACAGTAAAAGTGGTTAGTTATAATCAGATTTAGTCCTCTCCTCCTTCTTTTCCAATATCTACTAAAAACATTTTTATCAAACTTTTGCAAACAATAAAATATTTTTTAGGTGAAAATATTGTAATTTAAAACTTTATTTTCATAAACACAACAAGTGGCTAAAAATGTAATGAATGATCACAAATAATATTGTAATAAATTTAGCGTAAAACAATTAAAAAGTATTTTATGAACAATAATTGAATTCGCATTTGTATTTTTGACATTGGAGAATCAAGGTCAGTATAATTGAATCAAAGGATCATAAGGACCTAATTAAGTCTCACTCAATATATAATATCTTGGCACTCGTGTTAAATTGATTTTGCCATTTTTTGTTCGTCGGGAATGCGGATCCTCATCGGTTCAACTCTTCTATTGATCTCTCTGTTAATTTATCGATTCCTTTTAGATTAATGCGCATAATATCTTAAGATTAATGCGCACAACATTATATCCGAAAGATGGATGCAGAAAATGGAATGTATGATGGAATGAAGATGTTAAGGACTGGGTGAAAACGAAAAATATAGTATGAAGAGTATTTATCGAAGTAGGAACAGAAAATTGTGATTAAGCAATGAAAAAAAGATTTATTACAAATAATGCAAACTTGCAACAAAATGTAAACTAGTTCAAGAAAATAAGAAGACATTTAAATATGAAGAAGGTAGAGAGTTAAGTATGAGTGCGGAGGGAGACATGAAAATATTAAAATATTTTGAAAGCAAATAAGTGAAATGCGAGGAAAAAATGATATGGGTAATATGAGTGGAATCCAAGAAAAAAATTGTAGAGTTTTGTCAAAAGAAGGCAGTGTTTGTTCGAGATGGAAGGAATATTTTGAAAAACTGCACAAAAGTTATGATAGCAGAAGAAACAACGGTGAGTCTGGTATAGCTGAAATTACCAGCGTTTGGAAAATGGGAATTAGATTAGTCTAGATACGAATGGTTGTAAAATACACGGAATAAAGGAAACTTCAGTTTGTAATGAAGTGAGCACAGTGTGTAGGGTAAATGAAGTCATAGGGATCCTTATGCCCCCAAATATTAGGCGGGAAATACCTGTGTCATTCGAGAGGAGTAGCACAGCGCTGGATTCGAACTGGTAACCTTCCGCATGGAAGTCGAGTGCGTTATCACACGGTCGCGTTACCGTGGTTTTTATTTTTATGTCTTTCAATATTCCTTTTCATTTACTTTTATACAATTCTCATTCAAATCCTAATTTTCTTTAAAATTTATAATTTATTTTGATTTTGTTTTTTTTTTTGTACAAATATTATTTTTATTTACAAAGTTCAAGACAAGGTAATGAATAACGATAATATTTATGAAACGATATTTGATTGATTGAAAAAAAAATCTTTAAAGCAATACATACGCTAGACGTATTGTTATGATCGTGCTAAATAAATTATTTAAATTTCAAAAGTGCAATACCAAGAAAAAAAATAAGTTTTGTTTTTTTACATGCTGTAAGTGTTGGCACATTTTTTTGAGCTGGGAAAAATACTTTCCAGTGCTCGGAAAAATAAAAATGTATACGCAGAACAGGTGATAGAACTTGATGTAGCCGATGGGTCTTACGCGGCCGCAGTCTAACGGTTAGCATTCAGTTGAAGTAAGCGGGCGACCCAGGTTCAATTCCTGGCTTGTTTTACTCTAAGAGCGTTTTACATCAGAATTTATTTTTCTGTAGCTTATATGCTGCGTATCATAAATATTAAAAACAACACAAAGAAAAACATTACATGTAAAATCTACCTAATGAAAGTCGGCAGCAGATTTATCTCACCGATCGTCCAGGAATTTTGATTTCGTTACCATTCTAACTTTTGGGTCTGGTCTGTCAAGATTGTGTGCTTGCTGAAGTGCAACAGTTTATCACAATAAACCAATATAAACAAAGGCGTCTCCCATCCACAATATTGCTTACAATCATATTCGATCTCGAGGGTTAGCATATCGTATGCAGGCGATGAGGACCAGTCCCTTTTAGAGGTTTAATATAAATAATATGCAACATACGAGTATGTGATTTTTTTTCACAAACCACGCAAGACCAAATAAGACAGTTTTCCTCAAAAACTCGTAACCAAAAATATCCAAAAAATTAATCATAGAAAAATTTCTTCGGTGGTCCGGGAATTAATTTCATATATTTAGGTCAAATTAAAACGCATTTTTTAATGTTTCGACGGATTATAACTGACTCGTGTACTGTAATAATATACATTCAGCACGGTTGGAACGAAATTAGGAACGAAAATTTTGTTCTAACACCTATCCGAGAAATATGAAAGTTCTTTCCAAACATCCTGTTATTTAATGTTTTTCTGTTGTGTAATACGTCAAGAATAAAATGTTTTTGTAATGTACTAACAAACAAATAAATTAAAAACATACTTTATGATGTAAAAGGTGCTATTGGTTGGTGGCAGTGTAATAAGAAATACATAAAAACAAGTAACTTAAGGCATACGTATAATGAAAAACAATAAAAAGTTGACATAAAATGTAATACGATTACTTCGAAAATGTTTGAGAAGATTGGAGTTGACGTAGATGTAGGGAAGATGTTCCTTAACGGCGTTCATAAGTTTGTCTTTTTAATTGTCGCAGTATGGGATGTCCGTGGAAGGTCGTCCACAGCGATAGATCTCTCTGGGAGATAGCGACACAATTTATAATTACTCGAACCCGCTCCCTCTTTATCTGTTACATATATCTGGCTATAATATATTTTACGTCTAAATGTTCTTGTAAATATTTTTGAGAACAAACATTCTGACATTAGAGCCCAGCGGGAGTAAGCGTTCTTACCAGTCAGATTCGGATTTGTTCATTTTTTTATTATGTCGCCACTATCGTGTTTCATTTTTTTTAACGCATAACGACCAAATATTATATTGGATTATTTATGTCTATGTGTTGAATATCTCGACATAAAAACTATGTTCCCGATGTGACAATATCAAGAAGTATCCGATATTTAGATTTTTATAATAAATTTGATGTGATAGAATTGAATACAGTGAAGACCTTTTAAATAAGCACTTTTTTTAAAATTGAAATGGATTTAATGTATGTAATCCAATGAAGATGAAGTTATTTTTTTAAGTTTTATAAAGATTCAATGTAGATTTTCTGAAGTAAATTAAAAATCGTTTTGAAAGCGAAGTTCTTGTAAAACTCTTCTGTATGCGAAATACTGAAACTAATACTACGCGCATGAAAGGTTGTGGATAATCCTTTTATATTACACACCTGGATAAAACTTTCCTGTATGCGAAATACTGAATCTAATACTACGCACATTAAAGGTTTTGGATAATCCTTTTATATTACAAACCTGGATAAAACTTTCCAGTATGCGAAATACTGAATCTAATACTACGCGCATTAAAGGTTCTGGATAATCCTTTTATATTACAAACCTGGATAAAACTTTCCTGTGTGCGAAAGACTGAATCTAATACTACGCGCATTAAAGGTTGTGTATAATCCTTTTATATTACAAACCTAGATATAACTTTCCACGCATTATCTAACTGCTGAAATGAATAACATGTTTTAAATTTAATTTTTAAGTAAAGTATGCTTGGATCAAGTGAGTGATATTTTGAAAGAAGGAAATGTAAAAAGTCAGAGAAATCGTAAAAGTTGTGTGAGAATTGAGGTGTATGGATGTCGAGGCAGCCAAAGATGTGTGTCGTGAAACAAAGTCTGACGCTCTATTCTCTCTGCCTAGCCCGAAATGAAAACGGCATGATGGTGTGCATATGTGAATTTAATTCTCCCCATGTTTGAATAAGGAACTTAGTTCTATTAGGAGATTCATTGCAAACATATGAATTATTAACTAAAACTGATTATCAAACACAGTTTATTCCGCTATGTGTAACCTTACCGGTTTCAAGGTTTTCACCTCATAATCAGGGTAGCACAAACAAGTATTGTTTTTGCTCCCCTGATGATGAGGTTAAAACCTTGAAATTGGTAGGGTTATACCGTTACATAAAGTAGAATTAACTGTATTTGATGAAACAAATTTTAATGTCTTTAAACCTCCACAATATTAATAATGCCTTTACTATATGTATATAATAAAAAACTGATTATTTCCTAACCAAATAATTTTTTGCACTATCATCGAAGACAAATATTCTAGAGTATTTTTCCACAATCTGTTCAGGGTATCTTAATTCTAAAAAAACTAGTTTTTGTTTATTCATAAATGCCAATTTTTTACTGTAAAATTTATGATGGATTAAGCGAGCAACATTTTAAAATAATAAGTTGGTTGTTTATCTGTACTCTCACCATATAATTCCATCAATGTCGGTTCACAACTTTGCACTCCAATTGCACTTACATTAGGAAGAGATCTATGGGATTTTTTTGTTATTTTAGACTTTAGTTTCAATTCATGTACAGTAAATTAAATATGATTTTTTCGTATACGTAAAACATAATTGTTGTAATATATTTCCAGTGATTTGTCTTTAATAAATATTTGAATATCCCTGACACATTTCAAAGACCATATAAGTGAAAATATTTATTAATAATTAAGCATTTAATTCCTTAGATTTTTTTTAATAAAACATGGATTAAAAAAATAATGTAATGTAATAAGAAATTGATAAAGCATTGAAATAAGATAAAATTTATTTTTGACTAAGTTTGTATTTAAAATTATCGCAATTTTGTACGTAGGAATTTTTTTAACTTTTGTTGACTTTTATAGTAAGTTTAAATTTAAAAGGATAACAAAGCTATGAAAATAACTAAGTATTTTATGGTGATTTAACTAACAGTTAATATGGGAATATGCGCAAGTAAACTCAGTGGAAGTTTAGGGGACAGCTCGGTGATGAAAATACTTAAAATGAGATGAAAACAGAATTTGAAGACGATTATAAATAGTTACCAGGGAAGTTGAAATGGAAGTGAAGGCTTTGATCAATTATATGTAACTTTATTTCAACAACCAGCAAGTATTTTTTTAACACTGGGATTTTAATCAAAAATGTTTTCCAAAAATAAGTTTAATTATAATTAAATACTAAAAAAATATTTATGATATTTGTAAACTTGAACATATTTACCGGTAAAAAAAAATTAATATGGCTTTTTTTATTAAACTCGTAATTAGGCATTCTATTTTCAATAAAGATGATGATTTGTATTGTATTTTGTAAAACGTTATATTTTATTGAAGATGTTATACTTTATAAGAAAACCATTAATAATTTCAATGTTTCTTTCAAAAACTCCTTAAGTTCAATTCAAATTGAATGAAATTAGAAGACGATAATGATGCTCTATTCTTCGTGATCGAGAATTATTGTCAGCCATCTTGTGAATGGAAGACACCTCTGCGTGTATTAGTTTATGCATGCAAGTTTCTACAATTCAGAAAGCACAGTCTTGACAGATAAGAAGTTTCGAAGGCAAGTAGAGCAAATTACCAAAACTACTTAATCTGATACAACGTTGTATTAGGCAGAGTTTTATATATAACTATTTTGTATTATTTTATCAATAGCGACAAAATAATTTATGGTGCGCAGCAGTAAGCTACAGAAAAACATTCAGAGGTAAAACAAATGCGGAATTGAATCCACCAGGTATCGAATGCCTGATACATTTTCATTATACGAGTAGATTGATAAAAAATCAAATACATGAATGGTTAAAATAGTTACTAGGTTCTTTTGTACGACGCTGAAAATTTTGGATTTACCGCTATTCTCAACATATTTTCATTAATAAAATCAGTTAGATGTTTTCTTTTGCACGACGCCGAAAAATGTGGATTGACTCTCATTCTCAACCTTTTTCCATTAATAACATAAGATTGGTAAGTTCTTTCAATTTCTTTCGTCTTTTGTATGGGATTTAATTTTTACTGTGCCAGTATAACTTGACGGATTTTTGCAATTCGGTAATATCTTCCAACCAGAAAAGTAAAACATTATATGAGCTTAAAGTGAAAATTATACTGAAACTTTCATTATATATTTTTTGTAGCTAACGGGAATCGAATTTGCGAAACTTGAACTGGAAGATACATATTTGTCTTATCAAGTAGGCCACGGAAGTCGATTGAAGATAAAAATAATTGACCAATCGAGATAAATTTGTTTTATATTTTTGAAAATACGGTAACTAGGTCTATCACATTATTTTTCTTTAAAATTCATATTTTTTTCACCCTCAATACACATAACAATTAAGAAATAACCCAGACAACAATATGTGAAAATAGGAGGTTGACAAAATATGAACATAATGGAATTAAAAAAAAGTCAGCATTGTGCTGAGTGACATTTAAAAGACTTTTTGATATAATGATACAGTTGAATGGCCCAGCTTCGTATCGCACATACAAAAATATCGTTCAATTGAAATACTGATTGGAAATTGGAAAATTGTATTCAAATCCACAGATATCTGTTCATCGTCTGATGCAAGCTGATATATAACCTTTTAACTGAGGAAACTTTTGAAAATCGCTGAAAACAACGTGGAGGATGTATATCAGTATAGAAAATTCAAGTTGTTTAACTTTTGTATTACTGAGGCTCTATTGGTGTTAGACCTTGTGTTTTCATGCTTAAGAATTGGTAAACTTTAGAAATAATATATTGAGGCTAGAAGGGTACTAAAAAATTGAAAAGTGATTATAATATGGTTATGTAAAAACTGAGTTCAAGTATATAACTCTGTTGTTTTTTATTAATTTATACTAACAACTTTTTAAAAATGAATATTAGAAGATACACTTTACAGCCTATCCTCATATATATAAAGTTAATTTTATGTAAAATAAGTCAGTTATCATTAAACAGCTACTTGCAGTGTCAACACCGGAAATCTTGAATGATTCATCCAAATGTCAGCGTTCTGAAATCTTGACCAATCATTAATTCTAGTGGCACTCTTAACCAGTCTCGAGTGTTTTACTTAAATTGACAGAAACGATATGTGTAAAGCTTTAAGTCACTTTGGTATTAGTGATTCAGGTATTGATAGAATATTATGAAATTTAAATATAATATCATTATTATTTATTGATCATTTATATTATGTTTTAAAGTATACCAAGTAACGATAACTATTTTACTCACATTTAAACATGTGAAGTTTTAATTTTAAAAACAATAAAAATAAAATTATATTTTTTTTTCCTTTTGTACGTAATATTTTACTATGGTCAATTGAATTGAGCTAAAGTTTTTTTTCAGATTCTGCAGGATGTCAGATTTATCTATTTCTATTGATTTAAGGTCTAGTTTTACTTATTGTAAATTTAGCAAATGTATTTCTGAGTTTACTGAGGGTTCGTGAATTATGATATGTAAGCAAAATTTGGGCATGTAGAAAAGTGATCAAAGTAAGATAAAATGCAGTAGAAATTAGAGCGTTGCGTTAAATGTGTGAAAACATAATGTTTGACCGAATAAGGGATGAAGAAATTAAAACAAAACGCGAATTGAAAAAATGAATATACTACCTTGATCAGGACCGGCCACCGTGTGGCGCTGTCAGTCACCCGATTGGAGTTTTTTTTTGTTAGGTTACCACATCTATCATTGACACTTCCCTCTAAATTTCAGCGTCATAGCTTGACATTTGTAAAAGTTACGCTGTACTGAGTACATCTACCTTTGTTTTCGATTTTTTACAAGTTTGAAAATGGCATCAACTGTGCATCAACGAGTTTGCATTAAATTTTGTGTGAAAAACGGATTTAACGGTCCGCAGACCTTGGAAATGTTGGAGAAGTGTTTTTTGGTGGCACTAACGCTTCAGAAGTGGTCGTGAGTCGGTCGAGGATAACGAACGCAGTGACAATCGAAAACCGATGAAAACATCGATAAAATCAAAGAAATGTTGGCCGAAAACCGCAAATTGACCATCAGAGAGCTGGCAGAGGACTTGAACATCGCTTATGGATCCGCTCAAGACATTTTGGTTAGTTATTTGGGCCTCAGACTTGTCGCTGCAAAACTGGTGCCGAAAGACTTCAATTTCATGCAAAAAAAGGACCGCGTTGAAATCGCGAAAGACATTATTTCCATGAGTTTTTGACCAAAAACAACACGACTACTACTATCCAGCAGCCTTTGAATTCACCTGATCTGGCTCCCTGCGACTTTTTCTTGTTCAACCGATTTAAAAAACCGCTTCGCGGAACGCGTTACAACACCCGAGAGGATGTCATGAAAAAATCGAAGACGGCTCTGGTGGACATACCGAAAATTGAGTACCAGCGGTGTTTCGAGGATTGGATCAAACGCTGGCATAAGTGCGTTGCAGTCGATGGGGAGTACTTTGAAAGGGACCATATCGATTTTGATGAATAAACTTGTATTTTAGATTTTATGAATAAAGTCCTAAAACTTTTTAATCAAGGTAGTAGGACCATTGAGATATTTTGGCCATAGATAAAGAATGCATGATGAAACATCTATAAAATAACAATCTATAAACGTGGTACAGAACAATTTATATATGTGACGTTGCGTTAAATGTGTGAAAAAATAATGTATAACTCAATAAGGAATGAAGAAGTTAAAACAAAATGCGGATAAAAAGATGAATATAGGTCCATTGAGATATTTCGACCATAGATAAAGAATGAATGATGAAATATCTACAAAATAGCAATGTATAAAAGTGATACAGAAGGTACGAGAAATTTAAGAAGATACAGAAAAACGTGACACCATCAAGTAAATCAAATTTTGAATATAGATATAGTGAAAAATCTCTATAATACGAGGGTATCAATGACGACGTGAATAGGTGCGATATAATTCAATAATGTGTGCCAGAATGGGATGAAGTTAAAATCGATTCTCTCTGCCTACTCCAACAGGAACATGGCGTGATGGTTCTGATTAACGTGTTTATTAAACTGTTGAATTTCCGTTTTATATTTTAATGTATTTAAAATGTTTATAAGTTTGTTGAATTTGAACTTATTACATAATTGAATTACATAATTGAATCTTATTACATAATTGAATTTGAACTTATTACATAGTTGAATTTGAACTTATTACATACAAAATATTAAATTGCAATATTTAAAATGCCAGCAAAGACTTAATGTCAATTAAGAGTTTTATTTGTATAAATAATTGTGAAGTCAGTATTCCTATTAATTTATAATTAAAGCAATTTGAAAAATATTTGTTGTTTTAAATTTCAATATTATTCTGACATCACCAAAACTTTTATGACAGTATTTTGATGATACAAGAAAATTGATTTTTTAGTAGTACGAGTATTAATAATTTTGGGTTATCATTCGAAGTAAAAGCCCCAGGGCGCGGCAGTTCTCAACATTTGTGACACCCCACAGAGATGTTCGACTTCCAAGATCAAAGAGTGGTTAACTGTTGCCGTAATCTTGTTTCCTGTATTAAAACAAGAATATTAAGTCGAATATTTAATATTTTCTTTGATACGATCAAATTAAAACGTTCTCGTACTGCTAACATTAAGATAAATTGAAATCACCGGGGTACGCGGAGTCTTCATTTTCAATTTAAATATTATCAACTGGTTTAGATTTGAAGACAAATTGAACATTTTAATATTTTCTGTCTCATTTATTTGATTGCAATTCACACTAAATTATCATTTTTGTTAATTGTTTTAGGTACAACCTGGTCTAAATGTATGAAATAAGGCGGAATGAAAATGAATGCTTGGATAAAATGAATGTTTTAGACAAAGGGAAGAAAGAAACGTTAAAACGGTTTAGACATGCGGAGAGAATGAATGATGAAAGAATGAGTAAGAGAGTAGTTCAAGTTGAAAGACAAGTGTTTTACCAACCATGTCACGTCAGTTATATAAATCTAATTTAAAATACTAGTAAAAGCATCTGGGGACTTCAATGCCAAGCACCGTTACTGGAACTGCTTGAGAGCTAGCCCGAACGGAACGACGCTGTACAATTGTATGGAAAACCACAACTGTCAAATACTCTATCCAAATCAACATACCTGTTTCACCAACCCCCGTAGTCCTTCTATACTGGACATTGCCGTAGTCAAAAACTATCCTAACATCTCTGGCTTGACTGCCCTAGAAGCTCTCTCGTCAGACCACCTCCCAGCCTACTTCACATTGGGAGTGAGGCCGATTGCTAGCCTCAGGGAGCAGTACGACTACGCCAATGCTGACTGGAAGGGTTACAAAGCCTACCTCCATAACCAGCTCTGCCTATCACCTGAAACTCTGGTGAGCCCACAGGACATCGATGCCGTGATATATACCATCTCCACCTTCATCTATAATGCCCGCGATGAAAATGTTCCCCTCAAAATTGTCACTCCATACCAAATAACTCTTACTCCTCATATCAAACTCCTTATATCTCTAAAAAACAAACAAAGACAGACCTACAGACGTACACTAGACAAACGTGACAAAACACTTATAAACGTCCTCCAAGATGAAATCAAAAAAGAAATCCGCCTACTTAAAAACCAGCTATGGCAGAGAAAATTGGCAGCTCTAGAACCGGGTAACGGTACTCTCTGGCGAGTCGTCAAGGGTATCAAGTGCTCGTCTCAAAGCATACCACCTCTGCGCACAGCCTCAGGGTTGGCTGTTTCTGGCATTGACAAGGCTAATGCCTTGGCGGACGCTTATGAGAATACGTACTCAATCACTTCCGATCTTGGAAATGTTGATGTCAACAAAGCTGTCGAGGACACTCTCACCAGCTTTGCTTACTCCCCGACCAACCAAAACGAGGTGCAACTTTGCACCCCGTCCGAAATTGGTCGTATCCTTGACAGACTTAAAACACGAAAAGCACCCGGTCCCGACAATATACACAATAGCCTTCTTAAACAGTTACCACGCGAGGATTTTTCTTACTTAAATAATAAATGCCTCAATCCTTAATGGCTATTTTCCGAGTATTTGGAAAATAGCCAATATTGTTCCTATCCACAAGCTAAATAAACCTACCGAAAATTCAACTAGCTACAGGCCCATCAGCCTTCTTCCAGGTCTCGGTAAGATCCTTGAGAGAGTGGTTGCCTCAAGGTTAGAGTTCCATCACAAATCCAATAATATATTCCCTCATGAGCAATTTGGATTTAGGACAAGACACAACACGGTCCAGCAACTTACCCGTGTCGTGGAAGACGTGTCGATGGGCTTCAATAGGAACAGAAGTACTGGCATGGTACTGCTGGACCTCGAGAAGGCTTTTGATACTGTTTGGCACGATGACCTTCTACACAAACTTCTCCTTACTGGCACTCCACTATATCTTGTGAAACTACTTCAATCCTACCTTTCCAATATAAGTTTCACAGTCACCACTCATTATTCTACGTCATCCGCCAGGCCCATCCCTATGAGTGTCCCCCAAGGCAGTATACTTGGACCATGTCTATTTAACATCTACACACACGACATTCCTACTCCCCCAAACTGTAAGCTCGCACTCTTTGCTGACGATGCGGCATGCTACGCATCGTCACTCAAGGTGTATCGAGCTGGTCACCGTCTTCAAATTGCTCTTGAGATCCTTGAGAAATACTACCAGGACTGGAGGCTCAAAATCAATGATGCCCAAACTGAGATCATCATGTTCTCTCGCAAAATCAAATCAAGAGTGCCGTCGATGCCTTTATTCATCGGTGGTTGCCTGGTTGAGTGGCAAGACGTGGTTAAATACCTCGGCCTGCACCTCGACCGGCGACTGACGTGGAAAACCCATTTGAATACCATCAGACAGAAGGGTCACAAGGGCATAGGGGCTATCAGTTCGATATTTCATCGACGCGGCTTCCTTTCACCCAAAAATAAGCTCCTCCTCTATAAAACCCTTATTCGTCCTATCTTGACCTATGTTGCACCCGTTTGGGGTAGTGTGAGCAACACGGATCACCTGAAACTCCAGAGAGTGCAAAACAAGGCATTCAAGATATCATTTAACACCCATCCCAGAACAAACCTTACCCGACTTAACGCCGAACAGCGAGAAGAAACTCTAAAATACCACATCCTCGCTTGGACCGTGAAGTTCTATAAAAGCCAACAAAATCACAGCAATCCCTTAGTCGCTGCCCTGGGGGCTTACGAGAGTAAATTCGACCTACCCTTCCGTTATAAGCTCAAGCTCCCGAAGCACTATATGTTGCCTGACTAGTTCACCTACAGTATTAGCTGGGACGACCAAGGCCTGAGTGAATGTGATGGAATACAAGTAGCCTGAACGAGTGGACTTGTTTTTGCTAAATAATTAGTGTAAGAATTGTTATCTAGTTATAAGTAGTATGTAGGTGTTAATTATTTCTAAAAAATCATATATTAAGATTGAAAAAAATAAAATGATATGCTGGAAAATAAGATTAAGTAAGTTCATAAATGATGACATATAATTAAGATTAGTTAAGTAATAAATTTGTATATAGGTATAGCCTTGACAAATGTTTGTACAATAATTTACTTTGTTTAATAAAAAAAAAAAAAACCATCTATAGAAATAAAATGTGACCTTCGTGGTCTAGTTGCTTAAACACTTGTCTTTTAAGCTGAGGGTTTTATTTGATTTCCTAGGGTAACAAAAGCTTTCCCACACAGGCCTTTTTACACCCTTCTAGTTAGTTGGAAGAAATAACCTGGCAATTAATTGTTCTCCAGGATGTGCTTTTTGCAATGGAAAGGTATATTACGAGTATAGTTTATAAGACGGGTTATGATTTTAAATGTCCAAATATTTCTATTATACTCGTATTTTGCGGAAACAGTGCATCATACGCTTGACGTTCGGGTGTTTTGAGTTCAATTTTCGACGATACTCTAAAAAATAACATAGGGTTCCAGTTTATTAAAAGAGTTCGTCTGATAGTAACAGTCGCATACGCCAGTAAGTGTAAGAGTATTGTGGCCTCTTCACGCATGTTATTATCACCAATACGTACAATGATCAACCGCGATTTTCGTGCCAACACCAGAATTTCTAAGCTCCATGTCACGCTCTACAATATGTTCAAATTATCAATTCATATATGTAGAAGTATACCATACTAAATAAAAAGAAAATATAGTTTGTGAACAAGAAAAGAAATCGTTAGCCATGCAAAGTGGTTTTTTTGTAGTGTTCTATTACTGAAGTATGTCGTCCACTTATGGAGGCTCTATTGACAAAGTTGAAAATTGAATAATCTAATATCTACATAAATATTTTGAGTAATTTTTCTTCCCAAATTTCACTTTAATGGAATTAAGTATTCGCAAAGGCATTGGTTTTTTTTATTTAAAACAATCGATGCGCAAAGAGAAACTGAGTTGGTTTTTGCATTTAGAAAACGAAATTATATAGTATATAGTACATGTTGACACAGATTTCATTCCACTATCTCAACAACTAATAAGGTTACATTCTGAAGTATCATTGCATAGAGCGTGGAAGGTTTTGAATATATTTGAACAGAAATAAAGATATGATGTTTGAAAATAGAAAAATATATGATAAATAATTAGGTACTCGCTAGGCGCGGTAAAAGCTTTTAGAAAAAAATAAGAAGTTGTGAAGACCTGTCTGCTTTATTATCTCCAAAAGAGACACGGCTTGATGGTATGTATGAATGAAGCATCATAACAAAATAACACAGTTGTACATATACATACATATCATCACGCTATTGTCCTGCTGGGTTAGGCAAAGAGGATAGAGCGCTAGATTTTCCTATCTTATTATACATATCTTCTACATCCATAAAACTCCTTCGATTTCCCTGAATTACTACATTTACTTTTTTCAAAATATTATTTACTTGTTCCAATAATACTTTCCCTGATTTTCCTCTGCCACGGCTTTTTTTTTTCACATTTACATTATATGTTTGTTTTGTTAGTCTTCATTTATTCGTTCTACATGCCCAAACCAACTCAATGTGCTCTTCTTCATCTTACTATGTATATTAGAAAATCAAGTTGTATTTTATTGAATCAAACTTTTGTTGCATACAGTACAGCCTGGTGGATTTATTGCGATGTGGCAATTTCTTCCAGCCAACAAGAAATGCATTAAACAAACCGTGAATGCCAAACAGACTGGAATTGTTTTTTTTTAAATCTGAGTACTAATGAGAATCAAACTAAATCCGTTACCCAAGAGTTGGAAGATTGACGTCTTATCAACGATCCAATGAGAAAAATGCATTTAAAGTTAAGAGATTGCTTTAACATCAATGATACATGGAGATTTAACATGTTTTCATTATTAAAGTTAAAATTTTAAACCGATTGATTTTTGGTTGTTAAAATATGTTATAAATATGAAATGAGCCATCGTTGGATCTCTTACGAGCCAATCATTTACCACATCTGTTTCTCTCCAAAGTGTCCACCATCGCTTGTCTATATCATAAACCCGACGCATTGGCCAAACATTATGCTGGGACTTCAATCGCTCTAGAGGAGAAAGAATAAGACCCTTAACTGGCCAAATCCTTAACTGGCAAACTTCCATTTGACGCATCAGCATAATTGTTTCTTGGCACCTTTGCACGCTTAAGCATGGAGTTGATTCTAACTTATAAATAACCTTTGCAAATAACCTCAAGAGTAGACTTGCATGCTGACTACAAATGTCGAACAAGCGAACACTACACAATCACAGAGTAGATTGATGCAATAATGACATCTTGCAAGTTTACACAATTTATTTTAATTATTTTTGGTTTGGCCCTTGAAGTTAATGATATAAGGATTTTATATGAGGATTTGGTCCAATATGAATCTAGGTAACGAGGATGTGGCACATTCAATATAATTTTTCTAGCAAACGTTATGCGTGTCGTCGTCTGTATGATTCCGAGTTATCAAAATGAAAAGCTTTACCTCTCATTTTTGCAGTATTGGGTTACAACGACCACTTGAAAAAAATATTTCTTGATGGGAGTAAAATTAAAATGTATAGATTTTTCAACGAGTTTTATAGCCATCTTTTGCATAAGGAGAGCAACATCATCTGTTTAAAAATATGTCATATTTTCAGTTCGTGGAAGATAAGCAGTGTATAAGGTGAACAGGACCGGGAATCGAAATAATAATTATGGAAGACTATTCTTGTGCATGACATTAAAGCGTTAAAGCCAGGGGCGGAACAAGGTGGACAGTTGCCTCAGGATTTTTTTTTCGAAATCTCTTCCTTAAGTAAAAGATTTAAAAAATATATACGAGTATATATGGTATGGCTTAATTAATTTAGCCATACCATAACGACATCATACTTTTTTTTAAATTTTTCAAATATTTTGTGATGTTTGTGTTGCCTCGAATTTTGGACACAGAAACCATAGTTAAAAACTACTTGCTGGTTAATCAAAAGAAAAATCGTACGGATACTGTAATTTTAGAAAACTATAGCTAACAATAATTATTTTTAGAATATATATTATGATTGAGTGCATTCATCGATTATTTTTTATATGCTTAAAATATGTGTAACACACTTGAAAAAAATATAAAAAGTATGTTATGATTTATGACGTGTGTAAAAAATATATAAAACATTGAAATTCTTGTACAGATTTTACTCTAGAAGTTGGGGTTTCACCTTCCAAGTTGGGGTTTCACTTTCCAAAAGACAGTTAGATTA
>OX463845.1:25744850-25832798 GCA_949825065.1 Odontocerum albicorne
CTACACTAATATGTACATAGCGTCATGGTTATGATGGTTATAAGAAGGTTTTCATAAATCAAAAAACAAATCTTACTCAATAGTGATGTATCAGTGATCTATTTGGGGATTCAATTCATATTGTATCTAATACTCGATTTAGACGAAGTTTTTCTATGGAAGAAGAAGAAGAAGAAGAAGAAAGAGAGTAAGTATTTGTTTCCGGTGCTTTGATTTATTTGTTGCTTTTGACTATATGAAAAATACTTGATAATCTTGTTATTTACAAAATACAAATATCACTTGAGGTACTGATCAAGTGCATAACTGTAGCGTTAACATAAACGTAGCGAACTATGTATATGTAAGGGATAATTGATAAAATTTTGATAATTGATAAAGTCCTCGTAACATTATTTTTCTTACTTTTATTTAATACGCTCATAAACTTTCATTTTATTAACACCCACAAACAACGAACTGGAACATTTTACCAGCTGCTTTTACACTTGCACCCTCATTGGTTTGCTTCGAAAAGCGTCTTAAAAATCATTATATTTATCTTCAATACATTTGCATGCCTTTCACTATAAACAATATTCTGTTTTTTATTCTTATCTCTCCACTCACTCTATAAGTCATTGGTGATATTAAGAAGTAATGTTTTGTATATTTTATCTGAATTTTTTTACCTTTATTATTATTAAATCATTTTAAACATTTCAGTGTTTTTTTTTCGTTTATATGTAACCAAAAACTTCGTAACCTCTCAACCAGCAATTGGCTCAACATGTGTTATTCTTCTCTGGTTGGTTGGAAGAGATGGCTGTAGAGCATTTCATCTGCAAATTGTACCTTTGTACAATGAAGGGTTGTATAATTTTTTTTTTGTTTTATTGTATTTAAATTATTGTTAACTAAAAAACAAAATCAATAATATATTAAAAAAATGTTTGCTTACCTATTGTAGCTTGATACACTCTTTCATTTTTACTGTACTCTTGGTTAATAATCATAGTTATTTTAGTTTAAACTAAAAAAATAAATAAAATAAACCTCAAGTGCTTTTTTGGAATTCGGCTTTGAGTTGATTTGAATCAAACCATTGGAAATTATTTCCTTCCCCGCATATAAATATGTTTTTAAAAAACCTATACAGATGCGAGAAAATACACAATTTAAAGGCTGTAACCAGCACTTTCCTATCTTTAAAATTGAATTATTTTAACTTTCGTAATATTTCAATAATATTTGGTTAGATCCCCGAGTCGGAGTGTACTGGATGAAAGTCTACTCTCTAAATGGCGCTAAATAAATAGTCCTTTAATTATTTTTACTATTATTAATAAGACAAAAGCCGATTACATTCTTATTAGTATACAAACTCTCAGAACCTAATCGGAACAGACACTTTTCTCATCTATAGGTGACCTTTGCACAAACATTCAGTGCATTTACCACTTAGTCATGCAACAACTAAAGATATACAGGAAATTCTCTTCAATAAAATACGTTTTATAATAAAAACAAATAATTTGTTGATTTAATTCAGATCTATACATATATGCAAGTAGTTTAAAAACTTGTTTGAAAGTTGAATAGTTTATTTTATTATTTGATAGTTAACTTTTTAATACATCCTCTGTACATTTACAACCAAGTGTTTTATTTTCCAATTTTGACATAATATAATTAAACATTCTGTAAAATATTTTACACTGAGAATATCTTCTTACAGAATCTTATAAAATGATGTGGTTTCCTAAGACTCACATGCCATTTTATTGCATGGAAATCCTAGATTATCCATGATAAGTATACATAAATATCGAGACAAGTTTCTCGTCAACGATGCTCTGTCCGTCAAAAGGACATAGCTTTCCCATAAAGCGAACTGATGAAATTGACTGTAATCGCCCACCGACCTAAATGGCCTGAGTGCCTATCATTTAAATTAGAATGAATTAGTGTGCTGTTGAAAGACAAAGCTGTTTCCCGTGGTCTATGCCAAAGGACTATTCATCACGCTGTTGAGTTGGTTGAACAAGATTACGGTTTCAATTATATAATACTTAACGTACTTGGTGTCTTATTTCTTAACCATTGCAAAATTTCTGGATGAATTAATTAAATATTTAAATATATGTGGACGGAAAAGTAGTTTCGTATATCTCAAATAGGTGTCGACGTATTATGACAATATTTTCGTTGATAACTTCATTGCAAAAGTACTAACTACTCGTATATGTTATATGTAATTAAATAGGTAATTAATTGGAATTTTCGTAATTTTGAAAAAGGAACAAATGAAGTTGTTTTTCCGAAGCTTTTTTTACTACCGCAAAGAAAAAATGCAACACAAACAAAAAATACTTAAGGATAAAATCTTACTATCGAATGTCATTTGCTTATTTCTCGTTTTGTACAATGTTATGCCTGTAAATTCAAGAATATAATTTGGAGGTTGATTTCTTCACTGAATAAATTGATTATTCGGAGTTGATCCAATAGGATGGGGTATTATGACATTGCATTTGTAGTTGCTAGTTCTGTGGCGTGGAATAGTCTGCATCTAAATATTAAAGATATCTGTGGCATGTGCAGCTTTAGAACGCACTTGAAGACAACCTTTTTGAGAAGTCTAATCAAAATGTATGGTTATATTTACACATACACCATATTCCACCGAAATCTGAATGTGTTACTAACACATATCGGAAGACCTACGAAGGATTCTTTGTACTTCGTTGTCCTCTGGTAAGTTTTCAGAAGTTTTTTACCAAGTATATTTTTTAAACATATGCATGTGCGGGAAGTACTATATCTTCTGGCTGCAGTCACCACCTTCGTTTCTTTACACTAATCTTACTTTACTATTCTTATTATTTTTATGTGTAATATTTCTAATCTGTCAAGAATAATGGGTTTGAATTCCGAGTTAAAGTGCTCTTAAGAAGTGTCTGGTTTTTAAATGGCGCTTTATAATGTCATTTTATTATTAAAAACATTTTTTAAAATTTTATATTCACCCCTATTTATTTTTAAAATTTTATAAGATTTCCCAATGAAGTCTGAATTGTTGGACATTACTTTTATGTGGTTGTTAAGAGTATGATGCGGTTGGAATAGTGTATGTGTTGTCTTGAGATTTAAGTATGTGAAAGCAACTTGTGAATTATTCAGCTGAGTGTTTTAGTATTCAACACTAATATATGAAATTTTATGATTGAGAAATGAAGCTACTTCGTCGTAGGACTTGCCTAATGAAGTGGTGCTGTGTATCAACAAGTGAGGGTTGTTGCATTATAATGTACTTATGCTCTATGGTTTGCCTTTCCATTAAAATGATGTAAAATGAAAATGCTTTCCTGTGGAGAAAAATAATTTTCAGGGGTTGTATTTTTGTCTTCTTTGTAAATCATACAGCATTATAGAATGTGCGCAAGAAGATTTAAATGTTAACCTACAATATTCCTCCATATCTCCAGTCAACAGCAAGAGATAAACCAACAATTGTTTTCTTTGATTTCGTTGAATCGGATCCATTTGCTGGTCGAGCAGCAACAGCTTATCTCTCGGTAGTCATCATTAGGATGGTTCAGGTAATGGTTGTTGGAAAATTTGCTGATGAACCTTCAGAGGCCGTAGTTTTACAAAACCCTAGGTAAAAATCACAATATATTTGATAGTGGAATCACATTCCCATAGAAGCTTTATTTTTTGAAAAGTTCTATAACCAAATCAGGTACAGGATAGTTTACTTTTTCTGACCATTGTAGAAATCTTCAGTGATGTAATATGAAATAATAAAAAAAATCTCCTAAAGCATTAAAACATTTTGGAAATAAGGGTATAATATAGAATAAAACCAATTTTGTAATAAAGTGTTTTATTTTGTAAAAAACATTTTTATTTAGTGTGTGTTATGTCAAGTACAGTGACTTGTACAGGAACACAAAATACTATTAAATATAAACAATTACACATTTTACTGGCCGCGTTGTCCCTCGACTGACTTCGCTGTATTTACAATATTAAACATATTTGTTACAATTATTTACTATTGTTATTAAATTATTTCAATGGTTTACTGTCACTTTTTAAATTAAAATTATCATTAAGTTTTTTATATATGTTGTGGTGAATTAAGAGCTTAAGTGATTTGTTACGACTTATGATCATTTATTTCTTCAATGTTGGATAATTTTTGCTTAACTCATACTTCATTTTGTTTAGAGTCTATTAAAAGTTCATTTTGGTTATTTTTTTTTTAATATTACGCAGGTACTGAAAATCAGTGCTGGATGTATATTTTTTTAATCCTGATTCTCTCGATATGTTTTTTTTCTCAATAAAAGTGACAATAAATACACATTAATAACAATCATTTGAAAATATAAATTCAAGTGTCTTTTTAAAAAGGAGAACCTATATTATTTCTAAGGGACTATGAAAACATTGTTGAAAAATCTACACATCATTTATCTAGTAAGATTGTTTGATAAAAAAAACTCAAAACGATTTAATGAAAATTTAACAACCCTAGATTTCTATAAAGAAAATATCAAAAAATTGTGTTGACTAATCCATCGATTTGTTTGCTAGAAAACAATTTTATAATTTCGATATTCCTATATATGCAAAAAAAATAGGAAACCCATTTTTTTCTGTTTATTTTGGAAACGCAGGGGTGGCAAATACAAGTTTTCACGAAATTAAGTTTAAGACTCCATTTAATCACGAGAAGCATATTTTTATTTGTTGGTATAATCCATATGAATTATTATACTCGTTTGGTATTTATATTTTCAATAAATTAAAAAATTATATTTGGGTTCGATATTTTTTGTGCATATACACATATTATAGTATAAAAAATTCAATGTTTTAATAACAAAACGTTACCATGTAAAATAAATACTTTAAGATATTTCTTTAGTTTTGAATATCTTCAAATATTTTTTTTATAAAAACACATCGAGTACATAATCCATTTTATAAATTTTCATCATATTGAAGAGGATTTTTACGAAAAAAAAACATTTAAAAAAAATTCTATAGACAAAAAATATTTTTATGGAGATAAAGAATTTATGTTTTTATAATCATAGCTTGGTTAAAAGTATTAATCGAATATGAATTTTAATATCACTTGGATTAAATGAAATAAATACATTTCCCCTAAAACTATTGTAATTTGCTAGTAACCGAAATTAAATTTAACAAGGAAATATAATTTGGCCTTCTAAAAATGTGATATATCTTCGCAGGTTCTTCAGACTTCTTCGTTGTAAGATTATTTTATCTAATAGCACCAGACATTAATATTGGTCAAACTGAAAAATTGATTACTGTGTATTTCTGCTATTTTTTTTCTTGAAATAAGGAAAAATTCAAAGTGAAAAAATATAATTTATGTATCATCGTATTGTTCGTAAGCTAAAAATTTAGAAAATAAATACATAAATAAATCATTTTCTATTGGTTTAGCTACATAAGAAAGTAAATTTGGTAATCTAAAATAAACATTTATTTACAACAAAATAAGAATCTTAAAACTAGAAATAAAAAATAATTAATTACATTTAACAAAAAAAAATTACTGGCCACTTCATTCACTTTGTTTTTCGTTTTGTTAAAAAAATAACAACTCTGGTTTGAATAAAAATTTTGTGATTAAAAAAAATAGAAATCAAACGACTCTCAAGTAGAAGAATTATTTTTTGAATTGAAAGTGCTACTTTAACAAATATGATTCGTAAATGTTGAAGTAAATTTAAAAAAATAATAGCTAAGCTATGTTAACATGTCAAAGAAAGGTTATTTGAATAATGGTACAAAAAATATAAATTAACATATTTCTTACTCAAAAATAAAAAAAAATCGTAAAAACAAAAAATAAAGCTGTAAAACACAAAAATCTCTTACTTATTTTTTTATCAATTGATACCATTCTTTCATTCATTCAACTTCCTCACTTTTATACTGAACGGGTCGTAACATGTTCAGTTGGACAAGTTTTAAAAATTGGCACTTTTCAAGTTTGTTGACCATATTTTTCTCGAATATAACAAAACTAACAAATATAGCAAACGTGGAAACAATTTAGAATACGGAATTATTTAGTCAAAAGAGCCAACTGATTTATTTTCTTTAAAAACAAATACTGAGGAAGTATTTGAGTCCAACATTACTGAATTATTGTTCTGCGCTAAATAAATTATTGAATTACACCAAAACAATTTGATGATTAAAACCGTTTTTTAACTTTAAACAGAAATTTTCATTTTTAAAGACAACACTTATAAAGTTATTTTGTTTAATGAAATTTTGTTACAGATAATTGATGTGGATAATAAAACAATATTTTTATAGTTGAGTAATATTTTTATAATAGACATTCGCATTTGAATAAATATATCCTTTGGCAAAAAGTATGTATACATTTGCGAAACAATTTTAAAGCATAAATGTGTTTCTTTTTCATGGATTTATTTTGCCTATATGGATGCATGTTGAGAAATCTCGGTATAGAAACATATCGTGAAAAGGTGCGATGTTAACATTAATGCCTATATACTGGGTCTGTCCCCGAGATAAACCTTAATGAGACTACGAGACCACCCGGTACTCACGCCCACACATAACTTTGGCGACAGATTTTGCTAAACACGAACAGTCACACTTAATATAATTAGATTAGATTTTATCTCGACCAACAAAGATTCTCAATATTTATATAACTTGTTTTATTTCCATAAAATATACATGTTGTTTCCATTAAAGATTTATTTTGATATGCTTAATAATGCAACTAATAAAGTGGATACGATAGCTAAATAGTTTCATGGAAACATACTAAAAACATCACTTTAGGTTACATAAATAACTTTAGTTGGTCATAAATGATAATTAAATTACTAAATTTATTTGAAAAAATCAGTCTACCAGGTACACACAGAGGATAAAAATCAGAATCTACACACAGAGGATATGGAAAAATTAGAGCCTACACACAGAGAATATGGAAAAATCAGTCTACACACAGAGGATATGGAAAAATCAGAGTCTACACACAGAGAATATGGAAAAATCAGTCTACACACAGAGGATATGGAAAAATCAGAGTCTACACAGAATATATGGAAAAAGAAGATATACTGCATTAGTGAAAAAGGAATATTAAGTAATTTAAAAGATTACTTATACCACAAATATTTATTAAAACGAATTATAAAATAAATTACGTTACAAAATACATAAGAAAAAAATATATAATTCGATTTCAATAAAACAATTAAACGATATATCTATATTGTTTTTGAAAAAGAATATTATAAATTAATCAGAAACCTCAGAAATTAATGTATATAATAAATATTTTCATTTCAAAATTTTTTAACGCATGCATAAAAAATTGTCAAGTATATTTAATGTGTGAAAGGATTAAACGTATGTTATTTAAATTAAAATCGATACCATGTTACGAAAACAATAAAGTACGAAGTTTCTTAATCAAAGCTGAAACACCGAAGAAAATTTCACAAAGGTTGATTTTAAAACAAAAGTCTACTTGAGCTTTATGGGAGATAATTGAAGTCTATTGTAGTTTAACTTTTGACCTCATGAGTTGAAGATTCATCTCGTTATATAACCTCTCCATGGGGTTACAAGATAACTTTATTATTTTCAATAATGATCCATTTATAGCTTGTTACGAGCGATCTATATATTCTGAAGGTTTAATGCTCTTGGAACGATTTCTCGGTAAAATGCTTTTGTCTAAATCAACTTGAAGTTTGAAGTATTCTTTGAGGAAGATAACTATAAAACAAGTGGATTAAGGTATTATTGAATAACTAAGATTCGAATTGGTGGGAATAAAAGAGAAACTGAAAACCATTTGCACGAGTTTTAAAAATATTTTTTATAAAATGTACACCTAAAAAAAGAACGTGAAAATCAGATTAGAACCCTGTTTGAAAAAAAAAAATGGGTACAAACGGGAATCAAACCACCGTACCCGGGTCTGATAGTTATTTTACGAAGTAGGTTGTGGGTGTCGTATTGACAAGATTGCTTTTAATATAAAAACTAACAATAACCCGTCAATAGTAGCGAAAGGAAATCAAAAAGTTGAACGTATTTTGGAAATATTTTTTATCAAGTCAAAAATTCAAAAAGTTCTATATTCAAAACGTGTCAGAGCATAATGGTTTTTCCTATCTGACAACTTATACCTGTTTATTTTTATTGTTATGACTTGGGGGGGGGGGGTGGGGGTTGTTCTGTGACTGACGCACCAAGTAATATGGACCTTGTTAGTATTTTTTTTTCAGTAGGATCTTACAAGATTTACTATGAAATGAATCATTGCACATTAATTTTGTATGGAATTGAATTGTAAAACTTTTTGATAAATTTAGATAAATTATTTCAGGTCTTTTTCTTCGGATAACAAGTAGGAATTCGAAGAATTAGCTTATTTCTATAAAAACACGATTCTCTGATTTAAATAAAGAACATGACTCAAAATAAATTCTATCATAAATTATTCGTTTCGTACAAAATTAGTTCATCTCGTGATTTTTAACGATCGTTTTACAAGATGGACGTGGCTTTGTTAAGTTCTCTCTGAATAAAGCAATCAGTGAGAATTACAACACTCGTTTAGAGAATTAAGATATCAAACTATCACGCCATTTTTTATATGACGTGATCTCAAAGAAAATTTTCGGCGTGCAATATGATTTATGGATTAAAAAAGTAAAAAAGAACTCACATGACGTGTACCATAAATGCTTACTTGAGTTAGAAAGTTAAAAAAACGATTGCAAAAAACGAGAAACAGATTAGGAGATATCAATTTTTTGACATGAGTTAAATGTTCTTTGTTCTTTTAAAAGCTTATAATGGAATTTGAATTCCGACTACCTTGGTACTTAGAATGACGAACAAAGTTCTATAAAAAATCTTATCGAAATTTTCACTGATGGTCACATAATTAGTTTCAATGTGTAAGAAACTGCGTTTATGTATCCCAGGAAGAGTAAGAGTGTTAATGGTATTATTGAGTTGATGCTCGGCAACATCGACGACGAGAATCCTAAAATTCAAATCCATGGTTGATTGAATTATTTGGAACCATTTGATGAACGTTTTTTTTTTGTAATCAGCTGTGTTTATAAGGCGAAAACCATGACAACCCAAAAGATAAGGGAGAAAAATAATATTTCAAAAAATATAAAACTTATGTGTACACAGAGAATGAACTGTAAAAGGGTTACAAAATAAAGAAATACTATTTTTATTATTATTTATAGTTAAGGCATTAACATTGTGGAGGTTTAAAAACATTGTAATTTGTTTTTAGTAAACAAGTCTTGTTTGTGCTCCCTTGATGATGAGGTAAAAATCTTGAAACCGGTAGAGTTGTACCGTTACAAAAAGTGGAATAAACAGTGTTTGATAAAAAAAATCACAAAAAAAAAATCTTTCTATAATAGAGAGCGTGGAAAAGGTAGAGCAAAGGGAAAATGGTAGGAGATAGTTGAAAAATAAATGAAATAGGACATATGGTGAGATGTATTGATAAAGAAGAGAAAAAAACTTGGTCAATGGATATAAAATTGCGGAATACTACCATTTGTGTTTATCCCAAAATGACGTGAAGGTACGTGTGTATGAATATAATATATGTTTTTCCAATTCATTTTTTTTCAAGATCATTTATTTCATATATTTGTACTTGACATTTTTAAACAAAAAGTTTAGTTAAATATCCAAAAAAACTATATATTTTTTCATGTTTGATATACTCGTATGTATTCAATAAAGTAACAAGGAATTATTGCGTTAAGGTTTTTTTTATTATTTTACAAGAATGAATAAGACAAAAGTTGAATATGTCTTACGAGTACACGAGTACATACTCTCAGAATCTAATCGAAAAAAAACTCTTGTTTTATCCGTGAGCGACCTTTTGTTCAAAAGCTCAGCATATTTACCACTCGGTCATGCAATTCTTTAATTGGATAATGTCAATATGTTGTGGATGTGCGTCAAAATTTAATAAATTTACTAATATTATATTTGTTGCATCATTTTTCAATATTTTAAGATGATTGAACGTATTTAACGTTAAATTGTTATCTTTGTGGAAACCGTAAATAAAATAAGTATAAATGAGCAAATGTGCAACAGACCTATTAGTGAGCGTAAGAAGAAAATATAATTAATTGTTCAAATTTTTTGAGTCGAATAAAATCAATGATTGAAAGACTTTTAGGTTCCCGAAAAAATCTTTTTGGAAATTTATGATGGTTAAACGTATTTTAAGTTAAATTGTTACCTTTGTGAACGCCGCAAAGAAAACAAATATGATCGAGCGAACATACTAAACACCTGTTAGTGAGCGGAAGAAGAAAATATCATTAATTGTTCAAACTTTTTGAGAGTTGAATAAAATCAATGCTAGAAAGACTTAGGTTGCTGAAATATTCTTCATTTGAATTTATGAACATTAAACGTATTTAAAGTTAAATGGTTACCTTTGTGAAAGCCGTAAAGAAAACAAAGATGATTGAGCGAACGTACTAGATACCTGTTAGTGAGCGTAAGAAGAAAATATCATTAATTGTTCAAACCTTTTGACAGTCGAATAAATCAGGGATTAAAAAACTTAGGTTCTTGCAACATTTTTCATTATTTTAAGATGGTTTATGTTTATTATTTTAAGATGGTTTATGTTTATGGTATTTAATGTCGATTTGTTACCTATGTAGAAACCGTTAAGAAAACAAAAAGAATAGAATAAACGTACAAGAGACCTGTTAGTGAGTATGAAAAGAAAATATAAAACAAATTGACAGCCGAATAAAATTCGTGCTTGAAAAGCTTAGGTTACAAAATTATTTTTTTTTTCTTCATATTTTCAAACTTTTTTTCAATGAAATACCAATTGTTCTAAATTTGCGAACCATATTATAGAGAAAAGTTATAACGTTTATTACAGTAAAATACATTTTTTACATACATCGCAAATGTTATAAAGCGACAAGTTAAAAAAATACTAGAGAAATACAAAGCCATGAATAAATATAAAAAAGGAATATACGAGTATTATGTAACAAAATAATGCACAAGGTTTCATAGCTCTTTTGTAGAAATTTCCTTCGAGTCAACACACACATTTCCAATTAAACATAGCACAATTAAACGCCTGATTTAAGTATTGCTCTCGTAACATACTGGGATCATTTTACCTTAAGATAATTTTTAGATATGAGGATGAAAATTATGTGATAAATTAAAACAACAGAATCGGTACGCAAACCAACATTTGTAAAACACTAACTAATATACCTATATATAACGTCCATTGGGGCATGTCACTTGTTAATTTTATAAGGAGATCACAGACCATCACGGAGAGTGACTGAACAAATTTCGGTAGACCAATTACTTCAACAGACTATCCAAATAGATTCGATCCATAAAATCTCTTAAGAACATTTTCCCGTAACATTTAATGCGATTAATATAAAAAAATCTTTACATTTCGTTCTATGAATGCATCAAAGAAACGTCCGTAAGAACATTGAAAAGAATGGTCGACTTTCGAGAGGATGTCATCCAATTACCTTTCGGATTTCAGTCAGTATTTGGAGTGAAGAATGGTGCTTAGTGAACGAGATACAAAAGCACACAAAATATAATGCTACCAAAATTAAAGTGAGATTCTACTACTGAGAGCGGCCAAAGAGGATCACTTGAGAACGTCTCGAGTTCTGAAAGAAATATTTATACTAAGGATGAGTACTAAACATAACAAGCACATCAATTACACCAGAATTGGAACGTGTGATTCGTAGCTCATTGAACAAAACGTTTATTTTTGTAGGCTGATTTATTTTTTTAAATAATTCATTATAGTGGGTACTATTTGGCGGGCTTATTGTAAGAGGCAATATTTTCCAAGCAACCATATTGTTGCAGTAAAAAGCTGTTTTGAGTGTAAAATTTAAAGTAATATTGATCTGTATCAAATATAAATTAAACTAATGGAGTCAATTGTTAAGAGAAGGAAAGGGATATTGAAAAAAGGACGATGGAAAATCAGAAAAAAAACACTATATTATTGAAGGGAGATGTACTCGTAGTTTTCAATTAGGTATTTGAAGCAAGTTGACGATGATACAAGTTTAATATTAGTTAAAATGATATAGATATATTCAGTAAATGATAAATTTGGTTGAATTCCTGAACCTCCTTAGTTTGTTTTACTGAATAAACATTTATTGAATATATAACTTTTCATTATTCACAGTTCATTAATTTTTGCTCGTTATGTATTAAATTTAGTCTAGTATTTCGATAAATCTAGGTTTGTTTCTATTTATCAGCTCAAAAAAAGAAAGATAATTCCATTTACCATATGTGTTGTAGATATGATAGTCAAATTCATTCATCCTTAAAAATACATCAGGTTTACTTCATTACATTTTAGGTAATTAATTTAGAAGGGATAATATTTTTTTTTACTCTGAAATGCCGTAACGTGTATATTTTTCCTACTTAGTGTCTGAAATTACAACAAAAGGGATAACATTTAAGGAAGTAAAATATGCTTTTTTTTAATAATACACATGATCAAAGTTGTACGTATCCTTATACTCCTGAATACTGGGCGAAAAAATGTCGGTCACTTGAGAAGAGCAGCAAAGCTCGTGTTTAAACCAAGGACTTTCAGAGCAGAAGTCCTACGTGTCATTGCGCGGCCATGTATCTCAACTATTACACAGTACAATCTGGAAGATTTATTGCCATAACAATTTCTTCCAACCAAGCTAATGATAACTTATGTATAAAAAACTACACCGTATTTTTGTAACCATTTGAATTCGAGCTCAAAGCTTCAAAATGGGAGAGTAAACCATATTTTTACCATTGATGAGACCTAGATAAGATGAGTTGAGTTTAGATGAGATAAGATGACCTTCAAAACGTAAGAATGCGAAGGAATAGTTTCTTCAGTGAAACGTTTATATAGTGAACAATGTGTTTTTTCATGAACATACATTTTAGCAATGAAATAATTTCATATAAAATATAAAAAAACACAAAATGTCATGATGAAAAATTACAGATTCAAAGTTTTTTAACAAATAATTCTTAACTTGTGGACCTCTTTCTGTCCTAAGGATTGAATATTTTTTACTTTTATCCCAGCTTTGTGATGTATTTTTATTATTTTCGTGATATTTTTTTAACATTTTCAAAAACAAGATGATAAACTCGTGCCGAGCTCGAAATCCAAGTTTTTTTAACGTTTCTGAACTGTTCTAAATTGTTGTTTGCATAACATATATAATATTCAATGAGTTAACTACTTTCTATTCCAATAAACACATTTTTTATAAATTTTCCTAGTAAATTACTGCATTAAACACAACAAAAACGCCTTGACACATCACCTGATTACAAAATCTTCACTCAGGACTATTATGTATTCAAGAATACATCAGAACGTGTATGAAAATTAATTATTTCAATTTTAAAATTTAATTTTAACAGCGCGCTCCTCATTTTATTTATTAAAGTGAAAATAATGCGATATCTGTTATTAAAACCAGAACTACGAATATTTAAATAATTATAAAGGAAAAAATATATTTAGGTGAAATCTGTGTTTAGATTACATTTGTTAGCATTTCGGTAGACTTCAGAGCGTTTCGGATATACTATATCTGGGTATTTGTTATAATATGTTAGTATATGACCACTCGGTGCAAACTTCGATCGAATTGTGATTCGAGTCACTTCAAACATATACGTATATGGAGAGATGCACAAATATAAGAGCAACCTCATTAACTGTTCTTAAAATATTTCAATCTGTTTGTATTTCTAAATGTTTTGTGTAATATTGAAATGTGTGCACAATTGTAGTGATTTAAATATACAGATTCCTAACTAGCAAAACCTATTCATAATATACAATGAATATGTTGAAACGATAGTTATTAATTGACGAATGATAAATGGATTTTCAAGATGTTACATTTAATAAATTAGATTTTTGTAATCAAGAAATATTTTTTTATTGGAAGAGTTCATAATAAATCATAAATCTGATGATATTCAAGCTTACATTTTTTTAAGTACGTTTATGTATTGTATATATAGTGGAATAATATATGAAAGCAGAAAGTTTTTCTAAACTTCTATCAAATAAATTATTTTTCAAGAACTGCAAATTTTTAATGAAGTACAAAAAAAACCGTGATCTAATCAGTTTTATAGGGTTTTTCTAAATGTCGTACCGCGTGGTTTGGTTTAGGGTACGAACGTTTCGAAAACGTTGTAGTTTTCATCTTCAGCGGCATCTTATGTATATGAATTAATATTGTGGACTGTTTTTGATTTTTCTTTTAAATATTATCTGGCGTAAATGTAAATTTCTATTATTACTATGTATTACAGTTATACTGTGACAAACGATCTCCGTGACTTAGTTGGGATAACGCATGTCTTCCGACCCGAGGGTTGTGGTTTTGGCTGCTATCTAATTATTTAAAATAGGTTCCAGTAATATTTTCCCTTCAGTCCTCTTTAACATCTTTCTGGTTTGTTAAAAGAGATAATTATCTATAGGGCAATACACTCGCCGGGCTGTATATGTTATGAAGAAAGAATAGGGTTATACAAGTTTTAGATGTTATAGTATATTAGCAATTTAGGGAAATTAAAAAAACTAATTTGATTATTGTAATTCATAGTATTAAACGTGGTGGTAGATTCATTCATTGCTTTAAAAACTGAGAACCATTAATAAGTACACACTGATCGATGAATTAAAATTGTTTGTATGAAATATCAACTGACAAAGAAGACGAAGAAAACGTAAAAAAAAATGATGGGATCTCTAGATATCACCTAATGAGACTTCTGAAAACAAAGAAAAGTTAAGATATATGGGAAAGGTATATGTTTAAAACAAAAATGGTAAATAACGATAAATATTACTGAAGGATCTTGTAAAAATAATGAGGATCGGATATAGACCGGTCGACAAATTAAAGGGGTAACTGCGACAGTTGTCATTTCTCGAGTTGGAAAGATAGCGATCAAAGATCTGATTAGCGGAAGATTTAAAGCGGATCGCGGATGATGACATACGTAAAACGACGGGAGTTCAGCGTGGGATCAGGGGATTTCAGCGAAAATATGCGAATTATCGCGCCAACATCGCTTAAAGGGCAATCACCCGTTTGGTATTGAGACGATATCGTGCTTTATATTTTTGGACCAATATAATAAAATTAACGATGCTGCGGCAATGTTTCGGTGGTTAATTTGAACCTTATAAAATACTTATTAATAAAAAATTTACGCACGTTTTAATCGGATGAAAAACAAGATAAAAAAACATTTAAAAAAATGATCGATCTCTGGTTAAAGCAAATACAAATCAGATGTAAATTGATAACAAAAGAACTATCTAAAACAGTTATATAAATTGAAATTGTTAGTTTTATAATTAGTTGTATATTTATTTTCTGGAATCAAAATAATAATTGCTTACGATTATTTTACACTGTTAAATATTTGCTAGGTATTATTCAAATCGTCTTTAATATAATTGACAAGTCTCGATATAGAAGCTCCAAATATGTGTTGTGTTGAATTACACTTTGGTTTTATACATTACAATCTGGTGGATTTATTGCCATGTGGTAATCTGTTCTAAGCAATTAAAATAATATTAAAGAAGCTTTAAGTGAAAAACTGACTGGAACTTTTTGAAAATTAATACCTCTGTGGTTAGAACACTTTCGACTTACCAATTAGGCCACGGAGGTCGTAATATGTGTACGCATTGCTATAAGATCATTCCATATAATGGTGAACTTCGCGAAAGTTGAAATCGATAGCGATTATTTATAAAAAAATATTAGAATTTGTTTTGTTCATAGTAATTAAATATCATTAAAGATATTTCATTTTGTCATTCTGGTTGTTTTCTAATATTTATTGAAAAAAAATGGCCAAATCTATTAAAAGTATCCGATCTCGTAAGGTTGTGATTTATGTATGCTTTAAGAATTTCTCATCAATGTATTCATATATTTTTAATTATGTTCCTGGATTTTAAATCGAGATGATTTCCTTAGCATATAATGAGTAAAAAAGGTGTCGACAAATAGTGGTACGTGAACGTATTACACATGTTCTGTATAAGTAGAATTAATATTTTATTTAAAATATACGAAATATTTTACAGTTTAATAAAGTTCGCAACCGAACATTTTCAAATAATTGGCAAGACTTTCATTGTTTTATACAAAAATATATTTTCACTTCAGCAGAATCTTCAAACTTTTATATAGTGGAAGTATAAAATCAAATTTATTTAAATTATTTTAAAAGTCAACTAAATTATTTTCGTTAATTATTTTCAACGATTGAGATTACTTAAGTACATGTTTTTGTTAAAAAATAAATGTTTATGTCAAGACAAAGTAAAAAAATTTCACAAAGCAAAATTGTTTCAGAGATATAATTGATAAATTTATCAAAATTATTCTTTTAAATACGAAATACTCAAAATCGTTATACAAACTGAAAATTCAGAACAAAATATCTTTCTTTCTTACATTTGAAGACTTTTCGTTGGACTTACTGAATGATTAAGACTAAATGATTATCATTTTAATTTGATTATATTGTAAGAAGCAATTTATTCATTTGTGGAGATGTCAACATCTGTAAAATACCTATTGAAAAGTTTTGTAAGACATAGCAGATCTCGATATTTAAAGTTGCTATTCATATTGTTACAATACAAAATGCAATTGTTTTTTAGTGACTTGAGTGATGATTCTTTAATATTTAAGGGCGTTTGCTTTAATATTTAGCATATCACAAAAGGAGGTCAATTTAAGCAGTCGGTACAAGAAATTTTGACCATCAATCTTTTGACACTCTACATAGATATGATTTATGTCAAGAAATTTTGGCTAATAGAGATAACGGAGTCTTTTTACTCAATATACTTATTTTTTTTTACTTTCAAACTATCGCAAGGTTGTCTATCCCGATATATGAGTTATAAATATTTTGACCAAATCATAAAGCAAAAATATTAGATGATACCTATTCGTTTGGCTCACAATCGGCTAATGATGTTTATCTTAGAACCGGAACTGGTTATATGTTCAAATAATTAAGTTAAAGCGCTCAGCAGGAGAGAAGGCCGATACTGGCGAGGTTCCGGTTTCTCACGTTGAAAAAATAAATACAAATTAACTTACACCGTTTTTAATTACCGACAGTATCGATTTCTGTTGCACCATTTAATTATGTACTTAGTGTTAAACAAACATATATTTTTATTCAGTATAACAATTTAAGGATCTTAGTCAATAATTTTTCAAGATAAGTGTTTTTTCATCATTTATATCATGATTTTCTGTCATGCTTATTTTAATCTTAAAAAATATAATTATCGTGTCTCTATAGAGAATTATGAGATTTTCATCTTGTATGAATTTCATATTGAATGATAAGTGGCGATAAAGGCCTCATTATACATACATCAATATTGAATTTGAAAAATATGAAAGAACAGCGTATTTTGCATTTGAAAGTAATTATTCAAAGAATGGTCGAGTTTTTTTGTTTAAATTGGATTAAATAAGATTTTTTTTCTATTTTACTGTCCATTAGATTCATTTCCTATCAGTAAATAGACAACATCTTTAGCCTAGCTGCGAAGACGCCTGTCTCCCAATTCATGGGTAGCGGGTTTGATTTCAATTGGTACCCAATTTTTATAAAGGGTAGTACTCTGGTTGGCTGAAAGAGATTACTACATGCCAATAAACCTATCAGGCTATATTGTATACAACGAAAGTGTAATACAATAACACAATTCATTTTCAAACACTTTTATTATTTCTTATACTTCACTTTACATTCCTATTTTATAGAATAATAAATAATTACATTTTTTTTTGTATAATGATACTAAACCTCAAGATACTTTTAATCATAAGATTTGATTGGAATTCAATTGAAAATGGAAATCATATCTTGAAGATATTTTTATCATATTATTTAAAACTGCGTTATTTGTATGACAGTATCCTGATATAAATTTTTTTCGATATTGAAAAAAGCGGGCATATTTTTTTATTGCAATTGAAGCAATATCGAAGACATTTTACCAAAAAGAGAAATATAATATTAAGGTATAATAAGAAAGATTTTCTGGGTGACTTTTTTTTAAATTTCAATTGAGTCAATCTTAGTCATTTTGCCACAAAGAGAAATATAATATTAAGGTATAAAAAAAAAAAGATTTTCTGGGTGACTTTTTGTATTTCAATTGAGTCAATCTCGAAGTCATTTTGCCAAAAAGAAAAAATATAATATTAAGTTATAATAAAAAAAAATTATTTGGTGACAAGTGATATCTAATAAAAATATTATTATATTGAAAATACCGAGAAGTGATTCAGATAAAAAAAACAAAAACATATGTCTAACGAATTTCAGGAATGTGAAAGCTTTTATATTTGCCATTACGATATTTTTTTAGTAAAGGTGTTTTTAAATTGAATGTGTATACGTTACAAGCACATTATATATTTAAGATTTCACAACCGTGGGAATAGAGACCAGGCGTGATATACCTGTCATATATTTATAATTCGAATTAAACGGTGTGGTAATTAACAGCCGAGAAATCATCGTATTGAATCGATAGTATCGTAATTCCAAACTAGGTTTACTATTATTAAAACGATATTTTAATAACAGTTATATGACGGACAAGTTGACGAGCGAGTGATGATGTGTTATCAAATTAATCAAAGGCAGACTATAACATGACAGCGAAACGCATATGTATCCTAAGCTTCATGTCTATACGACTATTTGCTCATAAAAATGTGTTCTTTAACCATTTTATTGCTGGATATTTTTTTCAATACTATATAACCTTCATTCATAGACTCTCAGCACTCTAACGCTAAATCATGTTGGAAAAAGTAAACGTTATTATGTGGATTAATTCTTAAGAATATATTATTTGGGCTAAATATGACATTTTTTGGTTTCACTGGAGAATATTATGTTATACCGATATAAAGATGGGTTTTAATTTTAAGACAAGATTTCACTCGATAAAAATGCGCTAGAGGTGAACTTTTTCTATTAATTATACTGTAGAAATCTTATTTTCATTGTAAAAGAAAACACCACGAAAATAATAAAAAAACATTTACAATATAATGTGATGTTATTTATTAAAAAAAACACACTCACTAACTTTAAGGTGCGAAAAGCATTTTTTTTTAAATACAAAGTAAACAATTTTTTTTTCAAGTATTTTTCCATAAAAAATAATGCCAGGATATGTGTAAACAACTATTATAGGTTTGAAATTTTCTTTAATTAACTTAATTAGAAATAAAATATTATTTCACAATAAAACAAAAATCACAGAAATATATATTTTTTATATAACAAGTGGTCATTAGGTGACTTCAGAATACTGGTTTTGAGTAAAATGATAACTATTTATTTTGACCTTTTGTCGAAATAACAGGAAAATTGTTTTATATAAACAACCAATTTAGACATAGGACAGAAGTGACTTAACGATGGCGAACCATTCCACATTAAACTCCAATGAAAAGGCGACTGTTGCTTTTTGAAATTCCTAACTAGACGGTGATTGACTGGATTGAGCCATTCTATGGGATTTGGAGTAATCATCTAAATTACTTTCTCGAGTGTTTTGATAAAATTACTTTAGTCAGAATGAAAAATTAGACGCGGTCGAGGAAGGGAAATGGTAGACAATTTTCGTTGCCGTATTTTTTAAGGATGGTCACAAATGAACATATCGTTTTGAAATTGGCCAGTTTAAAAGACATCGTAAGAGAAATGGAATAATTTAAAATTCGAAGATTAGTTTTATGCGCTTAACGCTAAATGTCAGAACTGACACACAAACGGCATTGAATTAACAAATTTTGGTAATTTGCAACAATTATAAGAAGAAATGTCTAACTTTAATTCGAATATCTATTACTGGTTACAATCCACGACTTCTCGTTTGCTCTTTTATTTAAATACTTATTTAGCATTTATGGAAAAGTTTCTTTTTATCATATATGAATTTATATAAAAAAAATATACTTAAAGCACGCAACAGAACAACTATTTAATGAACGTTTCACCATCTTTCCAACTAAAGATAAAAAAAATTATTACTGTTAAAAGCAATAAATGAGATAAAATTTGTTGATTTTATTTTATTTTAAGTATACTATAGAACTTTTAATTCATAAAGAAAAGGTGTTATTGCAGCGTTTTTTGTACGGTCTAAAAAATATTGAACTAATTGTATTTTTTTAAATATTTATCAGTTTTGGATCACCCTGAGAATGAAGGAAACACTTCAGTTTGGAATCAATAAAATTGTAGTATTTTTTGTAAATGTATCATCCATAGCATTAGACGTGGATCCCTGTTTCAATATTTTTTGATATTGTAGTATGATGGCACCGAAAACTACTATTTGGTGTGTAAATAGCATTTATTAAAATTATTCAATGAAAAAAAATCATAGTAGTATTTAAATATTAATACTGTACTATTTTAAATCTACGTTTATTTTTTTTGGCGCACATTAAGCGATCTAAGATCCCTTTAAGGGCGTCTAAGTTTTCATTTATCATCTCTCAAATATTGTGCATTTAAGTTAACTGATGGGTGGAATGTCTCCAAGCACATACTACAGAAGAAATCCATGCAATAGAGCAAATCTTCCCCATCGATCCACTTCAGTATAGCTCGTGATAATGTAGTACGTTTCTCAGAGGGCACATCCCTAACGCATAATTTCGTCATCTACTGCAGTGCTAGACCACTGAGCGCTTTGAACATCATTAGATATTGCTTGATCTTTACCCTTTCAGGAACGTGCACTAGTGAAACTGTTTTATTAGGGGAGTTATTCAGTCAAATTTGCCTGCATCAAAAATCAAGCGTGCTGATTTGTTGAAGGCTTTTTGCAGCCTGTCAAGCTGTATATTTGCTAGCTATTGATAGTCAAGATTCAAGAAACAATGAACGCGTTTACCAGATTGTTGACCTCATTCTTTTGAAAGTATCTGCCAAATTGCCTGGTGATTGTTCAATTGCAAACCAAATTTACAACTTTATTTTAGAGACATTTTGAAGAAAAAACTTTTCCCTTTCAAGAAACTATAAAACTAACTCTATTTAATTATAATACGAGAGACGCATTAAGTTGAATTATATTTTTCAATACCATTTAAACATTAATGAGAGTGTGAAAGATTCAACATGTTTTGAAAAATGGCCAAATTTCATTTGTTCGTCTGACCCCATTGATCTACAAATGGTATTTTTTGCACCGATAATTACGGTCATTTGTCTGTTGCCACTGGAGAGCGGTTATTTGGATATAAATACACAAAATAAATCCAAGCCACAAAACCCATTTTAAATTTATTTTAAATATCTCAATAATTTTTGCTCTCCTCGGAACAGAATATCCTATTCAGAAAAATACTACGTCTATTAAGAAAAATACTTAAATGTAATAGAAATTAATTAATGTAATATATTATAAATGTAGTCAAAAATATTTGACAAATATTTGGTGGTTTATTTCAGTTTACAAAATACTCCATTGTTAGTATAAAACAGCCTAGCGGGCTGTATTGTATACAACGGAGGTTTTATTGCCATTTGGATTTTTCCTACCAACCTGTAAGACGTTACACTGACAATTTAAAGAATACATACCAATGAGAATCGAACTCATAACCTACGGGCTGGAAGACACGCACTTACAAAGTCGACCATGGAGGTCGCTATAGATTATTTAAAAATGGGTTAAATGCTTGTTAGTAATGATAAAAAGGCTTTTTCTATAATGCTTTATGTAAATAGCCTTATATCAAATGCGCTGAACCTGTATTGTTCTCGTATATAGAAAGACTACTTATATATTGTACTCGTATATAGAATAACAATTAAACCCAAGTTTGAATTAAAACGAAACTGAATTTAGTGCATTTATTCATTTGTATGGTTCCCCTCGACGTAACCAAATTGATGATGTAGACACGTTAAAGAACATGGTCGGGAGAAAACATTGCATTTATGTTAAGATCCACTGGGGTAGGCAATTAACTCATGTTCCGTCATCGTACGTATTGGAAATATAACGCACGTGAACAGGCTGCTCACGACTAGTGGGAGCACATATTCTTATCAGATGAACTCTTTAATCAGACTCATTACTTTTTTATCTTTCTAAAGGTGTTCAAAGCCCCCGCAGGGAAAACTAACGTCTTACCAACTAAGCTACAGACGTCGTCAGTGAGTTTAGTAAATTATATTTTTAGGAAACCTATATTTAAAAAAAAGGATTACTGTGTAGTTTTCACTTAAGACTACTTTACCATCTTTCTGGTTGGTTGAAAGAGATTTCCACATGGCAATAAACCCGCCAGATTGTACTGTATGTAACGAAAGTGTGATATTATACAATATAATTATTAAGTTCAATCAATAGCTTATGTTAAAAAGGGAAGAAGTAAATAGTTCATAGCCAATGGTAGAGACTGGTAAGGAAATGAGACATCCTCCAAAGAATGTCTTTGTAGAATTTGTAATTTGTTTTATCAAACACTGTTTATTCCACTTTATGTAACGGTATAACCCTACCGGTTTCAAGGCTTTCCCCTCATCATCAGGGGAGCACAAACAAGACTTGTTTGTGCTTCCTTGATGATGAGGTGAAAGCCTTGAAACCGATGGGGTTATACTGTTACATTAAGTGGAATAAACAGTGTTTGATAAAAACCAATTACAATGTCTTTAAACCTCCACAATGTTAATGCCTTAACTATAAATAATATATTTCTAATGTGTGAAAAAAATAACCTACAGATGATGTTTGTTGGATATTTTTTGCGTATATAGGTTCATTTGTTGTGAAGAGTTGCGATGGATGTGGTAGCTTTTGGTAGCAAGTGATTTGCTTATCTCACCGCACCATGCATTGTCATGATCAATTATTTATGATCTTAATTATGTGTTACGCGGTGTGATGAGTGAAGCCTCAAAATTATAATTAGGAAATGTGCAAGGTGAATTAATTATTAGTAAAACGAAATAATAATAAATTTATCTACCAAAGCGAATGATAAAGCTCCAATAAAGTTCAGATTATTAGTGTCTTAAAAAGCTCTACTAACATGTTTAATGCTTAATAACCATTGTAAAAAATATATTATAATAGTTCTCAGAAATATGAAAACTTTGGAATATAACAAACTAAAAATTCAATAGCGAAATATTTTAAAGAGTATTCAAAATATAATAAATACATTTAAAATACCATCATCACACTAAACCCCCTATTGGAGTAAGCAGAGAGAATAGTTCTCTACTTCTTTCTATCTTGGCATACATCTTTTGCTTCTGCCCCATCCATACAACTGGTCATGTATATTCACCTATTATGGAGGGTTTCATTTTTACCTCTTTCAGAATTTGATTAATTTAGTCGTGCCACGTTTTTTTAGACTTCTCAAACTTCTATCTTCCAAACTACTTGTGTAAAAGATGAGAACATGTTTGTTATACCTACCTAAAAAAATTACCTAAAGAAGAATTTTGCAAATATTTTATCTTTCATTCTACGAGTATTTAACATACGTGGTAAAATCATATAATTGCTACTTTTATCGTCTTAAGCATTGTATCTTCTTTCAATCTGCATTCTTCATAACGAATATTTTGAAATATTTCAATTTACTAAAATAGGCAACTGGTTGAATTATATTACTTGACATGTCTACATCGGACCTCCAGTGTAATTATAGCCTAATATGTAAAAAGCAGTTTTGTTAAGGCTGTTTTTCCAAAATGAGTACTCTTATTGATATTTTTCAATTTTAAGTAGCACGTTACCCAAGCAACTGAGTTAAAAGTACTAACAGAAACAGCGTTACTTTATGGCAACTCTTTGTGCACTACTTATAGCACATAACTTAACAATATTAAATGTAAGTAAAACTTATGAATCTTTAGATGGGTACCCATTTTTATGATAAAGTTCATACAAGTAGCCATACAAAAGATCAACAAAAGTAAAAGATTTATAGCTTAGGCATCATTTTTTTCTTTACTGTTCCTCATGGAACGAACCGAGATGCTTCATGTGCGTTATTTAATAAAACATACCAAAATTAACCGAAAGAAATTCAAAGTAAATCACCCGAAATAGAGAATTGTGGAAGTCAAAAAGGGATGCTGTATTGAATACCTGAAGCAGAATGGTTGACCAACTTTAAGAAATGTATTTCGTATATTTAAGTAAACATTTTTGATTTTCGTGTACATTTCGTGTAAACCTCACATCTAGTATATTGCAGGTTCGATTCCCGCTGGTATCCAATTTTCGTACAAAAGGAAGAAGTATCGTTTTACTTAAGACCTCTTAAAAATCTTTCTGGTTGATCGTAAGTGATTGCAATGTGGCAATAAATCCGTCAGTTTGTCCTATTTATAAAGAAAGTGTAATTAATTATATACGGTAATACGAGTATATAAGCTATTACTCGTAGTATGTGATTTGGGATGAATGTTTAAGTAACATATTATCCTAAACAAAACCTTTCAAAGTGTGTTTCTAAGAAAATTTCTGTGAATTTACATCAATTATAACGTTGACTGATTTAACTTGAATATCAAATCCAATGGAGCGATAAGCTGAAATATTTCAATTCCGATTCGAATGTCTAGTCTCGTTTGCCATAATGAATAGTGATGCGTTAATGTTTGAGGCTATTAGATCCAAGGCAGGTCTTGTAGAGCAGATGGAGAAGAATATGAAAATGAACCCGTTAAATATGTCTGTAATGATACTTGTATTAATAATGATCCAGTACCAGGCGAGAGCAACAAATAAAGCCGGCCTCTTTCAGTCAACTCCCTTTGAGCGCGTAGTTAGGTAGGCTTTGCAGGTCACGCGATGACTTCTCGTTTTAATTTTATTTTCAGAGAGTCGAATCTTTTTTTGTTAAATTTATGGTTCAGGACAAGAATTTATTTTTAATTAAAATGACAATATTGTATATTCTTAATAAAGAAGTATCATAAGCCTTAACGTAATTCTTACCATACTTCATTTTTAATTTTATAATATAGTTAAATATAAAAAAAACGCCTCTTAAATCTGAATGTATTTAGTTCCCACGAGTAGAAAACACTGAAAAAATATATTTATTTTAATATTAGTATGTCTCAAAAAATATTTAAAGAATTTTGTATCATTTAAATATTTTCACTAAATAATTTTTAGCATTGAAGTGTATTTTTTAAATTAGCATCTCCAAGTAAACTGCACATTTTATACATGCGCTATAATTTAAAAATGAATATCGAATCAAGTGAATCTAAGCTGATTTTCAAAAAGTAAAATTTCATTCTAAATAATTTTTTTAATTTAACGACTTAATTACTTTGAATTATTGTATTACACTTTCGTGGTTTGCAGTGCAATCTGATGCAATCTCTTCCAACCGAAATCGAAAATTCAAGATTGACAAATTATTTTCTTATAAAGAAATACACTTACTTGAAAATAATTCTGAACATATTCTAATTTAAAACCAAGCATTGGTTTGTCTCCATGCTATTTCAAAAACCTTTTGATTGATTGTTTAATCGGGGGCTATGGGATAGCTGAAACATAATACTATTCGTTCTCGCGGAGGCGACGCTACTTAGCTCATCTGCCAACAGCCGAGTTCGGTCCACAGCTTAATGCCGAGGCGAGATGAATAAAGAGGCTGCGGTGTGCCGCACTATTAAAGTTTAAATCAATTGATTCGGTTAGTATTTAACTTTTATAATTGTTTGTTTGCTGCCGGGCAAAAACTGTTTTTGGCGGACGTAATGACAGGTTGGTTTTTTCTTACACAAGTGACAGCCTCAACACTGTAAGACGATGTATGGTTTAAATTTCTTATTTTAATTCAGCTTCTTATCTAATTAATTTAATATGTTTAAATGAAAATTTTGTCGGGATTCTGTTAACAAAAACTTGTTCTTTCAGAGGACGTTTTGTAGAGTATTTATATTATAAATATACCTTCCTTCTCCCATTATAGAAAATTTCTGTACAAAAATTGAAGCTCAATATTAATCGCGGTTTATATATAAAATATTTCATGACAGCATCTTCGCATTTTTTTTATAATAATGTCATGAACTACGCGCAAAAAAAATGTGAATTTGAGTAAATTAATCCAGTTAGTATATTTTTAATTTCCCCTTATTGTTAATCAAATAAAATCCAATCGGCTTTTCCATATTGTCTTTATTAGTAAGAAAATATTTTTTCATGAATTTGTTATTGAATGTCTTTCGCTGTATACAATAAAATCAAGCGGATTTATTTGCATGTGCCAAACTCTTTCAACCAACCATAAGTATGTTTAGCGATGTAAACAAAGATGAAATGAAAATTGGACTGAAATCCTTTTTTTATCTGAGTACCGACGGGAATTGAATCCACAACTTCATGACTGGAAGACAGCCTTGTTACTAATTAGGTCTTTGTTAATTTGATTTTTATAATAAATGCACATGTATTATTTGACATGATAAACCAGCCCAGTTTTAGCGTTAAGGGAGATTTGTGAAGCAATATTTGAAAACAAGAATGCTAGTACATATTTTTAATTGGTCCGGCAATTTAGACACCTCTGTCGGAATATTATTTATTTTATCCCTTTTACACTTTTTGTTATGAATGTACATATATTACTTCGGAAACTTGGTAAATATGTCCTGTTTATCGTTGCTATTTCTTATAGATTTGTAAAGCAATATTTGAAACAAGAATGCAAGTACACAATTTTAATTGGTCCGGCAATTTAGATACCTCTGTCGGAATATTATTTATTTTTTCCTTTTTGGCTTTTTATTATGAATGTACATATATCATTTGAGTAACTTGGTAAACAAGTCCTGTTTTACATTGCTGTTTATTATGGAAGATTTGTGAAGCAATATTTGAAACCAGAATGCAAGCACATATTTTTAATTGGTCCGGCAATTTAGACACCTCCGTCGGAATATTATTTATTTTTTCCCTTTTCCCCTTAAATATTCATTCTTGCAAAAATATAATTGATAAGCAACGACGTTTCTATATGTAATATTCCCAAGATCAAGGAAATACTTTAAAAATGTTTTCCCCGTGCGTCAGTTTGTTAGGCTTTTCCAGGTGTCATCATATTCTATAATTATAAATTAACTTAAGGATTCAGTATTGTTTCTATTTACACCTCTTATGTATGTGTGTCATACCATCTGGATGGTAGCCATACTCCTAATATCTTCCAGCTAAAAAGAAACAGCTGGCTTCCGTGGTTTATTTGGTAAAACACCTGTTTTCCAGCCCGGGGGTTACGGGATCGATCCTGTTGGTACCTTATTTAATTTAAACGGGGTTCAATTTAGTTTTCGCAAAAGGTTTCCTTAACATATTTAATCCACGTGAATTGTTAATGACAAACGTTGATTTTTAGAGTATTAATAATTTTTTTTTATATAACATACCATAACTGTATCTAAAAATATTATTTATAGTTAAAGCATTAACATTGTGGAGGTTTAAAGACATTGTCATTTGTTTTCATCAAACACTGTTCATTCCCCTTTTTGTAACGGTATAGCCCTACCAGTTTCAAGACTTTCCCCTCATTACCAGGGGAGCACACACAATACTTGTTTGTGCTCCCCTGATGATGAATGGAAAACCTTGAAACCGGTAGGGTTATACCGTTACAAAAAGTGGAATAAACAGTGTTTGATAAAAACAAATTACAATGCATCTAAAAACTTAAATTGTCTGACTACTAACTTGAAGTTGGAGTTCCTAAGAATATCTCAAGCTCCTAAAACACCTTTTCTTAGCTAGTCCCATTAGACTTTATATTCTGCGTAATTTGATCGTGACAATTTGGATACTTGTGCAAAGGGACTTCTTACCAGATACCAGAGGCTTTCTTGTATGTGATAATGTCTAGGTCAATAGTAGATTTTTTTTAAACATTATTAAAATCTATCAAATATTGAAATATGAAAAAATGAAAAGTCTTTACAATACAAGAGTATACATGATGAGGTGTATTGACGAGGTAGATGTAATATATGTATTCCAGGATAAAATGAAGAAGATATCTGTTACTTCTGGCTAAATTTACAAGAACATAGCATGACGGTGATGATGATTAATTGGATTTTATTGCTATATGGCAATCTCTTATGATATTGTTTATGAGCTGGTTTTAAAAAAAAGTAATTGAAAGATCTGTTGATGGGATATTTTATTACTAATGAGCGTTATACAAGTTCTTGCTATTATTATTCATCATATTCACTCATACGATTCACTAAGAGTACTGGGATACCACAAAATTACTCCATCCAGGTCGGTCTACAGCCCGGAACTCACGTCCTCCCATGTTAGATCGAGACTGTTAATAATAATATCGTAACACTGATGTGTGTTGTATGACCACTATCCGATTGGTCAAGTCTCTTGCAGATGCTAAAACAACGCACTTCTTGGTCAGCTATTAGATAGGATCGTTAATATTTCCAATACGTACTATAGCGAACTGAGAGTAACTTACATGCACCATTCGGTTCGATAACTGGGGCTAAAGACAGTTTTGTCTCCCGGTCACGCTCATCAAAATTATTGTCTCATCAATTCGGATATGTTGATTGGAGAATTGTAGATAAAGATTTAATCTTAATCAGTAATCATTTCTTGTTAAACTATGAGTTTATGTGCTTTATTGGTAAACTGTTCCTCAGTTGGTATTTAAACTATTGAATCATCAATGACTTGGCTTTACAATAATTGTTAATCCATAATCAAATGATGACATCTCTTATAAGATTTTTCTGTAATTTATTAGTAAGTATAGTTTAACTATTTCGCAAAAGTGGAATGAAGAACAAGTCGATCAATAATATAATCTAAATGAAGTAACCAAGTCTCGTTTGATATGAAATTGTATTTTAATATATGTCAGCTGAATAATTAGGCGTGATTTTATGATTTAAATTTTATAATTATTTTTTTAATGATGTAACGTATAATTAAGACATGTGGGCGGTACATGCTGAAAAAACTTTCCAATAATAACATGAATAACGAACATGGGAAAGTTTAAAAGAGTTAGTTCAATTGTGAAATTGACTTTTTTTTCCTATCTCGAGTATCTACTCAAAATCACGAGAGTTAAAAAATCTATAAGCATACCTATAAATGGAGCAAAGTCCTTTTTATAAAAAATATATCAAATGAAATAACCAAAAATATTCCAAGTCACATAAAGCCAGCTTTTTACACTAACTTTAATCTCCGGAAACTCTTATTTAATGGGAAAGGCAAAAATGGAATACTTAGCAACAGTGGTGTGTATAAACTTTTAAGTGCTGACTGTGATAATTTCTATATAGGAAAGACAGGAAGTTCTTTTGAAAAGAGATTTCGTGAACACCAATCTGCCTTAACAAATCCTCTTATTTATTCTGAAATGGCTAATCATTGTCACCGTGAGAATCATACTTTTTCTATCGATGATGCCAAATTCTTACATATTAGCGGCAACGGAAATAAATTGGACAGATTAGAGGCCCTAGAAATTTCTAAGTCAGTATACCGATCGGAGCATCTGTTGAATAGTTATTTCCCCAAAATCTCCCCGCTCCTGGCCGAAATTATACCTAGCCTTCCTCATCCCCCCGCCTCCAACCGTTGAAGTGTCTATATCGGTGCCAGTTCGAACAGCATTTAGTCTTGTTTGCGCTTCCCTGAAGATGAGGTGAAAGCCTTGAAACCGGTAGGGTTATACCGTCATAAAAAAGTGGAATAAACAGTGTTTGTTAAAAATAAATTACAATGTCTTTAAACCTCCACAACGTTAATGCCTTAACTATAAACAACATAGTAATATGATATTATAATATATCAATAATTATCTAAATGTAGAATTATTACTTTTACTTGTTGATGACTTAATCGATCCAGTTGTTAACATGCTTGACATCCACCAGGGGGTTTCGAGTTTGATTCCCAATGAGACCAAAAAAACAAAAATTGAAAAAGAGTTCGTCAGGCAACAATACTTATTTATATACACATCGAATACGTCTGCGAGTGAGTGATGTCTCTTCACGTGCGCTAGTGCTACCAACCGATAAACAGCTGATGCGGTTTTTCACCTGTTGTAAAGAATGTTGTCTCTCAGCCACGCACTTCAATATGTACTATCACCAATTAGGATGTGTTGAATGGTACCATCCGAAAGAAATACTATTATTTAAAATTTTATCCCAGTTAGAAATTCAAAATTAATAATTTTTAAGCATCTATGTTAATATACAATATTTCATTCGTATGGTACTTTTCAATATTTCCGAATTGATGATGTAGATATGTTGAAGAGCGTGGCTGAGAGTCTATAGTAATATAAAAGCAACTCACACTTCGCCATCGTACGTGTACGCCAACAACACTCGCAGATATCTAACGAATGTGAACATTATTATCAAAAGAAATTTTTAAACAACTTAGAATATTTTTTGTTTCCTTCGGAAATCGAACCTGTAACTTCCGAGGGAAGTACCATCATCTTATCAACAAGGCTACGTTAAAATGTACATATAATTATATTATTCTCCGTATTTTTTCTTATTTTTTTTATTACAATCTTCTCAGTTTCCATATTTGTTTGGAAATCGAACCTGTAACTTCCGAGGGAAGTACCATCATCTTATCAACAAGGCTACGTTAAAATATACATATAATTATATTATTCTCCGTATTTTTTCTTATTTTTTTTATTACAATCTTCTCAGTTTCCATATTTGTTTGGAAATTGAACCTGTAACTTCCGAGGGAAGTACCATCATCTTATCAACAAGGCTACGTTAAAATATACATATAATTATATTATTCTCCGTATTTTTTCTTATTTTTTTTATTACAATCTTCTCAGTTTCCATATTTGTTTGGAAGTGGCAAATGTAAGAAGTTATTTTATCGCTTCTTATTTCTTCTTGATCTGTCATCAAAATTTGGCTTCGTATTTGGTAACATGACATTTTGTGAGTCGATTAATTTCTCTCATGTCTTGAATGTTTTCTAAAATGATTCATAGATGGCGGGACAAAGCTAACTTGAATTCATAGTTGTAATATTTAAAACAAACGTTTTCCCGTAAAGAGATGTATAGTATTGTTTTAATGTTTTTTGATCATAAGAATAAAAATAAATCTATTTTAATTGTTATGATACTATTTAAAATGTCAATTATTACGTAGAAAAAATATTGTGATATAAAAGTGTGAGACGATATTTATATTATTTAGGAAAATGAGTATTGCGAAAAATATGTGATCAAGTACGATTATTAATAAAGAATAACAAAAAAAACTCATCATCAGGAGTAGTCCTAATTAAAAAAATAGTTCGGAGTACCAGTGAAGATTAGTCGCATATGACTTGAAACTGGTTGGGTTAAATGTATATTTTCAAGTGGATAAGTGTTTAAATTTTTAGTTATATTTGAATACACGAATTTCTAGTTTTAACGCTAAAACTTTAGAATTATTATTAAGAATAAAAAAAATCTAATTTTTACGTTATCACGTCTTGTTCCTCTTGGGGACTAGAGAAAATATATTTCCACCTGTTATATACCTATTTTTGATCTGCATCGTTCGTACAGCTCGTCTTATATATTGTCCTAATATAAAAAGTGTTCAGTGTTTACCATTTAATAACTTGATGTATTATTAAATTGCTATAATGCTTAAACAATTTGTTTTTTTTAATCCGCAAATAAATACAAAGGATAATTAACAAAAGCGTTATATTAAAAAAAATCAATAATTAAATAAGTATTAAAAATATGCACATTATTTTCAGGTATATTTGGACCCACCTTTAATTTTTCAAAACAAAATTTAAAAATGTTAAGTTCATTAAAATAGTTTTTAGCCTTCAAACTTTTAAATCAAATAATTCATTGAAAGAGTTACATTTAATTTGTTTTGGACAAATAAAATCCACCTACCTAAAATTAGTTTTTATTTTTAACCCATACTTGAATGTTAAAAATATAGAAAAAAATCTTGAAATTGCTGATTTTTATCGTCGAGTCTCGTGTCCTCGAAAGAAATAATATTGATATCTTTTTCAGAGGTCGGTAGATGCCCACGTCTCACTAATCGCGTTATATACGCTGACACGAGATTCTCGTTAATTTGTTTGGGTGTCATTGATTCAAACGATAACGTCAGTTATTTTTGAGAACAAAATTTGTAAAACATAAAATTATTCGAACAAAACACTATAGATGGAAAAATTATACGTACCCTAATAATAAATTATTGGAATCCTTAAAAGGATTTTTTTCTTTCCAAATATTTAAATGTGCAGCGATGTTGAAAATTCAGGTTTTGTGACCTTATTTTTGACTTAGTCATATTCATCCACCTCTTTATATAACCTTATATATCTAGTTGGCTGGAAGAAATTACCACTTGGCAATGATCTCACCAGATTGTTTTTACAGTGGAGTGTTAAATAAATAAATTAATAAAATATTTATCATCCCTTTTGTTTGAAATGGGTGAATATAAATAGGGAGGAACCATCTGTCTGTCGATTTAAAATTCAACATTTTGTCTTTTCACAGTTACAAAGTAGTTAAGGAGCCATAAATAAACTTTTCAGGTCATTCATAAAAAAAACTCCTTATATCCAAGCTTCTGTCTAGAGGCTTAAAGTTTAACATTTACAGCACTATAATCAAACCAGTAAGCACGTTTGTTTTCAAGTCATGGATTATGACTGAAAGAAACATATCAATTACTAGGTTTTAAAACCAAGGTATTACGAATTATATAAGGCTCGCGAACAGGAGTGCAGATAAATAATCAGTTTTCATTGGAAGATTTGTTTTATTCGATTCGTTGATTCACATCATCATAAGATCCAGCTGATTAATTTTGACCAATTACATTCATCAGATGATCGAGAAACGAATAAAAAATGACTTGCAGTTCAAGAATTTAGAAGCCAACCCACTTGGTTAGTAAAGCCAACTACTGAAGTTTAATATACCTATACTATAAAACTGTCAGAGGCTGAACATTTGGGGAGAAAGGATTATTGAGGCTCAAGTTTGACAAGAGCTGTATGATTATTGAAAGTAAGAAAAAAAAATCTAATTCGTGCATTTTCGTAACAACTGCATATTATTTTTTTATGTGTATTGAAAGTTTGCGCTAGCGCAGACAATTCTGTCCCATTTAACCCAATTACTTCTCTTATACCCTTGCTGATCTCTCAATTTGGTGTTGTTTCTAGTAGCCAAGATCGTACCTCAATACCACTTCGTCTTTTCCAACATTACTTAGCTCAATATTTTTTATTGAAAAAATAATATGTGCTATTTCAATAAAGTAAATTAATACAGGGGCTCATTTTCTGTCCTAGTTTAACCTTCAAATATTTTTTGAAACATATTTTATCTAAATTGATACCTCGTGTTGTATTTCAATTGAAACGTGGAACAAACGAATGAAGAAAAAACTAACAAAACAAATGTACAGTGCAAATGTGAGTGAAAGGCGTGATATAGGAAGACTAAGGAAAGTATGATTGGATCTAGTTAATGATATTTTGAAAGAAGAAAATGTAAGATAAATCGTAGGAGCTGCTGTATGAGAAGGTGTATGGATGTAAAAGAGGTTAAATATGTGTGTTGAGATAAACAAGTCTAGCGCTCTGTCTTCTCTGCCTACTCCAACCGAAAAACGGTGTGATGACATGTATGTGTAATTAATATCAAACCAAAATCGGCATTATATGTATTGGTTTATCAAAAATATGCCTCTATCACTCGAATCAATAAATAGGCTCTATATAGTAGATTCACAAAAGTGGTAAACTCTACGAGTAGAGTTTATTTCAACAATAATACTTAATCGTTTTTTAAATATAAAAATTAAACTATATCACTTTACATAAAAATCACTGACCGATAAATAATTTTGTGATCAATAAATACTCATGTTTGATCAAAAGCTGAGTTTTTCGATTCTCGGTGATTTTACTTGTCTTCAAGTATCAAAATTTTCTCAAGAAATAAATACCTTATTATTGTTTATATTTATATTGCATTACAAATACTTCTTTTTTGGTTATTTTAAGTCAAAGCAACAAATTATTTTAAAATGATAAGTCAAATCTAAGTTACACACCGACCGGTCTCGATTAATTAGTCATCAACAGTATTTATTGAATCTTAGGAAAGTACATTAATAATTACTTTATAATATTTTTTTAATCATTACTTCAGAACAAGGTGTTGCTAATCCATTAATAAATGTTAGTGCATTTAAATCCTTTGAAACATTTAAATTTATCTTTTGAACAATATTAACAAAGCGTACGAGTATGTTGTGCTTTTTTCATTATCCGAATCATGGGTTCAGCATCATGAACCGAAACATCTTGGCTGTATCCTTGATGTAATTAATTCGAACATGACAGCTAACATTTTTACGATACGACAAAGTTTTAATATAGTTATTAAATCAATGTGGTTTAAAACTTATTAGTATCATTGAACTGAGTTTCACTGAGACATTTGGTTGTCGAAGAACAATCTACCAGCTGCTTGGTGGAGATTTGGATTAAAATATGGTCCATTATTGACATTTGCAATTTGACACCGTGTTATTAAGGCTCGTATAGCTGATGAGATGCACAATGTACGTTTCTCTAATTTAATGATGTATGTTCCATAAATACAAACAATTAAATGTGCTTAAGAGGTGAAGAGAAAGTATGACTGACAGTACAAAAAAGTAGTTTCATGCCCTTTGATCTAACTGTAATTCGAATGTTTTGAATGCTTGCTTTAATGTTTTCGATATTTATTATTTTTTAAAGAAGAAATCATTGGACATTTTATTAATTATTCCTTGTTATCGATTTTCATAAAATATTTAAGTTAATCTATGGTAAAATAAGATATCATAAGTGTTTGGTTGACTGATATTTTTTTATAGCTACTAATTATTTTTTCTTAGGTTATTTTTATCTCTTTTTGTAAAATTTGTCAGTCACATTAGTTGGAAAATAACTATCCCATATTAAAAAAAATACTTTAATATTATTTGATATCAAGATTGTGGGTTAAAGGGAAAATTTTACAATTTCAAAATAAGAAATAAATCAGCATTCGAGTATAGCGATTTGTTATTTAAAAACTTGCCCTCCAGGTATACTCGTTTAAAAATATTTAAAATGAATCCTAAATTAATTAATTTTCAACAAAATAAATCTAATTTCTTATCAAGTTATAGCATTCAACAGGTTTTTAAATTATTTTCCTTCTGAATATCTTCCACATCTTGATAGATAATATAAGAATTGAGCTCTTAATAGTTTAATCTTGTAGACAAAACCGAGACACTTCATTAGAAGCATGGGTTAGCATTACCCCTATTATTATTACTATGAGGTTGCATGGCCGCGCGATAACGCACTGGATTTCCGTACAGAAGGTCGCCGGTTCAAATCCGTGCTGTGCTACCCCCTTCGAATGACAACCATTTTTTTTCGCCTAGTATTCTGGGGTATAATGACTTCAATAATATCTATTCTTTAAAAAAAATAAAAGGAAAAAATATGTGTCTCATTTAGGTGTGCCATTAGATCCAGTATAGCCGTGTGGCCGATGTGTCTCATTTAGGTGTGCCATCAGATCCAGTATAGCCGTGTGGCCGATGAGTTTGCTGGTGTGCAACGGCCTACTCTCTTAAAAAAAAAGAAAAAACTCCACGACAGAGCTTCATTTTCCAACTGAATTGGCGTTGAAATGGCGAAGCGTTCCTCGACCACGAGACCCGGAAACGACGACGATTATTTATAGAATTTTATCTCAACTATATGTATAATGTTTCTTATATGATGTATTGTATTTAATGTAATTAGCTTAAACCTGTATCAATAATAAAATAACTACTTAGAAAAAAATGTCTTTTGAGTGATTGGTTACATATAAAAAGCATGCCAAAGACGGAGCGAGTCTTATATTGGTTTGTAACTGATTCCAGAGTCTCACTGCATGGACAGTAAAGGACGACGTAAAGAAAGAGGAGCGGTGAACTGGAAAGGCCAATAAACAATCTCTGAGCGTAGCGCTAATCCATGATTGGAAAGACGCTGAAAATTCTCGGCGAGATAAGAAGGGGCGGCGGGACAGTTAAGGATATTATAGAATAGAGACAGTATGTGAATTTAGCTTCTATTTCTAACATTCAACCAGTTCAACGCCTTCTGGTATGAAGTTATATGATCGTACTTACGTAGGTTGAAAATGAATCTTAGGTACACACTAACATGCGCCACCACGGTCGATTTTGACCAATTGTCCTCTGTGACTTAAGTGGTCAGCGCGTCTTGTTGGTCAATATATGGTTGTAGGATAATACTCGTATTGTACTTTACCTGAGGAAATGTCGTTTTATACTATTTTTTTTTAAGTGGAGTACTTTGACTATTTTTAAATGTTAAACAAATGGAAAGAAACTTTCTACAGCGCTTTTAAAAGAGGAAATTCTTCTCAAGGACGTTTGATATGTATAAAATACCAATTTAACTGTAACTAGAATCGAACCTATTTAAATAGGCATTAGAAAAAGTTAATAATAAGTTTTCGAGTGTAAGGTTAAAATGATATTGGTCAAAATGTATGATGTATACTTAAACACGGTTTGTGAAAAGACATCATAGTAGATTTACCAAAATTCTCTATTTCTACTAAATACATAGATTTCCTTCAACGGTACTAATTTTTAGAAACCTTCACCACAGCCTATGGAGATTGTTCAGAAATGTTTAATGCATCTCAGTTCTCATGACATTTGACCCAAGTTATTTGAAAATTATGAACGTTTTGCAGGCGATTAGAGACGCTCTCCAAGCGAGGAGTCTAGGTGACGTCTTGACAAGGAACTGATCTGACCTGATCGGAGATGGATCTACCCACTTATTAAAACCACCGCTTTTATTTCGCACTACGTTACTTCAGTGCCATTTTGTACAAGTGTGATAATATAATGTTGGAGGAATAGAGTAAATATTCTTTTATTTTGTTTTCTCATGTTCAAAGCCTTGATCGTGAGAATATCTAAAAAGAGAAATTTGATTTGGCACTTGTGGACAATGTGTTATATTTGATAAAATATAAGTACAAAAATCTGACAATGTTCACGTTTCGTGTCTGTTTTTTCAAAGAGATTCACAACCGAAACCGGTTTTCATTAAGTATGTCAACTTCGATGTTTTTCTTAATATAATACTTAAGTCCAGTAAATTAATGAATGATATCGTTTTAAAATTTATATTCAAATTAGATTGATCCTTTAGACACTGTTTCGTCCTATACAAATTTAATTCTTTTTTTTTTATTTGATTAGTTCAGAATAAAAAAAAATACTTTATAATTTATCCGTTTAAGTTTAAGTTACAATTTATCCGTTCCTAGAATAAGATGTGTATAAATCTGTTTTTTTCTAATAGTTGTCAAATATTTTTTAAGTACAAGTACCGTTAACTAAAGTTATTGGGATTGATTACATAATTCATATAACTTCTAATTTTATATTTGTTTCTCTCATACTTTTCAATTTATTTTTAGTATTTTTAATGAGATACAATATTTTTCTTACGTTTCAAAATGAAAATTTACCTTAATTCTGGATTTTATGTAATTATAGAATTCAAATAAATAATTGTATTGTATTGCATTACACTTCGTGTGTAAGCAATAAAATCTGGCTTACCATATGAAATTACTTCCAAGTGATTGAGTAAAACCAGACTGCGGTCCATTTTTTGGAAAATATCGGGTATTGAAAATGGGAATCATTTTTTCTATATTCGTAGTTATTTTTTTGTAAGTTATTGATTTTGATGCAGAGGTACACAGAAGGTAATAAAGGTGTAATAATCAGTGTAACTCTGGAAAAAAAACGATACGACTAGATATGAAGAGAAAACACGTACTAAACCAGCAACAAACTGTATTTGTATCGTAAAAAAACACATAATGTCTTCATTTATTCACAAGGATATTATGCAAATTTTAATTTTATATCATATATGTAGTTTTAACGTCAAAGCTTTTTGAAATATTATAAAATAGTATTCCAAAAAGTTTTAATGGAGTTTGTGTTAAATTCATGTAATTATAAGAACGTTCTTTATTTTAATTACTTTAATACGATTTAATAGACATTCTGAAACACCCGATACTTAGAAAAACATCGTAAAAACATAATTCGTCATATATGACTGCGGGCCGTAGATTGGCCAGTCCTGATCTAGACAATGGAAGTCGTCAAGTAGATAACTTCTTGAAAATGTTACTTCAACAAATGGTATTTCATTCAAAAATATTCTTGCAATAAATAATAAATGGTTCGGTAAGTAATTTCGTCAAATTGAAACGCAAAACTACACCAAATGCAAAACTACACTCAAGGTGGATCGAGCTGGTCGCCGTCTTCAGATTGCTCTTGAGATCCTTGAGAAATACTACCAGGACTGGAGGCTCAAAATCAATGACGCCAAAACTGAGGCCATCATGTTCTCCCGAAAAATCAAGGAAAGAGTGCCGTCGATGCCCTTATTCATCGGTGGTTGCCTGGTTGAGTGGCAGGACGTGGTTAAATACCTCGGCCTGCACCTTGACCGGTGACTGACGTGGAAAACCCATTTGAATACCATCAGGCAGAAGGGTCACAAGGGCATAGGGGCTATCAGTTCGATATTTCATCGACGCAGCTTCCTTTCACCCAAAAATAAGCTCCTCGTCTATAAAACCCTTATTCGTCCTATCTTGACCTATGCTGCACCCGTTTGGGGTAGTGTGAACAACACGGATCACCTGAAACTCCAGAGAGTGCAGAACAAGGCATTCAAGATATCTTTTAACACCCATCCCAGAACAACTCTTACCCGACTTCACGCTGAACAGCGAGAAGAAACCCTACAACACCACATCCTCGCTTGGACCGTGAAGTTCTATAAAAGCCAACAAAATCACAGAAATCTCTTAGTCGCTGCCCTGGGGGCTTACGAGAGTAAATCCGACCTACCCTTCCGTTATAAGCACAAGCTCCCGAAGCATTATCTGTTACCTGATTAGTCCACCTACAGTATTAGCTGGGACGACCAAGGTCTGAGTGAATGTGATGGAATACAAGAAGCCTGAACGAGTGGACTTGTTTTTTGCTGAATAATTAGTGTAAGAACTGTTATCTAGTTATAAGTAGTATGTAGGTGTTAATTATTTCTAAGATCTCATATATTAAGATTGAATAAATAAAATAAAATGATATGTAGGAAAATAAGATTAAATAAGTTCATAAATTATAGCATATAATTAAGATTAGTTAAGTAATAAATTTGTATATAGGTATAGCCTTGACAAATGTTTGTATAATAATTTACTTGTTTAATAAAAAAATAAAAAAATCTACACCAAATGCACGTGAACGATGATTTTTGATATCTGCAGTATCTCTGCAATCTTTTGAGTCGTAGAGCGCTGGTTATTCTTGACCAAATCTTTAATTTGGTTGTCATCAGCAGTAATCGTTCTTCCAGTGCAGACATTATCTTCGAGTGAAGTATCACCATTACTGAATTTTTACGAGTAACCACAATAGACATAAACGATTGCATCCTAAATAAAATTTAAATATTTTTTATCTGTGTTACATTTTTCCTTCGCGGTAGAAAAAAATCAAACACTAAAAAAATTATTTTGTTTTGTTTTCAAAATTCCGCTAAAAAACACACCATGACGCTAAAAAAACACACCCTGTTGGTTTGGTAGAGATAATACACCACCACGTCTTTAAAGCCATGCACATACAGCATCTGCTTCGTCCACATTCATATATCTTAACAAACATGTTCACCTGTTTTTCATCTTCTTGAATTTTCCTCAGTTGTAATTTCACCAAATATCTTATTTTATTCTGATATTGATATGCCTCTTTTATATATTGTTTTTACATTTTTGAATTCAAAATCTTTTAATGTTATACTTTATATAAAAGTACAGGATTATTACTCAACGTTTAAAACAAAAAGATACTTAAACAGAAAAAAAACATTAAATAGCTTTTGATTTAAAAAAATAAGAAATGTGTTTTATTGAAATCAATGCTAACTAAATCCATATCAATTAAACGACGGAAAAAACATGGCGCCAAATGAAGTTGATGTTTTATCAGCATGACATCATCAAGCATTGCGTTAAATCGTGTGTTCAAATTCATTTATTATATTTTATTAATCATTTATCGGCAAACAGAGGATCTAATCTTTTTTATTAAAGTTTCAAATGTATCGTCGTTAATTAACGAATTGTCTTCATCTTTGAACTTTTGTCAAACACCTCGAGTGAAGCTTTTTTTCTAGGTAATTAATTATCAAATTATTTGATGATTTATATTAGAAAATCAACACACGCAATCAAAGATTTTGCTTAAAATTTATCTGAAATTTTTAATGGAATTAATAAATCATAGGTCATAATATATTGTGACATATGAGCCTCATTGTTGCTTTATGGCATTGTGAATATGTATCCTCTAAAAGAGACTGAGAGAGAAAAACGTGTAAAGATACAGCTCCGATATATTAATATTCTTTGATTGTCACAAAAAAGTGATAAAAAAATAGTGAAAAATTGTTTTCAATCTTCAATAGCGATTCGCCAAAAAAACTAGAAAAAAGATGAAACCCCACTTTGCTTAAATATGGCAGACAGAAAGATATTTAAGCTATACAAATAAAGATGCATCCGATAATATGTGCAGCATTTGATTCTACAAGCAAAAAAATATTCAAAAGCGTGCAAGCTATTATGTAAAACGTAATATATTTTTCTTATTGTTATACCTTTGCTTTGACATGTAACTTAGAGAAAAATTACTTGCAAAAATTGTGTGCATCAAATAGTTATAAATGACGTTGCCAAATATAAAGAAATTGATAGTCATATGAATTGTACTAACTTAGTATAAGGTCACTTTGTGCATACACAAGATGGCCAAGCAGTTTGCTAATATTTTTTACTTCAAACAACAAATCATGATAATCAGCATTAGTTCTTTAAATCTTCTGTATACCTGACCTTACGAGTTCAAGGAAAATTACATGAAAATTGATAGCACAAAGTTTCAAGGATATTATTCAAATCTTAGCTCACATTGAAAGAATGCATATTAAATAAACTATAAAGCTAGTAGGTGTTTGAAAGAGGATTGTAAAAAATTTACATACCTATTTTGTCTGGATCAAATTTTATTTATATAAAATTCGCACCTATTCACGATAACATGTGTATAATTCGTTTAAAATAAATGAAATTTATAAAATTTTTACAAAATTTATTTTCTATTAGTACACAATTTGCACATTAACAGGCACATTTAATGTCATTTTCTCTTAATTAGAATATTACTACAAATAATCATTAAAAATATTTTCTTATTAAGTCTTTGAACTTTGATTTGAATATCTCAGTCAAAAGAGTTCTTCGTCAAACTTTAGTTGTTAAATCTAAAGGTGCTGTACGGTGTAATTTTAATCTCTTCACATCGTGTCTTGCTGAAAACATTTCTTCCGCTCCTGCATCATCTATCACTTCCGTATGGTCTTCACTATCTACATCCGCTTCTTCGTCTTCCTCTTCGGGCGTTGCTCTTCTTTCTTCGCTTGAAAAACTTCCTGATTTCATAGATAAATCCATCGGGTTTTCTTGAACTGGGGAATGTGACCCTTTGCGTGATACGGAGAGATCATTTGAAAAATGTAATGACGTTAATGATAAAGGGATGGGACGCGGTAAATCGTCCGTAGGTTTTGGTGATTCTGATTCTTCTGGGTCCAACGATTCTTCTTCATTATCCACTGGAGGAGATTTAGCACTACCACTCGAAGGTGACGATCTTTGAGATTTAAGAACAGCGTCTAAGTAAAACCTTTTCGTGAATGATTCAACACTAGATTCGTTATTATTATTGTTCGTATAACGATTATTATTATTAGTGGCTGGTTTAAGAAGTCCTCGCGGTGGATAAAGGGGGTGGAATCCTCCAGGGAAAAGGAGATGTGGTGGTGGGAGAAGCGGAGGTGGAAATCCTGGAAGCGGTAAACCATGAAACGGTAATGGCATAAACAGGTCTGCTGCAGCTAAAGCTCTTCTTCTGCTTTCGTCTTCATTGTGTGGACTTTCTGGTGAGATTCCTTTGTGGTATTCTTCTAAGAGAAGGTCTCTTTGCGGTCCTCCGGGTTGAGGTACCCCTTGACTAGCTCTGAGCTGGCCGGCAGCCTGCTGCTGTTCTTGCAGTAGGCAGTGTATTTTGAACCAGTTGGAGCGGCGGCCGTAGCGGGATCCGCTTTTGGACATGCCCACCAGCAGGCACTTCCGAAGGCGGCACGCCTTGCACGCCGTGCGGTTCTTCTTGTTGATCACGCACTCCCCGTTGTTCTTGCATTCCGAGATGGAGCTCAGGTTGTTGTATGATCGGCCAAAGAAGGACTAAAACAAAAAAAAATGTAGCATTAGAATTTTTACTAAAAAGATAAATGAATATTTAAGTTATAACTCAAAATAATTTTAAACATAGAAAAAATGCATGACATGGCTGTAAATATCACACTCATATTCCACCGTTTTATAATCAGTTTATATTTAAATTTGTTTAAATATTGTATTTCTTATTAAATCATTAAATTTGATGTCTTATGTAGATTTAGACATCAAATTGATGAACATTAAACAAGTTTATGAGAAAGTCTCCTGGTACTAAATCTTCTCACCATCAAGAAACAATTATAGAGTCATGAAAGTAATCACGTTGTACTTTTTATTCAAGTAAAAGTAAAATAACAGTTCAGCATAGGTACAACAGTATCCGACCCTCCTTGATAGTCTATCCCATGATGTGGAATTTAATTTAGCATACTTAGTAAAAAAAGTTTAATGATTTATGTCATGCCCAGTTTTTCATCTGCCGAATAATGAAGTAATTTGTGGAGTAATTAAATCCCAGATCGTGATATTACATTGATTTTGAAAAATAAAACAGCTCAAATTGATAGTTATTAATCACTTTTCCGACATGCATTGAAACTGTACCTGACTCGATACATTTAGAGCAGAGTTTCTCAAGTCATTAGAAATGCGAGCAAACATTTCACGAAACAAAATTGGGTACCGCTTTATATCGTTTTGTTTTGCTTATCTTCTATTACATTTTGATTGCTGTCTATGTAATTGTTACTAATTAACATAATAAAACATGTGTTATTAATAAAGAATTAAAAAATCACAATCTTCTTTACGCAAAATAAATACTAACAAGTTAAAAATACGAGTATACGATTATGTCTATAAATTGTAAAATAAAACAGTAATGTATATTTTATATATAGAAGAACAATTGTTTGAAGAAAGACTAACAACATAAATATAAAATGCAAATATGAGTGGAAGGCATCGTAAAGAAAGATCAAAGAAAGTATGGTTGGATCAAGTGAATTATGATTTGAAAGAAAATTAAACACTTTTTGGAGACAATAATTAAAGACAAACTGCAATTAATGTAGATAGGTTTTTAATTAACTTTCAAAGGTTATTTTCTCTATTGAATCAGATAGTCCTAAAATATGAGAGTTATTGCTTTGATGAATGGGAAACTAACAAGATTCAATATTTTTTTATTTCCGAAAATTTATCTAAGGTCTTTTGATTGCGAGTTAATTTTCATTTTGGTAATTTAAATCTTGTTAAATAATACAAATTGGCATGGGAAAAATAAAACTAAAACTTCTTTATCCTTGAGTGAATTGAACACGAGTTTGGAAGATGCTGATTGACAGTGTTTTTAAACAAGGTTTCCGGAGTAATCGCTAAACCAAATACGGGTTGATTGATGATAGCCGCGAAAGCGAGCATTACTGCTAAAGTAAATATCACGACTTGTTAAGAGGCGAATACTTTAAATATATCTCGGAGATTAATACGTATCCACGTAATTACGAGATGAACAATTCCTCTCCCACCTCACTCAGTCACTTGCTGCTTATTTGTGATAACAATATATACATTGAGAAGTTTTGTAATACGAGTACATTGATTTGTCAAACAAAAATATTTCAAAGAGCACTTTGCTTTTTTAATTTATAAAAGGCAGTTTTTTTCTTAGCTTAGTTGTAAGAAGCTTGATTTCCACCTGAGGGTTTCGGGTTCGAAAAAAAATGAGTACCTGTCTAGTAAAAAATATTTTGGTAACAATACTCACAAGCACTATTACTGTTGCTTCTTGAATTGCTAGGTATAGTAGTATTGCAAACTAACCGCGAAGTTCGTACATACTCAAGTGGTTCTAAGTCATAAGGCTTGATGAATGGAACTGTCAAAGTGAACTGTCTCCCACTCTTTTTAATGTCCGAATCATGAAAAAATAAATAAAAATCATTTTCTAATTCGCTTTGTCAATTTTGAAACCTATTGTTTTTGTATATATTTGGTTGAAATGTTTTACCAAATGCTTGAAAATATTTCAGACAATGAGGAAAAAACAAAAGATTAACAAAATAATGACACAATTAATATCGAAAGAGTTTTTGTAACACAAGGTTTGCAGATCCTAAAATTTGAATAATATCGTATACAGCACTGAGAAGAGAATTAATTATAGAATACGGTTCTTAATTTTTAGTTTTATAGTGTTATGAAATATAAACATTTAAATCCACAAAGCTTTATCACTTTTGTGAACAAATAACCTTATTTTTTTTGTTTTAATTTAGATGTTTCAGGGAAACAAAGCTGTTAACAAATAGTATATTATTTTTTTGTAATGTAATTGTTGTGAAGTTAATACATAACAAAAATTTATTGATGAATTTCGTCGATTAGTGAGTATTTTTTTTTAAAACGGTTTCATTTTTGTTTTAACTTAAGGCCTCGTTACATCTTTCTGGTTGTTTATAAACCATGGTATGTAACGAAACTGTAATGAATTACAATGGTATAAATACTTTTTTTTTAAATCATGAAAATATTACAATAATAAACCGTTAACTGAAGAATTAATATTTATGTTTTAGTAAAAAATAGTATCATATTTTATTTGGATCCAGGATTGATTTTGAATTTCTTGTTTTCATTAAATATGATTATTAACTGCATAAATTACATATTATTCCGATCGACCAGATATAAAGTTTACATGGAGAATATTATATTTCAAGCCCTTTTTGTCCATAATTAAGTGTTTAAATTCACATTACTCGTTAAACCATAGAGTACTGGAAATTCTGAAGTACACTATAATAAATGAAGAACAATCTCAATAATTTTCCCAGGCAGATGTTAGGGCGTCAGGGCGTGGAGTTAAACGCCAAACAACAAATTACACCCAAACGGTGATTACACGGGCCACAATTAAAATCTCCGTTTGCACGGTTATGTTAACGCTTTGTGCAAATATAATGTACTTGTTTTGTGTTTTTCAAACTGTGTTATTATTTTATATACTTTGACATGCCTTTTTTTTCGCTAGACGTTTAATTTTGTTTTCAGACGATGGCTATGTGAAACGAGATATAGAATGACGATTAGCAAAAGGAAAAAAAGTCAATTGAGCATTTTTTCTTTCGTATTGTACCCTTCAACATATCTGAACTGGAGATTTGAATATCATGAAGAGCATGGCTGGGAGACAACTTTTTCTTCGGCTCATTGATTGAGACTTAAAGAGATTTAAAACTGTCGGAGTAGGCACGGAACTCGCGGTTCGTAACCATACGTATTTGCAATTCTATTCACGTAACGTGAACGGGAAGGGGTAACAATACCTGTACGCGTCTAGTGTTGGTGAGTATTACTCCTAGACGAACTAGTTTGGGAACTATTAGTATCAACATTGATGTTTGTAAATGAAAGGTGGTGGTGAATAATTAATTAAAGAAACCGATTAAATGCGGTGGAAATGAATGCACTAAAAATAAGAAGTGGTGTATCGATATGTAAAAATAAAAAAATAACGTGAATTGAAAACTGATGTGTTAAATTAGGTGAGACCAAATGCGTTGAAGTGGTTTAAAATGTTAAACGGGAGGGAGACGAAACACTGGCTAGACAAATAAATAATGCAAGTATAAGTGGAAGTCATGGTACAGGATGACCGGGAAATTGAATAAAATGTTGATGGAGGAAAGTGAAATATAGAGGAGACGAAGAAAGTATATTTTGATAGGAAAGTTGAGTGCTGTGTTCTCTCTGTCTACTCCAACAGGGAAATGGCGGGATATTACATTTTGTGGGTATATTCTTTGCTATTTTAAGTAATACTCGATAAATCAAATACACTCTGATAACCTTATTAAGTTTCCTTGGCAGTGAAAGACATAAGAAAAGTATGCGCATTAAAAGAAGATTTAGTACTTAAGAAGAAGAAAATAGCATTAAATGGTTCAGCTACGCAGAAAGAATAAATTATGAACTTTTAAAAAAATATTTATACAAGTGTATAGAAGGTACGAGATGTTTGTGAAAACCTCGAAAAACATAGTACGAACAAACAAATTATATTCTCAACGAAATAATAGTGAAAAGCTTTTATTATATTATATTAGTAAGCAACAAGGAGTGACAAAAGCGAAAGATGTGTACTAAGAAGTGGAAACGTGTTCACTCTGCTTGCTTCAATATGAATATGGCGTGATAATGATGATGACCATATCATATGACACTACTGTGAATTCCGTTAACACTAATGTCATAGGTATAATTTTTTTCAACAATTTCAGCAAAACTTTTTAGAAGCAGTGCATTTTGTTAATACACAATTCGCTGACATGACTATTTTAAATTACTCAATGCCAGTGAGATCTTCTTCACACAAATCAAGACAATAATGCGTATTATCACTCATCTCAAATTTGTTGTTTTCCTACTTTCTCCATTGAATGTTTAGAGTTTGAACAAATGAAAAACTAATTTTTAACGAGGAAAATCCGTATACTTCCACGTTAACGAGCGTAATCTAAATGAATTGTTTGTTGTTAACGATTTATGTTTCGTGTTACTAATTTCGGGAAGGTAAATAAATGTTGTTAGTTAAATGTGGTTAATTGTTATGTGAAGTCGTATTTGTTTAAATAAAAAGAAACGCTAACGAAGATGTCTATTAAATATTATTTTTAGAAATTAAAATAAATTTTATCTCCAATGGGAAAAAGATCACATCAAATAAAAACGAATTCGAAAACATTTCTTATTTACTTTTTAGTTCCAATTGACTATTTTTATTCACTGTTGTGATTTATTCACATTATTTTTTGTCTATTGTACTTATGTCAATTATCCAAATACATATGGTACCATCTATGGGTCTTTGGAATTGCTGTATTGTCAATCTACCTTGTAATTCATTCAAATATAATTTGTCGAAGAGTTAACCTTTGTACAAACGTTACCTTCCTACAATTGTAAGTTTTTACTTAACAAATAAACATAAGTAACAATGTTACCTTCGTACAATTATGACATTTTATTTAAAGAAGAAAAACAACAATAGTTACATTTCTACATTTGTATTTTTTTACTTAAAGAAGAAAAAAAAACAATAGTTACCTTTCTACAATTGCGAGCTTTAATTTGAAGATAATTTTAACAAAACAAGTGTTATCTTTTCTATGAAAATAATGTGTATTTTAAATTTTTTACCGTATGAATAGGTTTTATCTCTCTTAAATTTAGGCATAATTTAAGTATAAATTTCTTTGTCAAGTTTGTTTTTATTATTTGTAAATGTTTATATTAATATATGGTATAAATACATTTATTTTAAATAAAATAATTTTCATAAAAATAGAATATTGTTTTTATACAACCTATGAAAAACTTCAATATACTCGTAAATTGCCTACAAATAACTTTTGTCGATAGTTATTATTTCACTCAATGTTATTTCTAATTTCTATCATTTTATGTACTTCCATTGGCACACCTGAAAGTGGTACTGGATAACGTAAAATATTATTGAGAATGAGTTGTCACCAAAATGCATAAACAACGTATAATTGATGTGAGAATCAATGAACGCATACATTAAATGAATACAGGTTGTCAATGCACAGTCATCATATACAAAATGTCAGAGTTGAAAGCGCGAGGTAAAACCAAAAGCGGAGTACCATGGTAAACTTAAATTAATTGGATATTCTTTACTAATTCGTTTTCTTCGAAAGTAATTAACGGCAGCCAATTCAATTAACAAAAGGCTCTAGAATTTATTAGAATATAGTTTATAATAATACACATACCACCACGCCACGCTCTTTTAGAGATATGCAGAGAAATCGTATCCTCGCTGTTTTTTTTATCCTTACACACCATTTTATGGCTTGATCATATATAATCCAAGCTCTCTCTTTGTTATATGTGCATTTGTAATCCAAGCTCTCTCTTTGTTATAGTTCTTTCTGTTATCTTTGTGAGTTAAACCAAATATCTCTCTCCGTTCTTTTTAGGGCATTTTCTTGTCTAATTAGCCATTTATTTCCAACATAGACTAGTTTCGTTAGTATTTTATAACGATTTTTCACTCAATGTAAAAACCATATTTTCTTATTTTACCGCCATTTTGATGAACTCCGTCATCTAATTGGTAAGACGTCTCACTTACAGCCCAGTAGTTATGGGTTCGATTCCCGTTGGTACCCATTTAAAAAAATGTTTTCTTTTAATCTGGTTACCACTTCAGGCTTCCATAACAACTTTCTAGTTTGTTCTAAGGGATTAGCACATGCCTATATTGCATACAGTCAAGGCGTTATAGAATAACACAATACAATCTTTAGATAATTTGAACACTCGATATTCATGTTATTAATGTTTAATTCTCAAGATTTAAAATTAAAAAAAAACTAAAATTGATAAGGGTGTAACGAAATATATAAAATGAGAACTTGAAAAGGATTTCTGGTTAAGTCTAAACTATATCCTCATTTAATGCTTATCGCTAAAGTATTGGAAACACATGAAAAATCATGTTCAATTCAACCATTCTTCCTGCATAATGTAATCTGTAATGTTGTGCAAGAAGTCAATTTTGTTTCGCCAGAAACAATACTGAACCAATGCAAAAGGACAGGAAATTACCTTCATAGTCTGAATACGATCTTGCATAAAAATTAAAGGAACACAATCGGTTGACAATCTAATACGCTTCTCAGTGTTGGGCAGCTGAACTCCGATTGCTATTGCACTATGAACTGGGTTTCAAGTATTTTGAAATCGGTTGATAACCGACACTTGTGCAGTTACTGAGTAAATTGGCAAATACTTTTTCTTTTACAGAATAAGTGCGGAAATATCTTAAATAATGATAATAATAAAAAAAAGGGAAAAATAAGTGTCTACTCGTATTCACGAATATACGATCCGAAGATGATAATCAAAGAAAGTGATCTTACAAAGGCGATATATTAAAGAATATATCGTCAGGTTTCCGAAATATATTGGTTACTAACATTTTACCATTTTTGAGATATTTCAACATAAAGGGGAGATATTTCAATTGAAACTCCTTCCAATATATATGTTACATTTTTTTCAGTTGTGTGAAAATAGTTTTCACAATAAAATTAAATTCCTTGTTTTTGCCGGACATGCATATTAGCAATATGATGATAATTACATTAAAAAACTTTTTTTTTGTTAAATTGCATTTACCAATTTGTGATATAAGCCCGACGATGTGATCTGTTAAAATGTAATAAATAATCCATAATGTTACCTTAATTTCAACAGACTGGGTTTGATATAAATATACCTAGCTTTTGGGAGTTTCAATAAAATAGTGGATATATATTTTTATGCTGAGACTTGTCAAATCTCGGTTTTGTTGGATTTTGCAACTCATTGAATTCCGGAAGCTGACTTGTATGGTCATGTGTGAATTTCGCGAGTGTAAGTCAGCTATATCAGAACAGGCAGTGGGCCTAGTGAGACGGCTGATATAAGCCAAACGTCTTGTGTAGAATATGTTAAAAAAGTAGGTTAATAGTGAGGACAACATTTTCAATAAATATCCTTACAAATCGAGATCTAAATTGAGTAAAAGTAATGCCTACTAAACGTAATGCAGTATACCTTTTTTTAACCTGGCGAGTTTATTGCCATGTGGCAATCTCTTCCAACCAACCAGAAATATGTTTTTATAGGCCCTAAGTGTTAACCAGATTGGAATCCTATTTAAAAAAATGTGGGTTCCAGCGGGGATCGAACCCGCAACCTCCGGATCTTCTTATTTCTATTATGATAGTTTCTTATTCATAAGCTGTTAGCATACGAAAATTGTTAATGTGATATTATTTGTGGTCGACATTGATAATAGAAAAAATAAATTTACTCAATTATAGCGTTCTAAATAATGTATTACAGCGTTCTAAATAAAATTATAGCGTTCTAAATAATTTATTACAGCGTTCTAAATAAAATTATAGCGTTCTAAATAATTTATTACAGCGTTCTAAATAAAATTATAGCGTTCTAAATAATTTATTACAGCGTTCTAAATAAAATTATAGCGTTCTAAATAGTTTATTACAGCGTTCTAAATAAAATTATAGCGTTCTAAATAATTTATTACAGCGTTCTAAATAAAATTATAGCGTTCTAAATAATTTATTACAGCGTTCTAAATAAAATTATAGAGTTCTAAATAAAATAACGATTTGGTGAATTTTGTGTGATTTTCGAACGACAACCTTTTAGACTCAGTATTGAAGCAGTAGAAATGAAAAAAATTGTAAACGATTTCACGAAATAAATATGGGTATAAAAAGAGAGTATAGAAAAACTTGTAAAAGTTGTTATTTCTTTTTTACTTTATCACTCTTAATAATAATTAGAATAAATAATTGAGAAACATTTATATTACTCCTGACAACTTAATTTTATTTAACTGACAACCGATTTGGCTTATTATTTAATTCTCGTTTACATTTTGAAAAGTTAACAAGGGCCTAACAAGCCGAGAAGTAAAATCAAGTTAGTAGAATTAATATCATTGTATTTGATATGTTCGTGTATAATTGAAAATATTTGTTTCGTTACTTGTGAGACGACTGATTACACCGATGAAAATATGTCGAAATTATTTTGACACATAAGAATTTTGTAAAAATATAATATTAGAATAACGTGTCTTTTATGTTTACTTATAAAATCGTTTCCGATTCAAATATGCCGTAATAAAGTAGTAAAAGTAATGACCAGTGTGATGTGTCGTAACTATTGGACCTATTTTAACTCGTCTGCCAAACGATCGCGAATATTGCATATAATTAAGTAGTAAGTCGACGGCAAAAATAACACAAATAAAATATTGCAAAAAGATGTAGGTACTATACTTGCGTATATATTATATGGTAGAGTATGCAGGGCATTATTATCCTAACGAAACATTAAGTAGTAAAGTTACTAACTCCGCATTGTTATTGCTCAATACTGTGTGTCGTCCTCGATTGAGGAAAATTTAGCGGCTGTTGCTGATGGACAAATGATTCTCAAATATTTATATAAAATACAAAGTAATTATGGAACGAAATATAAAAACTGAATATATCCTTAAATTAAGAACACTATGTTAGTTATTGGACGTATAGACTTAATCAGTGTTGCCAGAAAGAAACTTCAATATGTGGAGTTGTTTAAAAAGCTGCAAATGATCTAGTAATATGATCAATACTAAATTTATACAAGTAATCATGATTTAAATTTCTGTGGCGTTATGGCAGAAGTTGATATGTCAGTTTTTTGTCATTTTGTGTTTATTCTCCCAATTTATAGGAAATATTTCTCAGCATGTTGTGGCAAAACTTGGCGTGTCAATCATAATCCAAACAAAAGACATATTGTTTGAAAAAACTTAAAAAATGCTTATTTGTACTGATTTTAACAGCTTATCAAAGTTAATATTGCTTCTCCTGTAAACTAAGGTAAAACGGACATATCAACTTCTGCCATAACGCCACAGTTTAAGTCTGTATTTTTTAACAAGATATTGCTAATGATGCTTAAATTTGTATTGAGAAATTTGTCTCGTGCTTTAATTATATTTGATAAACTTTAAAGGCCAACTGATTGATGAGCAGTTTGATACATATTTAAGTGAACGTTTTTAAAAGCCGCCTTATGGAATAGACACAACTTAACTCTGGCATATACTCGTATTCCTTCAAATAAAATAGTTCTTGGGCATAATAAAGAGACGATTTTGAATTTGTTAGTTACGTCTGTAAACAAAATTCTGAGTGAAAGTATAGATTTAAAAGGCATTGCTTCGAGTTCCATATGTTTTCGAGAAACAGCAGTAGCCAGGAATCTAAAAGGTTGCAAATTTGAGATATACCTGAGCTCCGGCTGATCGTCTAGAAAATCATTATTTCATTATTGATATAAAAAAACTTGTAAGATAACTATTTGAGAAGTATTTGTCGAATGAAACAAGTAGTTGAACAGAAGTAAATCGCTTCAGTAATCTCGACTTGCGGCCAATCGTTTCGATACGCGTGCCTTGCGCAAGCGCACTTTGATGTCACACACTTATGACTCTGTGAAATATGGATGTGGCCGCGTGTCACTTTGACAACGGTAGTCAACCTGAGCGAATCTAAGGTCGAGTTTCCTATGCAAATTTCTCGTCATTTACTTGATATTTTGCAATGCGCTTTTATAATGACAGCGATAATGTCACTGCGTGTTGGATTGGATTGCGTTTGCAAAACACATGTGTAAGACAAAACGTGTATGTCGCACTACAGAACTATTGTGGTGCACAAGTGTTTCAATAGATTAACCGAAGTGCATTTTACCATGACACATATTATAAATAATGAAATTCAGTTTTCTTTACAAAAAGTTTAATAGCTGTATACATGCGGTGAAGGTTGTATTATTCGCGATATGTATTATTAAAAGTCTCCAGAATACTATCACGCTGTGCCTCTATGTGGGAAAGACAAAGATAATAGATCTCCAAACTTTTATCTTCAAGTACAGAACTTTCACCTCTTCCACATTCTTACATCTCATCCTACACATTCTTCCACTATTCATACTTCTCACTGTATCTTCTTTAAAAATCTGATCTTGATCCAAGCACGTTTTTCTTGGTCTATCTCCTCCATGCACACCCTGCACTTCTAACTTGTAGACTCGTTAGTCATTAATTCTCTCCACATGTACAAAACCATCTAGAAGCGCCTTTTTTATTCTTCTTATTCCTCATTATAAACATACAAGACCCATGTTTCAAATTATGAAATCATTAAACAAGACAAATTTATTTGTTTAGAATTCATTTCCGGTACTATACTGTATTGTATTACAATATAATTTATATGTATACTGTATAACCTGGTAGGTTTATTGTCATGTGGCAATCTATTTTAAGCAGATCTGGAAGATTTTCGTTAGTGAGGCCTTAATTGAAAACCACACTAAAACTCTTTTAAAAAATGTTACCAACGGGAATCGAACCTGTAATTCCGGAGTTAGGTTTTTTCACATACTTATTAAGTTAAAACCCTTAATTAGGAAACAACCGCGACATGCATTATCATTACTTATTAATGTCTGCATTGTTAGCATCAATTTTATCGTTGAAAATTTTAGAAAATTGCATTCTTCTTTTGAATATACTCGTATATGCATCCACCACGTATGTTATATACATGTATTTATGTGGATAAAAGCAGCAAAACTCAACCTCAAAATGAATATGATGTGATGGTACAAAAGTACTCGTATATTCTCTCGTTGAAAAAATTACCTTATGTCTCTAATTTTTCGACTATTTAAATTTTAATATTATTAATGTATCCTATATTTGGTAAATTTGTAATGTCTTCCCTTATAAACTTACGATACATTAAAGAAGTACTTAATGTTTGTAGAACAAATCCCAGCATACTTTAAAAAGTAAATATTTTAATTTGTGTAAAATTAAAAAAAAAATTGCATTTCATGTCACGATTAACGAAATCAGTTTTGTCCTTCAGTTTGAAGAAATAAGAAATGGTTAATTTCCGGGGCATAATCGTAAGACTCTTAACTTCTATGTGGGGGGTTTCAGTTCGACTCCCAATGGTTCTGGAAAATCTAAGGTATCTGGAACCCAAAAGAATCCCAGTGTGGTAATAGAGTTCGTCTGGTAACAATAATGGCACGCGCTAGATGTGTGGGAGTGTTGCTATCTATTCACGTGCCATAGTATTGTAAAAACGTGCAATAACGAACTAAGAGTTCCATGCCTAGTCTGCAAACATTTTTTATTTGTTTTTAATTAAGTTATTTTGAAAATAAACGTTTCATGTAGGGCGTGTGACAAAATCAATTCTGATGTCATTTTAAGTTCACTTTTAGGACCGATGACAATGGCTGAGCGAGTATCAGCGGGGCTTGAAAGAGTATAACAGGAAAATCGAGCAATTTGTGTAGATACCGAGACCGTTTTCCCGCCAACTGGTGTATAACGGCCGTTACACGTAAATGCTTCGTTGCGCCGCGCGAGGACACAACGTCGCTAGTCGTTACGGATTATATTTTGGTCGTCTGTCCACTATACAGTATTATCGTCTCTGGGCTAGCGAAAACTTTCTTATCACTGATTATCTAAGATTTAAAATAAATAATAAAATATGTTTTGTACGAACAATCGAATTGGAGCATCGTGAATTCTTTGAACATCAAGGTCTCATTATATTTACATATTTTACACTTCCGCTGTAGAAATGATTCCTTAATTTTATTTTAAGATAGTTTGGGCTTGTGGAGGCAATGAATGACATAATGATTAATCAAGTATACAGGTTATAAGTGGAAGGTGTGCAGAGAAGAGATAAACCGAGAAAAGTGTGACTGGTTGAAGTGGAGAAGATTTTGAAATGTAATGTTTGAGATGTACCAATATAGAGGAAGCAAAGTTTTGCGCTTTGTAGAAAAGTATGAAGATCTGTTATCACTACTTACCCCGCAAAGGATACACCGTGATGATTTGTATATAGTTTGCTCATCTGAAGTGTCGTTAAGTCACCGTACCTGTTCAACTAAATATCTCGGCATGTAAACTCTACAGAGAAGAGAATTGTGTTTTTCATTGTTTGCTAAAAGTATTGCTTTATTCAAAAGGTCTTTCACTTACTGAGTTAAAACAATGATTTTGGTTATAAAATGAATTTTCAGTACCAAAAAGTTAGGAAGACGCTTTAACGACATAACCAGTTTGAAATTTGTAACTATTAGATTTGGCCTTTTATTTTTATTTGATTTTATCCTTTTCTGTTTTTCCCCTATTATTAAGTCTTCATATAGTTTGCAATATTTTGGTGCATCCGTTCTGTACGTTTTCTCTCATAAAATTTTCAATAAGATAATACTCTTAAGATCTGAACCAATTTATCTTAACGGTACACTTCCAAGGTCACATCTACTGCTTCCAAAATTTTATTAAACTGATAATCATGATTCACCAGAGCAGCGCATTGTTCTGTTGATTTCGCAATATATCACAATGGAAGGCAGTTTTACATCGTTTAGACGCATTTAGTGTAGGTATTAGCAACCTTCTTTACCTTATTCTCATTTTTTGTCAAACGCATTTCTTGTTATAAAAATAACTTTACATTTCTATATTAAATATAAGACACTGAATACAATAAGAGCTAACAATATGGAAATAATCATAAATAGGTTTTTTTTCTAAAACGATTTTTTGCTAATACAATATGTATTTTTATTAAAAGCTTATGTATAACATACATGTTAAAAGTTTAATGAAAATGTACGAGAAATCTAACGAACTTTCATAATCTGTGTACTAATTTTGAAAAAAATGTATACATATAGTTTAATGGCGTATATTTGCATAACAATTTATTAAAAATAATCGTTAAACGTTAAAAGCCAATAATGTGTTCGAAAAATATAAAAAAAAGTAAACAATTTATCCTTTAATACGATATAATTTAAGTTTAAACGCAAACGCTTTTTAAGTATAATTTGCGAATCACCAAAATTATAATATCTTTGCAATTTGCAATATTCTATTGTTTCACTCAATATACTCGTATATCATTTTATTTTAGTTCGAAAACCACTTGTTTCTACGCCCTGTTTTCCAGCATTATGAAACTTATTGTAGAGCCACTTAAACAGTATGCTCACCTTCCCATAAAGATGTTTGTTCACTCTGCTTGCTTTTTATGGTATTTAATTTGAGATTCCATCGCGATGGTATCCGATTGATAAGGGATTGTTTTATGTTCACTCTTATTCTCGTTTTAAGTATCGAGAACATGTTGAGAGTCCATACTTGTTTGTAACATGACCACGTTATATATTATCATAATATTCATCGTTTCGAATTTAAACGTAGGTATATATTATAATTTCTGCTTTCGTCTGGAATTTTGTCCTCAAGCCGACGTATTAGTATTTTAACGATTAAACGTACAGGTACAGTATGGTGGAGTTTTGACGTTAGAAATTGTATAACAAATTTTAAACATTTCAATAATATATACTCGTATTTTTGTTTAATACAAACTCTTGTTTTTTTGTAAAACTATACAAAAAATATAATATAGTGTCAGTAAATATAAAAATAATGAAAAATGAAAAAGAATATCAGGTGAATGGTGCCCGCAGTAAAGATAGATCAAAGAACACGTTGAACTACAATAAGTTAATCAGGTTTTCATACAAAATAATATTTTCTACGAGAGGTATATAGTATATGGTATATACTCGTATATTAATGTGTTTGTTAGATATACGATTATGGAGTGTTTCTCTTCTGCTTACGCTACAGAATCTTCTCTTCTGTTTCTGATAATGCTACCAAATATATAAATATATGGTGTGATATATCTTATCTGAGTTAATATTGTATCTGAGTTTGTATTATACAAATAAAAAAAAACACTAAAAAAAGTCCAAACCGAGTTATATAACTTGGAACCATTGCCCGAAATCACCCAAGAAAGACTCGCCTGAAGGGCTACCGAATCATCGTTGGAACTAGCTTCTGGTTATCTTCTGTAAATATTTTTATTTCTTTTGAAACAAATTTAATTTATGACCCGAAATAATAGAAAATATTTATATTCATCGCTCATTTTTATTTGAAAATGTGCATTCTAAAAACTATTTTTTTCTATTGTGTTTCAAACATATAATTAATTCAATTAACGTTTTAAATTTTAACAATATTGTGTCAAGGTCAATCAATAGATGAAAAAATAATTTCCGAACCTGATAGATTTATTCTCCTCGGTGTGAATAGTTCTCAATATAAAAAAAAATAACAAAACGCTTTTAATAATGAATAACAACAATTCATAATATTTAAACAATTTAACCCAAATTGTCCGTAATCAAAGAGAATCAGTAAGCAATTCACTATGAACAATGTGTGAACCGTCCGCCAGTCCTTGAAAACTGCGGTAAAGAACATAGATAATATCTCATTGTGTTGCGTAGGTAAAGATTAACATTGTAGAAGAAACAGACAATCTAGAGCAGAAAATAGTTGAGTGTGGCCAACAGAGCAAATGCAGGAAATGGGGTTGTGTAACCGTCCTGCTCCGAAGAGCCTGAAATCGAAAATGGAAACGGTTCAGAGACTCTGTGAGTCACTCTCTGCTATTGGTTTGGTTCTAGTTAGCCGTTAATTGTCGGTCATTTGTTAATCTTGGATTTTTCGCGTTTGAAAGAACAATCTGTTGTTTGTCATAGTGCACCATATGTATCTATGTCAATTGAGAAATTTATTGTGTCAATTCGACCAGAGTAAACACAACATGAAATATTTCTAATAATATTTGTATCAGCTAACATTATACAATAGCTGGAATAAACCGTTACGAATTTCACTTTGAATCATAATCATAAGTAATTTCAAAGATGTTTCCCTTACGAACTATAACTTCCTTTGACATTTTCATCCAGTAAATTCTTAAATGAATATTCTTAAATCACTTTCAGAGGAAAAACCAAGATATTTTGTTGTTTTTTTTTGGATTTGATTTGATTAACCAAAATATGTCAAGTTATCAAAATGATGATACAAGTTGGTCATCTTAAAACAACAAATACTTTTATAATTATTAATTTAATATAATATAAGAAAATCCATTTTTTTGTTTAAATTTCATTAAAATATATTCAAATATCTCTAATTAAATAATTTTAATTCTAAATCGATTCAATGTAATTTATGATAAACGACGATCTTAGTAGTGACCTAGTTGGCTAGACGCTGGTCGAACTACAACCTGCCATTTTTTAAATATCATTGGTAATCTAATCCGGGTGTTTCAAGTTCGATTCCTGATAGTATCAAAAAAAAATTTATAAAAAAGGGCACCAGTCTTGAGTTTGGCAGCAATACATTCATGCGCTAGAAATGTGGAAGTTTTGCCTGTCGACGTGCGGTAGTATTACATATACGTACAAAAGTGAACTATTGTAATTTATTTTTATCAAACACTGTTTATTCCACTTTTTTTGTGACGGTATAACCCTACCGGTTTCCAGGCTTTCACCTCATCTTCAGGGGAGTGCAAACAAGACTATGGTTTACTTGTCCCCTCCAGTAGTTAGTTCTTAACCCGATTACTGGAGCCAAAGACAATAATGTCTCCCGACCACGCTCTTCAATATGCCCGTACGGTGAATTCATACATGTTGTGAGGTATAACGTGAATTAATGAATAATATTGTAAAAAAAAGAACAAATATTTTTATGGGTTAAATAGTGTTTCGTATATTAATTTTTTTTCATAATCTATAAAGATGTAGGTCTCTTTTTGAAACAAAAATAATTAGATACATAAATATTCACGATAAAACATTAAAAAAATACACAAAATAAATATTTGAATAAGTATTTACATTATTTTTTGTTTAAATTTATTGTTTCTTTTCTTCAGTTTTAAGATCATTAATCGATACGCGATTGGTTAATCAATTCATTTTTATCAATTAGAAACTCCATAAAATATGCACTAAGACTCATTTAAATTTTGGTGAAAATTGGGTTATGGATATTTGATTTAAATTCAAATTAAAGTTTCTTGGGTCAATAAGCACGGTGTGCAAATGAGCTAAAGTTTTGTAAATATTTGCTCAATTATTTAACAAGTGTAAGAAACGAAACGTGAGCTCATTTGTCAAGAATTTTTAGTTTGGTTAGTAACAATAATTATCAAGAACGAACAAATAGAAAACGAATAAAAAGTCTCAGACGGATGTCCGTAATAGGATGGTTCAATTTTAATAAAATTACAATAAGAGAAATATTTTATTCCTATGTATCAAAAGAAAAGCTTATATTTTAACGCCAACCTTGGAAGGAGCTAGAAAAAGTAAAATTGGAATAGAAAACTTTGTTATGGCAAGTCTAAAAAATATATGGATTAATTAATATATATTAAGAAGAACTTAAATTCGTCTATACATATAATATAATAGTTAAATCTTTATTCTCAATGACACTGTATGAATTGGAAACGATGACGGTGAGAAAGAAGGAAAGAAACATGAAAGATGTCTTCGAGATGTGATGTCGGAGGCTAATGCTGAGTATCCCATGAGTCGCAAGGCGCACTAATGTTTCTATCATCCAAGAATTAGATATTACCGGAATACTTTAAGTAACATGCAGGAAAATTATTTTAACACACTTTGGGTATATTGCCAATGAGGAAAGTGTCCTACGAGATGGACGGACCAATTAAAGGAGTTAGTAAGATCATCTTTGAACATTGTATTTAACGTGACCTGGAACGGAATGATTGGAGACATATGGTACACCAAGTTCTTGAGGACCCCGATGCTCGGCAATGAACATTCGATGAAGAAGTAAAAATATATATATTCTTTTGAACTCATATTTATTGGTCGATTCTATAACTATCCTCATTCTATAACTATCAACAGAAACCCATATTTTGATAAGTGGGCCATGGAAGGCGGATCCGACAATTAAAAAAAATATTTTGAACGATTGGACAATGCGAAATAATATCCGTTCGAGTGTCATGTTGTATCTTGTCCAGCTGGCGCAGGTCTCGGTCCATTAGGTCGCCCGGCCAGGCCAGTATAGCGGGGCAGGTCTTAAGCATTGCTAAATAAAATTCGTCTGTAGACCTCGCAATCTATTGTGTTATTTTCAACTAAAAGGTTGATAGATTATACAGATTTTTTTAATACCATTACCGATTTAGGGTTAAAAGTTTATGAAATAACTAAGCAAATATTATATATGAACATCAGACTTAGGTAAAAGTGTACGGTATTAGTTATTAACTTCTGATAAGTGTGTAATAACATTTTATACCGTTTTGTTATACCTATAACATTTTAACCCAAATTTTCTATAAGATTGTTTTGTAGAGATTTTTTTGTTTTTAATAATTCGGACAAAAAATATAATATATTTTTTTAATAATTTATTATTAAAATATATTTTATTTTAATTAAATGAAGGTCAAAAAACCATGTCGTTTTGTGTTTTATTAAATGTTTGTTGTATACAGTGCGAATTGGCGGGTGTGAATTCAAACCGACGGGTAATCTTTTCCAATTAATCAGCAAGGTGTTAAATATATTTTAAGAAAAAAACAGACTAGAACCCTTTTTTTTTTTAAATCTGGGTACCAACGGGTATCGAATCCATAAGCATTTACTTAGAATACAGACATCACATCAACAGAGCTACGGAGGCTGGACAATGTAAGTAGGAAATAGATACATATATGTTACCTATAAATTACTAGCTTACATAGAAAACATAGAGATTTTTAATCCTCTGTATGGATTTTTAATCCTCCAGCACTAGAAGGTACGAGGCTGAAAGAAGAACTGGAATGGCGAAGAATGGGATTTCAAAGCTGGAAAATATATTGATTAGTAGAACCATCACCATCACCATCACCATCATGACGAAAATACGAGTACATCTACTTAAGTCTTTTGTTTACGTAACATTCATGGAAGGCATGAAGACATAGACGTAAAATAGATGTATTTGAAATGTAGTGTTGAAGAAGAATGTTACGAATTCCGTGAATGGCAAGGTGAGCTAATGCCTCAATTCTCGAAGAACTGAGTTACCGACAGATTATTGATAATATGCCTGCGATGAGTCCTCCGAACTTTGAACACATTGCTCGTGACCAAAAGGAAAATTTGGAGAGGTTTGTGGGCACTGTAACCAAAGAAGGACGACGCACAAGAAGAAGAGCCTCAATGCGTTGGACTAATCAACTGAGAGATGCAATAGCTATCATGGAAGTCATATTGCTCAGTAATGAACTACACAATACGATGATGTTGAAAATTCTGAATTAAAGATTTCTTAAAGCTCGATTAAACATTAAATGTACTCTACATACTGATTTTTTCTTCATTCGTGTAGTACCCATCAAAATATTCGAATTAGTTATTCGGACATATCAAACAACCTTTTTACACTCAGTAATCGAATGTTAGAATTTCAAAACACTGGAGTAGTCGCAGAAATCGTGGTTCGTCATTGCACGTGTTGGTAACACTATCACACATCAAGGGATAATACTCACACACGTGCTTGGTGCGTGCACGTATTGTTACCAAACAAATTCTAAAATACATATCTGTGTAGTAATTTCTGCCAACCAATGGTTTTTTATATCCCGCTTTGTCATACGACAAACAATACTTACAAACAAGACACTTTGATTTAAAATAATTAGTACCGATACATTGATTACACAATAAATTATAATAATTTGGTATAGAAATATAATAATTAGAAGAAAATGAGGAATAAAATAAACTATTCAATTACAATATTCCTTAACAGGTGCATCTAATATCTGCATCCGTGCCAAATTCTCGAAATGATCGTTGTTTGTTATTGGCGTTTTTGTAACCGACCTATCGTAACGAAACGGACCATTTCCGTTACGAAATGCGAATAATTTCACTTTTGAACTCGTACCCATTGCCGAAAAATGTAACTCTGAACGACTGGCGATCATTATACGAGTAGTTGTACCTGATATACTGTTTGGGTGACCATACTTTAAATTATTATGTTCGATTTTGTAAAAATACATTTGTAAAAATATGTTTATGAAATAAAGTTTATGTTTTATCCTGCCTAACATATATGATTTCCGTGTACTGTTTTCAAGGAAGATTTAAAATTATTGGCATAAGAAAGATAAAAGTAAGATTAATCCAGTGACTTTGGTTTCAATATCCGAAACAAAGAAAAAAAAGTACCCGGATAAAGGAAAAAGGGTTCTCTAGTTTTTTTTTTTTTTTTTGTAAAAATACTCGTTTGGGTTTGTTTGGTTTCAATTCTTGATGTGTGCGAGTGCTATTAAATCTTCATGTGTGGTAGGTAGTATTGCCAACATATGCTATGACTAAATGCGAGTTCCATGCATACTTCAGTGGCTTTCAAATCCACAGGGTTGATTAATGGGACTGTAAATAAAGTTGTCTCCGGGTTACACTCTTCAATATACCCGTCCGCAACGTCAATTCAAATATGTTAAACGGTACCATATAAGGAAATTTAAAAAATTACAATGGTGGTACGAAAGGAACATTCGAATTCTCAGCCTAATGTTGGAGCAAGTGAAGTATCGGACTATGGATCGACCGAGATGGATGTGTTTTATGGCATCCATGTATTCCTGACGGAACATACAGTGATGATGATGGTGACTTAAAAGTTTTGTCACCTAAAAGATGAGGTTCTATTTTCAGAGATTAAATTTTTTATTCAATAATTACGTTATTTTTTTTAAATGAATATTTAACATTTATACCAGAAGGTGTTCTACATTTAAATTTTAATTAACCAGTCTACAAAGTTTAAGGCGGATTTCAAAGTATCATAAAAATGAAATTATTTTCTAATGTCAAGAGGATATTTTATTAAATAATATTATTTTACAAATTATTAATTCGTTTCAAATAATTAAGAACCTCTTTTCTGTATATTTTTAACAATAGAAACGTTTTAACGTTAGAACTTAGAACTTCTTCAATTAACATACGAGTAGACTATGGAAAACCATATGCTAGAAGGCAGAATAAAGAATGAGGACATTAGGAAGGAATGCGTATTGAAAGAAGATGGATTGCTTAAGGTGAGGAAAAGAGTATGGAGATGGTTTTAACACGGAGAAAGAATGAACGATGAAAGATTTACAATAATATCTTTATGAGTAGTATAGAAGATACTGGAACTGACGGAAGACCTTGAAAAACCTGGCACGACCAAATTATGAAACAGGGAAGAGTGAAAAACTTGTATAATAGGAGGCATATCAGTGTGAAAAAGACAAAATATACGAGTATGTACCATGATAGAATGCAGTGGAGATTTGTTCTTCCTCCCTATCCTAATAGAATCATGGAGCGAAGGTGATAAAATTTGTTTTAATTTAAAGTTCGCTCTAATTTAAAAAGTTTTTTTCAATCCCAAGAGAATGGTAGAAGTAATGAATTTAAACGTTGAACATTTATAAATATTAAAAAAATAATCTTTTGCTTTAATCTTACAAATTGATTAGATAACTCTTGGATCTCTAACGAGAGGGATGGATTTTTATAAATCTTTAAAGATCGCATCAAGAGATCACGTAAACCAATATTTAAGTAAAATATTATCAACAATCTTCATGACATGCGATTCTTGGAAATATTGATAAATGATTTAAGTTTAAAGATTACAGAGTCCTTTGAATCTCTCCATACACTTAGTTTCTTGATTGGTTATGTTCGGATCGTACGTTCATTTTATTAAGTATTTCGTTTTTCTAAAGAACATCGTTTTTATCATGATTCGATTTTAACAAGCGTTCGTTTTTTTATTTATATTGTTTTATTGAATTGAAAAATATATATCTTCAAAAGTGATCGGTAATTTGTTATGTGAGTTCAAATTTCACAAACGATTTATTGATTGTCTATGATATTTGGAAACTTAAGGAAAATGTGTTTGAATATAATCACGGTTCAAAGACTAATAACACAGATATTTTTGTGACAACCATTATTAATATTCGTAATTTATTCTTTTGGTACATCAAATATCTAGTTACATGAAATTTTCACCGAATTTATATTATATGTTATATCGTCGGGTTTCTGGCACAAATTAGTAAATGCAAAATTTCGAAAAAATAAAAATATTTTTTGGTAACTATCAAATGAGGAACATGTTTTTTCTGGTAAAAAAAATTGAAGTTTATTTGTAACTGGGGGTACTATTTTCATACAATGAAAAATATGGAAGTTCCTAGATACATATATAACGTATTTGAATAATTTTCAACTTATAAATATGATTATTTAAGAAACAGTTAAATGTTAGTTACCAATTTGTGCCAGAAACCCGATAATATACTACGTTATAATGTTTTGCTTTATGAATAATTTTATGACATACTTTCATATCATTACGCTTTTTCTCTGTTGGGGTATGCAGAAATAATGGAGTGCCAAATTTACCATTCCCGATATACTTTACCTCATCCACCTTCTCATCTTTTTTTTTTTTTTTTTTTAACCTGGCGAGTTTATTGCCATGTGGCAATCTCTTCCAGCCAACCAGAAATATGTTTTATAGGCCCTAAGTGTTAACCAGACTTGAATCCTATTTTAAAAAAATCTGGGTTCCAGCGGGGATCGAACCCGCAACCTCCGGATCGGCAAACAAGTGTCTTACCACCAGGCCACGGAGGTCGTCTTTGTTTTTTTTTTTTTTTTCATCTTCTGTTTCTTTGACTCGTTAACTGTCATTGTTTTAAAATTTTAATCAACTTGCATAACCATACTTTTTCTCAGTTATCCTTTACCACGACTCTATTCATTAAACATGTTCACAAGCCACTTCAAACATGTTATTCAATGGTATTTAATACAGTAGTTTTAAGCTGATATTCATCTGTAATAATAATATTTCTTATTCTGTCTTACGTCGTCAAAGGTAAAGAAGCCTTATCTACTAAACTTAGAAATTAATGTTAACTGTGACTTGTTCTATTGCAAATAACTTTTTTTACTTACTTTGCATCCTTCACATGTGAATGCGCCGAAATGAAATCCTGCTGCAGGCTCCCCACAAACTTTACACTGTTGGTTCATCTGAAAAATAATAAGAACAATAAATCAAATCATTGAAATTATACAAGGTAAATCAAATAAAACCCAATTGGAGAGTGCACATTAGGTTTGACTTGGAGACGATCTTCCTAGTTTAATCAGATGAATGGTTGAATTAAAATAGGCACTAAGTACCAAAAAAAAAAACAAAAAAAAACTAAGTATGCAGTTTCATTATATATGACACATAGAACGAAACTGCATACTTAGTTTTTTTTTTTGGTACTTAGTGCCTATTTTAATTCAACCATTCAGATATCCTTTCTTATATATTCCATTGTATAATGCTTTCGCTGTATACAATACAACCTGGTGGTCTTATTACCATGTTGTCTCACCTTACAAATCAGAAAGACGTCTTGAGGCCTAAATGAAAACCAGAAAGAAACCATTTTTAAAAATCTTTATTCCAAAGAGAATTGAACGCGACCTCCGGGTTGGTAGACAGGCGTTTTGCCAACTAGGCTACGGCGGTCAGTTTATAAACGAACTTATTAACTATTTTTCGATATTTTTCTGTTAAACAAAAATAAAATTTTCTTTAGAATATTTAAGACACTGTCCAGAAAACAGTACATACATATTATTTAAAAGAAAAGCTGGTTTACATATAAGAAGAAATTACAACAAATAAATTGATCTGCATATGATGTATAAACATTATAAAGAGTTAAAATTAAATAATTGAAAAATATAAGCACCTTATGAAAAAACTGGCAACGATGAAGTGATAACTATTCACGGGGGCCAATAGTCTGGTGGAATGTGGACTTAGTATTTATTACTGACATTCCAATTTTTTAAATCATATTTTTTTAACACGACTCCATTCAAATGTATTTAATGCACAATGTGCTGCCTTTTATTAAATTTAAAATCCACAATAAAAAGAGGTCAAAAAAGCAGGTATGCTTATAATGACCGGTCACTGAACGGTGCCAGTAAAGGACAATTGTTAATTTCTAACTATTTAAATGTTCTTACAAAACTGCAATCGTTTTTAAAAAAAACACCATATTCTGAATAAATTTTTTTCCCTTAAAAAAGTTTTTACCTGACAGCTTTTTTTATCGTTCATGCATTAAATGTTTTATAATATTAATTAATATATTTGATGTATAAAAAGGCCAACGAAATACTGACATAAATTTCTATATTTTGTCTTTAATTCAGAAGATGAATTAAAAAAAAGTATTTTTAACTTCATTTTTATTCGTTTAAATTATATATGATCTATTTTATATCACAGAGTATACCACAATTTGAAAGTTTGAGTTTGATAGGTGAATTATATAAATAATGGTGTCTTAATGATTCAAGGTATTATTTATTAAAATACATATTTCTCTCTCCTTAACAAAGTTGATCGTCAGACAGCATCTTAAGTAATGGGAGCATCATCTAAGGAGAGATGGATTGAGTCATAAATATTTAGGTTTTGATAAAAAGCCTCGATTTGAATAATTATGGGAAACTCAACAGGGATTATAGGAATGCATGCCATAGCAACATTTCATTAAACTACTACACGTATACTTGATACATATTGGCAGTAGAGGGATGATGAAAAAATAAAGAAACTGATATATATTATAGTACTCGTATATTGAAATGTAAATACAATGTTGAAATTTTGAACCATCAATTAACATTTAGAAGAGAAAAATTATATCAACAATTTTTTTCCGTATTATTTGGTATAAAAAATATTTATCGTGTTTTTTTCAATGTGTAAGTTGTATAACATAAACATTTTGAATGCTACGCTCATTTATTTTAAATCGACACATTCATATTTTATGACAATTTCTTATCTAACTCCATTAATATGCGTGCTTTAAAAGTTTTTATCAAATACATTATTTATTTAAAATATCTTGTAGACATTTCTTGTTTGTGATAAAATTACATATCGATCATATCTGTTAAGTAATATTATTTATAACCAAGTGACATAAATAGAAGCTTAATTAAAGTTATACTTTTGTTTTATATTTGAAATATAATAATGTCACTATTAAAATCACCAAATAACAAATTCTTGAAGAAATGTTTAAATTGAACTATAATATTTAAAGGGTAAGGATAGTATTAAAAAACAATCAATATTTATTTTTTGTTTTTGATAAAATGACACTTGAATAGTAGTAATAATGTTATTTGAAATTAAGTATAAAAAAGGAGCTTTATCGAAGATCAAGAAAATGTTTTTATTAAATACTCGTGTAAATAAATTTCCCAATTGTTAAATTATAATGATTCGAATAAGTGTTCATATTTAAAAATATATGCGTTCCTATGTTGTTCATGTATCAAAATATGTGTTCATATTGAATATAAGTGTTCATATTTGTTACTTTAAAATTCTAAGTGCTCCTACGTGGTTCATGACTCAAAATATAAGTGTTCATATTTGTTTATTTAATAATATAAGTGTTGTTTAATTCAATCTCCTCCTTAACCATTTTGATGGTTAGACAGAAACTTTATTAATGGGAGCATTATTAAAGTTGAGATGGATTGAGATCTCCCCTTTGAAGTAAAATCGGTATTTTGATAATTTGCTAAAATGCAATTAGACTTTGTTAAATAATTTTTAATATATTTGAAGTATTTATTAACATAATTATTTATTTTACAAAAATTAAATTCGAACTTTTGAAATAAAATTTAACCTCCTGTTTGAGAGATTTAAGCTTTTCAAACCAAAGTTTGCATTATTAAGCTTGCTAAAATACGAATACCCTTCAAATGCTAGATGCAATGTTGGCAAGCCTGTAATTGTGAAGATATGATGAATGTTGCGCAGCCTCCTTTGCTTAGTGAGTGATCATTATGAAAAACTCAAAAACTCTAGCTAACGCGGTGATGCGAAATAGTGGATTATGATATTTTCTATGGATTTTGAGAAATATTTTTTGCTTTAAATACATAAATAAGTATATGTATCAATAATTATACAATAGTTTATGTGAAAAATTAAGAAGGTGTTCCTAAAATTGTAGTTACAAAATAAAAAATGTTCTTTACACATTGTCGATGTGTAAAGTACATTTTTTATTGTTACTCTATGGGACTTAAGAGACCGACGTGGGATATTTATTAGATATTTGACTGGAGTTATGAGGAGAAATATGGTGGTAGAGAGAAAAAGATAGAAATTTTACTTACATTATTTTATTAATATACATATACGTCACATATTAACATACTTATACGTTTATATGTTACACGTGTTTATATGTACATACAAATATTCTAAAGGGTACTCAAATATAAAAACAATATAGAACAAATACAAAAAAAATCCTCAGATATCTATGGTACAGAACAAAGGGCGATTACCCAAAATATGCTCACCATGCCGAACTTCTCACGGTGTGTAACTATAGAAGCCTTGAAACAAGAAGGCAAGAATCCATTGCGATATTCCTAATAAAGGTTTTCCAAGGTTCCTTTAACTGTCCCGCGATTCTAGAAGCACTAAGTTTATATGTACCCAATAAATATAGCCGTGCAAGGAATCGCCCTCTGTTCTACATACCAACTTACAGGACGAATATCATGGCTAAACACTCAGTCCCGCGTGGTATAGAGATTGAACCAACTGAATGACACTGTTGATATATTCTCGGTACCGACTAGCAGCATGAGAAGAATCCTGGCTGATATTATTCTCAACGAATAAGCTAACTCTAGAAGCAGACCCTCTGTGTAACAGGATAAATCCGTGCAAAGTGGATAAAAAAAAAAAAAAAAAGTACATCATGATTTGCACATAATAAAACGTACAAACGCTTTTTGCGTTATAGTTTGTGTAAAATGATTTTTATTCAAGAAAAAATAAAAATATTATTACAGTGGCGTATTAAAGGTTTCAGCTTTAACTTTATGAAACTCCATATTATAAAATTTTAAGATAAATTACTTATGGTAACTAGTACTATGTCATTAATTTCATTTATCTAGTCGGCACATGTTCCTACCTCCTATCTCGAGATTAAATTTAGGCGAAATATGAGGTAGAAAACGTGTTGCGGTGATTATTGTAATTAGTGGACTAACAAATACATTTATTACTTAATGATTCATGACAGTTTCTTGAAATTTAGACAATTTTTTGTTGAAAATATATTTTAGGTTAATATTTCAAATATAAAATATCGACTATTCTTGCTTATTGGTAATTATTGATATTCGTGCAAAGAGTGAAAATATTACTAGATTTAATAGAACTAAACTGGAGGTCGAAACAGGTGTCTTGGTAATGAAATAAGAAAATTATACTAAATTAAGAAAAAAATCGTTTCTTTGACTTGTCCGCTATTTTAATACACTCCCACAAAATATTATCAATACGTTTTATTTTTGCAATTTCGTATCGATATTTTGATTTCACCACAGCGCGATGATTACAGAAAGTACAGTCGCAGTCATAATGAATACATCATCTCAGTGCGCTTTGATGGTTGACGTTGACTAATCTGGTTCGATTGTTGAATGGGATTTCTCGGAACTATCCTCGTCTTTAGAGATGTGGACCGGGGAACAGCATCAATGGCCATCACGCTGATTGCTGCACTGCTACCGACATGCTCAGATCACTGTTTGTATCTACCATTAAACAGAGGTCTTCAATCTAGAAGTAATTTTTACTTGATTTTATTTAAAGATATATATATATATATATATATATATATATATATATATATATATATATATATATATATATATATATATATATATATATATATATATATATATATATATATATATATATATATATATATATATATATATATATATATATATATATATATATATATATATATATATATATATATATATATATATATATATATATATATATATATATATCATCATCATCATCATCATCATTGTCAACCAGGGTCGATCCACTGCTGGATGAAGGTCTCCCCAAGTTGACTCCAAACAGTTCGGTCCTTTGCTCGCCGATGCCACGTGATGCTGCTATGCTTCCTGATTTCGTCCATCCAGCGTACCTTCGGTCTTCTTCTAGGCCTCTTTATGCCTCTTGGATACCATTGGATTATTTCGGATGTCCATCGGGAGTCTGACATTCTGGCTACATGTCCGGCCCATTGCCACTTCATTCTTTTGCACACCTTTATATATATATATATATATATATATATATATATATATATATATATATATATATATATATATATATATATATATATATATATATATATATATATATATATATATATATATATATATATATATATATATTGTATATATATAAATAAATTACTTAGTTTTTTCATTTTATTGTTAACGAATACAAAATATTTTAGTTTCGTTTGTTTATTTCATATAACTGAATTATCAATAAAAATTTGAAATGGATTTACGAAACAGGCCAATTTTACATGAAATAAATCCTGGAGGTGTTTAATTTAATATAAATACATGTTGATGTATTTTTTAAGAGTTCCGTCAAATGTTATTTCAAAAATCTTCGACTAAGGTTATAATTCACAACAGTATTTTAGTACCAGCTTTGCAGTGCGGGAGTCAAACGTGGACGTGGGAAAATATGGAAAAGAACCGAATAAATGCTGTTAAAATGCGTACACTGAGAATAATACATGAGGTGACAATGTATGAAAGAATACGGAATGATTGGATTAGGGATGAATGTAAACATAAGGCTGATGTGTTTAGTAAGATGAGAAACGGCACATCGAAATGGTTTGATCATGTAGAATGAATAATTGAAGAACGGCTTAAAAACAAATGTAACCATCAAATGTGAGTAGAAGTAGAAAACGTGGTAGAGGAAGACCAAGGAAAATGTGGTAGGACTCAGTGAATGATATTATGATATAAGAAAACGTAGAGAGTCAAACAGATCGTAGGAGTTGCATGAGTGTGGAAGAGGCGAAGGATGTGTGTCAAGATAGGAAAGTGCGACGCTCTGTCCTCTCACTATCCCTACAGGGATATGGCGGGATGGTATGTATGTACCATATGTGTGTATGATTTCTAATCTAAAAAATACACAATTTGTAACAAGTATTTACTATAACGTCAGATGGTGTAACTCATTATTCTTATTTATGATATGATTGTATTTATTATATTTTAACATATAACGACAATAAAATAAAATAATTCAAAGTTTTGGAAATTTTAAAATTTCAATTATTAGTTAAATAAATTTTGAAAAAATTAATTTAATATTAAAATAAAAAAGATTCAAAACTTCTGTTACAAACCACACAGGTTGCTCTCTGTCACTTTCACACTTATCACATTTTGCACTAGGAAAAGAGTGAAAAGGAAGAAACTGAACAGTTAATTCATATGACCCCATGCATTACATCATTCAAATGACAGAGGGATTTCATAAAGAGATCAGCGGATGAAGTTTCATTTAATATTGCCGATGATTGTACAGAAGATGGCAAAATGCATATAAAGATTCTATTTGAAATCTGAAATAAGCAAATCGATTTATATATTTCAACCGAGTAATGAAAATGACTAAGTAGCTTTGTGTGGATGAATTGCTTGCCTGATTTCAAACGAACCAGTTGTAATTTAATGATGACTCTATGACTCTTAAAACATGTATGTCATTAATATATTGTAATTAAACAAATACGAGAACTTCTAAAAGCATAAAATGTAAAATTCGATCAAACAAAAAGTCGATGATATATTTCAAAAATACGAGAAGGTGCCGTAAATCAAAGTTTAAAATGTTGATAAATTGAGACTTCCTCAAATAAGTTTAAAAAAAAAAACAAAATTGATTTGTTTATATAATACGATATGATGACTACTTGAATTACTGTTTTATGTAGCTTCATAAGATAAAACGAGCTGATCGTAAGTTTTGTATGAGTTTTACTATACAAACTAACGAATCTAAATACGAGTACAAAGACAGTTCCAATCGTTTATAGACCTCCAATTGTTTATTTTATTAAATTAACAATTTCATATATTAAGTTTGGACCAAAAGATCTTTAATGGGCTAGTTTTTGTATTCCTTTTAGATAAAAACGTAAATTTGATTAAACATAAAAAAATAATATTACTTTGTTATAATATCGATTTTTGATTAAAATTTTCTTTTTTTGGTCATGAAAACATTTGGTCATGAAAAAAAGCTTTTTTCGAAATGGGTGCCGCGTTTGCTCACAATGGAACAGAAACAACAACGCATCAATGATTTAGAGCGCTGTTTGGCACTGTTTACGCCAAATAAACAGAATTTTTTGCATCGGTATGTGACAATGGATGAAACTTGGATCTACCACTATACTCCGGAATCGAATCGGTAGTCATCTGAGTGGAGAGCAGCCGGTGAAAGTCGTCCGAAGCTAGCAAAAACTCAACAGTCGGCCGGTAAGGATATGGCCTCCGTATTTTGGGATGCGCATGGTATAATATTCATCGATTACCTTGAAAAGGGAAAAGCTATCAATAGCAAATATTATATAGCGTTTGAAGGCAGAAATTGCAAAAAAACCGTCCCATATGAAGAAGAAAAAAGTTCTCTTTCATCAGCACAATGCACTGTGTCACAAGTCGATGGTAACAATGGCCAAATTGCATGAGTTGAACTTCGAATTGCTTCCGCACCCAATGTATTCTCCAGATTTGCCCCCCAGCGGCTATTGCCTGTTCGCAGATCTCAAAAAGATGCTCCAGGGAAAGAGATTTGGCTCCAATGAAGAAGTGATTGCCGAAACTAACGTCTATTTTGAAACCAAAGATAAATCGTTCTACACGGCTGGCATAGAAAAGTTAGGAAAGCGTTGGAATGAATGTAACGCTCTTGAAGGAGACTATGTCGATGAATAAAGAAGAATTTTGGCAAACAAATGTTGTTTTAGTAGTTAGTCCCGGGACTTATTGATCGATGTGTTATGTATTTTATGGTAAATTACCATTATAAATCATCGATAGTTAAATAAATATGAAAAGTTTATGAATTCCATTAATTAATTTCGTTTCATTTTATCACCAAGTTAAACTATTTAATTTGGAAAAATAATTCAAACTATTAATGAGAAATGAAAATAAATGTATTAAATGTTTATGCAAATAATACCAATAAATATTAAATATTATTTGAAGACAGATATATTATTTCTAAATTACTATAGAATTGTTTTATTGATCTTATAACATCCGTTCCTTTCAACAAAACATTATTGGAAATCTTTAAACCGTATTTAATTTTGTACTGTCAAATGTTTGTACACTCGTACTTTATTATTAATTTAAAGAATGTAAAATAAAATATATTTCTTGAAAATTTTGAAGCGGCTAATCTTCACATTTTTATCACTTATTAATGTACATGTACAAAACTATAAGTAGACATTTATTAATGTTTTAGTATAAAAATAAACGTTTCTTAAAACAAAAGAGATCTATTTAATACAAAATAGCTTTAAATGCTGAGAAATATTCAAGTGTACTCAGTATACCAGTGTAGGTCAGACGAAAGTCTCAAACTAAAGTTTCTGTGCATCTCATTATGACATTGTTACATTTGAATGATATTTTGGAAGTCAGAGAAATTGTAGGAGTTTTATGAGAAGGTGTATAGATGTAGAAGAAGCTAAGTCTGGAGCTCTCCTCTCTGCCTACCTTGACAGGGAAATGACGTGATAGTATGTAACATATATACTCGTATGTAATATTATTTTATTAGAATTATATGTACATGATTATGTACGGAGAGATTTGAAATAACTACCACAGTTTAGCGCACAAATCTTTGAAAGGTGGTTTATTTAGCACTATTAGATTACTTTGTTTTATTTTAACGTATTACATCTACTTCCATGCAATACACATCGAATTGCGAAAATTCATATATTTCAAGGTAAAATTGAATTGATATTCAATCTGTAAATATTATGGGGTGTATCCCATCATACCTTCAGTCCATCGTGCATGGTTTTAATTGTAAGGGTAATCAAAGGTGGAGGAAGATTTTAACGTGAAGGTATGGTAGATTATTCAATCAATCAAAGTTGTGTGCTTCTTTCTTGGCTGCCACAATATTCTTATAATTTCTAGAATAATTTATTCAACGCTACAAATAATTTATACCATTCTGCAAAATGTGTTCTCGTCAGTTGTTCTGAATAGGTTTAATATTTAGATTGATTTGCGGAATAAATCGAAAAGTAATTTTGTTCTTGTTTTTGTTCGTTTTTGAAAATAATTTGATTAGAAAAATCCTTTTGATCAAATAAATCTAACGGGCGTAATGTAATGAATGATAAATTGTTGATAATTTGAAATAAAATATAATAGAATAACTAATGAAGTAATTCGAGTTTTGCGGAATAACATGTCTCATGTATTGTGTCACTTGATGATTTTTTTTTTCAAATAAGTGGCACAGTTTTTCTTAATCACTAATCAAAAAAGAGTCACTGTATTCTTTATCACAAATCAAACATTATCATGGAAATAAAATTAATATGTTTTTATTTTTTTAGAATGAGGAAGCTTACCATCATCAAAAATAAAGAAATTGGTTCTTTATCATTTTTTGTTTCAATAAATTTATATGGTATTCCAAAAAAATATTTAAATTTTTAGCGGTAACTTCCTCCATTTTAGGTTTTATTAGTAATTGAATATCGCATCCATTTATAAATAACATGTTTTTTATTTAGATAAAGCTTTTCTTTCTAATGTAAAGGCAGATCAATGAAATCAAAAGTTTTGCTTTACAGAGTAAAACAATTTTTTTACTAGCAAAATTACATTATTCAATTTAAGGAGTAAAGTCAGTATTATATTTAAGCACAGAAGAAAAATTATTATATTTTTCACACTTCTTATGAACATCTTGATAAAAACATAATTGATCCATCTGTTTTTGACATTACCCCAAATAATGTATTCAAGAATCTACTAACAAGCTGTATTCGCATACTAATAATACTAATCTATTCATAAAAGTAATACGAGTAGGAGAAGTACGATTCTGAAAATCTGTACTTGAACGGTTAATTATAAAAAATAAAATACATGATAAAAAAATAAATAAAAGCTACGTATAAATTTAATATTTTTGTATGCAGCTTTATATATACAATCCAGTTTTTATACAACTTCAAGATGAAGTTGAAAAATCGGTAACAATACATTCATTATACATCGCCAACTAAACAGATAAGACAAGTTAAACCCCTTGGCAGTATTTGATGGATTATCTTATTAACTCATCAAAGTAAGTTGCCTGTTACAACTATAATATTCCCCTGATTACACATAGTAGCACCTTCATTTTCACTACATATTATTTGATAGCCATTAAACGGATACAAGTATTCAACCGCTTTACATTTATTATTTTTTATAAACATTTTTGTTCGGTGATTTCTAAAGAAACCGAAACGTAACCTGTTTTCAAATGGATCTCGAACCTCACATTATGATTTGAATATTATTTGTAAACATCATCGATATGTATGTAGGTATGCTGATTCGAAATGACATGAATAGATATATAGTAAATGATTTTTCGAAATGAGAACAAACACATATAAAACGCGGTTATTTTAATAGTTGGATATGAAACATAATTAATATTGAAAAACAAGATGATACACATATAAAATTTCTCACACGATATTGAAATAAGTCCAGTAAGGTAAAATTGCATGAAAATTTTACTAAATATTTTCAAATTGATTAATATCTTATATTATATCTAATTTGATAGTTATTGGTAAATCTAGAACGTAACAAACTTCTCATTTTCAGTTCTTTTAAAATCAGGTCCATTTGATCCAGCCATGTTTTCCTCAGTCTATTTCTTACACGCACACCTTGAACTGGCAATATTCTTATTTAATTTTTTCGTAATATATTTTCTCCACATATCCAAACCATAAATTAAGCTCCTTTCTTAATCTTACTTAGCATCAGTTTCCCCCATGCATTAATTTCTGATGTCTTCTTTAATATATCGACACTCCACATTTCTGATGTCTTCTTTCATATATCGACACTCCACATTTCTGTCTTCTTTCTTATATCGACACTTCATATTTTTTTTCTTAGTTCACGGATCTCTACAAAATGAATCTAATTTGTATTATTCTTCAACCAAATCCATGTTTCAAGGTGGACACCAACACACTATTTTGTATTATCATTTTTGCTACTTTTGGGAAAGCGCGGTTGATGTGTTTGGGATTTGTTTTAAATATTAATAATTTCAATAAAATCAATTACTTTAAGAATTTTTCATTAACCTTAATAGAAAAGATTCTTTAAGAAATTACTTAGCAAAATTTATTATTACTTAGCAAAAAATTTTTTTCCATTATTTACTAATTGTATCAAAATTTAAGAAGGATAATTTTAAAATAAAAAACTTAATTTTTTTCATAAGATTAAATACATCAGAAAAAATAAAATTCCTACTTTAAAAGTTTTTTATGCGAGAAAATTTTAAATATGTTTTTAAAACACAACAGATAAGTCTTCGTAATACTATTCGAGTCAGAACGTTAGTCGCAGGTGCCGATTGAGTTCTTTTTTCACCTTGTTACCTGTCCAGCTACACATGCTTCAAAATCAAATCAGGTAGTCACTATTAGATTGGTCATGTAATTATAGGATATTACGCGGACTGAAGATCAAATTGGTGAAATTGAATGGGAGCACCAAGATCCGAATACGGTACCGTTGGGCCGGAGCCCCGAGGTCATCACTAATTAAATGCTCCCGCTTTGTCAATAAAAAAAATAATGCCTGTCAAATAAACAGTTGCTGAGTTTTTTTCTGGACTGATTTAGTTTTTTCTTAAGATCTCTTTGTGTTTGTGATTTTTCTAAACCATTTGTACCCGATAAAATTTAGAACAATATAATATTTATAATCCAATTATTTCAATAATCAGGTAAAAAATAACAAAAATTTAAAAGCGTTATTCACAGAGAGTTTCAAAAACTGAGCTTATAAAATCATTATCATGTATGAAAGGAGACTCCGACATTTATCTGAAGGAGACTGACATATATCTGAAGGAGACTCCCTCATATATCTGAAAGAGATTCCGACATACTATAATATATCTGAAAGAGACTTCTACATATATCTGAAGGAGACTCCTACATATATCTAAAGGAGACTCCGACATTTATCTGAAGGAGACTGACATATATCTGAAGGAGACTCCCTCATATATCTGAAAGAGATTCCGACATACTATAATATATCTGATAGAGACTTCTACATATATCTGAAGGAGACTCCTACATATATCTAAAGAAGACTCCGACATTTATCTGAAGGAGACTGACATATATCTGAAGGAGACTCCCTCATATATCTGAAAGAGATTCCGACATACTATAATATATCTGAAAGAGACTTCTACATATATCTGAAGGAGACTCCTACATATATCTAAAGGAGACTCCGACATTTAGGATGAAGGAGACTCCGATTTTAATTATTTTTTTCATCAATATTCTTGGTTTAGATGATGAGACACTGTCTTACACTCAAGGGTTTCGGGCTGAATTTCCGATTGTTACTGAAAAAATAAAAAAAGGTCGTAACTTAGCAAAGAGCTCATCTACGAGTTTTTTGTTCCCGCTCGGCATGCGGTAACTGGTCTAAGACAATAGTGTATCTAGGCCACGATTTCACCAATGCAAATACATTAAGGAGTTAAATATGTAAAATATACAGCTATTTCGAAGTTCACATATGTTTAATGAACAGTTAAATTAAGAAAATAACCGATACAAAAATACAACGAAAACCTAACACGTAATTTTTTTCTTCTTACTTTTAGCATTGAATTCAGTTTCAAAATTCCCGCGTTTTCTTTCCAATCAATTTATATTTTTTATAATTTATACTAAATCTGATACTATGAGCTCTGTATTAGTTGATTTAAAACATTAAAAGTTGTTTATGTTTTGTTATAAATAACTTTTAATTTTGAAATTATTCTAAATACAAAGGGAATACGAAAATAAAATAATGTTAATTCGATGTGTAATTAAATTTAGAAAAAAATAACATATTATTTTCTTTTGTGACTGAAGGTGTTAAGACACGTATCAAAAGTAAAAGAGCCGTCAAAAGAGCACAAAAACGGTAGCCGTCTGTAATGAAAGAAATTTTAAGGCCACACATAAATTAATAACAGAGCATTTCTGGAAGGCTTTAGAAATTCATTAGAGACTTTAAAATTATTGTTGGATCGTGATTTTGAAAACACGTATAAGACCATAGTACTGAAACTACTAACTTTGGAGATTATTTTTTTTGGTTTAAAAAAAATTAGACTTTGGGTAACGGTACTGAAAGGGGTTATGATGGATAACAATGAATTATACCTGCATTCACCTTCTCACTATTTGCAGTCAATGTGTTAAGATTTACTATAGAATTATATTCACCAATAAATATATATATTTCAAACCACTCAGCGAACGATATGCACTTTTTCCTTTTTCAAGGAAGTTCATTTAACTTTTGAATGTATTGCTTCGACCAACTTTTAATTTAATTTAACTCTTTTTAGATATAACCGTCAGACCTTTTATGCAATGAAAAAAGGATGATACCCGATAGTACATAAATAAGAATTTAGAACAATAATTTCATAAAAGTGGAAAGATTCAACAATACACTATATTTTCGGATACATTATAGAGTCGAGAATTACATATTTGAAGTTGATTTGTCTGTGCCAATATCTAGTTGAGAACAGTCTATACAATACGTATTTCGATTTTTCAACACGTGCAGCCTGACTTATGACTTAATAAAAAATATTTTTTTTTATTATAAAATCGTTTAACATTATGCTACCAACTGTACTTCTCTGTTCTTAGACTTTATATCTCAATGTGAGTGTTTGAACTTTAAGCTATGTAGAAGAATAGCACCATATCTTAGAGAATGAAATGCCTACGAAGTCTAGAATGGCTGAGACCGAGCACGAGCTGCAGATATCATTAAGCGGCTTTGTTCTCTCACACGTGTCAACAATAAATGCTATGAAATTGGATGATGTGCCTGCTTAAGGTGGGAACTCAACAATATCTGAGTAGGGTTGGCAACATTTTTATTATTTCGATTGATTTTTTAGTGCGTTATCCAGATTTTTTCCAAGTGTTACAATTCGGCTGAAGCAACACTATTAAAAACAAAATTTATTTTTGTTGAGAATAGTATTGTTCAAAGTGAAAACTACAATATTTCATATTAGTTTAAGTGACCTAATAGGTGAGTATTTTAAAAATTATCTGTTATAAAAAAAGTTCTTATTGAAACGTTAAAAAATCATCAGCAAGTTAATTTTCTTAAGTACGAGTATGCCGGGATAACATACTTTTGACCCATTAAGTGTAACATAATGTATTTAACAAACGTACAACTAGTATGTATTGAGATTTTTTTTAATGGTTATCCCAATTCGATGCTAAAAAAATCTCATATATCAAAAACATAATTAAATTGATTTGCGTTTCGCACAATGAAATAAAATTTATTTTTACTGGGGTATAAGTGGTACTAAATTCATGTTTTTCATAGTATTGGAGAGTCAAATTACTTAGATTTTTAGATTAAAGTATGTAAAAAAATCACAAAATTTGGTAATCCTCTTATAATATAATTTACATTTCATTAAATTTTGATCTTTTACTATTTTTTGTTAAATATTTATTATTTATTTGCCATTTAAAAATTGCATTTATAATAAAACTTTTATCAGAAATCCAATAACTGGGATTTTAAATTGACTATCAACTATTCGAATTATTGAAAAAAACACTAGATTTATTAAATAATTTCATATAATGATGTCTTCTGGAATCCGTTTCTGTTCTAGTAGTTTGGGTTCGATTTCTGGTAGAAATCAAAACATGAGAATTATATCTGTATATTTTGATTTTTTTTTATTATATCTTAGTCAGGTTATATACGAGTAGAATAACAGAAGTGTTATATAAATTGTAATCGACTTAAAGAACAGTCTCTGGGAGCTACACACAACCCTGTCAGGTCGAACCGCCCAGTCCGTGTCATTAGCGATTTGCTCTGCATGGTTATGGAATGCCGTACCTACCTACTCTTCTCTACATCCCACTAGCGATCCGCTCTCAGTTCAACACTGGTACTCACTTGAAACAAAGCATACATACACTCTTTCAAGTTAATTTTAACACGAAGAAAAATAAAATGTAAATGAATATCAAGTTTATATTCAAATCAATTTTCTTACCTCTGGTTTGGTCATCAATATGGAAGAATTTCTATTAAGATATTGAAAGTTTGGTTAAAATAAATTGATGTATAGCAGTAAATCCGCCAAATGTACCATGTTTTAACTATGCACACAAAATAATTAAAATAAAATATATAATACTTATAGGAAAACAAGCCCATGAGAGGGATAGAAGATTTTTCAAATACACAAATGTTTTATTCAAGTTGTAAAAATTTAATACATTATTTGAATTAAAAAGTAAAATTTTAGGGAAATTATAAAAATAACATCAAAATTTACTAAATTTGTTGAAAAATTGATTATACATTATAATATTTAAAATGTGAAATTATGTGTGAACATAATATTTTATTAATTCATTCATCAATCGTGTTCTACAAAATATTGAATATTTTTGTTTGAAAATAATACAACTATAAAATAAAATATAATGTGTAACAATGGTGAACGGGCACATCAAGTGTTACGGATCTTATTATTGTAGAATGTAAAATCACTATTATATATCAAGAGCGCACTTTACTGATGATAATAATTTAATAACAAATCGCCTGAGAATGGAATTCGTAATGCCATCCAAAACGTCTCGTTGGTGAGTCATGTTGTCAGTGCGGATGTTGGATCATTGTAGTTGCATGCTCGATCACTGCTGTCCATTACGTTAACTGGATGCAAATGGTCTGCTTCCTTGGTCTGACAGACTGTTGACAGAGGCTAGGGGCGACATCGGTCGCATGGCACACATCCTTAGGCTTTTATGAAAAATCTTTGAGTAATATTTCTAATTTATGATATATATTTCAACAGTTCATTACTTCCTTTAACTACGTAATAATATATTTTTATTTCAGTTAGTTAAATTATCAAACAGAATCGAAATTAACTTGAAAATACAAGAAATTCAATTTTTTTTATTTGGTACCGATATAAATTCATCCCGCAACTTCTAAGTCGGGAGACATTAGTCTTACCAACCAAGTTACGGAAATCGTAACATGGCTTATAATAAAAAAGGAGCGATGATATATATTTTCTTTGAAAAAGTACTACTGTTTCAGTCTAAAGTAGCATGCTACTGGTTCAGCTAAGTGTAAAGAAGTAACGTTGATACTTCAGAGCTACTATAAGGAAAAAACCGGTAATTATCGCGCGTTGTTGAACAAAACTGTATAGAAACTACAGTACTTTTACAACTTCCTTATTTTGTTGGGTTTTTTGCATTTCGTTTCAACTTCATATTCTTTTCAATAGGATTTGTTGTTTTATTACTTTTTAATATGATATTCAAATTTAATATATCCACTGATAATTTTCCTTATAGTTAACAAGGAGAGAGAAATTCAGCGCTGACATAGTATAAATGTCTTTACTCAGTCATTGAGATCATTACGGCTTCTAATGGGTCCACGCCCACACACTTGTTTTGTTCCTCGTGAGGTGTGAAGCACGGTCTATCACTTCTTGCATTATCCTTGATTGCCGGTGCATTCACGCTGTTTCTTGTGTTGCATTTTTATATTTTGTTTTCTCACTCGCTGGTTATTAAGTCGTGAAACATACATAACAAACAAAAATCATGAAACATACATAACAAACAAAAATCATGAAACACACATAATAAATAAAAATATGTTCGTATAACTCTGTTTCATGATTTTAAATCCACTTAAGAGACTTTTTTTTTTCATATTTGAAGCAATACTAAATGAATTCAGGTGGAATGATGCCTGAAAGGATATTTAAAATCGAGATGTCAACAGGACATAAAAATAAACGATGGTGTGAGAAATTTGATTGGAGATCTTAAAACAACAAAGTATGGCCAAATTAGTCAAATTCTGAAAGGAAAAAGAGTAAAAAGCCTTAATAACATAAAATAATGTATGATACAGTATATGGATGCAGTGGAATCAAAATACATGTGTCAGAAGAACGAAATTTAGATAGGGTCATTCTGCTTACTCCAATACGTATATTGCGTAATTTTGATGTTGATATTGGCACCGGTATTTCTGTCTCTGATGTTTGGACAAATATCTAAATTAGTGCGATGTAATAATGATGAAGGGTGATAAATCCTCGAGGCTGTTTAAGAAAATTCCGAGATAAATTTAAATACCTGTTGGATATGGTTAACGGCCAAAATATCTTTATTTACATGGAAACTGTTCAAATTGATCTCCTATGAATAAAATATGTCCATTATTTTTTTAGTAAAATTTGCTCATAATTAGACCTGGATTTGAATTATGTATTGTATTATCTTTACAAAAATATAATTGTGTCATTTTAGGAAACGAGACATGTCAAATTTAAAACAATTAAAACATTATTGTTTTTTTTTCAAATTTCCTTGAAACAAATATAAAATGTTCATTCAAAATATGGATGTTTGACTATTATACAAAAATCTGATATTTCAGTTATAAATGTAAGAGAGCTTTTGAATTTGCCTTAGAAAAAAACGTACAAATTTAAATAAAAAAAAAATTTATTGTTAGTAACATTATTAATTTTTAAATAAATTTTATTACAAAAACTTATAAAATGTAAAAATATATATACTGCTGCAAATTCACATATATCATTGAAACAAAAATATAAATATCTCAAACTGTGTTACCACATCTACATAATCGATAAGTAAGTAACAATGTATGGCAATTTAGTAAATTTGATTTAAACAATATTAACGTATTTGCTTTCAAAATAATTACAGGTTTCAAAAGTGTAAAAATGAACGCTATTCAATATTCAATCAAATATTTTTTTTGCACGCGATCATCATTGCAATAAAGTTCAGCTGATCTGTAGAATTATTCATAAAATATTTCTCATTGCGTGTCTGACGGTTCAATAAGTCAGCTGAGGATGATACATTGTTTGTGGTTAATCCGAATGCATCCTATTATTAAAACTCAGTGCTGGAGCGAGTCAGTTTTAACTGTGGAATGGTACCGGGTAAACTGTGTAAAAGGCGTCAAGGTAGATTTTTTTCATACATCTTTATTTTAATAGTTAGGCTAAATATTAACATACTGTGAAAATACAATAAATCTTTTTTTCTTAAACCAAGGAAAAAAACTGAAATTTTTGAAGCATTTTGTAGAAAAATGAATCGGAAATAGTTGACCAGTTAAAATTGTATCTTTGATTATAAAAAAATGACCGTTAAATGCACAATGTCTCATTTAAAATTATAAGTTTACAAAGCAGCGTTTTACACATCGAGAGCTAGTACTTTTTTCTAAATTTGTGTTTGGACTATTATATTTCCAAAAAATCGTGTGTTTTTTTCTATATTTATAAATGATTCATTCATAATTAATAATCGTTTATCAATCCAGAAATCGAAATATATGTGTTTAATACACCAATCAATATTTAAAAGAATATATTATGTGCATTCAATACATCCAAACTGAAATGGCTGATTTACAAATATATGTCTGGATATAAGTTTTTGTAAGTCACTTATGTGACTTACAAATATATGTCTGGTCTCAAGAATATCACCACTTTCAAATTTAAATACTATTTAATTTAGACTCAGTAGAATTACGATGAGACTTAAAATTTAATAAATATTCATTATATAGTGAATTCATGTTCACAAGTTATTAAGCCTAATGACTTGACTTTGTTAATTGACGCATTTTGAAATTGTCACAAATAGAGATAAATATTATGTTATATTCATTAGCGTTGTTGATTCATGTAAGTTATAGGCACAAAATTCCTCGACGAGGTTCTGTTCCACCTGTGATTTCGCTAAAAAAGTATATAAGGCAATTACAGCACAGCTAATAAAGTGAAAGAAAGGAGGAGGCGTCGCAAAGCACGTTCATTAAATGGAAATAATATATTTGAGGAACTTAAAAAATCCCATACGCGATATACATATTCGGCGACCGATGAGAACACGGACGTGGGTGTAGCGTGTAAATCAATATTAACGTATGAGAGATGTGATATAACTGATAACGTTCAACGATATTTGGAGGCAATAAATTATGATTGTTGAATGAATGAATACATATTTCCCTCGTCATTCGCTAGGGTTGAGTTAGTCAAATTCAAGTGTAATCAAAAATAAATTAAACTTTTTCTTGACTTATGAGTTATTTGAAATAAAATGTTATTCCTTAATTCAACACAGATTACGTTTCAAAATATAGTTTAATAACAATTACAGAATGTTATTAAACATTTACATCAATCAAGAATGCCTTTGAATTATCAAAGCAATATATTTATTAAAAAAATAAACATTTATGAATTAACAAATTTGTAGATATATTTTCATGGCAGTAAATTAATCAGATTTTTTGTTGGTATAATCAATGTTTGAAGGGGAATTAATGCTTCCATTTACAGCATGATGTCAAAAGATACGGAGTTTAATGTTTTTGATATCCGCCTAAAGAAAGCGAATTTAAGGCTTGCGAAACATCAGCATACTTCAAGAAACAGTCAATTAAGCAACAGTTAAGGAAAGTCTTTCTTGTTTTTAAACAAGTCTATAAAAATAGTAATAATCCCTTCCTTATTATTTTTAACATAACTGACTGCACGTTCATTGAAAAATTTGCCGTTAAAATGAACTAAAAGCTCATTTAATAATGAGGTAATGAAAACATTAATATTTTACATCATTTAAGGTACATAGTACAATCTGAAAACCTTATTGCCCGAATACAAACATGAAATGCCATTTTCGAAAAAATAGAGATTTTTTTTGGTTCCATCAAGAATCCAAGTGGAAACATAGTGAAGAAAGCGTTCTACCAACTAGACCATGAAGTTTATAAGAATAAGAAAAAATATAGAAGATCAATTATTGAAATATTGTAAAAAAAATGAAGTGAAAATTCAAATCGCCAGTTAACAAAAACTCGCGAAAAGAAAGAATGAAAACATCGCAAAAAGACAATACACTTTAAAAATCATTCACTGTGAATCTCTTAACGGAGTTTATGCATTGTCGATCAAGTAACCTCAAACTTGAAAGGTTGCGTGGGTAGTTTTGTATTTTTTTTTTATTAGTATTGTACCAAAGGTTATAGTTGTGTGCGACTCGAGTTATACAATTAATAATGGGTTAATAGTGCCTGAAGACGCGTTAAATATCACAGATTGGTATTTCAAGGTGGAACTCTTGCAGCTTGGGAAAATAATTTGGTCTAACATCAAAGATGTAGACATTAAGTCAAATGGCTATTTTAAGATTTATTTATTATTATTGTTCATCTTCACGGTCGTTATAAATAATGAAAACATTAAAGCTTGATTAACATGCTAAATCAACACTCGTTCCATCCGAAGAGATAATATCATACCTAGAAAATATATATGTTAGGCTATATTAAAAATGCAATTTTAGATTAGAACAGGTTGATCAATACAATATTAGAGCGAAAAGAGGAATTTTGTTGTATGGGTAGTATTTTCTCAGATGATGGAATAGTTACGACATATCTCTCGGAACTCTTATCGATATCAAATGTCGTGTAGCGATAGGAAACAAAGTCGACGGGGACACTAAAACAAATAGGACAGTATCAAAATTTTCTAAGATGATAGTCCACAATAGTATTTTAGTACCAACTTTGCTGTAAGGGAGTGAAACATGGATGTGGAGAAAGACTGAAAGAAGCTGAATCAATTGTTGTAAAAATGTGTGCACCGAGAAAGATAAATGATGTGAAAATGTATTGCACTTTCGTTTTATACAGTACAAGCTGGCTGGCTTATTGCCATGTGACAATCTCTTCCAATCAACTAGAAATATGTTACAGAGGCCTTACGTGAAAACGAGACTGGAATCCTTTTAAAAAAAATCTGGATTCCAGCGGTATTCGAACCCGCAAATGTCTTAGGATTTGAACCCACAACCGTTGGGTGACAGGCCTCTTACTTTAAAAAACACGGAGGCCGTGTATGTCAGAAAGTGGAATGAGTGGATTGGGGATGAATGTGAACTTCAGGCTGATGTTTTATGTCAGCTCAAGAAGTGTACTCTGAGATGGTTTAGTTACGTAGAACTAATTAATGAAGAAAGACTAACAAAACCAATATACAGTGCAAATGTGGGTGGTAGTTGTATTAGCGGAATATCAAGGAAAGTATCTTTGGATCAAGTGAATAATATTTTGAAAGAGAATATCTAAAAATTCAGAAAAATCAAAGTATTGCACGTATTTGAAGAGGGAATGTGTGTACTGAAGAAAATTTGGTGATCTGTCCTCTGTGTCTAACCTATCAGGGAAACGACGTGATAGTATGAATCTATGTATGCATGTGATAGATAAAAAAGATAAAAAAAATACATATCAACAAATACTTCACTTTTTTGTGTTTTCATAGGTTTTCGTGTGAACTATAGCACTTTCTGCTTTTTAAGAGTATTTTTTTATTACATTCATTACTTGGAATTAAGAATTTTATTCAGTAAACCTGCAAAAACCGCAATAAATTATATTCAATGACTTAAAAGTAAGATCATATTCAATGACGAAAAAATCTCTTTGTAAACCGTCTAAAGAGAGTCGATAAATCAAAACTATCCTCTCAATCTGCATTCAAAATTATACTTTTTGGTTAACGGGTGGTGCAAAGACTTTTTGCAATTCGATGTATGATACTCGTATATCACTTCTACAGTTCATGCGGCTGCATTTTATTTACTAGTACATTTAAAAAAACTCTAAAAACCAATATTAGTATTAAAATACAACAAATAACCGACACATAGATTTTTCTTAAATATATGTTCCTTTAAATTCACCTTTTTTTTTAATGTGTTTTTTTTATTTATCGTAATGATATTAAATTGTTTATTTCACAATGATTTCTATAGTGTTATGGACCCACAAATAATGTTTATATAAAAATAAATGCTGCCTAATTGAAGAAATTGCTACAAAACAATAAATCAGACGAGTTTAGGCGAAAAGTTTGGAATAAAAAAATCGAGAGCAACACATATTTCACATACTCCAATATCATAAAAAATCTATGGAAGAATCAAATGGAATGCGCATATCGTCATGACTAATCACTTATATAGTTGAAATGTATGAATAGAAATTTATAAAAAAATAATTTATTATATCACCATAGGCTCAACTGAGTCAACAAAAGATTTAGGGTTATTATGTACGATGAATC
>OX463845.1:25832998-26059556 GCA_949825065.1 Odontocerum albicorne
ATGATATGTATGTATGTCTGATAATTCTTATTTTGGTAAATCACGATCAAATGATGTTTATTTTTTTAGAATTCTAACGCATACATAAAAAATTATAAATAAATACTTCATATTTAAATATTTATTTTAATGCCAATATAAATAATAAAAAATATAGTGAACTATAAATAAAAATAATAAAACAGAGCAAGATTTAGTATTTTTAAATTTAAAAAAAGTACACGTTGTTGATCTTATAAAAACACAAATACGTTAATTATTATGCACGTTTTTAATTTAATTCGATTTGTAAGAACCCCCATTGATGTTAATTGAAATTTATTGAATGCTAAAAATATAATCAAATTTGTTAGTATATATCCTAAGTTTATTAGTCATATTTGTCGTGCACATGGCTGTATACTTATTATATTTAATTATCATATTTGCATATGCCATTTTATCTGAATATTTGGCCTCATTAGCAATTTGATTACTTGTCTGCAAGAATATCAAATCGATTTCCAATATTGTGGCGATGTCAATTTGTTTGTTTCTTACAAAATTAATATTTTTTTGACCATTTGATCCAAATTTAATACATTAATGTTTGTGAACAAATTGACATTTAAGTTTTATTTGGCCTGAAAAAACAAAACGTGGCTTTTAGAAATTAATTCAGAAGTTTTAAATTATGTTCAAAATTATATAAGTAACAATGTTAATATAATTTTTTGTTATAAGTTTATTTAACTTTATATATATTTTTTTGTGGAAACAACAGTACAGACAATAAATCAATCGATCTATTTCTATGCCACCGTATAGGGGACTTGGTACCCTTAAAGATATCCTGTGACTCAATATAGAATCTTTAAAAAAAAAATTATCTTCAAAAAATCTTTTAAAGGTTTCAATGTTCCGTTATTGTGAACAAAAGAAAATTGTACTGAAAGTTTTTTCTTTTTTTTTTATTGTATTTTACTATCTTTGTATACAATATAACTTTGAAGGCTTAATGCCATGTGGCAATCTTTGTCAAGCAACCAGAAAAACGTTAGATAAGCCTTAAGTAAAAACTCGACTGGAATTCTTTTAGAAAAAATCTAGGTTTCTCCTGGAATGAACCCACAGCCTCCCGTACATATTAGTTAAGTTTCTTATTGTATTAATTGCTTATTTCTTATATATTTTTTGTATTATAATTTACATGTACATAGGTACAGGCTAAAAAACATGTGATGTCCTCGTTGCCGAGCTCGCCCTCTGTTGATGGGAATGCTATGAAAAGAGCTCAGACCTTTTGATAGCTTCTCTCTTATATGTATTTCTTTTCCATTGTCTATAAATATTTATCTATTTCAGGATATACATGTACATATGTTAGCTATGTTATGTTGCTATCAATACACATATATTTATTCTAAACAGATTTATACATGATCTGCGAATATCGACACTTTTTTCGCCTATCATAAATCTAATCGTTCGTAAAGCAAGTCTAATCCACGATCTTTAACGAGTTGTAAAAAATGTTGATCCGTATCTACAGAACAATTTGGCTGTAATCAGTGCACATGTTATGTGAGAGACAAAAATGGACTCTGATTCAGCAAGTCAATAGGTCATTTATTCAGTCATATAAATGTCACCAAACAATAAGAGCTACATTAGTCTTCGATACAGACCTGATCACGACTAGATGTCACCCGGATAGAATTACAATAATATTGTCATTATTTGATTGGTACAAATATGGATGCCGCAACGGTATCGAGGCAGCATCAAATTATAATACTAGACCATGATTGGTACAATAACGGAGATCATGATGTCCGAAATATGTCTCAAATGGACAATATTTGGTAATGAGGTGCTCGTAAAACGTTCAGTGAGAGTGTTGTAATATTTTATTTTCGGTTCGAGTGATAAATAAAAGTTTAAACGATTTTGTTTAAGAAATATTTACTCGTATAATACCGAAACATTTTGATGTTTGGTCGAAAAAGATAAATAAAAATCATCCCAAAATAAAATTACATACACAATAAAATATACGTTGTTATAAATATATAGAAATTGATAGGTAGGTTAAAATAGCTAAGGGCTGCAAACCGAAAAGCTTTATAATGCTTGAAAAGTTCTGCGAAATTGACTCAAGGCAAGTGAAGGATGATTGAAAACAATTTTGAAAAACGGGATATCAGAAAATTTTATATTCGTGAACGAATAATATAACGCTATATCGATAATTAACTTAGATCAAATACATCTTTGCATAAAATATGAAAATATGTGTACGTTGCTAAAAGAGGTTTGCATAATAACCTCCGTGGTAAGACACTTGTGTTCCAACCCGGGGTATTGTTGGATCAATTATTGTTAGAAATCAGATTTTTTAATAAGGATTTCAATCTGACTTTCATGTAAGGCGTTTTTAAAATATTTCTGCATGGATAGAATATATTGTTAATAATAAACTTGCCAGGCTTAACTGAATATAATGAAAGTGTGATAAAATACAATACAATAGACATATACTCGTACAATACATCACGCAATGTCCTCTGCGGAGTAGGCAGAGATTACATATTTCAAAACTACCATTTTCTCCACATGTCTGAACCATCTTATACTATAGCTCCTTTTTTCATCTTACTTAAAACAAATCACTTGAGTATTTTCACATCAATAATAAATTTAAGTTCAATATATAGATAACTCATTAGACAATATTTCAATAAGCAATATAGTAGACAGTTAAATGTAAAAAAGTATTGGTTAATTGTGTCTAAAATAAGTTTAAGTAATGTTGTTTATAGTTAAGGCATTAACGTTGTGGAGGTTTAAAGACATTGTTATTTATTTTTATCAAACACTGTTTATTCTATTTTTTTGTGACGGTATAACCCTACCGGTTTCAAGGCTTTCACCTCATCTTCAGGGAAGCGCAAACAAGACTAAATGATGTTCGAACTGGTACCGATATACACGCTTCAACGGTTGGAGGCTGGGGGTGAGGAAGGCACGGGACAATTTTGTGTACTGACTTAGAAATGTCTAAGTCAGTACACCGATCGGAACATCTGTTGAACAGTTATTTCCCCAAAATCTCTCCGCTCTTGGCCGAAATTGTCCCGTGCCTTCCTCACCCCTCCGCCTTAAAGCGTTGAAGCGTGTATATCGGTACCAGTTCGAACAGCATTTAGTCTTGTTTGTGCTCCCCTGAAGATGAGGTGAAAGCCTTGAAACCGGTAGGGTTATACCGTCACAAAAAAGGGGAATAAACAGTGTTTGATAAAAAAATAAATTACAAAGTTTAAGTAACATGCCGCCATTAAAAATGCATGCTAAGCTGCACGTGGTAATTTATTTACATAAACAGATATGTTCACAGATATTGATTAAACGTCTGTCGTTAAAGTTTTATCATTTGAAGCTATGGTTAAACTTTGGTCAACACAAAAAATATAGAATTACAGAATACGAAAATATTTATATAAATACGATTGACGCAATGAAAGATAATAAAGCACATCTGTATTACGAGTATATATAGCGATACTTTAATAAATTGCCACTACTTTATATTTGTCTGTTATTTTACATTAAATTACATAGGCAAACATGCTGAGGAGATCTCGAAAAAAATGAGTACCGAGCAAATAGGTGTTTTTGTGAGGAAAATTTAAATTTCCATAAGAAATATGAAGTACGGATACGTAAATAATAATTTTCATATGAAACGGACCGTATCGGGTCCACTTTATTTTAATCAAACGCATTGTTTTTCGTCTCGATGACAAAACACTGTCTGGAACTTTAAAGGCAAGTTAAATATTTTTTTACCAAACGAATCAGAATATATTTTTTACGAAATGTGTTTTTAAAGTAATGTATACTATTAAAGGAATGTATATGATACTGAAGGTCATTTTTTGGTATATGATAAAATTGTGACTTATGTAATCAAACGAAAATAATTACATTCTGGTTGACCGGAATTCTTATGATTTTTATATGATTATACATGCTTGTTATTTTTGTTTTGTTTTTATAATTTTATCTTTGATAATTAAATATTTATCATATATACTTGAAAATGCCACTTATACAGCTTGTATTCTAATTAAAACAGTTTTTACTATAAAAATTAAAACACCATCATTTGGTTATATTCCCCGTATTTTTTTTTTCATATTACAATGCATCTAGCAACACTTGCTATGTTATCATAAAAAAACAATAAATAAAGTGAAATAAAACAAACGAGTTCCACAAAGTAACACCGGAGTTATTTAAACAAAGGAAAAGTTTTTGTTCAATTTGATATTCCCACTAAAAATACTTTCAATAATATTAATTTTGATCATAATCGTCGTCTCGTTTATTTAAGTTAAAAATATAGAAATTTTTCAAGCACCGTATATATCTAAAAATACATATCTTACATGTTTTATTCCAGGCCTCATTTTTATCATCTAGTAAAATCGGTGATCTAGTAACTAAATAATCTAAAACATATTTATTTTCTAAAAAAGCTTTCAGATAAAGGTATATTTTACACGATGTCAAGGTTTAACTATTAATTTAATTTCTTCTTGATCGTTACTTAACGTTTATTTGCTCACGTAACAGTGACATACTGCGTTAGCTCATCGAGCAAAGACGAAAACGAAAACAATAAACATTCACTCTTATTCTTGAACCAAGTTAAAACACAGTGCTAACAAATTTCCCACATTACATTGGACGTGTGAAAATTCGAAGATTATCGAATTAAACCTGCGATCGTGAATAGGGTCGATAACGTTTTTGGCCCAGTTACGTGTTTGGCGCGAAAATCGTGCTATGCAATTTGAATTAAGAACATGATTCGTTTGTTTTGTTCAGAATTTGAAATGAGCCGATGCAATTGGGTGACATTCACATTTGATCCTGGTGATTATTTTTGTCTCGTGATTTTGTTTTAATTAATTACGCGCCATTGAATCGGAAATTTATTCTCATTTAAATGGACGGTTATTTTTGTGAATGACGTTTACATTTTAATTTTCTAACGTAGAAAAGAATTCATGTTTAGCAATCAGTTGGTTTTTACATGTATCGTTGTCGACCAGATTTTCGTAATAAATTCTCAACCAAACCAAGATGTCTTCTTACATTGTGACATGTTAAAACATGTCTTTTCAATCGTCAGAATATTTTGATGAAAATAATTTTCCAAAGCGAACAAACCTCACAAATAAATTATTTTTGAAAATATATCTTTTTGTAAAATAGTTTGTATAGCAGCTTTCAAATGTTATCATATTCAAGAAGTTTATTTTCAGTTGATAAATAATATTGACAACCTCAGTCGCCTATTTGGTTAGACACCTGTATTTCATCCCGGTAGTTGTGGGTTCAGCTACTGTTGGTACATTTTTTTTGTAAAAAAGATACCAATCTCGTTTTGACCAGATGCCTCCATAACTTTCTGGTTGTTTGGAAGAGTTACCATAAACGATTGTGTTGTGTGCAACGAAAATATAATAAAATTCAAAATGAATTTGTATCGTCACTCAATTCAATAAAAAATATTTTTAAAATCAATAATATAAAATGTACAAAAACGTTAAATAATTATTAATTGTTGTATTTTATATGTAATATGGTAATTTTATTTGACGAATGTGTAATAACAAAATAATACAGACAATAAACAATCAAGCCATTTTCCTATTACGTTAAACAGAGAGGACATAGCTCAAAACATTCCTATCAAGATATACTTCCTTAGTCTCCTCCACATTCATACATCTTCTCATTCTTAGGTAAGGATAAGAGAATCAACTATGATTTTTATTCTAATGAATTCAGTGGCAGAGGTTCGGACGACAAAAATACAGCTTTTTAAGACACATGTTAACAAGATTACGTTATATATATAGAAAAATAAATAAAAAGAAGTAATTTTTGTTAACCCTTGTTAAAAACTTTTAAGTGAATTAATCATATAAAAGTAAAAAATGTGTTTTAACAAAAATCAAAATATCTTAAACAACACTTGCAACCATGTTATATTAAGGCAGTGGAATGTTGAACTAGATAACCTATAAATTGCAACAGGCATATCCTTTTAAGTATATAATCCTGCTGGATAGTATTTTATCCTAAGTGATGACACTAAGAGCTTGTTATTAGTATTGTTAACATACTTCTTGTGAATTTTATCGTTTGAAACTATCACATTATTTTGCAAATTTATTGACGATCAGCTTTGCATGTCTGGTTAATAATTGAATGTTCCATTGGTAGCGCCACGAAATTTACATGGGACATAGGCAAATTCTACAATTTCATAAGTAAAATTTAAATATTGTTTTAATATTCGAGTATGGTTATCTTTAAAAGTTGTAGAGCAGTGAGTTGGAGATTTTTACTTTGATAAAAAAATGTTTAATGAAAGAAAATAAATGTAAATAAAAAATGTCAGCAAAAAAAAAGACAAAACACAGTATTCCCCCCTTATCCGCGGGGAAGAGGTCTCAAGACCCCTGGATGCCTGGGAGTCTTGAGACAGAGGTTGTCAACTCTCCATGAAGAGAGTACCAAACACAAAATATAATATGTTTTTGCATTTATATACACCTATGATAAAGTGAAATTGATAAATTAGGCACAGTAATATTTACAATACAATAACTAATAATAAATTGGAACAATTAGGACAATATATTGTGATAAAAATTCTGTGAATGTGTTTTCTCTCTCTATCTCTCATAATATCTTAGTGTTATATAATCACCCTTCTTTGTGTGATGATGTGATACATAGAATATAAGTGAATGATGTAGAGTTATGCTACTATTGACTCTCACATGACAAGTTGGAATTTTCCATTTTATGTTTCCGAACCACGAATGATCGTGGATAACTGAAACCGCGGATTGTGAAACTTTGGATAAGGAGTGATTCCTCTAAACTTGTTTTTTTTTAATAAGAAGATAAATAGTAATGGAAAAATCTATGCTATTTCGAAGAGTTTTCTTCAGAATTCAAACCGTCGATTTTTTACGTGCTCATTTGTTCTCTAACTGCAAACCTAAGCACCGTTTTAAGCCATTCACACTTGAAACTCTTTACCATATGAGTTTTACGTACGATCCGTTACGATGGTTGTTACAGTGCAACAGTTTGCACACATTAACCTATAAAATTACGGATGTCAGTCATTCACAGAATGGACTAACGATTTTCCTTGGACTCAAAAGACAACAAATAATGATGATTTGTACTTATGTTTTTTATTTGTAAGATTTAATTGTTAAGGTTAACAAACTCATATAGATACATCGAAGTCTTATTTATTTATCAATATGTTTAACACTCGGCAAACTGCATAATATCCTTGAGATTAATATTATTCCATCTGCCGGTACGTTTATGGAATCCAAGCACATTTGCTATATGATCTTTTTGCACAGGCGTCAATTCATTTTCATCGCATTGAAACATATGTACGCTAAACATTCAGTGGTGGAACAGCCAAAAGAAAAAAAATAATTAAACCTCAAAATATTAAAGAGAACGTACGTGTTGTTAAATAAACAACTGATAAATTAACAATAAATGTAGAATATTGCCATTATTAAAATCCCCCATATCTCTTATGGGATAGGAAGAGAGAATGAATCTCCACTTTATTGCATCTGTGCTCAAATATTGCCTTATTCGTTCTTTCGAAATTTGATTTATTTGATCATTCTCCATTTTTTCTTTGCATCAGGGCGCGTTTTGGCTTCCCGGGTATCCTAGGTATTGGAATTTTCAACTTTCTCTCTTGCCATGGGAGCTTTAATGGCAAACTTTTAAACTTTGCAAATGGTTTTTGGCACAAATCATCCTCTTCATAGGATGGAATACCTAAATAACGTATAATAATTTTTTATTAATTCATACATTTTAGTACCAGATATGTGTCGCAATAGTAAAATAGAGGGATAAGAGCAGAATAAATTATAGTATTTATTTCTTATATTAAAATCAAATAAAGATACTAGTCATTGTTACATGGAAAAGAATATAATGTTATATTCAATTCAAACCCTTATAACGAATTTATGAACCCTTTCGTGGCTGGTGGGAATATGGTTTCCCACTTCCGAAATTGCTCTAAAAAGATCAATAGGAATTACGTTTCCCAAGTTTTTTCACTCCTGCTATCTAGCGTCATTATTGGGTATTACGATAAAACATTTACCTACTTTATCGGTTGATCTTGTAACTGGCAGTTGAATTCTAAATAACACGTGTTGTTTTGTTTGGAGTGTCGTGCGTCAGATACGTTGATTTTGTGACAAAACTTGAAAATTAAGGATTTTGACGATTGAGTTCTATAGACATTTTTTTTACGGTATGATATACGAGTATAAATAGCTGGTGATTTGATCTAAATTTCAAGTTAAGTCATATTTCATAAGTAGGAAGCGGTCTTCCCACGAAGCTAAATAAAGGTTATGTTTCAAAATATGTGATGAATGTTTTTTCTTGTAGATGGCTAATACATGGAATTGGAATAACCCCAACCCCATTGAAAAAGCGATGGAGTTTTTATTTTCACTTCCCGAGGTTGAAGAAATGTCAGACATAGAAATTGACGATGGTGCACAAGAGGAATTGGGTGCACTTGATAACGTGACAATTTCGCAACCGGATATATCGATGAATGTAGAAGAGGATGAAGAAATGAATAATGAAGAAATGCCAGCCCCACCAGATGTCGATGAAATTATAGAATTAATTCAAGAAGATTGGAATGAAGATTGCAGTTATTTCGAAAATATTACAGAAGCCAATTTTAGACAGAAAGCTGCATCTAACCAGATAAATTTGATTGGTTGCAGTAGGGCAGTTGATTATTTCGATAAATTATTTGACGACAATATCATTAAAAATATTGTTAACGAAACAAACAGATATGCACATCAACAACAATCCCATATGTGGGTGGACACATCCATTGAAGAGATAAGAGCATTCATAGGAGTGCTTATAATTATGGGGATACATCAATTGCCTCATCTCAAAAATTATTGGAGTTCTGATCCGATTCTAGGTGTATGTTTTTTTACTTAAAATAAATTATTTTCTTAAAAAAAAAAATGTTCTTTCTTACGCACACTGAGTATTCTACCAAGTATCAGTGGGAAATATAGATCCCATTAGTTTTTTTATAAGTTCCGATCGTTTCCTTTTTTAAATATTGTTTTCCATATTTCTTTATAAATATTAATGACTAATAAATGTGAAAAAAAAAAGTTAAATCTAAAGAAAAATAAGATTTGAGCAAGAAAGGGTTAATTCATGTTACGTCTTTGTATTTATACCAGTACGAAAGAGCAAAGGCAATACACACAGTGCACAGCATCTTAGAGTATAAATATTGAAATCAATTTACAATCTTGCTCCGGAGCGTCATTACAGTTTTCATATTTATCCAAAAGATCATCTTTCAGCTTATCTCGGCTGACATCTGACTCCCCTCACTCGCCCTATCGCGCATCGCCTTAAGAGTACCACTCGCCTTACCACTCCAAAAATATACATTTCTTTAATCGGCACGATAAATCAAAGCCATATTCTGCCCATCCTAATAAAATTAAATGTTTAGGTTAGGATGCGTGTGTGCTTTTTGAGTAAACCAGTTAAAATATTTTGATGTCAATAAATTCGACATAGGGTGATGGCAAAACTGAATTCAATTTTCCATTCACTGATGTTAAACGATAAAAAATATAGGTAGAAAACCAAGCCTTAAGTTTTCACTCTAATATAGTGCCTGCATTAAGAAGGTAATTTTTTTATTAAGACTTAATATCTCTTCTAATTATTGGTTTTCGCTTGCAGTTTTATCATTCTAAGGTGTATAGTTATTTTTTAGGTTTTCTTTAAGGTTGTATTATTTAGAAGAACAGACGCCCGTGTCAAGTTGTGTCCATTGATATTATTTTATAGAATATTTTTGAAAAAAGTTTTTTTACAAAATACGATACGATAAAAAATAGTTCCAATACACTTTTAAGAAATTGGAATAAAAATAAAATCAGTCATTACGGATTGATGCTATTTTAAAACTGAATATGATATATCTCATATTATAGATTAAAACGCTTAGACAGAGAGAAAATCAAGATGTTTGCATGTTTGTCTTGAATTAACTACGAATAAAAAAAGTGAAATAAAATTTCTTAGATCATTAAATATATATACAAAAACATACCGTTTTATTCCATCATGGACTGACAAAGATAACAAACCTCCATCTACACTTTTTTATTTATGTTCACAGTTCATACCTTATGAACTGTGAACATGGATAAAAATAATATAGATGGTTCTACAAGACTAAGAATATAGACTTATAATAAACTCTTTTATTTTACATACTTGTCACTTTTCTTGTTAATGAAATTGATTTTAAATTTTGGTTTACAAACTGCAAATTTAAAAGCGTATATAGTTGAAAAGTAAATTTAAAGTATGACTTCCAATTAGAATTTAAAACAATTAATTCAAGTTTAGTGGTAAAATCATATTAAACATGTTTTAGTGGGCTTTGATAGGCAGTAACCCTATATAAATGATTATTCACCGGGTGATCGACTTAATATGCGGGGGCCGGGTCATGTTCAGGTTCAGTTCGCAAACACCATGTGAAATTCGGAAAGGCGAATAATCGATTTGAAGATAAACCATTTTCATTTGAAAAACAGAGTAATTCAATAAAACACGTTTTGTATTGGGTGATTAAAGATGAAACACAAGCGATAAAATTTTATTTCGAATGTTTCATTTTGCTCAGCATGACGTTATGCATTTCTTCAAAACAAATGAGAAACATGTGCAATTTCGAAATTCTCCTTAGAACATTGAATTTGAAATAAAATTTCCTTAAATAAAAAAAACATTTTTTTATGTAAATGTTGCATTCCATATTATTACTAATATTTTAGAAAACACAAAAACATTCTTTTATATGTACGAGTATACGAAGCATATTTCCCTGTTTACCCATACCTTTCAATTTCTATTTAATTTATTATAAAACAATATTTTTTGAGATCATTGAACCATTTCAAAATAAAATAAGATTTTGAGATAAATTAAAAAAAATATGCCTTTATTTTTTTTATTGAGACTTTTTTAAAGAGAACGTCAACAAGCCTCAATAAATTTAAAAGTTTTCCAATTTATTTTCGACTAATAAATACTGTGAAACTTTAATAATACTCGTACTTTAAAACAGAGCCGATAAAAAGTAACTATCATATTCGTAAAACTTTTAACTCTAAACTTCGTCAAAATATTATGCTTATGTTAAATAAAACAATCAACATATTCGTACTCGATGTGTGTAGATTTTTTTTGGCTAAAGAAGAAGTTTTTTGATTAGTAAAAATACGTGGACACGTTGATAAAATGTATGTTTTTTTTGGTTGAATATTTTGTTTGTCAATCTCGCAAGGTTCAACTTAAGAGCCCCTGTTTGCCCGAATGACTTATAATGTCGAGACCACAGCTGATACAACTAGAACAAAGAATCAGAATACTACGAAACATCGCGGGAAATACTCTTAGAGATAGGGTTAGAAATTTGGATATCTAACGGACCTGCAACACAGACGATATAATCGAATGTATAAAAAAAAGAAGGCGGTACTGGCGCGACCATGCGGAAGGGATAAGCAATGATAGGGGAAAACGACAGAGAGACAGCTAGTGCTCTACCTCAAGAATATTTTTTGCAATAAAACAGATCCAAGATGAATAAAAATAAGCCGATCTCTAGGATAAAATAAAATAATTAAATATTACCATTAACAACATCAAACTATAATGGATTATGCGAAACTGGAGAGGATTTAATAGAAATACTTTGGATCAGTTTATGAGTTTCAGAAGGTCATCCTTGTAGCTTAAAGATATAAATCTTTTCCATTGTCTTTCGTACAAATAAATGAAAGATATTACTTTGTTGTCTGAATGTTAAATTTTCAATGTATGAAGTAGATAAAAAAAGCAAGACAATAATATAAAGTTTTGTTTTTAAACTATGGATGTATTTAGCTTTAACGTATCAAGAACTAAATAATATCGTAAAAATGCCTCTGTAATAACTTATCCTCCGTTGAGTAGAATTTCTGCAAAATTTACCGGTTTACAATTTTGTTTTTATTTTTTGTATATGATATTTAAAAAAATGATATTTTAAAGATTTGCATCTAGAATAAATAATGAATGATGAAAGACTCCCGATATAATCTATACGAGTAGTGAAGAATGTACGGGAAGTTTAGTGATATCCAAAAACGTGAAACAACCAAATTAATCGAATCCTGAAAGACGGAAGTGTGAAAAGCCTTTATAATAGGAAAATATGCATGCCCTGATTTATGGACGTTATGGAAGCGAAATATGAAAGGTCGCATGATTTGGAAACCTATTCTCTCTGCTTACCACAATATAGGCATAGGTGATGATGATATTTATTGCTTTAAGAAAAAGTTTTGTTTAACTATATTCTTCACATGGTTAAGAAAATCTTGATTTAAAAAAAGTAAAAGATAATCAGCCATAAAAAAATTTTCCCATAAAAATTTCACTGTTTTCTTTTCAATTGATTGTTTGATATTTTAATCTGATTCAATCTCCTGCTTTTGATATCCAAATATTTCATCGTGTTTCTCGCGGTTAAATTCACGGTGCCGTCTTTCAATTATTCAGTGAGGACTGATGCTGCTTCTCAGCTGACGTCTCTGTCATATGACCAGCAGGAGATGGGGTTCGCATGGAATCCTTAATTAAAATATACAGCGTATACCCTGAAAATAATTTCAGAATCATCTTCATGACGTACAATAGGCTTGAATTAAATTTAAATCAGTCCAGCCCAATAAAGTGACAAGCTGGACCGTTATTCGTTTAAGTGATCTTTTTAAAAATTCGATGTGATAATTATTTTTATACCAGACAATTTTTATTAAATTGGGTAAGGAGTTTATTTTTTTCAAGAAATTATTTATATTTAGATCTTTACATGATATTTTTTCAAAGCATTGACATTTTTTATGAATAGTATAGTATACCTTCATGAGTAAAAACTGTTCTTAGTACTTTTGTTTTTTCGAGTGGAAGAAATGTATTTTGGAAAAAACTACATGATTTTTCATTCAAAATAGTTATTATTTCGCCAGTTATTGTATTATTCTTTCATTGTAAATGATTTTTTGCTTCCAACAAATTCTTTTTCTTCACGCAAAATATATTTTAAAGGCCCTTCAGTGAAAATCAGAATGTAACCTTTTTAGGTAAAAAAGGTACTAACGGGAACTATAATTCGCAATCTCCGAGCTGGAAGACAAGCGTCTTACTAAATAGACCATGGAGGTCAAATAGTAAAATATATAGATTATCGGAAGAAAATGAATACACACAAAAATGTTCATAGCATCGTAAATTAATGTCAAAACTCTTGTTCGGCAAGTTGATCAAATGAGAAACATTGTGAAAAATCGTCACAAAATAATTAGTAACCAAATGTTTTTAGTCGTAAACATATTTATATTGGGTCCAATGCTGTAAAATATTTTAATAATTCAATAATCTGTTTAATTTATTACACTCCAAATTGATCTCAACCGTTGTTAAATTAGTTTCAAAATATGTGAATTCATGTGGTATTTTCATTTAAATTAAAAAAAGTCGTATTTTGAAACCAATATCAATAAATTAAGAGTATCTAATAGTTTTTGTACATTCTTGGTGATTCATTAAATAGTTTAGTATTTGAAATGTAAATTTTGTTGACCAAAATGCCCACTTTTTGCTAAATAACTGTTGATTGTGTAAACATATAAATAAACGTTTCATGGAATACATACTATGCATGAACATGTTTTTTGCCTGTGAAAGTTTTATATATTTAGCCTCATAGTTACATACAATAACTTTGAAAAGGTAAATCAGAAGTTACGGAAAAGATTTTTAAATTAGTTTGTGCTATTTCTAAGAAAGATAAATATGTAATAAATAATTTGTTGTATTTTTGTTGTAAAAGTTGTTGCAGGAAGACTTGTACAATATTTCGGGGTATCCAGTACTTGTATTTATAAAATCGGTGTAAAATAAGATTCTTATCTGATATACTGACGTTGCGTAATAAATTGACACAATGAAATTAAAAATAGCCATTTCACAATTAAATCTCCATAAACAACCGGTGTCATAATTTTTACATTTGTGCGCATCGAGATCACATCTTGGGTGACCTGTAAATATTTCGAAATATACATTTGCAATTTATTAACACAGTTGTAAGTTTTTGTCAACACGTAAAAATGATTAGTTTTTATTTTTTTACTATGGTTTTTTCCCTAACAAAATAAATGACACTTATGTATCCTTTACATATCAAAGTAATAAATTTAAAACAAGAGATAATGAATCGATATCTTCAAAAAAAATCAAGATATAACATATAAATAATAAATAAATACAGGTTTATTGATAGCAACATAGTATGTACATAATACATTTAGATATATTTCAAGAACACATTAAAAAGAAAATACACTAAAAACCATAAGCTATCAAAAGGTCTGGGCTCATCTAATAACATCCTCTCGGCGAAGATACAACCCAACAATATAGGGCGAGCCCAGCCACGGGGACACCAGATGTTTTTCAGCCCACACCCTTGAACAAGAAGAGAAAAAAACAGAAAATAAATAGATGACAAAAAAATACATTCAAGAGAGAAGACATTAAAAGGTCCGGGCTCATCCTACAAACATTCCCCCGGCCGAGATACACCCCACCAATATAAGGCGAGCCAAACCGCAAGGGTATCGGGGGGCTTCCAGCCCACACCCCCGCATATCTAGATTAAAAAACAAAAAACGTATGGCAGAAAACAAAATAAAAAGTAAACCCACCTCGTATACCACCTCAGGTTAACTGTCAGCAAGAACGAAAAAAAACAACTCAAACCATATATGGTACATCTTTTAAAATGTGATGCATGAAAATACAATGTACAGAATAACATGAAAAGAAAAGAAAATAAATTTTATAATCAATTTCTATCAACAAAATACGACTTAGGAAAAAGTAAAAAGATAATTTATTTCAAGGGTTCGATATATTTGGAAATAAAAATTAATGAAACACCTGCATCTCCATGACAAACTTTAAATTTTACAAAAAAATAATTACAGACGATTTCAAATTGTAAGCAATCACAAGATTGTCCCTGAACCAATTAAAAGTGACATGAATTTTATGAAAAATACATACCATCACGCTATGTACAACCTCGTTCATCTTCATATATCTCATCATTCGTGCTCTTATGTTTTCCATAGTTCTTCACTCTTTATCAGTGAAATTCTTCAACTTCCACTTTTCCTATGTATACCTCTTCCTCACTCGTTATACATTTCAGGCATGTATATGTTGTAATAAGTACATTACTGCACACAATCATTTTCAAATCTTTTACGTTTGATTTATTTACTAAAATAATACTCAGTGCGAATCGAACTTTGTTCTCTGCAGTCATACGCTTTTTAAAATCTTTATCATACCATCTTGTTCCCTAAATAGGAAATTACCTCAAATTGTTCTAATCGTAAAAATTAATTTTAGAAAAAAAAATCTTTTGACATTTAGCAAAGCTTCTTACCGAACTTTGTATTATTACCAGATATTTATTCAATGGGTGATACGCATTTCTACTGCATTTATTCTAAAATTAGGGAAAGTCTTTGAAATAATCAACACAGAGAAAAATAAATTAAGTAACTTGATTTTATCTTTGATCTGCTATCTAGAGAATCTCCGATTGTGAATACCATAAAGCATGTCAGAATTACAAGAAAGACCTAGGAAATCGTAAAGGTCATTTCTATTATTGGCCTAGTGAACCTCGACCCATCGCGCACCGCAGCGGTACAAATTACTCAGGTTCTAATCCCGCGTCAGACATTACGCGCCGTGCCGTGAAATATGGCTAGTCAAACAGTTTGCGGAAATCTAAAGAATGGCGAAGGTATGCAAATTATCTGATTTAGCAATCAACGCAACAAGTGCCGTAATACATTTTGTTTTGACTCCTTTTTTGTTACTGAATTGTAACCTTCGTTTGTTTTGCATTTATTTTACTCATTGATGGTTAAAAGCTTACATTCAATTTTTGTTTTTAAAATATTCAATAAAATATTTGCACACTCAAATGCTCATGAAGGCAAGTAATATGGCTAAAAATATGTTTTTCTATATAGAACGTTAAATCGTATCAAAAAATTATTTGATATACGAGTATATGGAATTTTATCAAACCATCCTTTCTTATACTATACAATAAGACATTCGTTCGAATGGTTAGCCTCAACATACCGTAATTGATGATGCAGACATATTGAAGAGCGTGCTTGAGAGACAATATTGTTTTCAGTCCTAGTAATCGAACCTTTAGGGTTGAAAACCATTGGAGTTGATAAATGAAGGAAATAGTTACAAGGTGAACTCTTTAACCAGTCTGGAACTCTATTTTCATTTTGATACCATTGGGATTCAAACCCAAAAACTCCGGGTGGAAGACGAAGAAGTTACGGAAGTCGTCACCAATGAGGATGATTTTAAGAAAGAGATAGTTCAGAATTTTTTGGTCACGATTATGATTTTATGTAGATTTATCACTAGCGTCGCTTTCATGAGGAATTTATTAATATGATGTTCGTATTTAATATAAATGGAGCATAATTGAGTAAAAGTCCTAATATACTTAATAAACCAACAGTTAGTAAAATTATACAGTAATAAATATTTTTTAAATTAATAATTTTGTTTATAATAATAATAACCTATATTCATTACATATTTGTTTTCTTTCGTATATATAAGAGTAATTATGGGAGGAACCATATTAACGACAATATAAAATTGTTCCCCTTGGCTATGCTACCGTACAATTGTAATTTAAGCGAGAAATTATATACAAAGATGTTATTATATAAGTTATTGTACTTGGAGGTCAATCATAAACCAATTACAATAGAAGATGACTATGCTAGATGGATTATGGTTTGGTTGTATTTAAAATATGCATACATACATTCGCACCCTTACGCCAGTAGGCAGATAAGACATGGCGCCATACTTTCCTATCGTGACACGCAGTTTTTATCTTCTCTAAATACATATACCTTTTCACATCGCTTCTACGATTTCTTTGACTTTTTACATTTCTATCTTTCAAAAATATTATTCATTTGATCCGTTTATACTTTCTACCACTTCTCTTACTCACATTTAAACTATATATTTGTTTATTCTTTTCATTCAATTCATTCGTTCTACTTGTCTAAACAATCTTAGAGGGCGTTTCTTCACCCTGTTCAATACAGAGTTCTATAAATTCATATTATTCCCTAATCCCTTTATTCCGTGTTCTATTTAATATTGTCATCTCTTTACTTTATGCATAACTTTGAATTCTCGAATATAATCTTAGTGTACGCATTTCTACAGCATTGATTCAACTGTTGCTTTCAAGTGTAGAAGATAAAATAACAAACTAGTTTAAAATATTGCTTTATGGTGTATTAAATACAGATGTGCCTTTTCCCTTAAGGAAGGAAAAAACTCTCTGCTTACTAGTGAACGAAAACACAATGCTCATAATTTTACCATAGCTAAAAGGTCATTTTGTATACGACAAGATAAAATACGAGTAATTACAAATCAAACTCACCAGTATTGGAAATTTTAGAAAAAAAATTAGTCTATGTAGCTGCTTACCTGCAAAAAATTAATAATTTTTGATTAGTTTTTTATTAGCAAATAAAAAAAATTGTTCATTGAATAAGATCGATATTTTAATTTTACGATCGACTATTTCTCCTCGTTCAACAAATTTATTTATTTATTTATTTTATTTTATTACTACACATGACAAGAAATATACACAATTTGAGAAAAAACAACAGGTAATTTGATTTGGACGTATAATTTTAATGGATCTGGGTTTGTTGCCTTTCATTTGTCGTATCCCCAGTAAACTAGGCTTTTGCTTGTATCTCACTGAGGATATTTAGCATGAAAAAATAAATCGATACTTCTTTCCGATTTTTGATAACACAAAAAAACCCCGTTGCACGCTCTCATCAACCTGACAAACAGTGACACTCAACTACAACTGGAAACATCTTGCGAAACTCAACTCCTCACACATTATCACTCCAGAAAGACCAAAAATATTCATCCCACAATATACCGCACACAATCATAAGAATAAAAATCAAAACAAATTCAAAACAAAAAAAAAAAAGAAGAAAAAAAGAAAAACACACAGAAACACAAATACAAAAACATCCAAAATTAAAACAACAAGAAGAGACAGACCCACACTCACGAGCTCACATAAATCCTTTCTACTCGTCATTCATCCTGAAAGCCCAAGTACTCAAAATCCTGTCGCAATAACAACCACGCTCCGATCGACTGTCTAAATGGTTTTCCTACCTTTACTTTTATTGAAGTCGGCACGCCATTGTATGTAATGGGAGCCAAATAAGCATATTGCCTTTGGGCAAAAGAGGTTTTAACTCTAGGGATGGTGAACATTTCATTAGTTGCCATGCGTGTCGTGTGTGTCTGCTGAGTTTGCATCTTCCCTTCCTCTCGATGGTAGTGCCAGAGAATGGATTTGAGATGTAAATTGGCTATGTTCAGGACCTGATACTCTCTAAAAAGCTCCGCCGTGGGATACCGAGATAATCCTTTCTAATTTTGGATTGTTTTTAGTAATTCATAAAATTAAATACTAAGAATTCAATAATTTTTCATCTTACCGAAAAAAGCTATGTTTTGTTTAAATATGAACAGGATATCTTTCATATTCTGCTACAATATTCATTCAATATTCGACGATAAGACGTTGTTCTTCTCTCGAGGAGTTTCAGGCTCGATTCCAGTTCCAGTCTGGTTGAACAATTCTTCTGATAACAACGCTTACTTTTGCTTGAATGTTGTTATCTCTCCACATGATGTAGAATTATCAACGTAAAAGATGACGAACAAGTGTTATGTCTACTTCAGTGGTTCTATTGAAATTCTTAAAAAATAGTGAAATGTGAGAGAACGTTCAATTCACTGTTATATGCCTTTACGAATATATTGAGCACCTAGTTTAATATTATTTGAACACTTACAAGCGTTTTTAATATTTAACGTGTTTATGGGACCTAATACAAGGTTGTCTCCCAGTCAAGCTCTTATACACGTGAACATCACCAAATCAGATTTTTTTAGAAGAGTCCGCTCTCTTAACGCCTGATTTATAAATTGTCATTTTATTGTTATTATCAGATATGTAGAGAAATACTCCACGAATTAATGAATTACAAAAATTCACAAAAAAATAATAACGGCAAAAGCAAATAAATGGAAAAAATATTAATTTCATTTCACTCCATTACGTTTAATACCTTTAATTTCTCAAAAGTTTCATTAAATGTTTATTATAAAAGAACTGTTTATTATAAATGAAAACATCAAAAGTATGAAAAATAAAATAGTTGTTCTATAATAATTACAATCATTCAAAGAGTGCGAAAAAAATAAGTATTGATAACCTTGGAGAAAATCGTTAAAATATAATTTGCATGTTCCACTTCAATGATCAAATGCTCAAAAATAAAATTTCAAGGAAGTGTTTGCTATTCAACATTTTCTTATGGAATTTCCTGAAATTATAACTATACGAAAAGGTTACCTTAAACGTTAAAAAATGCGTGGATGAAAACAATTTTCATAATTTATAGCATAAATATAATAAAGAAAAGATGTTTGCTAAACATAGAAAAATATATTTTGTATAGTAATTTATCAAAAATAAAAAAAAAGTTCTAGGATTTTTTACAAATATGCATTTTTACCGATAGATACTTGGTTAAATTTATCTTCGTAAGAGAAAAAAACCAACATCACGGTATATTGTAACAACACTACATTCATATTGAAGACTGTGACCGGGAGACGACAATGTCTCAGTTTTATTAATCGAGCCTTCGAGTTTAAAATCACTTGCAGTACGGAACACGTGAGTATTGTTGTCAGATGAGCTCTTTTACCAGCTGATACTCTTTTTTCGGATACCACTGGAAATCGAAGCCTCTGAGGGGAAGTCAAACGTCTTACAAACTAGGTCAGGGAGGTCAGCTGTGTAAAAGTATGTTGGGTAGCTGCTACGGCCAATAAGTTGATGTCTTATAAACTAGGCATTATTTGAAATGGATTATTTTTCATAAAAATTGTCATTCTATTAATATTATAATTGCCAAGCATAGTTTTAGTGTGTATTAATGTAATGTTAATTGCATTAAAATATATGCTGATTATTCTTGAATACCACTTCTTGGCTTGTTTATATTAAAGTTCACCTTCCTCTCCTGAGTGATAGCTTTGATTTTATATCTAACTATTAATAATTTAAAATCCATTTTGTATAATTAAATGAATCACTAGTTATACGGGTAATTATAATGTGTGTTCCCCTCACTAATCCGTGGTTAAATGATTCTGCGTTCAGTGTAAAAAGGTATGCCCGTCTTAGTAAATTATTTTAAATGAGAGATTAAACAGCGCTTTAGCATATCACGATCTAATATCAGAATATCTTACCTTTAATAAAACCAGAGTGAAGTTAAGGAGGAAAGTTTAGATTCTTTCACCGAATAAAATAACTAATATTCTTAAATACCAACTTAGATTTCTAATAATGTGGTTTAATGATAACTTTTACCCTAAGAACATTTCGAAAATTTATAAAAGGCAGTATCTAAGCGCAATTACGAGAGTTAATTCAGAAGAATGATTGGTTTGTCGCATTACAGTAGGAAATGTAAAAATATCGTTTTATTTCGAAGGGAATTTAAATTTAATCGCATGGTGCATCAACATATTTTAATATTTCCCATTATCAAAATACTTTTGATAACACTCTTTGATCACATTATCAAAGAGGACAACTAAAGTTTTGAGAGGCTAGTGATTTCAGGTACAGTTTAGGGGAAATGAGCAAGGTAAGGTTTCCTACGAGATGGACGAACCAAATATAGGCGATAGTTCAGTTCGATCCTACCCACGTTGTTATGGGTGACAAAATAAGCCTCCACCCAGCTCAATATATACTTGAAGATCGAAATATTATTTTTATGATACTTGGCAGGAATTCTTCTATTAGCGTCAAAGTAATTGCATAATTTTTTTAAGTCTCATTAAGGTATTTATTTAATATTATATTTCAAGATTCTGTTAAAAAAAGTCAGTAAAATTATTTTCATGCAATAGGATTAACTCGTCGAAGAGTAACCGATTAACCAGGTGTGTCAATATAATTATATTTAAAATGTTCAATTAATCTTATTGCACAATGACGGTGTGTAGCTCTAAAAAAATTGTTGTATTTCAACAAAATGTAAGAATCAAACATAATTTTTATTTTTGAAATAAAAAAGTTTATTTTACATTTTTCAAAAATGTTTTTCTTTCAAAATGATGGTGTATTTTCGATGATATTCAAAATAAATAACATATGCAAAAAAAAACTTTAATGCCTAAGCCAAACAGTTACATTATGATTTAGTAAATGTAGAGAAATCAAGTCGAAGGAACTTGACTACACCGCGAAACCAGAAACCAGACATAACCCTTGATCTCATATGTAAACTCCCACATTTAGCGCAGATCGACCAAGGAACAGTCGAGCTCAAAAATAAAATAACTTTAAGATGAGCCGAGGTGATTGTTGTTCTGTATTATTGTAATTGTGCTGCAAGTTAGTACATCCAGCATTAGACGTGTGAGAAGCACATCGCATCACTATTATTACGTATAGGAGTGTCGAACCATAAAACGTGAACTTAGACGCAATAAGTATTGAGAATTTACCCATACAACTCGTAAACAATAAAATCGAAACGGAATATAACTCATCTTAACAATAACCCAACACACAAGCGATGTTTTCGCAGAAAATCGCTATACGTTTGGAATAGTCCTATTGTCGTAGTACTCGAATGCCTTAGGGCAGTAAAACGCTAAGATATGTATAGAAATGAGTAAAATTACAATGTTGCATAAATGCAATGGTCTGATTTTTTGCCTATTATGTTTTATGCGTTAAAATAAATGCACATATTTTACGATGTACTCGTATAATATCTTTTCCTCACATGTTCGTCTCGTAACTAAAAATGTCGTTTTTCAATAAATTTTCAACCGAAGAGTGATTTCAGTATTAAAGGTTGTTAATAAGAGGTGGCGTTTCAATGGTGGTTTAGAAATTTAAGTGGAATAAAATCTGAAATGTACAATAAGTAATGGTCCACAAGTCACAAAATCATTTATGTAGAATTTTTATTACAAACATCTTTTTTAATTATAAAACATGTAAATAAGGCATGTTAATTAAAAAAATACAATAATTAAGAATGAACGTGAACTCTAAATAGATGTTTTAAATTGGGTGAAAAGAGCCCGTTGAGGTGTTTCGGATATGTTAAATAGATATGTAGGATAAAAACTAACTAAACAAATTTACAATGCACACATTAGAGGAGTCGCGATTGAGCACGACAAAAAAAGATAGATAGCACGACAATGAAATTTTTAAAGAATGAAATGTAAGGTATTAGATAAACCGAAGGGACTGTGTGCTATGATGAATGGATATGAAAGAGACCAAGAAAGTATATCGTGAAAGGAAAGTTTGACGATCTGTCCATTCTGCCTGCCCCGACAGGGAAACGGCGTGATGTGTAAAAATAGTTTGTTTATGTATATATTATACGAGTATGTTAATAATAAAACTGTTTATTGCTTTGTAAATCGGCGAACATTTATTTCCAAATTTATTTTCGTACGTATGAGATCACATTATAACAGTTTGTAACCGCAAAATGAGTTTACAATACTTTTTCAAGTTCTTGTTAGAAACACCTGAATGGGTAAGTCTTCATCAATAATACGCTAATCATTTTCGCAAGTTATTTTCGAGACCAAACCACTTGGTAATAGTATTTTGTTCTCACATTTGCGCAGTCGATTAATCCACTTATGATTGATTATAAATCGACTGGTTTGATTCAAATACACCATAATACACCTGATCCATAAATTCGTGCAGTCTATGACTCACTTCCTAGGCAAAAAACTCATAATTCACGACAGATAGTCAGTTCCGTATTGCAATGATCTTGAAATGCATTCATGTGTTAGGAAAAAAATAGGTAAGATGGTCAGTGGGGTTAAGAGTGCAACTTTGAGATCCTTGTAGTATACTTATTAAACCACACACACTCAACCTATGACGTGATAGTTCGTGATAATCGTAATATTGTAATCGCCAAAAGTGAACATGATGATCAATTGAAATCTTCAGCATCGATTAATTTGTTTTTCCTTATCCTATTGATGGAGTAAATAAGAGGCTTGTAACCACAACTGCTATTATTGTAGTTCACGTACAGTCAATCTTTAATCTAATTAATCAAACATGTTTATTGTTGTTATGAGGGTTTTTACGTCGCATTTTTTCTTCATCAAATTAACTTTATTTAATTTTTTAAATTTTTAACTTTATTTCATTAATAATATATGTGTGATTATCGTTAAATCTTTTGTAATTTATTTTTATTTTTCCATTCATTTATATGTGCACAAAATATCACTCCAAGGGCGCCAATATTTTGATGCAACACATAAATTTCGTGCCATTAAATCTTGTGAAGAATATACAAAGTGAAGTTTTTAGACAACATACAATTTTAAAACGCTCTTTATTTGAGAAGTTATCATAGCTTCCATTTTAATTCCTTGGATAAGTTAATCCAAACTTCTCGTCCCTTCTTTCAACGTGACGGAACCACCTCAATGATCCTTGTTTTCCTCTTAAGCACCGCATCTTCTTTAAGTTCGCATTCTTACTAATGTCATTTTGCATTCTTTGATACGAGTTTTTCCACACTGCAAGCAATACATTTATCTTACTTTCATCACTTTTTGCCATGTTCAAGTATCACTGCATATTTTAATATGAGACCAAGATTCCATTATTAACAGTCAATTTTGCTTCTCTTGAAATGATCTAGTCGGTGAACATATTGTATAAACCCCTTTTACCATATTATATTTTCCTACTCTTCTTTTAATATTACGCATCCGATTTGAACATGCTTCCATAATACAAAATTTTCTTGCCTTGCTCTAAGGTATCATCAAAGGGTTGATAAATACCGTAAAAAACGTAAAATAATAATGAATCATAATCATTTACGTTTCCAGCATATTGAAAAAGAAACCAGAAATAATTATTTACATTTGGATGATTTAAATTTTGGTTTATTTTCTGACTAATAAATATTATTTGTAATAAGTACATTAATTTCAATAACTTATTTTATATTAATATTTTTCTACTTAATATGAATTCTTTTGATACCCCTACATTGATGCCAGTTTCCGCACTGAACGCCGTATCGTGAATGTGGCCAAGTTAGCCTTCATGTATAGTTGTGCTTTAAGTTTGTTTGGTGATCCACACTTCAATTAAACAGTTCAATTAAACACTCCGTGGTCATCCAATGCTCCAATCAATAATTGATTAGAGCGTTAACTAATTATTAGTTCGTGAAGCATGAAAATTTAAGATACGACTCATTTACGAGGATCAAGCCAGTATCTAAATAAACAATTGAATGAAAATTAAAAATAATCGCTCAAATCAACGAAAAACCCCGCATATCTGATTTTTATTTATTGTTTTCGATATAATGTACGATTTGTTTTAAGAAGATTGATAGGCTGTAAGGAGAACATTGATAGGCTGTAAGGAGAACATTGATAGGCTGTAAGGAGAAAATTGATAGGCTGTAGGGAGAACATTGATAGGCTGTAAGGAGAACATTTTGAGAAGAAAATGTCTAATTTTGTGATTATCTTCTTACTTATGTTTCAATAAATATAAAATGTTGTATTTAATTCAGTGATTAAGATATTACGAATTAAACATTAGTAAATTATTTAAAATAAATTCATATTTATTCAATGTTAAATATATATGATTACATTTTTTCAAATCTAACTTAAAAAATCAAACAACCAATGAAAATACTTGATTTATTGTTAAAAACTGTGGTATTTAATTGAAACCTGATATTCAGAAAAAATCTTCGTGACATTTTTGAACGTCCTCTTCACATACCTATTTTCAAGAAGTGACCTAATATTCAACATTAAAACAGGTATAAATACAATCCTTTGTAAGGAGGATGAGACTGGCTCTTGAAATAATTCATAGAGAACCTTACAAATAACTTGAAAATCATGTCCATAAATCTTGGGCGCATTTTATTAGCAAAACACGTTATTTAACAAGTCTGTCCAGTGTAAACAATATCGATTTATCAAATTCAACATTGTGCCTAGTATAAATTTGTAATTGATAATCCTAAATCCAAATATTCCACAAGATGTATATCTGTACAAATCAAGCAAACCAGATGTAATTGAAATGTCAATTTTCCGAGAAATATGTGCACAAGTAAGATGCAGACAAATTGATCTTCATGAGATGGACATAAATCATTTTCCATACTGCGCGATTGCCTCATATATCAAACGATTCAACCAGCGAAACTTCAGGTACTAACGAACGTATTTAGAACCCTGTTGACTATCGATTTAAGTAAATGGGGTCTTCGTTAAAATATGGTTTCCTTGTACTTTACCTTTGATAGTTTGTAAACTGTTACTTGGTACTTTGTGAATTTGGTTTGAACATTTTATGCTTTTAGATTATTCGAGCTAGGTTTCTTGTTTCTACCACATGTCACAATGGTTATGTTTATGGCGTTTGATTGTTTAAACAATAATGTTTAATGTATTAAAATAAAAGGTATAGGACATGAAACACAAATTTTAACGTCCACTCTTTAGTAATAGATAATTCTTTGACATAAAAATACACAATTTTCATTTTATTTTGTATTGAAATTCAAAGAAAACACGCTTACTTTATATTGCCTATACTAACAGTTCCTAAGTGTTTTGTCATTTGTCTTGAATATTTATGTTTACATGTGTACACTGACGGTTACATAAAGTCTTATTAATACAAACAAAATATAATTTACCATCTTGATTTAGAGACTTGTTAAATATTGTAAAGTCAAAAATTCGAAGATACCACACAATATTGTAACATATGTAACATTTTAATTACAAGTACTTATAAATTTCTTTCTTCAATTTTTATCTCAGCCACTCTCAATTCAAGTAAACTAAATTTCCAAGTAGCCGTCGACTTTATGTAAGAATGACGACTTTTTGGGTCTTGTTGATAAGATGTCTGTCTTCTAGCTCAGGGGTTGCGGGTTTAATTCACGTTGGTACCAATGAGCTCCAATCTGGTTTTTATTTAGGGCTTATTTAACACCTTTCTGCTTGCTTGGATGAGATTGCTATATGGCAATAAGCCCGTCAATTTTTTATTCATACAACGAATGTCTGATACCATACAAAGTAATCTGTCTACCTGCCTCGCAGACTTCCTTAGTTTTATCCTCACATCCAAGATCGCCATATTATATGGTCTGCTTACTGACAATTAATGTATCCACAGATTTTAGTGTTCTTGATTTTAGTGTTCAAGGTTTCCTTAGACCTATTAATTTCTTTTTTTCATCAGACCCTTATGGGAATATCTAAAATTTTGGAATTAATTAAGCTCTGATTTGTTTTATAAGTATTTATTAATTTTATTTCAAATGATCCAGAATGAAGCATTATCAGTGTTTACTCAGCATGAAATACCACGCGACTCGTCAAAAACAGTACTTAACGCACTGTGATACACTTGCCTATGGAGTATAAGTGAACATTGAAAAGCAACACCTTTGTTGGTCGGTGTATTATAATTCCTCAGGCGGCATGGCGGTATTATGATATGAGGCAAGGCCAATGTTATTAGGCATTATTATATCACGATCATCAGACCCACGCACCCAGAGTAACGAGATCAAAAGTAATACCCGAACGAGTTATTTTGTTAAGGAATATGGTTAAATGCCGTTCCCATAGGCTGTCTTCAATACAAAGGATCTTTAATATTATTATTTATTCATTTACGGTTTCGACCATCAACATTTTTTACAAAACATAATCAAAGTGCGATTGAACACAATATGCTACAAAAATATTTAAACACTCTCATGATTCACAAATATCCGCTGTTAAAAAATAAGCATATACTACTACCGCACAAAACATGCCACGACTCAGAAGGTCCACGTAAGAAATAAAAACAAAATTTGACACTTTTATGTTCCTCAACACCCACTCATTCTCTATCTGCATAGACCGATAATAGCTTCTTCACAAATATAAACATCATCACAAGAATATGAAATTAAACTTTATCAACAAAACTTATTAATAAATAATTTAGTAAAAGGAAAATATAAATTATATATGCACATCAATAAATGGTTATGCATATTGACATTTCAAAATCTGTAAATATTAAAATTAAAACAAGATTTTTTTTATTGAAACATAAATCTATACATCAATTTTCAAATCACGTTTGAAATGTAATAAAATATGATAGAATCAGTAAATAATATAAATCAATCGATCGTTGCTGTGCTCCTTAGTCGAGGATTCCTTCGTCATTCTATTGCCAATTCTGTTGAAAAGCGAAGTTGTGCCTTGAAGTTTTTTTTTTAAGTGAGTGTCTCGTCGCACACCAGCAAACTCTCTTGCTACACCACTGTCCTGGATCCGATGACACACCGAAGTGCGACGATCGGAGCCCACCAACATGTTTTCCTTTTTTTTTTTAAAAGAATACACATCACCGAAGTCATAGGTATCCGTATACCTGCGAATTAACTAGGTGGAAAAAATGCATGTGTCATTCGAGGGGAGTAGCACATCGCTGGGGTTTGAACCAGCGACCTTCCGCACGGAATGCTTGTGTGTTACGCGCGCCCAATTATCTTATTATTAAATTAATATAAATACATTTATATAAAACATGCAAGACGCTTAAATTTCCCTGACCTCGAGGTATCCCGACACTGGATAAGACATACAATGTTCCAGCGATTCCATACGTTTACAAATATTTTCAAATATAATATTTTGTCGGTTTAATAATTCAAATCATGACGTTTTTTTTTCGAAATATTGCTCTGTTTTGATTTGGTTTAAAATCTGCTGATATGTTTTAATACGATTAACAAATAAATTGGAACATTAAGAAAGGTTTCTTTCCAGTCCGTTTTCTCTTGATAAGCTTTCTGCAGTTTTCTTACCAAATATGTTTTTTTCGACATATGCGTATGCGGGTAATTAGTTGATCTTCATGGTCGCAGCGACCAGCATCTTATCCTTGAACTCAATGTTTTCTGTTTTGTTGTAATATTATTGTAATCTGTTTTGTTGTAATATTATTGTAATAGATAGTGTGATATATAAACGGCGCTACATAACATACAATAAATTATCATACTTATTATTATTGATATATACCCAAACGTCGGAGGCGGTATTGCCTATGAATAATCTGATATATATAAGATTTGTTAGGAATTTTTGACATCCTGGTGTTACTCATTATTTCAATCCTTATTTCGTCTAAATTTACTGAGAAGTTTTTTATTAATTAAAAAATAAAGCGTTTTAAAATGACATTGAATTAACAAATTGTGCTTTTAAATTTGACTTAACATAATATTTTCCAGTAAATTGAGTTATTTTAATTATTTGGTTTAAAAATAACCATTTATTAAAATTCGAGGGCAATAATTCAAAAGTTGATTTTAATATATAATGTTGAAGAGGTGGTTAATTTATTTTCGATTTTAAAAAAATATTTCATGAAATTTCATTTCATGGAAAATTTAATGCAAAATAATGGAAAAATATTGGTTCATGCATCAAGTAATTAATACTTCTATCACGTTTCATAAATAATATTTTATTTCTTTTAATACAACTTTTTTCAAGTTAAACGTAACGTTTTGTTTTAATTTGTTCTGGATTATGTTTGTTACTTGATTGAATATAGTGGTGAGTCCATACGAATGACGAGAGCTTTGAAAGCGCTCATGGATTTTCATAATGAAAGACTGAAATGGCGAAACGAATCGTTTCTGTCATGTGTTACGAAGGAATACGTTGGAAGTCTGACAACAGTTTGTTATATATATAATAATAATAATGATATCATAGATTAATTGTAATTATTTGCATTTTTTCGCTACATAAATGTGCAATATCCCCAAAAATATGATATCATAGATTAATTGTAATTATTTGCATTTTTTCGCTACATAAATTTGCAATATCCCCAAAAATAATGATAAAAATTAATGGATTTCTTAAATAAAATTTATGGGATGTGAATGAAGAACGACGCATTTTATTTGTATTTTGTTTCATTATCTCGTTTATTGAAATGTGTTGGTTTTTAATTTTGTGAAATCTGCTTTTGTGACCTAAAAAAGTAAAACAGTATCTATTTTTTTATATTATTTTTAGCTTATATTCAGAAATTTAAAAAAAATGTTATTTTTAATTTCACGCATTTATAAAATGTAAATTCTAAGACCAATATACATTTAATTTGATATAAACATTTAAATAAGAATAATATTAATATGAATTATTTCTAAGTTGTAATCAGATCGTTAATATGAATAGATTAAGCAACCTATATCTGAGAATTATAAAGCGATATTCGAAAATGATAAATAGAGATATTACGTTACATTTGTATCGAAGACCAGTGCTTAATAAGCTGTGAAAATTTTAAATGTACCTCGTTAGCACTTTACTGTAACTCTGTGTACGTGACAATTTTGCAGTTAATGTAAAATATATTCGTTGACAGGTTAATTCTGCGCAATAAGTTAACTGAAGTCATAAAGGATATTTCTTAAATTGCACCACCTTTCGTTATTTTTAAGTTATTGGATTCTGGAAGTAAATTTTAAGAAAAAAAAACGGTAAATGTTTGAATAGTTAGCCAGGAATATTACAATTTTATATTCTATATAAAAATATAGACTACCATAAATATGTAAGTCCTAACATAAGCCAAATATGAAATATTGTTTCATGACATTTCAGAAATAACCAATTTTACTGCAATATATTACGTTTTTGAACAGTACAACCCGACGAGCTGAAATAGTAAAAAATACAATTTTCTTGGTACCATCTAGAATTAAACCTAAAACCTCCGGGTTGGAGGGCAAGCGTTTTACACCTGGATCACAATTTTTTTTGAACCAAAAGGTTGATTTATCAATTATTAATTAACTAATAAATACTCCAACGATATACGATAGTAACGGAAACAACTTTTTAATATGTTCCTTTGAAAATATGAGTAAAAACTTCCGATTTCCGAACAATTTTTTTAGAACATTAACAAGAAAAAGGTAATCAGTTGAATATTCGTTAAACTTCCAAAATTAATTCAACATAATATCGTTAAGTAAAAGTCGTAATGAATAAAAGGCTTTGAAAATTCAGCCTCGATGCAAATATGTATTTATGGTCAGGATTGCTTGTTAATTAACACACATTTATTTATGGTCAGGATTGTTTGTTAATCAACACACATTTATTTTACCAACAATGTTTTGGAGAAACTTATAGAATTAATTGATTATGCGTAATATATTAAACAATATTTTTTGAAACTGTAATTTCATTCAGTGGTGTGGATGTATCATCAGGAATTGAAAAAATCCCACATTATATTAATGCTGTTGTCACGAGTTCTAATATCGCTACATATTTAATTGGCCAATCAATGAACTTAACACTTGACGATCAATAAATAACAAACTCTCTGCCTTTTGGCTATGATAATATTTTCTTTTTCTTCGTGTTTAGGCCACATTTTGTTACGGAAACAAATACGATTTTAACAAGTTCAATACATCAATGGATATTAGTTCAGCTTAATGCGGCCTCATAATTCATTCGGTAATAGATGTTCAGAATATCCATGAACCTATTTGTCTATACTCTTTTTTAGATCTTGTTATAAATTTATCATTTTCTAAGGTACGGTCAGTCTGACCTGGGATTTATGTTTTGTAGCTGTTTGAATAGAAAGTGAGGGTTTATTCTAAGGAACTTTAAAATTCAGGCAAATTATTAATATTGAGATTGTTAAAAGTTTTAGAAAAATAATTGTTTTGACTATAAAAGGAATTTTAATATTATTTGGCCATATTGAGAAAATGAGTTGTGAAAAATTTACTAAACAAATATATATGTCTAAAACGAACAAAGAGTGAGGAAAATGTGAAAGAAGGTAAATAGCTGAAGACATTCTCATATAGGGGAAGGTAAGACGTGTGAGAAATAGGAGGATATGTATGACGAGATATATGGATGTGGATGAGGCGAGATCTGTGTGCGTGGATAGAAAGGCGTAGAGATGTGGATAGAAAGGCGTAGAGATGTGTATTGCATTACACTTTTGTTGTATGCGGTTAAGCTTGGAGGGTTTATTGCCATGTACCATATTTTTCAACCAAGTAGAAATATTTTAAAAACACCTCAATTGAAAACCACATTGGAATCCTTTTTTTCTCGTTCCAAATTTTTTTTAACTCGCAACATCTGGGCTGGAAGACAGCCGTTTTACCAACTAGACAACGGAAATCGTCACGTAATCATCTTCAACTATAAAATATATCGATTCGTCTCTCTGTTTATTTTTTTTTTGCTGAAAGCATTTATTTGTAAATGACGGAATACATGAAAATAGTAGCCGGAAGAAGTGCCGATCTTGAAAGTCGTGGAACATTATATAATAGTTAGAATATGGACACAATTAAGTCATAAAACGCACGATTTTACACTGTTCTAGGTCTTGTTTGATATTTTCGATGAAATGCCACGAAATACTTGTGGGCGAACAAATCAGATAAAAATGATTTAGTTTGCAGTGTGTTGATCTTTTGAGTGCCTAATTTAAAAAGTGAATGTCTTCAAAAATCGATACCATTACCTTGAAAAATGAGGCATGTTGGTTATTTTTCATAATGGTACATAACGTTCTCTAATCTGAATGTGTATTAATCTTCCGATGAGCAGAGACAGGTCCAGAATCGAACGTCGAAGAAATATTCTGAAGTGTTACTGAACCACAGGAGATATCGTATATTAATCTTTGCCAATACGGTATCACTAATCTCACAGACAGATGGGTTTTCTTAAGTTTTTACTTATTTTCTCCCAGGAACCCCTGTTAAATATGCTACGTTTTCCATAATTAAGCAGAAGTAGAATACCATAAGATTTAGATCTTTAAATCAATAAATTATTCCTTAATTCGAATCTTTTGCATCCTTAATTCGAATATTTTGCATATGCGTTACTTTAATGTTTTCTAATCAGCTGATTTTATAATATTTTTTTTTATTTTGTTAAAAGTATTTGCATTTGAGTTAATCAAGTTAATAAATAAGAAATAAGAGGTGTATGTACTTTAAAATTGATTCAAATCATTACAAGAACTAAACAGAGCTAAATTTTAAGCATCGAAAAATTCGAAAATGTTAAATTCGATTTCATTCTGAGAATTTACTACTTTACATTTTCCTTTTAATAATGACGATCTTTGTGGTCTAGTGGGTAAGACACCCGGGGTTTTGGGTTCAATTTCCGATAATATTTAAAAAATTAAAAAATAGTTCCAGTCTGGTAAAACAGTTTATTTACTAACAATACTTGTATACACTGGATGCGTGTGAGCGTTTGCCTATTCACAGTATGTTCGTGTGCAAGCGTTTAATGGGGTCGAAGACATCGATCTTTCTCGGCCACGCTCTTCATTATGTTCAAATCACTTGGATATCTTTAGTGGTACCATACTTATGGTAAAATGATTTGTGATAATATTTTTTCCTTCACTTGAATGAATTAAAAATGTTAAGCCGTATTCTGCAATCAGTGTTAACCAAAAGTTTATATTTTCTACAAAAGTAAAATAAACAATTAAAATAATTAGCTTATTTATTGCAAAATATTTAAAACTGGCCCTGTTTGGTACATATTTCTGAACTCATCTGCTCAGGGCATTAGGCATTTTAAACGTTTTACGCCCACAAAAAACACATATGGAAGTTTGAATGTTACAATTAATTAAATAAGTAATTTTTCATAAACTATGTATGGCGCCAATTATTATCTAGACATAAAGATAACATATGTGTTTGAGTTTTATGTAACCGTTTAAAATTTTCGAAAATGCTAAAAAATAATACACATGATAATTTATTAGACTACTCAATTTCTCTCTGGCCATGGGAGCTTTAATGTTAAACTTTTTAGCTTTAAATTGTACCTTTGCCATGTTATAATTTTTCTGACCATTTTGATCAACCAACATTTTGTGGTACTGCGATGATAATCTTCGTAACGTGGTAATTTTGTGGCCACCTTGATCAATCCGCATTTATGGTACTGCGATGATAATCAAGGCAATCATTTCTGAAAGAATCTCCATTCAGCCTTTCTTCGGCACATTTTTGGAGCGATTAGGTACTCGGATCTAGTGACGTCAAAATACAGTTTCATTGTTTTCGAAGTTTTCTCAGAAAGAACTGGCAACTTGTTAAGTTGTTTGAACTCCAGGCTTTAAATCCTTATTCTACTATTATTTTTTGCATTTAAGTGTCTTGCGACAGACGAGGAGCTCTTTTGAGTAATTTCTTCTTCACCGCTAAGTGACTACACGCTTTAATAAACGAAGAAGAGTTCTACCTTCTAGTGTGAATCGCGTTGGATTGGAACTACCCCCCGTAAGAGTTTCAGTGGCGGGATTGAAGTAAACTGCACATGATAATCGTCTGATGTTCACATACGATTATTTCTGAGAGATAATTTAGTGATTGTTAAAATTTTATTTGTAAATAACTAACATCTTATTAATCTTATCTAATGTCGTGCTTGTGATACATACTTGAAAGACATTTTCAACTCCAAACAGAGAATCAGTATATTTTATTTATCGAAATGTTCCTAATATTGTAGAATTTAATTTATTACTAAAAGATTTTAAACCTTTTTGTGGAAAAAAAAACTCGACACGAGAAATGAAGAATAATTTTAACTTTGGGGTCCACACTCCCGAAAGATTTTGTGATTTTTAACTGGCGACACACTCAGAGATTTAAATATAAGAAGAAATAAGAAGAATGTGTAAATCTGAAGACATTGTAAGATGACGAAGGTAGAAACGATGTAACTAACGAGATTTCTTGTATAGTTACTCATGGTTACCTGATGAGAAGCTGACTGCCAGACAGATCCTCGAAGACGTGGATAGTGAAGCTGGTACCCCCCATCCCAGGAATAATGCAATAAAAAACGAACCTTGAATTTACTGCACAAATAAGACTAAATTTATAAAAAAATTAAACTGCAAAGTGAACATCACGAAAAAAGTGAGGCAATAACATCTCATATAATAGTTAACTAAGAAGAATGATACAGTGTTAGGCTGAAATATAAATAAAGGTGCAGTGATTGATATATTGAAGTATTAGCAATAAAAACCGAGATAAACAAATGGATGTGATCTTACAAAAAGATTAATCAAATAAATCAGTTATTTTGTCAGAGATGCTGAGTAAATATAATATTATCCCACTCGTCTTTATTTAGTTTGACCTTGCTACGTTTGATCTCTTTGGCTGTAGTTGACGTCATTACTTCAAGACGTTATTTCAAATATATGTCAAGAAAACAAATAAAAGCGAATTTCATACCTGAGTGTGCATACACAATAACATGTCTGTGTAATATTCTAAGAACGTAATTGTTGAGAGTTTTTTGATTTATTAAATTTTTTCCCTTCCTAAAGTGTAATGGTTTTTTTAAATAAAGTTTAAAACTTCCATTTCGGTGAATGCTTCTTCGGAAAATATACAATATATACACGTAACAAATGGTTATTGATGTTGTCAATTTCCAATTCATAGAACTTACCTTTTAATTAGGAAAATCACAATTAAATGCTTTGATAATTCTATCATATGTCCTTTTTTAGTTCCTTAGCGACAGCTGTTTTACCACACAGTAGCCTTATCAAACTGTGATTAAAGCTCAGCTACGTAGCTATATGTACCCCAAAATGTTTATATAATGTATAAAATTAGAGAAATTTTTAAATAACTGTTTGGATGAACGTATTCAATATTGATTGTAAAGGGATTTGGAATTAAAATAATCTTAAATCGTGTAGGACCTTAATTGTACAGAGATATATGTGTATGTTCTTATATCCTTAAATGGTTTATGCGTGTTATCTATGAGGAACAATAAATTTTTTTTTATTAAAAATATGTTAAGTTTCTATTGAATCTTATTTGATTAAAGTTTTAAATATTGGCTAACATTTTAGGTTTTATTTGTATCGTTTTTAATTTACACACTTTAATCAAAGCTGAACGTTTTTAATTTTAAAATCTTAAATTAAATTACACATATTTATTAATGCAATGAACAAGAAAATATATTTGATGGCGATATATTATACAAAAGTACGATACTCTTGTGAAATAAATTTAACTGAAATTCGCATTTAAAAAAAAACAATACCTTTACGATCAATAAAGTAGAGATGGTTGGCGATCAGACCTTCGGTGCTCCGGTCCAGAATATTCAAATGGAACTTGAGTTTCTTCAGAATTTACATCCACGTATATCTACCTCAGTTCCCTAATTGATGTAAGTGTAAGTACTTTTATACTAGAAATAATCAGTAACCATTTTTTATTCCCATATCATCGTCATAGTCAAGTTTTTTGTCGTCTTTGTCGGGAATAGTATATAAACGCAGTTCTGCAAAAAATCTGTTTAATTTTTTTCTTTCCATAACTTTTTTAATGCTCGTTTATTTAAATGAATTTATATGCGCTCATCTGGAGCACGTTTCGTGTGATTTATCATATAACAAACTTTAATGTTACAATCGGCAAACATTATGTTTCAAGAACTCAATAGTGAAATTCACATTTTGATTTTAATTTTATTTGAACATTTTAATGGGTTATTTTTAATCGTTGTAAATGTTTTGATTGTTCAGATACACGAAATATATGATATGACTCGTGTAAACACTGTGGACTGGTACATTTGTCGATTGGGATGATTATGAAGTAAAGTTTAGCTTATTTCTGTGGCGTTATGGCAGAAGTTGATATGTCCGTTTTTGTCATTTTGTGTTTATTCTCTCAATTTATAGAAAATATTTTTCAACATGTTGTGGCAAAACTTGATGTGTCAGTCATTATCCAAACAAAATATATATTGTTTGTAAAAACTTAAAAAATGTTTATTTGTACTGATTTTAACAGCTTATCAAAGTAAATATTGCTTCTCCTGTAAACTAAGATAACACGGACATATCAACTTCTGCCATAACGCCACAGATTTACACTGTTTGAGATATTTAAATATTTTATACCATAAATCGTAACAAGATATAAAAATATTGTATTCGTCTTAGGGTTCAATTTATGGTTTCTTAATGAATATATCAAAGAAAAATCCATTAAAATGTATATAAAAAAATTTGAGACCGAGAACAACTTAATTGTAAGCTGACGGTAGATATTGCTAGCATAACTTTAGAATCTAAATAAATAAACTATCTTCTAAATCAGGACTTGACAATTTGTTTCCTATCGCGATCGACATGTTACGTAAAAAATAGTCGCGATCTACCTGTCTAATTTGCGAGATTCAACATATTAACACATAACACACATGTTAAAAAGGATAGCTAAATATTTAATGTTTATTAATCAGTATGAGCGGAATTTACTTCACTAAACTAATATTAAGGAAAAGAATACTTACACATACATGTTAAATAATATACATACATTTATTTAGAGTAGACATATCTACAAATCAAAAAAGGATAACGAATTGTTTGCGTTGACAAGTGCATGCGCGTAATGAGATTTCTTTGTTATATTAGAGATTTCTTTGTTATAGTTGCAAAGGTGGCTATTAGAGATTTCTTTGTTATATTATAGTTGCAAAGGTGGCTGCGGTCGACCAAAAATTGCTTCGCGATAGATCGGTCGATCGCGATCGACCTATTGGCCATCCCTGGTCTAAATAAATTTACATATTTCAAGTATGGAGTTCAATTAAAACATTTACAAATTAAATATGTTTATAACAAAGATCAATTAAAGCTAGCCACTATGTTGTGAACAACGCTTTAGTAACTAAAGTAATAATTAAAGTTATGGTACAAAGTAATTATAAAAGAGTGCCTCTCATATCAGTGTAGGTAATCTTTCATTGGTTTAAAATAAAATTTTATGATTCTTGTAATGATTTTAATCAAAAAGGTCATATAAATTTTTCATTACTTTTTGTAAATAAAATGTATACTAGATTGTTAAACCACTCTGCAGTTAACAACAATGTTGCCCTTCCTTATATCGAAATAAAAGATTTTTTGTATTAATTCATTTTCCACAGAAATTTCGATACAATAAACAAACATAATCGTAATTTGGTACTATATGTAAGATTTATAAAATGGAAGAACATTGTATTTTTCTTCTTTAAATTGTTAAAAAAATTGAAGTTCATTACGTTTAATATTTTGGTTGATGTGGCGAATCGGTAAACGCTATTTTTTTTAATCGAATGAGCGAATAAATTATTACGTTCTCACTTTTTTATTTATGCAAATTAATTAGGCGATGGTGATGATACCTTCACCGCAATGAACGAATTTCATTACAAAGTGAAGGTCGAATCGACAACATTTAATGATTATGCTTGGACCGGCAGATAACAAACGACGCTATTTGCAAACCAATACAATGTCATTTCGTTTTGTAATAAATGTAAAAGAAATGAAAATGGTTAAAAAATGTATGAAATAAACTTTCATTTTACATTTATATTAATGAGAACACTAAATATTAAATTAACTCTGCACAAGTTTATTAGTCTAATATCACGTGTAAAAAAATTATACGATATGTTTACGACTTTTTTATTTGTGTAAAAATGAATTATTATTTAATACATTTATCTTTTTAAGTCTATGTTTTTCGTCCAGATAAGTTTTATTTCACAAACTTCATCAACAGCTTTCAACCATGAAAAATAATACAAGAAATATAAATATTTTTTTTAAATTCCTGTCGTAATTTAAGAAAAAATATTGTCAATTTATAAGGGCTAAATTTTACAGTACATTTAATATATTATATATTGTAAACAATTGTATATTATTTAAAAAATATTAAAAAAACTGTATAATTCTGTTCATTAGTATGAAGAGTTATATGATCAAAATAAGTTTTTGATTTTAATAAAGCGATGTTTTGTTGAAAAATGTTTTAATATATTAAATGAAGCTAGCGCTTTTTGGAAACCGCTCGTACTAATAACACCGCTAGAATACGTGAAATATTATTAAACTCTTACCGCAATCGGGATGCGATTAGAGGAATCTGTTTTTTCTGTGTGCCAAGTCGTTAGTTGTGTATTTCAGCTCATTTCTTGCATCGCGCGCCGGGCCTTGATGCGAGAGGGCGACCTCTCGCCCGGCCGCTTGGCAGCACAATAGAATCTTAATAAATCGCGAATTAATTGCGCTGCGTCCTTACCTGAAATGCATTCATTTCTCAAATTCATCGTTGCATGTGTGCAATACAATTACTAAGACTGCGAAACATGGAAAAGCAAGCATCTTTGTGATTCTTGTACCTTGAACGTGATTAATATTTCAATAGAAACACCATCCAAATATATATTTTAAAGGAAATATTTGAAATGTGTGTGTTTTTATTTTTATTTAAACTCGTATAATTACTCCGATTTTGACATAAAAAGTATGATTGATCATCTAGAAACTTGATGAAGTGCTGTGTGTATTTAAACTTCACAAATAATCATATCACGTTTTAATTTAACATTTTATTTGAGCGTAGGAAATCATGTGTGAAAATTGAAATGCATGAACAACTTATCAACGGGTAGAAAAAGCTGAAAAAAATTTATTACTGAAAACTAAGGCATTGATGAAATACTCGTAGCTTCATAACCAAAGCAAACTTATCAATTGACGTTTACATGCCAGTGTACAGGCTTCTTCCATTCAATTTTTTTACCGGATTTCTTCAAAATTACCCATTTTGTTGACACTGCCTCTGCCACTTTTTTCTGACATATTTTCTATGACTATAATTTTTTTTCAGATTATCTGGTAACGCTTGAAAATGTGTTCGATAAAATGCCGAATTTGCTAAAAACATCTTGAGGACAATCACCCAGTCACATCAAACTCCTGGAGTATGCAGATGTTCATTTTTCGGGTGGTCTACAATTTACTTAGAATCTAACGCTAACTCAAAGGAAATAATTCTTGCAAAAGTTATGAGTAATATGCTTTATGTGAGACGCAAATAATAAAATTTCACATTTAAAATGAATGAAAATAGACATACTAAAGATTTTTACGGTAACATTTAAGAAGATATGATTTAATAATAGACAATCTGTGTAGTCAGGTTGGTGAGACACTTATCTTCCAGAATGGGAGTTGCTGGTTCGATTCCCATTGATACCCACATTGTTAAAAAAAATCTTGTTTAATACCTTTCTGGTTAGTTGAAAGAAATTGATATATGGCAATACGAACTACAATTTCTACTTCGTACAACGAACGTGTAATATGGTACGTTACAGCATTTTGGAATTTCGAAATTTAATTTTGAACAAATAATTCATAACACATTTTTTAAAACTTAAAATATACTAGCAATAATTGTATATATACGAATAATATATAAGAATGAACCATCTCCATGGCTTCAAAAAGTTTTTATTATTTGTGTAAAATTGCTAGAAAACTATTGTGAAAATAAAAAGTTAAAAAAAAAACAAGTAATCAAATAAATATCTTTTCGGTTTCGAAAAAAGTTGTCTTAAATATATTTAATTTAGAAAATTCATAAATACTTACATAAAGATTCAAAGCGTTACAAAAATAAAAATAAAAAAGTAAACGAAGAGAGATACTGGGAAATTATTTTAGCATCGTTAAAATAAAACTGAAATATTAAAATGACATTTTTATTTGAAAAAAGATTGATTTAATATTTTTTGTTTTTTTTTATTAATGCTTGAATTAGATCAAACAATAGAAAATAATACGATTTTGCGAAGAAACTAAATGAAAAGACAAAACTGTATCACGTTCCGCTTCAAAAATGACACCTGACTATATAAAAAGTGTCGCTTCGCCAAAATTGTGAATTGACCAAATCAAATAAATATAATATTCAAACGGAACATAATATTCATTTGTTAAGAAATAAAACGGTCAAACAAACAATTTATTCGAGAAGATTTACATTTTTGTTCAAATAAAATTGCTGTGTTCAGTTGACGGCTCTTGCTCGTAAATTATTGAAAAATATAATTTATGATTATCTGGATTAAAACTGAATGTTTATTACTAATAATATGCGTAGATTTGATAACCTTATATTTATTTATTGAACAGGTATTGTTATTTAATTTTATAATCTTCAAAAAACTTTTACAGTAATTTTAACTTAATTCGTCATGCATGAAGAATTTAAAACTTATGAACATTAGATAAATGATTCCTTGTGCAGTATTTATAACATTTCCATTGTACACCTGTCGGGTTTTCTGCCAAGAGTCAATCAATATATTCAAATCAACCAGAAAAATGTTTATAGGCCTAATGGGAAAAGAAAACTGCCTGGGACTAATATTTTTTGTGTTATATCGAAAATCAAGCCCGAACTCCCCTGGGCGAAATCGTTTGGTTAAGCGTTCTACTAACCAAGAAATTTAGGTAATCATTTAAATATCGAAGGCTCTTAAGCAAATATAAAAAAATAAATCTTCAATTTTAAGTTTTTTCTTTATCACACATTTTCTAAATTTTATTGATCCAAAATTGTTGATTGATTTTAAAATTATAAATGGAAGACACTACTTCCTCCGACGATCTTCGTGATATACTAGTAGTTTGGTAAGACACCGCCTTCCAACCGAGGTGTTGCGGGCTGCATTCCGTTAGAATCTTGTTTTTTATAAAAGATTTTAGACTATTTTTCACTTAAGGTCTCTTGAAGATCTTTATAGTTGGTTGGAACAGATTGTCACGCGACAACACGTCTGTCAGGTTGTACTGAAACTACGAAAATGTAATCCAATACCAAACAAAAACTTTGGTATATTTGTATCACAAACACATTTTTATACTGTCTATTGCATCATTTTATATTTTTTTGAAGTACTAAACGTTTTTAATTTAGGTGATTACAATACTTCTATCATCTCATCACCGTCAAACTTGTAAAAACTGTATTCGTGTATAATAATTTCATCACTTTTATATAAATCACCGCGGTGAGAAAAAAAAGGCGAGAGAGATGGACCAAAATTACTCGAAATTAGACCAATTACATCGAGATCATGAGCGAATTTACACATCTCTTTCTTTCTAATGCCCTCTGAATTTATGGTTGCTTGAAGATGAATTTTGATTTGTGGATGTGCTGTTAGCTGGTACAGATCTTCGTGGGAAAATGTTCATTAAACAAACTCGGGCCAAGGGCGCCTCTTTGAACATGGTATGACACGTAACGTCAAATAATAATATAGCGAACTGATTTTCTAGTACAAATATTATTTTACTCTGTATGTGCCGTTTTAAGACGAGTATATTAGTCTTGAAGAGCAAATTATAGAGAAATAGTGAAGGCTTGTGGGAAACATAACAAACTTGTTTTAATACATCATTACATTTTTAAACTTGAGTTTACAAGTAAAAGATTATATTTTATAATAAACAAAACAACGAAGACATTTTTGACACCAAAATTTAAAAAAGTTTTTAAAGCAAAAAATTACACATATATACGATCAGCCTTAATTTTTTTTTGAGAATCGTGAAAATCCTAACAATTTAACATAAATGTACTTTTATTGAAATGTTCGAAAATCCTAACAATTTAACATAAATGTACTTTTATTGAAATGTTAGACAATATTATTCATGAAATTTACACACAAAACCATAGAAAAAGATAATTTTAATATATTTTTATTTTTAAATAAAGTTATTCACAAAACACAAGATTTAGTTTTAAATAAATATTTAATATTTTTCTCATTATAAGTGCATTAAAAACATTAAAAAAATATACTGAAAAGTATTATTAATTTAATTAATTTGTATTGTAACTATTAAATATCCGAATTAATAAAGTGGGCATGTTGAAAACCGTGGATGGAATATAATGCCTTTGGTCTCAGTAATCGAAACTGTGGATAAAAAACTATATTTTTACCCTTTTTTGGGCACAATTGGGAACCGGGCCCGAAAGGCGGAAGACCAACGTCTTGCCAATCAGGCCACGGAGGTAAACAAAAAGTAATAAAAATAAAAGGAAACGTAATAAAAATAAAATATAATTACACTCGTAAGAATTGCACTGGCTGAAAATAATATCTAAAAAAGCATCACTTTCTTTTAAAGAAAAATTTAATTGCAGTGATTCAATAATGGGTATAGAGATACGCAACAATTATGATTTTTTTAATCAATAACTAAAAAAATATTTGATAATATTGAAAAGGTTTTCTCCCAATTTGAAATCATTTAGTATTGTTCTTTAGTAATAAAGGAAAATTATTGCAGATTAAAAGTATTTAGCGTTCATATCCCAAAACATCGCGTGCTGGTGATTACGTTCTTTTATGAAGTTAGACTAGATAGTGTGCAATAAAATACAGTTTATATATCAAAACAAATTACTAGAAAAAACTCTTAATTATGTCTTCAGAAGAAAGAAATTCATGTTAACTGACATGTGCTTTTTTAGTGATGTAAATTGTTCCTTTAGTTATATGCATCAAATTGAATTTAATAATATTTAGAAGAGTATAAAATATGCAAGTGGAAATGTCATATTTTTTGTTTTCATTTTTGTATATGGTATGTTCAATTAATTATCTGTAGGATAGAATTTTTAAATAATTTGTTTCTTTAATGTTATACGACGCCCAAAAGATAATGATGTTTTATATCTAGAGCTTTTTTACTCATTTGCTGAAAATATTTGAACATATACGAATATATGTATGAATATATATATATATATATATATATATATATATATATATATATATATATATATATATATATATATATATATATATATATATATATATATATATATATATATATATATATATATATATATATATATATATATATATATATATATATATATATATATATATATATATATATATATATATATATATATATATATATATATATATATATATATATATATATATATATATATATATATATATATATATATATATTGTATATATATATGTGATTCGGACATACTGATGAGCATCTTTGGGAGACATTGCCATTAATTGAGCCTTCGGGTTTAAGCTGGGATACATTGCCATTAATCCTCATGTCTGCAATGCTACCCCACATATGAAGAGGTCAACACTCAAGAGTCCGTTTGGTAACGTACGAGTATCGTTACCAGACGTACTCTCTAACTTCACGAGTTAACTTTTTTTTGGATACCATTGATTATCGAACTTGAAACCCGTTGAGGAAAGTCAAGCTTATTTATTATCAACTAGGCCACTAGGTTGAAATTTTTTGAATTGTCTATAACAATTAGATTAATATTACACATAAATTCCCGCCGTTTCCCTCTAGGTGTAGGCACGCATCCTTAGCGTCTCCATCCATGCACTTTCTCATATAACGCCTGCGATTTATTTGACTTGAACGTTTCTTCCTTTTAAAATATCATTAATTTGATTTAGCCCTATTTTCCTTGGTCTTTCTTTGACACGTCTTCCACTCACATTTTCATTATATATTTGTATAGTTAGTCTTTTTTTATTTATTTATTCTACATGCCCAAACCATCTCAGAGTGCACTTCTTTATCTCACTCAATACACCAGACTTAGGTTCACATTCATCCTTAATCAAAATGAATATATGTTTATTATATTAATTATAACGAAAAACACATTTATTCAACGGATTCTATAAGCACAATAAATGAAAATCACTCTTTATACAATAAGCTTTTAAAGCCAAGAACACTTGCTTCACCTCGTTGCATTGATCTCATCTCTATATTATGTATTACCAGTACGCCTCATTTGCTCGATATATTGTTTATTTCATATAATAATAACAATTTCAAAGTAATCACAAGAATGACTGATTCCGAATGACTTCGCTTCTCAAGAGACGCTCACTATGACCAAGGACACAGTCATATTGCGGCTGACAATGATTATGGAAATTCTTCCGTTGTATTTCTATAATACAATCGTGTGAATGTTTATAATGTGATGTTATCTACCTGCTACGATTCAATGCCAGAGCATTGAGGTTATGTTGATAAAAAACAATTTTGCGCACGATTTTAACCATATTTTGTAGGTGACAATCCGTTTTTTATACAAAACTTGTATTTTTTGAAAACGTATTAAATAAATTGATTACTTTAAATTTAAATTTATTGACTGTGATGTTTACTTAAATAATGATGAATTGTGTTTCCTTTACTGTAATATACATTTAACTGTTTCTTAAGTTTGGTTTATTTAAAGTGATCATTATTTTAACAAAATATAAAATCTTAGATACTTAAATACAATTTTAAGAAATACCAATATTCTTTTTCCATATAAACTCTTTTTATTATATTTTGATGTAGCCATTATTTTAGTACCTGTGTATCAATATAGAAGGAGAAATAACAAAAATAAATCAAATATTTAATTTAACCGTTTTAATTATGCTTCATGAAATGTATAAAGATATATTAACACTATTTTACTGTTGGAGTAAGCAAAAAATATATAGCGTCAAATTTTCCTATTTGCCAACGTATAAATCGTTATGGAATATATGCATACCATATACCATTAATCTCAAAATCAACAAATTTGGATTAAACGAGTGGATATTCTTTTTGAAAATAAATCCATATATTAGAGTTAATAGTGATTGAAAAAATAAAATAAACGTATTTAAACTTCATTTAAATGCAAATATAACAAAACTAATTTTTATCCTTTTAAAACTTCTAAGAAATTTGACCTCTAAAAACAAGAATGGGTCACCATGCCATTTACAATTTATCCTCCATACGCGCAAAAAATACGAATATAATTTGAAAATAATTTTACTTGTTCTCAATAAAATTACGTTTTATGTCGTAAATGTCCCACGCTTATTTGACAATGGTAATATTTGAACACACGCGATATTTTTTGTTTCATCGTACAAAATAAATAATAATGATTTGAAAAAACACGTAAAAATTGACCGAGTGTTTGAAATATTTAACCATTATTATGGACGAGGTCGAGCAATGTCGTCAAATGTTTGTTAGAGAATATATAATAATTTTTACCTCCATACATTATAAAATAAACCAGGACAATTCAACCCTTGCCATAAAAAACCACCTGAGCAATTCAACCCTTACCATAAAAAATACCACAAAATCTCTACTTTTAAAGATTGTTTGGCACAGTAGGTACATGTGATAGCAATTTTAAAAACCTATAAACTTCGATTTACTTTCTGTGAACGAGGAAGTGCTATAAATCACGAAAAGTGATAAAGTTAGTTCTTCTTTGTTCAGATTTTTTCTTCAAGATTTTTTGCCCCTACTTTGTTTTATGTTGTTTGATATTATTTTATTGATCTTACATATCATTCGCCTTTCTTTTTGTAATGAGCTGAACAATCTTTTGGTAAAAGCATAAAGAAAGAAAGCTTGTATATTTCAAAGAACTATGTATCAATTGTACGTATATAGGTAGAATTTTCTCGACATATTTTTTTTAACATAACAATGTTTGTTTATTTTAGTCGCATTAATTACCAGTCAGTATTTAGTACAAACGAAGGGCTCACTTATATTTATTTGCCAATAGTATTATTATATATAAACACTACACATATTCACTGCCCTCTACCTAAATCCGAATGTGTTTTCATACTACATCGGCAGTCTAAAAAGGTTCCTTTGTAGTTCGTCTTTCCTAAGTAAGTTTTCTGCTTTTTTTATTTAAATGTGTAGCTGCAGGGAAGTTCCTAATCAAAAGACTCCAGCCACTACCTTCCTATCCTTACACAATTTTTTTGCAATATTAGAATTTGTCGATACTAGTGAGTTCGAATCCCGAGCTAAATTAGTATAAATTTTGGCTTTCAAGTTCATATTATAAAAAAAACTTAATTACTACAATTCATTGTGGAACTTGGTCTACTTCACCTTCCGCCTACATCACTCAGTCACAAGCAGTGCTTCCCCAGTTTTCTTTATTCAGATAATGAATAAGTCCTAAGAGATTTTACGAGGTGATCATTTTAAAGAAAATTATGGTTGGACCAATTAAATGATTTTTTTAAAGAAGTAAAGTAAGAGAAATTGAAGGAAATATATGAATATGGAAGATGTGAGAGAAGTATGTCATATTTGTCCTCTCTGCCTATACCAACAGGTAAGCCACGTGACAATATTTGTGTGTAATCTTATTGAATTAAAACTTTATTGGTATAATATTATTAAATATTAACTCGAAGTGAGAGTATAATAACAATAACAAGATAATTGAATTCATACCATAAAAATGCTTAATAAACTATCATCGTGGAAGCTTCTATATATATTTTGAAACTTAAACGGTTATTCTAAACAATGCGTTGATCATTTTAACATCATCACAATATTGAGTGTTGAACTTGTAATATTTCATTTTGTTTCTAAGATAAAAGGATACTTGTTTCTCACAACTTTGAACAAAGTTCATCACTTCCTTAATATTTTTTTGTGCAGATAAATAAGGCTTGGCACATAATAGTATAAAGATCACAATGCGATCAAGTATAATTTATTCCCATATTATTTGAATGCATTACAAATGATTTGTTGAACCAATGTGTGTAATTGAATTTATCCATTTATACAAACACAATTTTTTGTACCGTCGCTTTCTACATAACGTATGATTTGTTTACATTAGTAAAGGTAACACTATTCTATATGATTAAATATTACAATGAACATTCATTGTTCACAAAATGAGAGGTTAATTATCTTATTGTTTCCTTTTGGCTTTCAAATATGTTGGTCGGTTTTCAGGAAAGTTCAAGTAGGTTAAAGGAACCTATTTCTTCAGACTTTTAAACAATGATTTAAAAACACAAAATAAGATTATAGTATGTACATTAGCATAAAAAATCCCTTCGCGTGTATTTTACGTAGAAACTAATCAAATGGACTAGACATCCTCTAGAAAGTCATAGTTGATGGTGTAGTTTTCAGAAAGCATTTACAGTTAAAATTTTACATGAGGTATGAAAAACTCTAGGGAGGGTTTTAATTTTTAAACTGTGTTTAAGGACTGCCTAGATTTTCTACTAAAGTATCAAGATATATCTTATAAGTGGGCTGATGAAGGTACAAAAAAGCACGATGAGTAGCGTAAGAGACATAAGAATGTACTGCATAACACGTCCATAAATATAGATGATTGGCTCAACTGGGAGGGAACAGTAACATATTATCTTAGAATAAGGAACCTTATTGAAAAATAAGACGCAGAAGAGCTGCATTTACTGAAACTCCTTGCTTTATACGCAACATTATATGTCTGCATACAAAATTGTCTCAGACGGCACTGTCGACAATTCCTTAACACCCCAATTTGTATTGTGCGTTTTACTATATTTGTCACGGGTAGTAGGCAAACATATTTTTTTTTCTTGATAATAAGTGATTTTATTTAATTCTTATAAATTTGCTAAAAAACTGGTGTAAAACAAATATGAAAACATGTTAAAAAAATCAAATGAAGTCAGTTGCAAAGCCCTGACAAGTAATACATTATATTTAGAGTGATGTTCTCAAACAATTTTCTGACCATGTTAACAATAGTACTAATCAAGTAATTTCTCAAATGTCAAATAATCTATGGGAATTCCCTGGACGATTTTAAATCGCCATTTATTTAACATGATTAATGTGATCAATAATATGACTCATTACAAGAAAAGATATTTCAATTTGTGCTAACTAATAACTGTGGGAATAGTTACAGAGTTGTATCACAATTTTAGTAGTATACAAACTGATATATGCATTTGTTGAATGGTCTAACTTTTAATGATAATAAATATAGGTTCGCATTTTATATAAATATTATGTATGAAATAAGACTAAAAGATTTTTTTCAAAACTGTTGCAATATTTTTCCTCAACTAGATAAAATATCTAATACATAAAATAACTCATTGAAATTTTAGTTCAATCTATGCTACATTAATAAAAATTGTAGTTTATTTTTTTATTCGTAAGTAAACTTTAACATATCATAGGCGTTTCCTTTTATATAAGATAGTTCAAAGTATCACGAAAAATGGTTATTAATTGTAGAGTTATGCACAAATAAATGGGAAATGTATTTTTCATGCAATTTAATAACCTACCATCCAGAAATAACTTCAATAAATAATCATTTATTCGTATGGTACCTTTCAATAGATCCGAATTGGTGATTGACATATTGAAGAGCTGTGTCGAGAGCAAACCTTATCGACTGCGTTACTCGAGCCTTTGGGGCTAGAACTGGAGTAGAGACATGGTATTTGAAGTTCATCATCATACGTGTTGACAATACGGTATACCATGTACGTGAAGAGGCAACAGTATTTGCCCAAGTTAGTATTATTACCAGATACACTTTTCAATCAGTCTGGGACCTTTTTTTTTCGAGTACCGTCCAGAATCGAACTCGAAATTCCCCGGGGAAGTCAATCGTTTTATCAACTAGACCATAGAGGTCGTCAAGTGTAGTTAATAACAATTACAATCAGTTACTCACTCTATCTTTTTATAACAAATATTTAATTGAAAAATTAATTTTCAGCAATAAAATCTTTGTAAAAATATGTCTAGGCAAAAAAATCAAGTAGAAAAAGTCTTAGTAAATTTTAAGGCGTAATTTCACAGAGAAAGCATGTACGTTGCCAAATATATATTTCTAGTAAGTCAGTTATTAAATATATATTACTAAAATACAAATAATTGAATAGTTTTATTCGTGGTAGAACATTAAGGATATGGTTTGATTGTTGAATTGATATCTATGTATTTTAGTAAAATCACCTGAGCTAATTATACTTAATTTCTTTAGCAGTTTTTAAAATAAGTATGAAAATATAATTGTATGATTAATTCAAATTTGTTCAGAGCAATAGTATCCGAGATTGTGGACTAACTCGCCAATTTTATGTTTCAATTCTCATGAAAAATATTTGCTATATTTGTTAGTTTATTGGTAAGGCATTGTTGATTAATATGTCAAGTAACTTCCATAATAATAAAGAAAAAAAAAGTTCTTAATGGAGGTTTTTATATCAAATAACTTAAATAATGTTAAATCAGAAATAGCGTGTTGGACATTGCGTAACTCTTATAATATTCTCACGCAATTAAATAACTGGCGCGTGATTATGCTCCAAATTGGCTGACCGCCGCGTGTTATACATTCCACGCCTTCATAACTCACATAGGCTTTACTTTGCACGTTTCCATATCAAAATAAAGTATAACGGATAGTTATATTGGAGAACAGCGTAAAAATGTACAAACCGAATATTTAAACGGATTATTTTTTATGAAATGTTAAATAATGCATATACATCTTACATACATCACTCAGTATTTCGGAGTTTGTGGACAATTTAATAAATCAAGGTAATATGACGTTTCAACATTTTGTCAATTAACAACGTTTGACAGATGAGGTTCTTAGAACTGATACAGTACTAACGTTTTCAGCACTTGATGTTGGGACAACAGGAGAGTTGCGTTTTTCTCAAGCTTTATAATCTACAAAATATCTAATCGTCAAAAAATTGCACACATAATCTGTAAATTAAATTAACATCCAGTCTTATATACACATTCTCAGATCATATGCTAGAATATTTTTCCATTTATTGTGATTTTCCTATTTAAATTTGAGCATAGAAAAAAATACACATATTAAAAACTACTAAATGTTTAGTAAAGTAACTATTTAAGTTTAAAAAATAAATAAACATTTTCTATTGAATCTCATCACTTTTTTTTAATATATTTATCGTGCAAGTTTTTTAATATATTTAACTGTATTTCTCATTACGCGGGATGTGACCTAAATATTATTTTTGTTTTAAATATAGAACAGATATGACTAAAACCGTATGTACGAGTATTCATATACTCTCGAATACTAGGCGAAAAAATATCTGTCTTTCGAGGCGAGAAGGATAGCGCGAAGTTCGAATCGGCAACCTTCTGAATGGAAGTTCAGCTTGCTATTGCGTGTCCATGAACTTCTTAATAATCAACCGTTTATCAGAACGTTGGAGTTGCTCATTGAGCTATTCCAAGGTATTCTTAACATAGTATTCTTCTTTGCACCCACTTTTCAAATACTTGTGGTATTTAAAAAAGTGGGTACAAATATCTCCTGGTATTTGAAAAGTGGTTACAAATATCTTCAATCAAATGTGAATACAATAAGGATAAATGTGTTGATACCATAGAGAACTTTTAAATTTAAATTATCATCGCAGATGAATGCTCTCACATTCTATACCTTAAAAATTATAAGAACGGCCAGCTCTATTTTTTTCGTTCACATCAAATCTATATTTTAAAGTTCTTTCTCTTTTAGAGAGATAACGTTGACGAAGAATTAAAACCGAACAGTTCGTGATCCGAGGGCGTACATGGTACAGTAGTTAAGGCGCATAATGAGTTCATAAAATTCATTCTAATATTCTCTTCTAAAATATGTTATTCGATACATCTTATAGCTTGGCAATATTAAATTTCATCAACCTTTAGCGATAGTATCAAACCGACCCATGACATATAATTAGTGATAAGAATGCCACAAAAAATCGCTTATTCAAAGATTTTTTATATTAAAAATTGTATTTAATATATAAAAGATTAAAAAAATATGATGTGATGGAGGAACTAATTGATAAATGCTTTGATTAAAATGCCATTTTGATATACGTTGGATGGCTCAGTATTGTATAATTTATATAGTTTTCATATTTATACCGGTATAGTGTGTCTCATAAAAAAATCATTTTTAATAACTTTGCCATAGTTGTATGAATTAAAGTATTTTTTCTCAAATGCAGGATTGATTGGAATAATTTTTTTTCGAATAAAAAAAAATACTACTATATAAATTACACATTTCTTCAATTATCTTTTCCACCGAAATTTCAAATATGTTTGAAAAAACTGATTTAAAATAATAAATCAATTATTTAGTGGCTAGTTTTACTTGATTCTACAACCATTAAATATTATTTTGTGACATTGAAAATATATTTATATTTTGAAGACGACTGGGAAATAAAGCCTTTTATAAATTGAGGGACAATATTTTCCAATTTTTTTAGCAATATTTTACTAAAATAAACCCAATTTTATTTTTATAGAAAGATAATTTTTTTTTTCAAAACTCTTTTCTAGAAATAAGCACTTATAATTAAAAAAAATATTCAGCATATTTTCAATCGTGAGACATGTGAGACATTCTGTATTAATTCCAAATCCACCCACCCAATTCGGCGCTGTGGGCGCCAAAGATCCTAATCTTAATAATTCCACGTCATCATTTCATATTTCCATCAAGATTGCTTTCTTGGAAATATGTAGAAAAGGTCGATTCATTTACTTGAAGTTTTAAGTGCAGAGAGCAAAGAATTTGTTCTATTTTACGCATTAATCGATTGATTTTTAAGTCATGTCAGTGACTTGACATCATCTTATAGGGTTGTCTAAAATACGTTTTTTTATTCAATTAGTTCTCTTTTCATAATTTAAATTTAAAAAATTAACCTTCTTTCAAAGTAAAAAATATAAAATAAAACTAAAAAGGTCAAGTTTTTTCTTAATTGACGTAATCAAACTATTAGAGGTTGGGGAGTTTGATAAATAAATATTAATTTAATGAGAAAATATTATCTTAAACGTAAATTCATAGCCAAATTTTATTTAATAGGTTTAAAATCGATTAATTGTATTGCAAGTGTTTCAAAGTACTGTACTCAGTACTCATATAATCTTTTGTGAGAATCGAATATTTGAAACAAGTGTAAATTTATTTATCCAAATACATAAATTACTCTTGGTTCAACCACATTCATACATTTCTGTTTATATTTTTCTTATATCATACACCACGTTAATAGAAAGAGACAAAGTGCATTTTTCCTGTCACAAGATTTTGGTATGATTTTACAACTCATGTTTTCATCTGTATAAAAGCTATTTAACATAAGTTTTTCAGCTTATTACAAAAGTTCCATTGCCAGCCCTGTATTGGCACGTAGATAACGTCCGTCATATTTCGGCACCTCACGAGAAGAGGGAAGCCCAGTGCACGGGCACAGTGTGTGAAGATGTGATCTGCTGAACCTAATAGTATGGTGCGCGACATGTAATTTGGTTCGGGCTAGTCTTTTATCATGCCGACAACACCATGCAGGACCGGATAAGGAAAAAAATACAACTATATTTACTATTTATTTCTTAACGATTTCCGAAAATTTGTTGGCAGACGTTATTTTATGTATTCTTATAAGTTATTTATGCTTATAATAATAATTGTGACTATCAATTAAGTATACTATTTCAAAAACTTGACCGTTTAAAATGGACGTGTTTTCATTGCCTTGAAATTTCTACCATACCACTAAATGAGCATTAACTTGTAAAAGCTAAACATTATGGAGATAAAATAATTCTAACCAGAAAAAAATTGATATACCTCTTTTTAAATATTGTTGGTCTTCTTGAGTTAAAATTAAGTAAAATATGGTCTAATAAATTAGAGGAGAAACTTAGAATTGATAAAAAGTATTTAAGTTAAATTTATTTTTAAGTTCAATTTTGTCGTTTCAAATTATAATGCAGATAACTAATCTCAAGTTTCATCAAGTATGTTATATGGTAAAAGTTGAATACGTATGTTTTTGTGCTTCAAATAAGTATAACAAAATTTAAATGTAATATAGTAGATATTTTAGTAGCTTTAAAGTAAAATGTTTAAGACGAAAATTTAAATCTTATAGAATATCTTCTATCAGAAAAAAACATGAAATCAAGATTAATTAATTAAGGAATGCTCCGTTTAATTAAATCTAGCCCGTTCGTATCTGGTGTTTCAATAAAGTTCATTGGAGGCGCTGAATGTATTTCGATTCGTGGCATTGTCGTTTTTTTATAGTGGCTGAACAGACTCCTATCTGGAATCGGTGTTGAAGGGGTCATAGGTGATCACGAGGAAACTCAGGGGCGTGGTTCTCTTGAAAGATGGGGTCAAAATACACCGCAGTGGCAGAGAAATCGACGAGGGAGGGGGGATCAGATAATATTTGAAATTGGAACGAAGAAACAACAACTGTTTTCAATTGAAAATATATTTTCTTTTGTCTAAGAAAAGTCGCACCAAACAATAGTTCTATGAATCATCTTTTCCAAGTTATGTATAAGTTTTTTCTTAAAAATATTTGTAGTGTGTTGTTAAGGAAAAATTATCTTCAATGGATTATCAAATAAAATAAGGTTTATGGTATATTAAATACATAAAATAAAATAATTATGATAACCACAAAAATGTCTGTCTTAAATAAATACGTGAAAATCACAATAAATAAATACATGAAATTAGTTATACAACCGTTTATCTCTACCTGGAGGTTTGGAGTACGATTACTGATAGGCCCCAAAAAATGCTTATTTATTTTCATGAATAGTGTTTGTTCCTTGTTTTGTAAATTAACGCATGGTAATTAATACATAAATCTTATTCAAACATTTATCTCACTATATTCTAGCATGGAATATGTTGGAAGGAATGACTATTCAAGAGAAAGGGGGAAAAATTAAAGTCTTGGTTTAATAAAAAAAAATGGATTTCTAAGTAAAATAAAAGTGACCAACATTTTGTTACTTCATGAGTAAAAATATCTTCTAAAATAAGCCTTGATACATATTATTCTACATAAAATTAAAAATATACTGAAGAAAGTTAAATCAACTTAAAACTCCATCCAAACAACCCTCTCACGTAATATTTAAATAATCAGACCATATTTTTTTAAGAATTAAATTAAAAATTAAAATGTTTAAGTAATTTTTAGAAGCTGGTATGCAAAATTTAAGATTATTTTTAAATTTATATACAGATTCAAAAGCTAAAAGCTATTATTTATGTATTATATTTTATGCTCAACTTTGGAGATTATGTCATATTTAAAATCCAAAGGTGGTAGAGATCTAAGTTCATCGAGATTTTAAATGTTATGTAAATATTAACTTAACCGTGATAAAAATGGATCTCGTCTAGTCAATGTTTACTTATTTATTGCCATATTTGCAAGAAGCATCGTTAATGATGTTAGTCAACATGAACCAGAAAAAAAGAGAAAAACTTGCATAAGATGGATAATATTTAAGATGCTTTGAATATATTTGCCAAAACGATGCCATCATCGGTATAAAACTTGTTGGTTCTCTTTTATCATTTTTAATAAAAAGAAAAAATAAATTTTAAGGTAATGAAAGCAGTGGGACTTCATAGTCCCCTTTTAAACATTACTTTCAGTTCATATTTAATTAGATAAATTCTAAACAACTAGATATTTTAGACAACTTTCGTGGTTTAGTTGGTTAAACGCTTGATTAGCAAACCTGGGTTTTCGTGGGTCCCAAACCAGGGGGTTTAACATCTTTCTGGTTGGTTGAAAGATGTTAAACCCCCTGGTTTGGGACTAACCATTCGGCAAACCTTCACCAGGTTGAACTATATACAACGGAAGTTTTATGAAATTTTGTTATATGTTAGTATTAGACATAAACAATAAAATTAAGTAAATACGGTTTTTGATTTTTTTGTTTCATAATTTAGTCCCTTTTATTCTGAAGTTTGGAGGCACATGCCATAGAGAGTGACAAGAATTATATTTGAATGGGAACTGATTCTAAAGAATCCCATTCCCGTTAATTTTGCATTTGCTTGAACATTTCATATATTTATTCATTCGTGTGGTAACACTCAAGATATCCGAACTAGTGTTGTGGACTAGTGTGGTACACATGATATGCCTTAAGAGGGTGGTTGGGAGACAATATGTTTAAGCTTAATTTATCGAGCCTTCGGATTTTTGAACCACTGTACTGGGTGTGGAATTCGTTACCTAGTACTATTTTACCCACCTATGATTTTTTCAGGTATCATCAGGAATTGAATCCGAAATCAATGTAGAAGTCCAGTGTCTCATCAACAAGGTTACGGAGTTCGTCATATGTGTTTAAGAAAATGGTACTGTAATTCGGTATTTCTATTAAACGAAACAAGTGATGTGGGATGTACTCTTACTGTGTGTATTTGTACGTTATCTTAAATATGAAATCAAGCGTAGTTATGTACAATACAGCAGTAGTTATGGAAAGTTAAATATAAAACACCAAGAAACAAGATGATTCTTAGCAGAATAACATCCTGGTAGAATGACTGCGTTTAGCACCTGTGAGCTATTTCAAAGAATAGTACTCGGTGAGCAAAACGATTGGTATGCGTGTTTACGGATTCCCGAGCAGAGATAGCCGAGATTTAAGAAAATAAAACTAAAAAGCGGCAGATCTTGCATCATATTTTTAGGGTCTCAGATGATTGTTGAGATTTTAATGAAATGTGGTGAGATTTTATTCTTTTCAAATATTTATTTTGAATTGGTGATTGATTAAAAAAAGCATTATTAATTCAATGAACTCTAATCATGAATTTCAATTATTTAGTTTAATTCAGAATTTATTTATGAAATATATTTTCGTCGATAAAAATTACCATAATGTAACTTTTGTACAATTCAGTTCATAATCATCATACCGAAAATTGAATTTGAATTATATAAAAATAAAATACATATACATACATATATGTGTTACTTAATATTTCTTACAATTTTTAATGATTAAGAATATAATGAAAATAAATGTTAATTGATGCATCTATTTAAAAAAAACGTATGCACAACTGTTAAATTAATTAAATTGTATTACACTTATTTTATATTTCAAAATCCAATATTTTTTATATGATCATTGATGGGTATTTTTTGTGAACTTTACAGTAAAAGGCTAACTGAAAAAAGGGTATTTACTGCTGGTAAAGTCAAACATAAATTAGTCAAAATATGAGTAAAATTATCGATTTTATGTTATTGGTAACAATAAAATTAATATGTAATGCGTTCCGAAACATATTATAAACTAAAAAAATGTGAATATTATTATTTACAAAATTTTCGGTATCAAAATGTAAATTTTGTGTGGTTTTATCTTGCATAAAATACTTCAAAAGCTCTATTTTCAAATCAAAATCATAACTCCGTTTCCTCGTCATAAATCAACAGGAAAGAAACAGGTTTTGGAAGATTTTTACATATAATCTGAAGTACGATTTTAACGAAGAAATATAAACAAATAAATGTAAATTAAATAATATGTTTACGTCTGTGAACTCCTTAAAAGAAAATTAAAAATGTATCATACTACAAGTTTAAGTATAAAAATGTTCACACGATTTATAAAACGGATCTTGGGTGATCTCAGAACACAAAAAATCAATTCACAAGTGAGTAATGGTGAGTGAGTTATGAATGCTGTACTAAATGTAGGTTGATGTGGAATATCACGGTCCAGTAAAACGTCCTTGGAGTGACTTTGATAATTAAACGGCGCTATAAACCTTATAAATTATTAATATAAAAAAGCATGTACACCAGTAAGGATTTAAAAGAAGTGTAGTTTAACATATATTCAAATTCTTTTTATAGCGTAAAACACTTGATAACTAGAATGTTTTTTTCTTGGTTAGGTAAAAAATTACAGTTTGTTTTAATATTAGAATAAAATAAATTTATTATTCACGTTATGGACTTTTCAACATAATCATACTATTGATACTTTTTGAATCTACATATAATAATATTAACAATAATTATAGTTAATAGTCGTTTGTGAAAAATTACATGAAAAAGCCGCATTAAAATATTTTTAGAAGTTGAATATGAAGATCTAGTTCGAAAAACGTACAAATTAAATTTGATACTTTTTTTAAATACGTGATTGATAAACTTAATCCTACATTTTTTATGCTTAACACATTTAAACGTTTTTGATTTATTTAAATTTAGTTCATCTAAAGTTATGGTGATAGGAGAGTGGGAAAAGTGAATGCGATATATGAATGAGTAATGAAAACTTAAAGTAAATTAACGAATCCTGGTATTGAAGTAGTATTATTTTATGATGGAAGGGTTACGAGAGATATTGAACGGCGTGTAGCAATAGAAAACAAAGTTAATGGGGCACTGAACATATAAACTTGAACCGGAAAGTACCAACATATGCTAAGATGATAGTCCACAACGCTATATTATTACCTATTTTGATGTTTGAAACTGAAACGTAGATAGTGAAAAACTGAAAAGAGCCCAATAAATTTTGTAGAAATGGGTTCGTTGAGAAAAGACTACAGTGCATGATAGAATACGGAATGAAGTGATTAAGGGTGTATGTAAAATTAAGGCATATGTATTAAGTCAGATGAACAAAAGCACTGTAAGATGGTTTGAGCGTGTAGAACGAATAAATAAAGAAAGACTAACAAAACAAATATACAATACAAATGTGAATGAAAGCCGTTGTATGTTATACGAAGATCAAGTAACGTATGGTTGGATCTAGTGAGTTATAAAAGTTAGATAAATCATAGAGGTGAAGGTATGAGAAGATGTATGTATTGTATGAGGAAGAGGCTACACTTGTGTATCGTGATAGGAAAGTCTGGTGCTCTGTCCTATCTGCTTACCCCAATAGGGAGACGGTGTGATAATATGTATGTATGTAAGCTTATTTCTATAAAATTAGTGAATCAAGCGAGCGACTGAAGTCTTCTTTTCATATTGATATTAAACGATATTCTTAAAAAGTGATTCCAAACATCCACCTAATGGAGTAATGGGGGGGGGGGGGGTTGTCAAAATATTAGAAAACACCTTTCAAAGCACTTGTGATACTGTAAAAATATTTTTAAATCTGAAAACCTTTCGTCTCTTTTCAGTGTAGCTCCAAAGTGTTAGTACAAAAAGGAAACATCGCTCAGTTCCGAGTAATATTGACAAATTTACAATGGATTAATGTGATTTGTGCCAAATTTTGGTGATAAATTTTGTTAATTCTTCAAGTTTCCTTCTCACAGTCAATAGAGACTATCTAACATAGAATACCTGTGTATATAATTTTCGAATTCAAGGGAAAAATCAGTTGTATTTAAAAAAGAGTGATTCGTAGATATGGAAAAAGACTGAAAGGAGTCGAATAAATGCTATGAAAATTCATACACTGAGAAGAATTTGGTTGACGGGAAGAAATTCCTCAGATACCTATGGTACAGAACAAAAGGCGATTGCCCAAATTATGCTCACCATGTCTAACTCCTCACGGTGTGTAACTATAGAAGCTTCGAAACAAGAGGGCAAGAATCCATTGCGATATTCCAACTAAAGGTTTTCCAAGGTTGCTTTAACTGCCCCGCAATTTAAGAAGAACTAAGTTTATATAATATGTACCTAATAAATATAGCCGTGCAAGTTATCACCCTCTGTTCTACATACCAACTTACAGGACGAATATCATAGCTAAACACTCAGTCACGCGTGGTATAGAGATATTGAACCAACTGAATGACACTGTGGATATATTCTCGACACCACCTAGCAGTATGAGAATAATCCTGGCTTATATTCTTCCTAACGAATAAGCTAACGCTAGAAGCAGACCCTCTTTGTGTAACAGGAGAAATCCGTGCAAAGTTGATGAAAAAAAAGATTTTCGCCTGGCAATAAGCCCTCCCGATTGATTCGCAATGAAATATTTATAAACAAATAATAAAAATACATGAGGTGAAAATGTTTGACAGAATACGGAATAAAGTAATTGAGGATGAATGTGAAATTAAGGCCGATGTTTTAAGAAATATGAAGAAGAGCACTCTGAGATGATTTGAGCTTTTATATTGTACAATAACAAATTAATGAAGAAAAACTTATGAAATAAATACAAAGTACAAATGTGAGAGGAGAGCGTGGTAGATAAAGATCGTGGAAAGTATGGGTGGATCAAGTGATTGATACTTGAGAGATGCAATGGTCAAAATTCAAAGAAATAGAAGTGGTTAGGTGGGATGTGTGGATGTAGGGGAGGCAAAATATGCGTGTTGCGATAGGAAAGTGTGTTGCGTTTTTCTATCTGCCTACCCCAACAGGGAAACAGTGAGGTGTTATGTACGTATATAAAAAAACGATTATTCAGAGTGAAAATATTGTTAAAAATATACTAAAAACAAATATAAAAAATAATTAATATTTACACATTGAAAAATATAAATATACTATGCGTATCCAGAAAGTAAGTGTACTGAAGCTCTCACGACCGGATGGATTTTATTTTCGAAATGTTGGCTACACTTCCGTGTAGTCTGACCCTTCCCCTCCGCAACGAGACCGGTTCGAGGTCAGTACGTTGAGAAGTGTCGACGCGACAACACGTTTCTTGAAAAATGTCAATACAATCTCCCGCCAAGTGCGAAATACGCGGCGTCACCCGTTATCTCGTTTGGAAGGGAAAACCTCCGGTTGAGGTTTATAATGAGGGGAAAACTGCATATGGTGATAAAGCTATGAATCGTACGAGTGTGTACAAGTGGTGTCGCGAGTTTAAAAACGGTCACGTCACACCTCTTCACCCTCCGCCAAAAAGTTCAAAACCACAATTTCAGCCAAGAAAATCATGGCATCCGTGTTTTGGGACTGTCAAGGCATAATTTTATTGAATATATGCCTCAAGGGGAGACCATTAACTCTGCAAGATACTGTGAGACCCTAAAAAAATTGCGGAGGGCGATTCAGAACAAGAGGAGAGGCATGCTGACAAAGGGAGTCTGCCTGCTGCACGACAATGCCAGACCACACACGGCCAACGCCACGAAGGAACTGCTCGCCTCGTTTAAATGGGATGTCCTGAACCATCCCGCGCATTCCCCTGACCTAGCACCTTCAGATTACTATCTCTTTACCTCCCTGAAGCTGCACATGGGTGGGAAAAGATTTTCAACCGACGAGGAGGTAAAGGAGGAGGTGGAGAAGTGGACGGAGGGGTTGGCGGGAAACTACTTCGAGGAAGGCATCAAAAAGTTGATACCCCGCTTCACCACCTGCATTTAGAGGAATGGCGACTATGTCGAAAAATAGCTTACATATGTACTACGGTAACCACGTAATTTTTTTGTTTAAATAAAAAAAATTGTAACCTACAAAAATTCAGTACACTTACTTTCTGGATATGCCTCGTATGTAACTGAATCCTATAAATATACTCGTAAATAAACAAATATTTATACAAGTAATATAAGTTTTATTTTTCTTTCCATAGAAATTAAAAAGTAAAAAAAATATTGAAAATTGATTTTTCTTCTGAGCTTTTACAGACAAATTGAAGTAGATAAATACTAATATTATTTTATTACAAAAAAAAAACCAAATCAGTTTTATTTCTTTAAAATGATACAGAATGTTAACGCAAACAACGAGTTTTCGTATAATTTCGCGAAATAACTTATATTATATTTGTGAATCATTTATGGAAAACTCATTTGAGTGGATCGAATTCGATAGAAGTGTCGAACAAAAGAAGCGAAGAACCTACTTAATATGAAACGAATTGATGATTCGTTAGCTTATAACATTTTGTATTTTTCATATTTAAATTTGATGATTGCTTTATTTTACAGCTTAGACATGTGTATGGATCAATATTATTTAGAATTACAATATGTTGCAATGTTCCTTAAATTTAATTGAAAAAAATAACGTAATGTTCTATTTTTGTCACCTAGATTGTTTAAAAATAAATTATTTTTTTCGTTAATTGTTGGATCAATTTTCTAAGAAAGATTATGTTAAATGAAGTCTGGTTGAAGTAAATTGTTAAGTGGATTTTTAATAAAGTTATATCTTTCTTCTTATGCAAATAAGAGAAAAAACATAATCTACGAATAAATTGTGTCGTTAGGTCTGCACATTTCATTGTTTAAAAAAATACAAATATTTAAATACAATACATCTTATAATAATAAACAATTTATAACGAGAAAGCTACATAGCTTGATTGATAAGGTGGTTTATTTATGGATTAAGAAAAGGCTTACAACTAGTAGAGGTATTGTTAAATGCAGTTATTTCTAGATTTCGATTTAAAAAAGCATTACAATTACCAAACCAAAATGTACGAAAGGCAAAGTAAATATAGATTATAAGACGGTGCGACAAAACTTGTGTACATATATTAATCGAAGATAAGAAATAATCAATTAAAAATACGTCTAAAATCAAGTGAAAAGAAAACAAAAATTAGAGCCATAATTATGGAGTCATTTTCGGAACCACTTTAACAGGAAAACAAGTCGCTATGAAATGTGTCGTCAAGTTTGCATTGAATTTTGACCTCAAATGGGTAAAAAACAAACATTATTGTTCCCACATGAGATAAATACGTTCATAAGTTGGAGCGATTGTCAAACTGTTGCGTACTTGTATTTAATGTCTTGTTGATATGTTAAAATATATCAATATTTTCATTATTTTTCAAAAGGTTTAATTTAATTTTTAGCGATATATATTATATTTAATAGAATATATAATAATATTTCAATTGAAGTAAGGTAAGTTACTTATGTTTAAAGGAATGTATTAATAAATGTTTCATTGAATTTCACAATAGGAAAAAATATTTTGAACTTTTATAAAATGATTTTACTAATATTTGGTACAAAAACTATATCAACCTAGACATATTCTTAAATAATGAATAAATGTTTTGTTTGAAAAAAACTTTTTTTTACGTATATTTTGTGATCTAGATCAGACCTGGGCAAACTACGCCTGTGGCACGACGTACGTTATCATGCGGCTCGTAACCCACGGATTTAATAAATGAAAATTATGAAAAAAATCTTAAATTTGTAAAAAGGCACCAATCACCACATCTTCGATACTTTTTCTGTCACGGCCGCTGGTTTTCATGTTATTTGCGTGTACAGCGCAGATATTTCGCACCCACTTGTTCATTGTCCACACTAAACGCTCTTTTCAGGACTATGTAAACTCCTCTTTCAGCACATGGATACATTAAGTATCTTAAATCGATATCATGTTCACATTTCAATGAAAACATCCAACAAAACAGTTATGTATAATGTATAAGATCCCGTTTCCATACTTTTATCAGGTGCATTTGTGCAGCTGTCTTTGTTACAATACCAAATTAAATGGTACTGCGGTCCACCGTTAATCTTGAGATTCATATATGGCCCGCCAGCTGAAAAAATTGCCCAGACTTAATCTTGATGAAGAAAATTCATATAGTGTACAAAATGATATTAAACACTATATTTTGAAATGTTGCAGAAAACAAATATATTTGAGAAACATCGGGAAAATGAGATACCGAAGTTGAGAAAAATTCTTTTCTGCGACTTGTCAACGGGCTATGTAAACAGAGTCAACTATTCGAGCAAACACTTCTAATTTCGTCCATATATTTTACGGTATCCGTTGCGTGTTATTCTAAAATATTTCTCTAATTATGTTTGACTTGCGTACGTTGTTTCGGTAGTCGACAACGAAAAGAGATATGTTATTGGATTTAAACATAATTAACGAAGAAGCACTTTTTAAATGAATATTTATGCTATTTTACTAGTTAGCGTGTGTCAATAATTTCAAATTAAAATAATCAACGATAAATTAACCATTATTGAAAAAAATTGTGAAATAAATTTGTGAAATATTTTTACTTTTTATAAGGAAACAAGTATTAATGTTCTTCCACAAAAAGGAACAAGATATAAATTTAGTTATAAACTTTCATAACAAAGTGACAACAAATGTACGAGTGTATATCGTAATTTGATGAATTTGACATGGTGGGAAAAAGTATTTAAATTAGACAAACATATTATCACATCGTATCTCTTACGAGGTAGGCCCAGATAACAGATCTCCAAATTTTTTTTATCCAACCACACAATTTTCGCCTCCTTCACATTCATACATTTCGTCATAAACAATCTTCTATTACTCATACTTACCTGCTTTCAAAATCTGGTTCATTTGATCCAGCCACGTTTTTCTCAATCTACCTCTTCCACGCACACCTTGCACTTCTAACTTGTATATCATATTCGTTTAGTCATTCTTTCATCATTCATTCTTTATACGTGTTCAAACCATCTTAAAGTTCCTTATTTCATCTCACTTAATCCATGCATTCATTTCTGATATTTTCATTCCCCATTTTTCAAATATTGACAATCCATAAATGTTCATTATTGCACACATCTCCACAGAATTCATCTTACACTTATTCTTCTTCTACCAAGTCCACGTTCCACTTCCATACATCAAGGGGGGCACTAACACACTATGATATATATTGTCAATTTTTGCTACTGTTGATATTGCCCGGTTTTGGTATATAACTAAGTGCTCCGTTTACCTTTTTCCTTACCGCTACCCTTTCAACTCGCCCATCACAGATACACATACTGCCCAGGTAACAGAACTCATCAATCTGCTCCAGTTTTTCTGAGTTGACTCATACATTGTACACATTTTTACCACACTACTTTCAATAACCATAATCATTGATTTCGCTTAATTCATTTTCAAATATTTAATTACACATCTCTCATATAGCTCACTCCTCACATCCCTTAAATGTTCTTAATTTTCAGCAAGCATAACTATGTCATCTGCATACATAATTTAAATTATGAAAGATAAACATTTAAAAAGACATTTTACAAAACAGACAGTATTAGTTGACATTTCTTAATAATAGTAAAAAAACTAACTTCATTAAATATAACTCATATCGCGTGGTCAATTCATGTTATAATTTTTATGTCGTGTTTTCAGCAACATAACAAAACAATAACCATTGTACTATTATACAATCATTTTGGCATATTTATTTAAGGCTATGTATTTTTAATTGATAATGTTTAATTAACAATAACGTCAATTCATACGCGTGGGATTTATATGAAACTAATTCCCATACATTGCGTTATTGTGATTTTGACTTATTGTTCGAGTGCTAATTTTTGGTTTTTGATTTTTAATAACTCTGGGTCTTGACTAAACAATCTATGGGTATTTATTAGGATATGATATTTATTTATTTATTTTGATGCAAAGCATTTAATGCAAATTATTTTTTTATCGACACGTTTTGAATAAAAGGAACGCGGGATTTTTCCAAGAGCACTTTCAATTTATGGGTATTGAAGTGTTCAATAAATATTGACAATTCAGAGGAATCGTCCGTGTTACTTTTATTTTGAAAGTACTCTTATTTGCTTGGGCTACCGAAACGAGGTTAGCAATAATACTCAAGATAAATATTCATTTATTTTGAATACTTAATTAAATCATGCTTTTTTGAAATTATTCAAATACTGACATCATCCTCAAATATATATTTAAACATGTTAAGAGGATCTTTTGACATTCCAACTATGCTTCAAGTAATTCCGTTTTTTTAGAAACAGAACTCATCTCGTTTTGGAATAATCTGCAACCTTTATAGAGCAAATAATTTATTCAAAATATTTGGATGATAAAAATCAGTTGAATTTTAAAATTAATTTTATTTTGATTTTTTTTATTTTTTATTCATATTTAATTCAGAATTTAGATTAAATCTAACTAGTCTGATAAATAATTAAACTTTGAATTGCAATTTAAAATAAACTGATAGTTAAGTGGAATGAAACAAAAATGTTTCGTCAAATAACTCTGGAAGAAAACTTACTTTCTTTTGCAAAAAAATATTCTGACAAAGTACGATAATTTAGGTCTCAATAGAATTTTTTCCCTATTTTGTCTACATGTGTAATTAATTCTCGTGATCAATATGCTTCAATACTCACGATTTTATGTTATCTTGAACAACGGTACGCAACTTTTTTTCAAATAATCCTTTTGCAGCCCCGTAAATGAAAATAGAAATATAATTTTCTTGATTAATTTATACAGATAAGAGGAACACAAAACATTTTATTACAATGAATGTGAAATTCGAGGCTGAGTCTAAGACATCACCGATTCCGTATTTGGCTAAATCATTGAAATGGATACCCTTATTTGCTTCTAGATTCAAGCTGGAACGATACTTGCGATTCATCACAGTTATTTAAAATACCTAATATATTTCGGTGACCCCCCCCCCCATACCGCGTTTAACGACCACTATGAGGGTCACAACCCTCAGATTGTGCACCATTATTCTAGAAGGCCGTTGTAACTCCTATCAGTTTATATTTTCAGTTTTACTCAGAGAATCGGTTTTACTCAGAGACGTTTTACTCAGAGAGTTGCCACATATATTTTTTTTCAAAACACTGTCCCCTACTATCTGTCGGTACAAGTTACCCAATTGTTATACCTTATTTTGCGAAATAATTAAAATTCGCGTTATAGGCAGCAATTTTATATATTCATACAATGAGTACATAGTAATGTACATTCAATATTTTTTTTTAAATGTTAATATAATTTAATCTAAAATTGTATTAGTGAAATTTATGCTATATTTAAGTATTTTTTATCGTAAGTTAATACTTTCAATCGAAACAAAAGTGAAACGATTGATTATCGAGTCAGGTCCTTGTCACAGTGGGAAAAGTGCAAACTTCCGCACCTGCCCGAAATAATTGACTGAGTTCTGTATTAGGATTTTATGAACCAAGAAGATGATCTGATTCCACTGGAGCAGAACTGTGACAGTTTTAACGGACGTGATTCAGAAAGGGAATGTAGTCTGCCTCAAATTTGCAAGGAGGGCCAGTTGTACCATTTTTTTCTTTTTTTATTCCAATCGGAAATTGGTTAAAAATATTAAACGAACATAAAACAACTATTGATGAGAAAATGTACTAATTTTTAATAAAGTTTTTACATAATTTTTAAGGAAAATTAGAATTATCGCAATGTGTTCACAAAAAAAAATCATCGCGAAACGTTACTATATTAAATTGGAATTTCTTAGATGTGCATACATTTTTGAATTTACATAAATGAAAAAAACCTAAATATAAAACTTATTTCGTTTGTTTCTGTTATTTAACTTATTATTATTATAAAACATAACAACCAAATCAATACCAACTTATTGATTAAATAATACGCGCTGTTCCATTCATCCATTTGAAACGAAAGCAAAAAAACCAAATTAATATAAAATATATTAGGGTATCTTTGTAAAACTAAAGTACCTACGTGTACACCTCTTGAAACATGTGAAAAAGCCGCAATACAGTGGCTCAAAAATTACTGCAAGGTTATGATAAAATTAGTTTAGAAAATAAATATTTAAAGGTGGGTAATAAGTTTATTAATTGTAGTTGGTTCGTTATTTAAACTTCACTAAAATGAACGTGCGGTCAAGAGCGCAACCCACGCGAAGTGTGGTGAAAACTCTCAAGTCGAGCGGTGTGGGAAGAGCATTCCCACGGGATCTGTGACACTGTCATCACGCCTTGCGACACTAATAAACATGTTTCCATTGTTATTCGTACATACCACATTATTAAATTATCACGATTGGGGATGGGGAAATAGTCTTAATAAACTCATAAAGGATAATTCCACAAAGTCACAAATGATAAGAATATAAAAAATGCGAATTGTCAAGAAGGCTGAAAGATACCAAAAAACGGTCCTTCTTTAAAAAGAACGTATTGTAGCATAACACTAACGATGTATGCAGAACAACCTAGCGGGCTTATTGCCACGTGCCATTTTTTTATAATCAACTAGAAATATTATATTAAAGAGACCTTAAGTGAAAACCCCATTGGAATCCTTCTTAAAAAAATCTGGGTTCCTGCTGGATTTGAGCGCGCAACCTACAGGCTAGGAGAAAGACGTCTTACCAACTTTGCCATAGTGGACGTATCACTCGATTTAATTTCTAAATTTAGTTGCATAACTCTTATAATCACAATTTATTGCTACAAGGTTTTTAAAAGAAAGGATTATGAAATCACAACAAAAATTCTTTAAAGTTCGTATTCTTAAATATAAAACATTTTTTCCAAAAAAAATTAAGTGGTATCAAATAAGGAACATAGTATTTTTATTGATATAATCTTTGAATTATTCTTGATTGATTATTACTACGGTTGTTACATGTATACTTCTAACGGATACTTAAATTTTGTTTATTTGCATTGATTAAGTCATTGAAAATTCGAGAAGTTATAATTTGAAAATTCGAGAAGTTATAAAAAATTCTTTTAAAAATACACAGTATCTTCTTTCTAAATATGCATCAAATCTACTTTGTTTTGACAAATTTATATTTTAAACTATGATTTAATTAAGCTACGTGAAATTGTTAAAATTTTAGTCTAAATTACAAATCAGATTTAACAATTCGTCTTAATGAATAATTATGATTTATTATTTGTTACCAAAATAATTGACAGAAATAAGTTAATTTTATATGAACTCAGCTGTATATTTTTTAATATTTCATGATTTTATTATTCAATTTAAATACTTACTTTGGAAAAAAAACACTTCGCTCATTTTATCTCACACAATATTTACTTTTTATAGTAAGTGGCGTTAAAAACTTGTTTGTAAAGAACATATTTTATTGCATTTAAATACTACATATTTGATAAAATGAAAGCCAACAATATTAAAATACACGAATGACTGAATCATAGATGAAGTATTGATGATCGCTTGATTTCATAATTTTGATATGGTACGCATTCCAGAGCGCGCAGTCTAATTTGAAACTAATTGGAGATAATGTAATGTTGAAAGGCTGCGATGAAATGAGAATGCCCTCATACTACTTGTGGGATATGCGTATCGAAATGCGATTTGCATACTTTGCGATGTATATTATCTGAATTATTTTTATTTTAATTAATATGATGGAGAGGCTTATATCTGTTGTTCTTGTTAAATATTTAACTAACTCATATTTATAGAAAACTTTTATATTTTGTAATAGTGTAAAAAACAATAATTCTCTTTATCCATTGAGTCCATAAATAGTTAAATAAGATTGGTATTTATGTCCTTCGGGTAACGTTTTATAAATCTTGATAAATATGCCAAAAGGATCCAACCCACGGAACACGTAATTGTCGGTTTATTTAAATATCGAAAATATGTAGATACATTTTTCTGAACAAAAAATCAAGTCCATTATATGGATACTTAACGAAAGAACTGCCTAAGAATAGGTAAATGTAGATTGTTTTTTTAGCATAATTGCGTTAAATTGTGTCATTTATAAAAGTTATAAGTATTTTTATACAGTCATCAATTTAGCATTTCAGTAATATTAATTTGAATCATCTATTAATGAAAAAAATACAATTCATATGTCTCAAATAATTATACAGTTCTTGCAAAATTTGAGCCATCATGATAACGTTGTTCCACATTCAAGGATCTTGCAATTTTGTGTCCAGTTTCTTTGATTCAATATCCTCCGGAAGTATATCAACACAGCGTGCGTCGTCTTTACCCACAACAACTAGATCAATCAAGGGCTCTGGCATTTAAAGGTTCAAAGTCCTAATCCTTTCCATGATTCTTTTAGTCATTTATTTTGTAAACGACTCGAGTCCAATTTGGACAAAAGAAGATTATTCCAAATAATAGAACTAATACACGTTTAAGTAGTTTATATTCAATACATGATCTAGATCGTATTTGAATGTAAGTGAAATGGTTTGATATAACTGATAGTGAAATGGTTTGAATAAATAGTATTACGTATTCATATTAGTATGAAAATATTTTTGAAAAATATAAATCAATACTCAGCAATTACGTTATTAAAATTTAAAAGTTTATCACAGACTTTTAGATTGTTAATTATTAGTATTTGCACGTGCAAATTCAAGTAGTATTATTTACAACATCCTCCTGATTTGAAAAATATGCTAAAATAGATGTAATTTTATATAATTGCAAATATTAAAGCAATTATGAAAAGAAATTTGTCATTTTTATGTCACAATTTAATGTAAATTATTTGTTTTAATCACACTTAAAAGGCTTTTATAATTATAGTATCGTTGAAGTTTTAATAGTTTAAATAATTACATGAAATGTTTTGAATTAATTGGAGAGGAAAAAAACTTGTTTCTTCCCCGATCACCTATTATTTCCTGAATCTGACTTAAACTTGACTATAATTAGAAAAATATGTACGAAAAAAAGTAAAATATAAAAAAAAAAAATCAAACGAGCGCACCTCAATCGTATACGCGTCCGCGAAACATCAATCCTATAAAGGACTATGCAGCTTTCTCCCCCCCCCCCCCTTTTTTTTCATTTTCGCACCTACAAAGTAAGGAGGTAACAATACTGCGCACTGATTTTCCGCACACATCTATCTAACGCTAAACTTTTTTGACCACACGTACATTTTTTTGGGAACAATAGTTAACGGACCCTACTCTCCCGTCGGTCCTCTAGTTAGACTCTAACAGGAAAATAAAATTGTTTCTATTCGTTTTTTTAAATATAGTTACGGGTTTTTTATAATAAACGGGTAGAATAGTTTTAAGAAAGATCATGTTTAAAAGTAAAACGGTAATATCTTCTATTTTCATAGAAAAATTATAAAAACAAACATTAAAATATATTTGATTTGATAATTTTAGCTTGTTCAAACTTCAGAATTCCGGTATTGATATACTCGTGGATAGACGACTTGATATACATTATTGGCTTTACAGTTTAAATCTTACTTTAAATATTCGGGTAAGATTTGTCAAAACTGTGCAATTGCAGAAGTACAATTAAATCCATATATTAAATCAATACACGCATGGGTTTCATACATCCATATGATAGGGCACTTTTATAGTATATCGCAAGACATTGCGAATATTTATTATTTTTTTATATTTTGGATACAAGATTTGTATTTTTAACGCGAATAAATTATTACATTCAAAAGCAAACTAAATTCAAAATTTCAGTCAATAACCGAGGGCAATGATGATTGTATTAGGCTAAATACTTTCGAATAGAAAAAAAAGTAAGTTTAGTTAAACGTTTGCCTCACGCTATCCTTTGCTCGCAATTACCTACTAGAAAACGTGAACGCCGAGAATAAATAACGTCTTTAATTAAAAACTAATAAACAGTTCTTACGTTTAAATATTTTTGACGTTCAATTTATCATATTTTTGACAGTTTGACATAATTGGTCGTTTTGGGAACTTCATTTGGAAATGAGTAACATACTCATGTGTTTTTCGAACACCAATCTTTTACATGCACTACGTTTAGCAGGCAACAGATGTTGTCAAGCTAGAATTTTATTTGGTTTTAAAAGCTGTGTACAAGATAAGCATAAATAAAATTAATTGTTTCTACAATGAAAATGAAATATATATTTAGTATAAAAAATCTATAATAGATTTTTTCAAAACTTTTGAAGAAAAAAAACTTTCTTTACTTTAATTTTCACTTGCATTGACTTTCGTTTATTATTGGTTGTTGCTACAAGGATTTTTTATTTAATTTCAGTCACAAAACAGGCGAGTTTAAAGCGCTGCTTATCAATTTTGTTGAATTTTCAAAAACAAAAGGACAGAAAAATTATACTATAGCAAAAAGAGCTCTTAAATCACCCAATCTCGTCTCCAAACTATGCCAAATAATTATTCTCAAAATGAGTAGAAAAAAAAATTCAGCCCAAAATATTTCATGCAAATTGTTTTTGAAAAACACTCATATCATTAATGTTACAATTTTCAAAATTAAAATGTTATTGGTATGTGCATTTAGACTACAGTCAAACAAAAAATTAAGTACAACTTCTAAAATGAAATCAGATAAATGAATAATAATTTCAGTGACTCTTAAATGTTTTTACATGATATATAAAATCTCGCAATATTTTATCGACAATTGATTTCTTGTAAAAAATATTAAAAATTGATAAGACTATATTTATTGGAGAAAATAAATAAACTCTTATAGTACTATATTTTTACTTTTTTTTGGTAAACAATTTATAGTTCCTTGATTCACTGTAAGTGAAATATAAATTTTATATAAACATTATAGAATGTGGAAGTAATTCATTTCTTTTAAGTACTCGTACATATTATTAGTCAAATAATTTATGCTTACATTTATGATTCGAGAGACAAAGTACTTGAAGGAACTTCATACAAAATGAACTATAAATCAGATATTGAATGAATTTACTTGGAAGTTGTTAAAAAATATCGGTATATTTATAAAGAATCGTTTCAAATTTAAAGAAGTTCACGTCACATTTAAGCTTAAAATCAGAATTTCAAAAATAATTACTAAGATATCTGCCTATCATTTCAAACAATAAATTCTCATGATTCAGTACCGATAAAAATTAAAATTGATTTCGGAAGACATTTATTTTTCAGGATAACACACGTGTTTGGAAAATATCTTATAAATAAAAAAAATTCTTATCTATAATATTAACGTATAAATAACTGCGTCTCAACTTTTCTCACGTATATGTGATATATTTCTATGTTAAACACGTGTTAGTAATTCATATTGTTTCGCGACAGACTATTAAAATCTTAATTACTAATGTTTTTTTTGATATATCAGAATTACTCAAATTCTAGTTGTGTAAATCACAACTTTTGGAAATGTAACTATCATTTCTGTCTATGAATAAAATTTAGATAAAATTTGATGTCTCTTTTAAATTTTATTAGGTGTACCTTATATTTATTCATGCATGCGAATTTTTCGGTTTTCCGTATCTTATATACATATCTAGTCATTAATTTTAATTATCGATTTGATATACTTAAGTATTCTTTTAACGCTTGGTGCTAGTAGTTTTTGTGAGAATTTAAAAAATACGTATGGTCATAAAAGTCATTTTAAATTATAAAAATGATTATATCGCTCTAAATTTAATGTTCCTAGATTATTAAAAATAAACACAAATATTAAAAAAGCAATAAACTTTTCATGTTTAAGTAATGTAATGCATTGAGCTAAATTAACACTTTTGGTTCCGAGATATGAAGTTTTAAGGGATATAATTAGTTTTGTATTTGTATGCTAGCAAACCAATTCACAGCTCACTTATTTGAAGCTCGCAAAACTTTAGCTTTTTATAAAAGTACTTCATGTTTCTGAAAATTTATAAAATGAAAGAAGTATGTAATCAGTTTGGAGTCATTTACATTAATTTTCAAAAAACTATTGCTTTACTTTTTGGGTAAATAGTGTCAAGATATTTATCCAACAAATATTTAAAATTAATTTTCAAAATAAAGTCACTCTAAGGTTTGGTTAATGATTCAATTCGTGCTTTTGTAAATAATAACAATCTTTCAACATAAGGGAAAAAAAATAAAGTATATTTTTATATTAAATAAAAAATCATGTGCCATCTTTAGTTAAATACGAGAGCTTAAAATATTTATAGCAAAGAATGAAGTAATTACTTTTGTGGCAAAATATAATTTTCAATAAAATATTGTTAACGCCCACTGCTTTTACATAATTTGATAGACATTAACAAAACTTAAGACTAATTTAAGAAAAGTTCACACTTAAATGTATTGATAAATGTTTGCAAGATAAATAACCATTTAATAAACGATATTGAAAATTAAAAAACTTAATATATAAAAGCAGTTCTTTTATATTGATCCATTCTAGGTATACTAGATGTTAATATTGGATCATTACTTCTTACATTAACATATTTTAACTTATAATAGGTTGTAAAAGCTCTAATGAATGCTATACATTTTCAAAATTAATTATGGATGATTTGGGCATATCACACTATATTCCTGAAGGTGTTAACGCAATAAACTAAATGTTAGGTGTTGTATCATTAGCATTTGTGAGAACACATGTGAATATTCCAATAAACGGTCGATAAAAATTGATTACACCAAATATAAACTTTGATTTATATAATATCCCCATACGTTTACCACTTTTCACATATAATAATTTCATGGGAAATTGTGAATCACGGAAATCATCACTGTGATGGTAAAAAACATTACGAATTTATATTTTTTAATAAATGTATATAATGTGTATTTATCAATGCTGTACATTTTTATCAATGCATTTTATTTTAAATTATTGCGAGTACTTGGGAAGAAAATTAATGGTTATTAACATTTTGTCAGTTATGGACAATGTTATTTCAACAAATGCTTAATATTTGTTCATTAAAAAAAACATTTTTATAAACTTTTTTTAATGTCGATTGAAATACAATTTCTTCAGTCAAGTTCTTGGTCTAATTACCATATTTTTTATAACTTTGTGCATAAAGCATGGTTGTTGATTTTTTAACCTATGGAATGTAATGTGAGCATTTATTATTAAGACATCAATATTGAAATTAATTTTCTGAAAACATTCAAAGAACATTTTTCTTAAAGTCAGCGCACTCTTGTTTCCTAAATTTGTGGTAAAATATAAGAAAGCATTTTTAATTTTACTATATAAATGTCCTTTTTTGCGCAATGTCTAAAAATCATATAATAAACTGTTCCTTCGTGGATTAGTTGATAAGATATCTGTTTTTTAACCCGGAATTCCCATTGCGGTTTCGATTCGTGTTGTTCCCCATTTTTTAGTTTGGTTTTCACTTAAGGCTTGCAACACATTGTTCTAGTTAATTTGAAGAGATTTTCATGTGGCAACACACCCTTTTTATACAAAAGATTTTACTGATAAAAGGAAAATGTAATAAAAAATAAAAAATATATATTGCGATGGTTAAAATAGTACATGTAAGTATAATTTTCACTGTGCTAGTTACTTTTTATAACTGTTTTACTCAATAAACCCATGAAAATTGTTTTGAATAAATAATTTTAACTTCATATGGACAAAATTAAAGAATGTCAGACCTTAAATGGAAACAAGGAAGTATTAGGGAGTTTATAGGTATTTACGAGCCTAAAACCAAATTTATCAACACTATGGAAAGAAAAAAAGGGATTTACACACCTCTTAAGATAATGAAACCCATAAGCTTCTTGGGATTATACCCTCAAGCTAATGGCAACAGGTTTTGTAGGTAAATCTACCTTATTTTTTGACTTCAGTATAATTTACTACGGACAGGAGATCCGTTACGATAATAAGGGTAGTTTTTTTTCAAAAGTATGAATGAATCTATTGTTATATATAGTTTTTACAAATGCTTCACTTATCTGTCTACTTCTCGTTTAGGGATATTAATTCTTGAATTGTTTTACTGGAATTGTAACAGTAAGTTTCTGAAGAAGAAATAATTAAAGAGTATATTTTTATTTTTTCGAAGCTTACATATATTATATACTCGTATTAAGGTAAATTACTGAAATAATTTTATTCATCTTTCTTTCTTTTAGGTTATCATGTTCATTACGTATTCAATATGAAATGCGACATACGAATATTTAGTTCCAGTCGAACATTTGATTAAAACACATTTTATATAATTGATAATACATATATGTACCCAAATCAGTGAACTTTTATTCCTAATACAGTAATCTGAGTTATATAGAACATTTGATGTTTCATTTGCGAATATTTGGGTCCAAATGATTAAAATTTTCGAAAAATGGGATGTTTAAAATAACAATATACTCGTATATAAATATATTTCATAATTACGACAAATAATGTACCAAAGCGAGGAAATTTTGTATTATTTTAGATTTGTATACAGTTAAAAGATAAGAAAGTAATATTTTTGTATATTTATATTTTCCTGTATTGTTTGTATTTTAAATTTAATTATTTAAGCACGGAATAAGTACAATTTAACGTCTTAGTAAGTTAGTGACATTTACTCAAAATTATCATCTCACCTAAATTTAAGATAGACACAGCTCTTTGGTGACACGAAAAAGTGAAGAATAGTAAAATATCATAAATTATGTAAATACTTTTGTGATATGATTCGTTGGGATAATAAAGGCAGTGTTTTTGTAAACAATATGTAGTTAATTATGCGTAATATTTTGCTGTAGACTATATACCTACCATACTAAGGTCGAATTTTTATGTATTTTTGTTAAAACTTGTATTTTATTTGATAATGAAAACAATTACTGTATGACAGATCAACAAAGTAAATAAAAAGCCTGGATAAAATTATTTTCAAGGTGATGAATACAATTAAGTATCAGAAACTACCAGTCTATTACTTGGAAATAGATGGAAATGAGTTTGAAACCCATAGATGAGCCGTATACAATAAGTTGAAGTAATGAAAAATAGTAACGAAAAGAAGCATTTACAAAAGAACTTTTCATGTCAAAAATATAAACTTAGGTAATCAGCTTTGTTTCAATATTTATTTATATTACAGGTGCATTGTATTTCAAATTCCTTATAATTTATTAACACGATGTGTCATATATAAGGAATTACTAACTGTCATGTATTTAAGTAACTTTAAATATATGTGTATGTTTGTGTGTATAACATATATGTATGTATGCATATTAATTATTTTTATTTTATATAATTTTTTTAAGGTTAACATTTTTTGTATTTTTCAATGTAATTGGGCTAACCTGTATTGAAAAAATAAATATCTCTGCTCTACTAAGAACATTTTCGGTTTGAGTCCAAACGTTTTGTTTGCTTGTTGTATTTTTTCATATGCGTTTTTAATGTTTCATGTTATCAATGGGGCTTTACTTTGGTTTTCGTCCACTCATAGATTTCGTACACGCTTTTGTACACTCTCAGCATACATTTTGATTAAGCATTTAATACGTAATTTTTAATGAAATTATCAATTAAAAAACTTAAAATGTTGAAAGGAAAAAAACACAAAGTTTCAATAACTTTGAAATAATAGAATATCTTAACGGGATTATAAATAAGAGAAAATGAAATTATGAAAAAAGATCGATTTTTTATTTATATTAAAAAATAGGAATTTATACCCCATTAATTACATGTATCGAATACTTCGTATTTTATGTACTTGATTATTATTTCGTATATAAGTATAACTGATGTTTAAATTGAAATAGCTTTATTTTTTTGTAGAAATAGAAATAGGTTTCCTACCTTGACCGTTCGTTGAAATCCTCGATGTGAATTCGGTTTTTATTTGTGACAGCAACTCCGTTGTGGTTGACTATTTAGTACACGAAAGTACTTTTCCACTGATTGTGATGTGTTCATGTCCAAACATAAACAATGTTGTTTATTAAAAAAATATTAGTGTCACTCGCTAATGTCACTACTCATAATAATACAACTACCACTTTAATCTAGTGTCAAAATACATAAGTTCTTTTAAAAAATATTATTGATGAATTTTAATACCTGAATTAAATTGTGATTTATTATAAATGAATTTGTAACATACGTTATAGCTCGATATATATCATTTAACTTGTTGCTTGACACACGTGTGCACTGTCTATTGTATTTGTCAAAATTTTAATATTTTTAAGTCTCAAAATTTCACTTAATATATTTTGAATATATCACAGATGCGACGTCACTGTAAGTGTTCAATTTAAGTTCTCACTATGATTTACATACAAATAAGTCACAATGTTTACACTGGCTCTATAATTTAAAGAGAGAGAAAAATACCGCGAAAATAATTCATTTGTATTGGTCCAAATTCCTCGACGGCTTTCAAACAACTGACGATCGAGATCGATTTTTAAAATAGGTTTTAGATAGTCACTATCAGTGCCGGTGTTCTTAGATGACGTCGCGATGGATGACCTCTGAACCGACCGCGAAGCTTCTAAAACCAATCAACTAGGGTCCGATGCTCCTAGTCATAAGGCCCAGACGGGAATGGACCAACTTGGCTTAGCGCGAACTTCGGAGGTGGCACATGACAACGTGCGTTATGGTAGAGCAACAATACACTAGTAACTATCTAAGAAATAACACAATTTTCTAGATATTATCAAAGTGTTAAAAAAATATGTATGCGTATTGAAATATTGATAAATAAATAGTCAGAGATTTTTATTAAGTGCCTAACCGTTTAAGCAAGAGTATTTGAAAGAGCAGATCGAGTCTTACCGAAACCTTAGGAGGCGTGGCCTTTAGCACTGCCTACACTTTGCTGTCTCACTCAGTCGCATACATATTTTTCGCATGAATAGTGTAGCGCTCTCGTTCGTTGAATTCAGGTAACAATAATCGGTAAATCACATACCGTACGGAGTGAAGAGATGATGCCCCATCTCGTTTCTTCGTGCAGGTTAGCAGTAAGCACGTGCGACCGGTTCGTGTTGATTGATTTGATATATCGATGTTTTCCGTAACATTTGAGATGCGCGCGCGTCGCTTCGGGTCAAATATATTTTTTGTCCATTTATTAGTGTTTTATTGCTAATGGATCGCCTAATTTAAATATTATACACTTTATATGTATATATTGTATATATGTATATTTAACTTTTCTAAATGTTGCAAAAGCAGGTGGCCCGGTATTTGCGGAACTGAAAAACTAAGCGATATGATATATGTAAATAGTTCTTTTTTAAATTTAAAAATATAAATTTTGTATGTTAATTAGAATAGTGAAAATGTTATATGGTTTTATATGAAATTATGAAGTCATACAAATCATTAATATTTGACGACTTGAACAAATTAATTTATTCTACATTTTTAAAACATTTATTTCAATAATTTGAATTTTGTACAAAATTATTAGTCATTTAAAATTAATTAGCTTATATCAGTATGGCATGAGAGTTGTTAAAAAAATATATCAACTTATATAAAACTTTTTTGAAAATAACTTTTAACGATGGCTAATTAAATATTTAGTTTGAAATTTTGTATAAAATATACTTATCATTTCTACCTTTTAAAAACTAAAAGAATATAATTTTTTTCAATGTTTTAAAAACATTAAAAAAACACGATGTACTAGAAAAATATTTGATACAAAAAACTAGTTAATACAGTGATTAAGTAGGATATCAGAAACACAATATTTAAAAAAAAATGAGAACCTGTGTAAGCAGGTTTTATTTTTTCAAATAAAATTTAGAAAAAAAAACTTCTTTCTGCAAACATCTCTCAAAAGAAAGTCAATTTTAAAATGCAGGCTTAGTTTATTAGTAGGCATTAAACAAATTAATGGCTGGCGATATATCTTATCGTAGTTTTATGATTTAAAACTAACTTCAGCAGCATTAAATAAACCTTACAATATATATTTTTTATTATAAAAGTATAGATATGACCAAAGTCACGTGTATCCATAAATCCCCTAATACTAAGTACTAAGCGAAACAAATGCCTGTGTCATTCGAGGGGAGTAGAACAGCGCGGGCCTCAAACTGGCGATTTATAGCATGGAAGTCCAGTGCGTTACCGTACAGCTATGCCCCTCAATTATTATGCATTTAAAAATATATATATATATATATATGTTTAGTTATATTAATGTATATCAGCATTAAAATATTATATATTAAAAACTTTATTGTACAGTGCTCAAGCTTAAATTATTCCTACTAACCATATAATAACTCCGTGGCCTAGTTGATAAGACGCTGTCTCCCAGCCCAGAGGTTACGGGTTTAAATCCCGCTGAAACCCAGATTTTTTAAAAAGAATTCCAGTCTGGTTTTCAAGTCACTTTAAAATCTTTCTGGTTGGATGGGAGAGATTGCCACATGGCAATAATCCCGCCAAGTTGTATAATACACAACGAAATTGTAATATAATACAATATCATTGTTATAATAAGTCATTTATAGCGAAAGGTGAAGGATGTAGGAGGTGTAGAGAAAAAAACACGCGATACCAAAATAATTTAAGTTTTTATACCATCACACCGTTTCTCAGTAAGGGTAGGCAGATAGAGTAGGGTGCCTGTTTCCATTGCCACGAACATATTACGCCCCCTCTACATCCAAACACCTCATGCTGCTCTTACGATTTCTTTGACTTTTTACCCTTCCGAATTTAAAAAAATCATTCACTTGATATTTTCACTGTGCTTTCCTTTTTCTTTCTCTACCACGCTTTCTACTCATATTTGCAATGTATATTTATTGTGTTATTCTTTCTCCATTCATTAGTTGTACATGATCAAATCATCTTAGAGTGCTTTTCTAAATCTTACTTAATGCATCAGTCTAATGTTCATATTTACCCCTTATCATTTTCCGTATTCGGTCATACATTTTGGCTCCATATTTTCTCTCAGTGCACTAATTTTTAGAGTCAATTAAGTTCTTTTCAGTATTTTTTACGTAGAAAAAAAAATCAAGTAAAAGATGTAACTCAAAAGCGATGTTTCTGATTTACTTCCATTTTCATGTTTTTAAATAACTTTTATTTCCATGTATTAAAAAAAATGTGCACGAACTAATTTAAACATGAAATTTTAAAATGATACACAAAACTAAAGAAACATTTAGAAATTCGAACAAATAGTTTGAAAACGGGACATGGGAAAAATACTCTGAGACGCGCCGATCCAGCCGAATGCAATATTGCCATTGCTTTTACGGTTCAGTTGTCAGCGCACCTAAGTGTTGAGCGAGAGTGACAGAAGCCGCTTGGTGACGACTGCAATGATTTATCTTCGTTAAATAACGGGAAGTGCGAGGTGCCGGAGGAAAACAAAAGATTTGTGACTAAAAAGCTTAGAGATCTGTTGAGTGTCTAAAGTACATTTGAATGAATATTTGCAAATGCACCCAACACACATTTTACATGTTCTGTTGACGATTGACGTCTGACAATTGACGGAACATCACGCCATTTTGTTAGGAACAAAAAAGAAGGTATTTTAAATGAAATACTTATTTAACTGTCTTGATATTGTTGACACGCGGCTTAAACTATTACTTTTGATATTTCAAATGAAAGGGTAATGTTATCTCAGTTGGTCATATTTGCATTAATACGTAAATTTTATTGAAAATGCTTTTCTTTTATCAAGTAAGCTACTATGCTAATTATAGTGTGACACTGAGCCATTATACTAATTATATTGTATTTTATTTAACTTTTGTTGTTTACTGTACAAATTGGCTGATTGATTACTAAGTGACAGTCTCTTCCAACCAATCATAAAGGTGTTAAAGAAGATATAAGTGAAAACTAGTAAAGTATTATATTATATTAGAAAAGTATTATAAAATAAATTCCATATCGAGAAATCAATTTATCTCAATTGACAAAAATACGACCGTTTAAGTTACTTGCACCTTAAAACTTTGTTAAAAGCTGGACATATAGACGACCTGTGTACTAGTTGGTAGAAAACTTGTCTTCATACCAAGGATTTCGGGTTAGGTTCCCGACGATATTCAAAAGAAAAACCAAATTCGGTTTAAATTTCCTACACAGAGTAGACTATGTGAAAAAACAATGTATGTGCTAGACAGAATAAAAAAAATGTGGATTAAAATATGCAATTCATAAGATGAAGTCAGAAGCATTGAGTTTCGGCCATCAAAAGAATAATGATAAAATAATTACAAAAAATATCTATGCAAGTAGTATAGAAGAAACGAGAAGTTTAGGAAGATCTAAGAAAACGTGACATTACTAAATAAATCAAATAAAAAAGTATGCATGATGAGGTGTATGGACATTGTAGAAGCGAAAGATAAGTGCCAGGATAAAATGAAAATGAAATCTGTTTTCTCTGCCTATTCTATTTTATATGTTTACATACATACCACCACATAAATATAAAATACATCAAAATTGGGAGGCTACGTTGGGCGGGGCATGTAGCAAGAATGGGAGAAGAGGAAATGCCTACCAAAGTACTCTTTTCCAAGCCCCAAGGAAGACGTAGCGTGGGCAGACCAAAGCTTAGGTGGATGGATGGGGTGCAGAATGATGCAAACGTGATTGGCATCAGGGGCTGGAGGAGTGCATCCCAGGATAGGGGGGAATGGCAACGACTGCTGGAGGAGGCCGGGGCCCACAATGGGCTGTAGTGCCATTGATGATGATGATGATGATACATACCACCACATTGTTTCCCTATCGGGGTAGACAAAGAGGACAGAACACCAGACTTTTCTGGACGACACATATATTTTGCCTCATATACATCCATATACTTTCTCATGCAGCACCTACGATTTCTCTGACATTTGACATTTCCTTCTTTCAAAATATCATACTTTTGATTCAAATATACTTTCTTTTGTCCTCTACCTTGCCTTTCACTAACATTAGTATTGTATTTTAGTTTTTCTTCATTCATTCCTTTTACTTGGCATAATCATCTAAGAATGCTCTTCGTCATCCTATTCAATAGATCAGCCTTAAGTTTACATTCATCTCTGACTCCTTCATTCCGTATTCTCTCACACATTGTCACAACATGTATACTTCTCAGTGCATTTTCATAACACTTATATGCATCCTTTTAGTATTTTTCTACGCCCACGTTTCACTTTCATATATCAAACTCAATATTAAATACAGTTGTGGACTATCATCTTAGCAAATTTTAATACTTTAGTGTACGCATTTATACTCGTATATTTAAGTGTCCCATTCGTTTTGTTTTATATCGTTTCACGGCGTTCGAAATTCCTCCTTGCTTTTACGTCATCTGAGAAAATATTACCTACGAATTCCTTAAATAGCTGTATTCTTCCATTGCTTTTGCATTTACTTTTATTTACATACTTGTCTATGGTATTTACTTTGGATATCGTAATTTTCTTAATTAGATCCTTATCTTTACACTTCTCCTACAATTCACTTTCAAACTCTGTAATTTATACTCATTTTCCACAAACATTGCCTTATTATCAACATACAACAAACCACATACAAATCAAGCATCCAAGCTCATTGACCTTTGTAGTGAATTTACTCGAGTGTAAGTATTAAACAAACAGGGCGACATAAAACATCCTTGCTGTTCTCTTTTTTAATTTTAAACCACTTAATCAATTCCTAGATATTGATATATTACAATCTGAAAACACGCTAACAACTCATAGGTGTGTTTGAATAATATCGTTATTCAACATAAAATAGCCGTTATAAAATTATAAACAAATTTGTTACGTGTCATCACGGTTAATTGCTGTGTCTTAATTATGCCCCTGGGACCCTGCATTGGTGTCTCAATTCGACATACGACGTTGGCGATATTTGCTTTTGATTTATGTTCGTGTGTCTGTGTTGTGGCAAATTGCTTTTTAGTGCATTTCTCATGCGATTTTTTCCATTTATTATTTTCTTTAGTGAGTCATATTAACGTTAATAATACCAACTTTAGCGTTTTGTGCAAAACATATTTATTGCTATTTCTGAAATCGCCATTATTAGGGAAATTAGTTAATCAAATACATAGATACAAACCATCACGCCTTGTCCTTTGCGCTATAGGCAGATAGAACAGGTTAACATACTTTTCTATCGAAGTAAACAACTTATGCTTCCTCCATAGTCATAGATGTCCATGCACGACATTCTATAATGTATACTTCTCAGTTAACCTTCAATTAAATTCTTGCCAGTCAAAGTCTGTTAACAATACTCGCTAGTCTTAAACATGTGTTACCTGTTACCTCATGTGTCATGTGTGATGAGAAACTGAGAGTTTCGGACCTACTCAAGTGGTTCGTAGCACAAAGGCTCGATAAATGGAGCTGAAGACAATATTATTTCCCGGACAAGCTTTTTAATACGCCCGAATCTATAATTCAAATGTGTAGAAGTATACCATTTGCTTTAATAAATAAAAATAATGTGATCGCTGAGTTACGTGAATTTTTGGGGCACACATGTGACAACTGGTGTTATGAAATAATATTATTATACATAATCCTAGATTAAATTATTTTGCGCTAACAAATAAACGCATTGCGTTCAATTTACGTAAGATGAGTATGATGTACGCTTTGCGTTCAATTTATGGAAGTTAAGTATGGTGTGCGCTTTGCGCCCAACCTACGGAATTTGAGTGTGATGTACGCATCGCACTCAATATACGCAACATGAGTATGATGTAGGTACGCATTACTCCCAATCTATAGATGAGATTAATGTACATTTACAGAAGTTTAGTATGATGTACGCTTTGCGCTGAACCTACGGAAGGTGAGTATGACATACGCTTTGTGTCAAATTTATGGAATTTAAGTATGATGTACGTATTGCGCCAAATCTTCGTATAAGAAAAGTTCATCAAATTTTTGAGAAGTTAATGATGTGTCGAATTTCTTGCTGAAAAACTGGCAATGCGGTAATTTAGTGCGGCAGCTTAGTGCTTAGGACAGCTTCCCAAATGTAGAAAGTTACGTTTTTGATCCCACGGTCGTTTGGAGGCACTTGGTGCATTATTAAAAAAAAATTAAAATGTCTTTCTTTTAAAAACAGGTATACGTGTGTTGAAAAAATTAAGTTGTTACATTTTCATTTCCTTTATTGTGACAAAGCTAATTCATCTTCCAAAAATGGGGATTTGATTATTTTATTAACATATTAATTATGTGTTTTTTTCTAACAAAGTAATTTGTCAAGGTTACACGTATATATTTCTAGAAGGCTGAAAGTAAGAAAATAATAAAAATTTTAACATATTTAACAAAAAATAAAACGATGCCTTTATCTTGGAGAAGTTCCGAAAAATATAAGCATATTAAAATAAAATATTATATGTTGACTATCTACTAAAAACCAAAGAATAAAAATATACCAATGAAGTAAGTAGATAATTTCCATATAAAGTTAAGCATCACTTTTAAATTCTTAAAAAATGGTTCGACTAAACATATAATATTTTTAGTCATAATAATTATGACTAAAACAATAAATGTTATTGTTGTCTTTTAGCTTCTTTTCCCAATTAAATTAGAGAAAAGCATCAAAATCCATTTTTATTTTTACTGTAAGATATTTTACATATTTTCTTGATATGTGTTAAAATCAGACATTTTTTCTAGACTTAACTAAAATAAGAATATATAAGGAATGAAGTACAATAAAATTACCTTTATGATCCAGAATAACATTAGAAATATATGTCTGAAAAGGGTAGTCTGGAAAACACCTCCTACCTTCCTCAATATATGATTAGTATCTTAAAGTACCTTAACAACTAATCATTTTATTAAACATCACATTTTAAAAAAACTCCATCCATATGTTTTTATATAATACATGTATATACTCGTAAATATATATAAACGTTGAAGAATCAATATGCAAGCACGAACATAAAAAATGTTATGGATTTTGCTTAAATAACATTGCAATATTTTTACAAATGCCTCAATTGTAAAACAGACCGACGCAATAAAATTTGACTCGCCTAACGTTTTATGTTGTGTTTGACAAATGCGTGCGAATTTCAAGGGTGGTTTTACAGTTTCTTTTGCATCAAACCGATGCGATCCTTTGAAGATGCCGCTGTTAAAGAACCGTTATTCCAGATTACGTAAAATAACTGTGCAATTTTTTTATTGGCCAATATGGAGCATATCCAGACAGCTTCGGTCATAACATTAACATAGTAAGTGCCTTTAGACTGAGCCAGTTTCAGAAGATAAAGAGAACAATACAGTATTTGTTTATTGTTATTGAGGCTACTTATTGAAAAAAGGAAACGGAACTTTGAGTAATTCCTTAGAGAAAGACGTCTTAAGAATAATAAAATATAATTAAAGCAGTATGTCAAGTTTCAGTTTAGCATTGACAATCTTTTTTACCAAATAGACATCTCATTTTAGTCCATGTGGGGGCAAGTAAAGACAACGGATCGTCTGATGCCAAATATCTAAGAAATCTCTTCGACTTTGAGATAATTTATGTACAACAAGCTGTAAAGTAACTTTCTATTAATTCGTTCGTTTTATTTCCACTTTAATATATCTATATATCGAAAGTTAAATAATATAGGTTAAAACGGTTTTTCCATTTACATATTTTTATTAAAAAACATATTTGTCTTATCAATATAACTGAATATTTTTTTTATGTGTTTTAACAATGAAAGGGAATATGAATTAGAATAATTCTGAGACTTTAATTCATATATTTTTAAGATATCCCTTAATATATCCGAAATGGTAGGTTGGGAATTTTACGGGCGTGGCCGAGAGGCCACATTGTTTTTGGCCTCGTTCACTAAGTTTTTAGAAGAACGCGCGATTTGTCATTGAACGTGATTGGCAATACTGCCTCGCACATGAAAAGTTAACACTATCATGTGTCTAGTAGCCCTTGTGAGTATTGTTGCCAGATAAACTTTTTTACCAGACTAAGAACTATTTTTACCAAACTCGGAGCCTGCGCGTTGAACTGAAACAACTATGCCACGAGATTCGTTCTAGTATTAAAATATTTTAAATGATATGTCTAGATTCAAAACATCCTTTTATTAAAAATGTTGTGCCATTTCACTTTTATGTAGAAATACTTTATATTGTTTACATATTTTTAAAATGAATTTTTGTTTCTATTTTATTTGAAGTAAAATTAATTTGCTTTAATTTGCTCTTCCAATTTTTATGAAATTTGAGAAGAGTACATGGGGTGACAATGTATGACAGAAGTGATTAGGAATTAAGGTGAACTTAAGACTGATGTATCAAGAAAGATGAGGAAGATCACTTTTAAATGGTTTGGGCACACGGAACGAATTATTGAAGAAATACATACATGTACTGACAAAATGAATATACGAGTACAATACCAATTTGAGTGAAATATTATACGTGGAAAAAGAGATCATGGATAGTATGGTTAAATCCAGTGAATTTTGAAAGATGGGACTATAAGAAGTAAGAGAAATCGTAGTAGTTGTATGAAAATATGTATGTAGGTATGTGAAAGAGGCAAAGTTTGAATGTCCAGATGCGAAAGTCCGGCGAAAGTCTCCCTACCTACCCCAAATACGTAATGGTATAAATTTATGTACACGTATATGTTACATCGCTTGTGATGATGAAGAGCATTTGAAAATGTTCCGTTTCAGAGTCACATTGCTCAGTGTCGGGTATAACTAATACGCCTGAGGACATGGCAAAAACGGACATGTGTGTATTTGAAAAAATATTAACACATTTGAAAAATAAAATGGTTTAAATAGGACCGTTGTTTTAAACGTGTTAAAAATACGATGTTACAAGGAATGAAGATAGAAGGAAATAAAAGTATTAAAAAAACAGTGTTCCAGATAAAAAAATAAGCGTGAAGGAAGTTTAATTGTAATTATACTTTTATTGCATTCTGACGTCGCCGTTGTCGTCGTTTCTGGGCCTCGTAGATGAGGATTCCCTCACAATTCCAACTTCAATTCAATTCAAAATTAAAGCTGTGCCGTGGAATTATGTTTCTTTTTTTTTTCTTTAATTTAAATGAGTGAGCGGTTGCATACCAGTGACCTCACTGGTCATATCGCTTTACTGGATCCGGTAACACACCTAAGCGAGACGATTGGAACACACCGGAATATTTTTTCTCTCCTTTTTTTGAAAGAATAGATATAACCGAAGCCATAGTTATCTTTATACTACGAATACTAGGTGGAAAAAATGCCTGTATCATTTGAAAGGAATAGCACTACGTGAGGTTTGTTACAGCAACCTTTTGCATGGAAGTCTAGTGCGCTACCGCGCGGCCATGCACTTCTAATTTAATTCAACCTGGCTGGTGTATTTCCGTATAGACATCTCTTCCAAATGACCAAAAAGAAGGTTAAACTTTTTTTGAATAAATGGGCACCAACGGGAATCGAACCTGCAACTCGTTGTTTGAAAGATAGGCGTCTTATCAACGAGTTTAACGAGATTGTTATATAATTCGTCAACCCGTGTGTATAAAAACTAGTATAGAAAATTTTAAAAAGATTTTTTAGAGTGGTATAGAAGTTATAGGATTGGGAAGATTTATATAACGATCTAAATAAATTAAAGTTTACGCAAGTTTGAACTGGAATTTTTTTAGAAAAAATGTTTATTCATACCAAGGTGTGGTTGCGGGTTCGATTCCGGTTCAGGTACCAAATTCAGTCGGGTTTTTCCCTTAAGGTTTCCTAGAATACTATGCGTATCCAGAAAGTAAGTGTACTGAGGCTCTCACGACTGGATGGATTTTATGTTCGACATGTTGGCTACACTTCCGTGTAGCCTGACCCTTCCCCTCTGCAACGAGACCGGTTCGAGGTCAGTACGTTGAGAAGTTTCGACGCGACAACACGTTTCGTGAAAAATGTCAATCCAATCTCCCGCCAAGTGCGAAATACGCGGCGTCATCCGTTATCTCGTTTGAAAGGGAAAACCTCCGGTTGAGGTTTATAATGAGGTGAAAACTGCATATGGTGATAAAGCTATGAATCGTACGAGCGTGTACAAGTGGTGTCGCGAGTTAAAAAACGGTCACGTCACACCTCTTCACACTCCGCCAAAAAGTTTCAAAACCACAATTTCAGCCAAGAAAATCATGGCATCCGTGTTTTGGGACTGTCAAGGCATAATTTTAATTGAATATATACCTCAAGGGGAGACCATAAACTCTGCAAGATACTGTGAGACCTTAAAAAAATTGCGGAGGGCGATTCAGAACAATAGGAGAGGCATGCTGACAAAGGGAGTATGCCTGCTGCACGACAATGCCAGACCACACACGGCCAAATCCACGAAGGAACTGCTCGCCTCGTTTAAATGGGATGTCCTGAACCATCCCGCGCATTCTCCTGACCTAGCACCTTCAGATTACTATCTCTTTACCTCCCTGAAGCTACACATGGGTGGAAAAAGGTTTTCAACCGACGAGGAGGTAAAGGAGGAGGTGGAGATGTGGACGTAGGGGTTGGCGGGAAACTACTTCGAGGAAGGCATCAAAAAGTTGATACCCCGCTTCACCACCTGCATTGAGAGGAATGGCGACTATGTCGAAAAATATCTTATATACGAATATGTCATAGTAAATAAATATGTATGATTTGTAATATTTAACGGATCGTTCGGGATTAACGCTAATCATAAATTTTATAATGCAGTTCTAAATTTTTGACAGTGTGGTCTAAATTATAATTTTCTCGCTACGAGTATATTTGAAGGAGCTTATAAATTGATTCTATGAAATCATATGTCTTCAAATTTTAAAAAGCAATCGAATTTTAAGTTGTGGATATGAAACAAATTGTGAAAAGGTATTTGCATTCATATTTGCTTATTTCGTGCATCGCTTAATTTTTTTTACATTTTGATAAAGAGTTTCTAGAATATGTTACGATTAACCTAGTCAGATAGATAATGAATGACTGAAGAAAGCGCATGCGTGTTCAGTGCCTGCTATTAGATTTATGCCTATTGCAATATTGTTGATGCACTGCAAGGTCCTTTATTAGGTTCGTTTATTACAGGGTTTTATAACTGGAAGCATTAGCTAAAAAAACATTACAAGGTTTTCTTCACTAGTCCTATTGGACACTGAGATGAAAAGGCATATATAGGTAGAATAAATGAATGACGAAAGACCATCAAAACAAATCTATAATACAGGTGTAAGTGGAAAGCGTAACAGATGAAGACCAAGAAAAGTATGATAAGATCAACTGAATGATATTTTGAGTGAAGGAAATGTTACGAGTCAGAGAAATCTTAACAGTTGTATGAGAAGGTATATGGATATAAAAGATGTGAAAGCCATAAATCACGATAGAAAAATCTGGCTCATTTTCTCTCTGCCTACTCTGTCAGGTAAACAGATAGAGGAATTGAATGGAGGAAGCGAAATATGTGAGCCGTGAGTTCGAAGTCTGACGATCTGTCCACTCTTTTTATCCCGACAGGGAAACTACATGATGGTATGTATATGTTAATCATTATTTTTGACTTCTTAAGGAAGAAAAATAGTAAAAAAATATTTAGTTAATTACATTTGTAATAATTAAATTTCTATAATTTAAACTTGTATAGGCAGTCATTGGTTTACGAAAGGACGATCAAATGAATTACTTACATTTCAGAAAGAACTATTAAATAAGTTAAGTCATCAATATAGAGCGTCTGGAGTTATCGAAATTTAAAGTAACCTCAGTTGCTCAATGTAAAAACATTTGCTTCATGGGGAGTTCCTAATTCATCTCTGCCTACCCCAGCAGGGAAAGGGCTTGATGGTATTTATGTATACGTACGAAAGATACTCGCAACACCCTATTTACTAATATAAAATTATGCAGCAGTTGCCATGCTTATTAAAGATTTTCGTCAATTTATACAATATTGTCATAATATACTGTACAATTAAATGGAACACGCTAATAAAGTACCGGTGAGCCGGCTAGATGACCGGTGTCCGCGAGTTGCGGGTCGCGGGTTCGTTCGGGTCGCGACCGGCCCGCTCTGCGCTCCGTGTACTTACAAATTGATGCGCACACAACGCCATATCTCCCCACTCGGGCAGAAATTCATAGAATATGCTGCTCCGAAATATATTAAAAACGATTATCAAGTGATGTTAAATATATTTGTTTAAATAGCCGGTTGTTGGTAATATCACAACCTATATGCCAATACAAGTGTAGTGAAAATAATTAAAATTGTTTGATTGTATTACACTTTAGCTGTGTACAGTACAACTTGGAGTGTTTATTGCTAAATTGCCACCTTTTTTATGCAACCAGTAAGATGTTAAAGAGGCCTATAGTTAAAACCAGACTGGAACCCTTTTCGGAAAAACAATATGTAATACCTATTAGACTACGCCGGTTAATGTAGAGGATGCGAAATAGATTTTCTACACCACATGCTCTAAATCAATCGCCGCGTGGTGTAGGTTTTCTTGACTGTACTGATTAAGAAATCTGTTGTACATCGCTTGTAGGATGGCGATTCTATATAGAATGTTCAGTTGGTGATAGGAGAGTGGAGAAACTAAAACTGAGATGGTTAAATGGTGTGCTAGTAAACGTTTGCAGCTTGAGACGGTTTTAGTGAATGAGGGACGTTGATGATGAAAATATGTGATGGTAAATTTAGCAGGCAGCTTAAATCGTTCTAGGTGTTATCACTGTTAGTGTAAGGCTTCAATTTGTCAAAGAGTTATCATTCTATTATTAGCTTTATCATTCCATTGGAGTTTCACATTAAACAAATCATTTGTGGCATATCATGATAAAAATTAACGAAAACTCATTCGGAGGTTCCCAAAGGGAACAAACCAAAGAATGCTAGCTCTGCATCCTGACTGGATGGTATTTTAGCGTGTGTCCTAGTAGGACGTGCTGATGATGATGTTGTTGACATCTCTGTATTCGCTTTAGTCGAATTCTGTGTTCCTTTTCGTTCGGGGTCATCAATTTAGCGGGATGCTTAATTTGATACGTCGTGATGATTTTGATTTGTTTTGTATTTAAAATCAAATACGTCGATTCAGGAATGCGAAAAAGTGAGAGTGAATAATCGATAAATAGTAAACAGCAATGAATGGTCAAGTGAATAATAATAAGTGCCCTTTATTTGTCGATAAGTAGGTATATATACAATTTCAGAACGGGGCGCGTGAATGCGTCCGCGGTATATCTTGATCTCACTCCTGTGCGTTCCGAGGTGGTCGCAGACGTTGCCAATGATATAGTGGGTAGAGTATTTATTGCCAAAACGGTGAGACACGCGATGCGCTCTCTTTCTACCGTGGAATGCGATGTAAATATTATTTCCGTGTAAACAGTATTGACGTTCTGGTATGTGATCTTTGAACATATTCAAAGGTTGATTCATCGGTCGTTGACCGTGCATGTTGACAATATTTAGGGACGTGGGTATTCCCTACAGTATATTTAAAATGGAAGGGGGACTATGGCCCACCATGGACAGACACTTTTGGAAACACCATAAATAGGATCATGTAATGTAGTTGACGAATACAATACCGAAAATGATTATGTAGATAAATATTGTATTCTTCAAATTGGATTTAAGATAGTAAATAATAGATTCATTTTTTTCTTTAACTAGTCATCTATTTATTGACTTGTCGAATTAATAATTTTTTTAATATCAATTTTTTTCTCACTTTTAAACCTTAAATCATAAAAGTTTATTTTGTAGCTTTGGTTTTTTATTGAAATTATGAATCTCTGCGGAAGTGATACAATATTGCGGCATATTAGCTAATTTTTTTGGAAAAAAAAATAGAATTGATATATTTGTAACATTTCATATATACCTATCTAGTCTCATATCAGCCTATTTTAGAATAACAATTATTAATATTTCACATCTTGCATATTTTTGGAGTTCTTAAATGTTTTCATTGTGTATACTTAAATAAAATTTCATTTGACTGTATTTATGAAAAGAAACTGTGTTGATATTATTTCAGTTTATATAGCTAAATAAAAAAGTAAAATAAATTGTAGTAAGTAAAATTACGGATGCTATTACTCGTATTTAGTTAATTGTGTCCACTACTTTATGAGTAAAATTATGTAGCTCGCGTACCCAATAAAAAGTATTTGGTTTCCAGAAAATAAATCACTACATTGCTTGGAGTCTTCTAAGATTTGATATATTTTCGTTTCCATATATATATATTCCTTATAAAAATATAATTTGAAGAAATCAAAAATCACTATTGAAAAACACTTCCATTTTTCGATTGACATTATTTGATACGACCACAATTAAATTATCGATCTTTGAACAATTATTAACTTCTGTGTATAATTTCACAAAGTGCGTCATTAAAAATGCATATTGGAATATAAATTTACATTCTTAAATATTAGAAGAGAAAAAATAACGTTTCTTATTCTGGTAGATACTCGATTTTTTAAGAAGTTCATGAATAATACGAGTAATTATGCGTTCAAAGTGACACTCTTAAAAGTAATTGCAGTGATTTTAAAGTAGCATGAAGTAAATTGTAATCTTCTGTCAAGGTACTTTTTTATAGAGTGAACTATTTTTGCCATAAAAATTATACGTAATTGTTTGTAAAAAGAATCTTAAAATCAATTACTTGTCGTGGCATAAAAACATAGGTGTTTATATGAGAGAGGGCAACGATGATAGACCGTGAACAATTTTGCGACCAAAACGTTAATTTTTATGATTCTATTTGTACAAAGAGTAAAAATTAAAGCGTTCGAAATTACATTTTCAAATACTTCGATTACGAAACAAAGCAACTCTGAAAATGTTAAATTATCTCATCGTGTTTAAGCGTTTTTACAGGACAACGCTTTCAAGATTTTCTGCCAATTGTGTCATAAAAATACATTCACTGAAATATAAAACACATCTAAAAAATATGTTTTCTTAAGTAAGTGGAGATAATAACACTTTAACCTTTTAAATTTTAGCCTCTTTAGCAACCATAATTAAAATTTTTCATCCAATCACCGTCTTCTGTTAGAGTCAATAGTTTTTATGTATAACATGTTTTAATATTTTCTTTTTGAACTTATTATTTTAGCTTTTACAAATTCAGGTGACAAATAAAAAAGGTTGTGTACGCCTTATATAGTGTGACTGTAAAATTACTTAAGATTGACATTCGATTCAAATTAATATTCTAAAAGTTTTTATTCTTAATATAATTACACATTTTGGAATCTTAAGTGGGAGATTACGTATATAGATAGATAGTATAGTATACAGTCAAGTACAAGGTACAGTTCGTTTCCTCCTTAACATAATTGTGTAATTATGTTATCAATATTTGATAACTTTTTTAAGTATAATAATTTTGTGTTCGAAACTTTTTGTGGTCATGGTAATGTGTTAAGGTTTTGTGGTCATGGTAATGTATTAAGGTTTTTATTCGTTTATCGATTCAATAATTAAACATATCTTAAGTCACTCTTAAAAGTGTTTTCATTAACGTTAATCAAAAACTTTTTGAAAGAAACAATTTAACCTCTTTTTATCTCTCTTCCATACTTGGATATTTAGAACTGATTTATTTTACATAAGGATCGTCTTACCGTTTGCAGTTTTGGTAATTTTGTCCCTTGCATATTTGACTCATTTTCTGATTCTAATTGCCGATTGATATTTTCGATTTTATCTTCAGTAAACTCACTATCTTGATTATTCAATTCAGGAGACAAGTTTGTGCGTTTGATTTTATTAATTTTCTCTTTTTTGATTTCTAGTGTTATATGATGTGTTTTATTTTAATGTATTTCGCTTTGAATTTGTTTTGGTTTGTTCTTTGTAAATACCTCTATAAAAAAAGTCACGGGCAATTGCCTACTTCGTTGAATTCTGAAAAGAAAACATATGATTTGCAATAACATGTTTCAAATTATTACGTTTTCCTTATGAATTTATGCTGCATAATTAAATTATTTTGGAATAATTGATGAACTATTGCTTAAATAAAAAATCAAAAGATGTAAATGTCTTTAGATTAGACATTTCCTATGTGTTTAATGCTCTGTTTTATATTTTTATTTACTATGGAAGGACATAAGGTTTTCAATGACAAGAAGAAAATTTACCAATAATTCTTCATATCACACATATATCTGCCATGGTTTAACAAAATTAAACTTTTTTTTTAAATTTGAATGTGGAATGCGCTTATTTTTTCAGTTCTTTAAAATACATTTTTTGAGAAAATATTAATATACTTGGGACTTTAGTATTGCACGTTTTCATTGTACCATATTCATATGATATAGAGAGTTTATTGTCATGTTGACAAATTCTTCTAACTTCTAAATAAGTTATTAATTTGAGAGGCTTAGTTGTTATAAAACACGACCTGGTATATCATATTACGAGTATTTATTGGTTACCATTTACAAATCAAATCTGAGTTATCTAGTTTAAGTAAAATTTTCTACCCCGACGAAGTAAGTTTTTATGTCTAACTAATGATGTCATTATTTATTATAATAATAAAATGACAATTTAAAAAGTACCATTTAAAGAGTTGACTTCTAGATCTATTTCATATTACTAAACCAAATTTATCAATTAAAAATTATTAAAGAATTTATAAAATAAATACTTTTTTAAAGTGTGTATCTCCTTAGTGCTAATGAAATACAGTCGATCATCTTCAGGGGCTAATACGAAGCTGAAATTCGCTTGACCCCGGCCCGGACACGCGACACCGCGTCTCTGATGTTCTGCACTTCGTGCCTTCACGACTTAGCCTTCTGTCCACTGTCGTCGCTGCACCACCACTCAGGGTTGTCACTGCTGACAAGTTAAATATAACTCAAAGATAAAGCGTTCTTGTATATATCACTTTTTTATACCTCGTCTTGTAACACTACAACATATCTGAATTGATGATGCGCAAAGGTTGAATATATAACATTGATTTCGATCCCATTCATTGAGCCTTCAGGCTTAAAAACTTTGGAGAAGGAATGAAACTCGCGGTTTGTCATCAAACGTGTTGCCTATACCACTTTGCAGGGGAAAAGGTAATAACAGTCGCTCACGTCTAGCGCATACATAATCACTGGAGTAGCATTGAACTCGTGGTTTTTTCACCCCACGTGTTGGCTACACTATTTCGCGCGTGAAGAGGCAACAAAACTCAGACATGTCTATCGCTTTTTGCACCACTGAAGCAGGCACAAAACTCGTGATTAACTAACGCACATATTGGCTACATTACCCCGCACGTGAATATACCAAAACACTCGTATGTGAGTATTGTTTACCACTCGTATGTGAGTATTGTTTAGCACGTGAGTATTGTTACCAGACGAACTCTTTTCAAGACTGTTTTTTTTTTATATAATTGAAAATCAAGACTAGTTTTTTTTTATGTAATTGACTTTTTATTTTGATATAATTGAAAATTGAATCCGAGGCCCCGGGTGGAAGTCAAGCATCTTATGAACTGCCAAAATTTGTCAAATCTATCAGACAACATTGCTGGCTTGTAGGTTTTGGACACAATATGTATTTTTTGGCGTCTCAATTAAAATGCTCAATTCTTTGTTTTAAACTTAACACTATCATAATTTATTTATTAGATGACCCTCATCATATTGTTGGTGATACCCTTATATTCATCCAGTTATTCAAATCGATGGTACAAAAAAAATATGAGTCCCAGTCTGGTAAAAAAAATCGTCTTGAAACAATACTCACACGAGTTAAATGTGGAAGGATTACTCGTATATTTTTTCCACGTGTGATAATATTACTGAGACATACAACATCAGACAGTAAATTACGCGCCTACTTCATTGATTCTTAATCTGAATACTATATTAAAGGGACTGAAGACAATATTGTAATCCCGGTCACATTCTCCAATATGTCGATATGATGATACGTAGAGAAATAACATATGATTGAATTAATTTATGTATTTAACACCGTTCGTATGCTGGGTTTTGTAAATTTAAAAACAAAGCTCTGCAGGTTATATTGTAAGAGCAAAATGAGTTTATATCACGTTCATAACCCTTGTTTTAAAATGATTTTCTTAACCATTTCACAAATGATAGAATGACTTACGAAACAAAATAATCATTTAGGTAATATATTAATGTATATTTGAATACAGTATTGGAGGCGGATATTTTTTTCATCCTGTTGTCCGTAAGGTGCATCAACGTCTCTATTATCCAAGAATTGGAAATTACCGGAAGAATTTCTACAACATGCAGGAAAAGAACTTTAACGTACTTTGGACATATTGCCAGAAATAATAATGAAAGTCTGGAGAAGCTGGGAATCACGGAAACAGTTGAGGGAACGCAAGTATAAAGGTGTTCTACGAGATGGACGAACAAATTAAGAAGTAAACAAGACCATCTTTAAGCACTACAGTCAACATATACCTGAACCGGGAGGGATGGAAAGAGGTGGTGCTCCAAGTGATATACATATCAGAGGACTACTACGCTTAGCTCTGAACATGCGACGATGAAAATACATTTTGAACATAGAATATATAATTATTTTATAACATTGGAAGCTCTAGTATATTATTGACTTATTTTATTGGAAAGGAAGCCTTTTTATGAAGACAGCATCAAAGTATAATATATATTTGACTGTGTTAACATGGATTTTTGAATTCTGAAATCTATGTAATTTTTACATTGATTAATATATCGTATAAATCTGTTAAAACTGTATTAATACACATATGAATGTTTAATTGAAAAAAAATAACATTTTTATTAATTTTCAAGTCTTACGTATTTTAGCGATCCTTATGTGTGTTGCTACTAATCTAGCAAGACGTATCACTGAGAGAACCCATTTATTTATTTTGAGTGTTCTCAGACATTTAATAAGTATTTATTAGTTTTTCAATATGTATTTATTATTGACAACCCTACCTGTTGCAGTCACGGCCAAACAGCAAACAGCAGTGGCTGAATTGCTGGACATAACGTGGTGTTACGTGAGGTTAGGGGTCTGCCATAAATGACGCTACTAAATTAGGAGGGGAATCTGACTTGCAAAAAGACTAACATGATGAGAGGAAAAAAGGTTTTCAATATAAAAAGTCTACAAAACACAAGTCACCGTTTTATTGAAGATTCGTTTAAGTATGCAAATAACAAATAAGGCACATAGAAGATGAATTAGGAAACATATATCTTTAGAGGATATTTTTTTCGGATTTAAATCTTCGTTAAAAATTATTAAATAATCATAACATTTTCCATTTAACGTGCTCTTCTTCAGATTTTTTAAATAGTAATGCATCAAACAGTAAAGTAATGAAAATCCACAATTTATCAAGGATGAAAAATATAATTTTGATATATTTTTTATATTCATTCATTTATTATTATGGTTCTTCGCAACACATCCACATAAAAAAATCCTTTCACTATATATATTTTCACTCAAAAACTAGAAAAGAGAATATATTTTTATGAAATATATTACTGAATAAGATAACAGGAACATAAAGTAACATAATATATATGCGAAAAACGTTTTTATGTATGTTATGTGAAGTAAAAGAAATAACATTTAAAAAGAAAAGAAGAAAAAATCTATTATTCTCATCAATTTCAAAAGAGACGTGACATATTGATGTTTTATATTCATCTATTCACATGGTGTTGTAATAAATCTTAATTCGAACATATTTAAGTGCATGGCCGGGTTACAAGATTGTCTTCAACCCCATTAATTGAGCCTTCGGGCTTAGAGCAACTGATGTAAGCGCGTAATTCGACCTTCGTCATGGATTATGTATACAATATTTCAACGCATATTTCGGGTTCGATTACAGGTGACAAAAAAACATAGTTTGATAAAATAGTTCATCTGGTAACAAAACTCGATTTTAAAACAAAATAAAATATAACAAACACGCTCACATTCCTAAATTTTATTTACTATTCACACTGGTTTTGTAAGTTTATTAGTACTCTAAATCGACAATTTATTATATCAAATTAGCTCAATTGTGATTTTAAGTGTGATTTCACACGGTCATTACTTTACATTTGTTCTAGATAACGTTAATAATGACCTAATTACAACGTATGAGGTCAATAACAAATCAAATTAAAAACAAATATGATAAGGCGTATCAATGCCCTTCGAAAACTCTTCTGAGTTTTATTATATATGTTATGATATACTTTATTTCTTATAGTGCCCCATGAACTTGGTTTACTTAAGCAATACAACCTTTGCAGGAGTTGTTGTAGTATTAGTAGAATTATGACTTCTGATTTTGTACCATTCATTCTTAAATGTTTTTCTCGATACTAGTAACTTTTCATTCATTCGTATGGTATACTTTAATACGTCCGCAATAGTGGTGTGTGTAAACTTGTATATGTGACTGTGATAATTTCTACGAGTATATAGGAAAGACAGGAAGATCATTTGAAAAGAGATTTCGTGAACACAAATCCACCTTAACAAATCTTCTCATTTATTCTAAAATGGCTAATCATTTTCACCGTGAAAACTGAAAACCATACATTTTCTACCGATGATGCCGAATTCTTACATATCATCAGTAGTAATGAAAATAAATGGGACAGATTAGGAGCCCTAGAAATTTCCTAGTCAGTGCATCGGGGTGAACATCTGGCAAACACATATATTCCAAGAATCTCGCCGCTGCTCGTCGAGGTTGTCTCCTCCCTCCCTCCACCAACAGTCCCCAACCCGAATGTTTACCGTTAGAAGCGTGTATGTCAGTACCATTTCGAAAATTCAGTCTTGTTTGTGCTCCCCTGATAATGAGGTAAAAGCCTTGAAACCGGTAGGGTTATACCGTTACAAAAAGTGGAATAAACAGTGTTTGATAAAACAAGTTACAATATTTATATACTTTAATGTCGTTATCAAGTCATTAATAATTGTTCAACCCCCCCCCCAAGTGATGGATAGCTTGTTCGGAGTTTCGGTCCGATGGTAGGACACCTTACTCCTTCATCGGATTAGTTCTGACTGTTAAGATATTTATTGGAAATTTTTGGATCTTTTTGGGAATCGGGAAAGGATAGGTTTGTGGTAATTGTTTTGATTTTATGAATGATTATGAGAAATTATAAACGATTAAATACATATATAAATATGATGATATATACATAATATTAAATACAAATATACATAAATTTGTGTCGTCACACACTGTTTTATATTGAATGGGTGAAAAAAAAAAATTAAAAAATGAATTGTGAATAAATTATAAGAATGAATATAGTATATGTAGATAAGTAAATGAGTGGGGAAATGTGTGTGACTTTTATAAATATATTAAGGTGTAGAAAATGTTTATTGAAGGTGAGAAATGCGGTTGCCTATGGGGGTAAACTGTCTGCCGGAGGAATTATCGATGATGGGGTGTTCAGAGTGACAATCGGGGGGTCATTTGGGGGGATGATTAGAGTTAAAGAGGGGGGGGGGGGGGGGTCGGGGGGATGTTTCGCAATATTGATTTCGGACGAGTGTGTCTGTAACTGGTGTTCGCGTAATTGTTCAAGTTCAAAGATATATTGAGCAATTCCTAAGTGCAAGTCCAATAATAATTTCATAAGTGGGAAATAGAACTCGGGGCACCGGGAAAAAAACATGTACTCTTACCACTGGCTTTAACTAATAATAAAAAAATATCCTTCACCCAAAAAAAAATCCCTAATATAATAAACAAAATATCTGTGATCTAATTAATAAGACACCTGTGTCTTCCGACATTGAAGGCTGCGAACTCGATTCCCGTCAGAAATATGTTTTCTTTAAAAAGGTTATCACCCTGGCTTTCGTATCAGGCACTTTAACATATTTTGGATGGTTGTAAGAAATTGCCATTTTGAATTAAACTTACCAGAAAGCGTAATACCATCTTCTTATGAAATAAAAATGTTTAAAACTCGTGCTAGTTACGTTAATCTCATGAACAGGTTTACTTAAACCGAGAAACAATTCATAGCCAAATTTTCCCCCATTAAGTTTATTTGGCATATATGTATTTAAATTTCCGGGCTGCTTTGTTTTTTTTTTGTAGCAGTCACGTATAATTAAAATACGCGAAGTTTTAATTGCAACGATTTATTATTGCACGCCAAAAACATCAATGAATGCCATATCAAATGATTGTACTTAATATTTAGGGAGTATAAGCATATCATATAATCCGAATATCTAATTAAGAATGTAGCGATCGGGAATTTCAATGAGGCGCTTGCAAGGAAATTTAATTTCACTTGGTGCACTGTGACCCAAAATGGTATTTTAGTGATGTAATAATACTACAGGTAAACAATCAGATTTTTTTTGTTTTTTTTTTTTGAAAATATTCAGAGATTTAAATTCATTTGAGAAAGTTGAGAAGTGAGTTTTGTCGAAAGTTGCAAATATAACTATTAAATACGTGTATATTGCAAGGTGGCTCATTGATAAGGACAGAGCAAAAGGTGAGCTTTATGAGTGGATTAGATTTACAGTTGTTGAGTGTTTGATGAATGCTTGCGTAAATATGGTGTTAATATGGTGTTAATACCATCATGACAGAAATAACGAAATTGAATGCGTTAAGGGTGTTAATTTGAAAGTATTTTTATATAATTGAAAATTTTCTAAAATTTTTCAATTCCAATCCATCCATTCATTTGTGAGGTACCCTTCAGCATAAACGAACTGGCGTGCGTACATATTAAACAAATAACGGTTCGGGTTTCTTGAACATCAGGAGTAGGCAACAAACTGGGAGTCGGTTTTCACAAGTGTTGGAAATACTACCGTACGTGAAGATGCAACAATACTCTTACACGTCTAGTGCATGCGAGGTTTGTTACCAAATGATTTTTAAAACAGACTATGACCTTTTTTAGGATACCATTGGGAATTGTTTCCGAGACCCCAGAGGGGAAGTCAAGTTACTTACCAACTAGGCCACAGAGCAGGAGGTAGAATGAGACCTGGAAAAAAAAATTAAACCGGATGTCAAGAATAAATAACAAATTTACCTACTCACCAGATAATTGGCACCGGCAATGCAAATTATAGCAATGACGTATTTCCTAAACAATATCAGCAGACTTCTGAGTAAAAATAACATGTTTCATTTACGTAAGATCATGGAAGTATAATTCGATATAGAACGGTGCAGTTAGCTCAGATTTTATAGTATTGATATTAATGTACATTTAATACGATATTTTGTTTGGGTCTGATATTATTTAGAGATTAGTAAATCAAATAATCGCATTCACGCTTAATTAGACAACGTAACGATACATTGATAATAAATCACTTCATTAATGCCTTCAAGTAAACAAAAAATTCCATTGTGTCGTAGCAATTATTCCTCTGTTAGTTATATGGAAAACGAGATTTGATTTTATGTAAAATCAAAACAAAATATTTTTTTTCTAAAATCATTTAACACGTCTATAAAAAGTCATATTAAGAGGCTTTTGAAGGTCTCCATTGCCATCGAATTTGAACTATCTACATACGAGTATAGTCAATTATATGCTATTGGAACAGACACTTAAAAAGATCGATCTAATTAATCAGAACTAATTGCTCGATTTCATTAAATTGGATGACTTTGAAACTCAGACGATATTATTGGATTAAGTCTTCCCGCGTATTTCTAATATTATATATAGTTTCGTTATGAAATATGTAACAAGACATTTCAGAATTAGGAATCATAAGACAAAGCTAAAGTTCCTTTCTTTCAGAACATATCGAACAGTGATGCCCCTTCAACAGCCATGTTTTATTATATGTTAAACAAAATGTTTTTGTGTACATGTAATTATTTTTTGTTTATGTATAATACTAATGATGATTGATACCTTCATATCGACATTCGTTTAGAAAATCAAAGAAAATTATAGTGCCCAGTGCATACATCGATCTTCGATATTATTCGTAATGTTGGAGTTGTGTGCTCCATATTCTATGGACCGCGTCAACGTCTCTATCGACTAAGAATTAGCGAATTAGAGATTACCGTGATACTTTCCACATTGTTTATTTTACAATATTTTTTCGTTAGCATCGTTTATGAATGTATTCAACGATTTAAAAAAAACATTTTTATCCAAATTAAATACTTGGAATACAATGTCTATAAATTATATATTAAACACAACAATAATTCACTAAAACAATAACAAGTTATTTTTGTATTAAACTTGTGTTTTAATTTAATTGCCATTTATAATGAATGATGCAGCAAAAATAAGCTTCAATTCACATCAGACGTTAAATTACTTTGATATTATTCAAAGTTAACTTTGATCTGATTCAAAGCAGGCTATGATTTGATTCAAATATGCTATTGAGCACATTTTGGACTAATCAAAACTATTTTTCACATGATTAGTTTGATTTTGATCTATTCCAATGCTGATTCCGGTCTGAAAATGTTCAAAATTTATACTTAATAATATTTATATATTTTTACTTTGCCATTTAGTGACCAAAATTTACTAAAATATTTCTCGAGTTATAGCTTTGACATGCTCTCAATTATGTGTAATTTAGGCTAGATTTAGACATAGATAAATCTATTCATTTTTCTTAAGGCGAATGTTAGTTTAAATTTTTTTATCATGTATTATCCGAATGGTCCAGTCGGGCTTTTGACAATAGGCTGAAAAAAAATCTTAAATCCTTTGAACATGTTGCAATAAAGAATAACAAAGGTCTTGAGAAACCGTTGATCACGGAAAAAGTTAAGATAAAATAAGGAGAAGAAAGGTTTCTTTTAAGATGAACGGACCAAAATAAAGAAGCCAATGCTGCATTCAACATAGCTCAGGACCGAGAAAGATGAAGACAAACGGTGAATTATGTTCCAAACAAACCAGATGAGTAAGACGCTCAGTATTGAGCACATTATGGTGAAGAAGAAATTGAAATAAACTAATGTCATACTTGAACTAGACGGTGTATTCGCAAATGAAATTCCAGTATAAACCATTTTAAGAGTTTCCCTCAGGCTTCGGAAGCGTTTAGTAAACCTCCCAACTTCCTTAGCACTACGATTTCCTTGTACGAGTATCCCTAGTGGAACTTATAGTTGGGTAATTATTGAAGAATGAAACGGTTGAATAAGAGAATAATGAAGAACGAATTTTGTTTTAGTTTTTTTTTTATAGTTTTTTTATTTGTTTTTTATGACTTGTGTTGTATTGCAATCGCTTGCCTTTCGATTAGAATAAAAACTTATTTTAAATATATACTTTAAATAATAAAAACATATTCTCTAATTTCGAAAAACTTTAAAAATATCTTTGTGGCCTAGTTGGTAAGACCTCAACTCAAACCCGGGAACTACAGGTTTGAATTCATTAAGTCTGGTCATCGCTTAGATACTTTTCGACTTCTCCTCTTTCTGGTTGGTTGGATAGATTGTCACATGGCAATAAGCATGCCAAGTTATACTGTATACAACGAAAGTGTAATACAATACAATAATTGCATAGATACATGCCATTACGCCATTTCCCTGTCAGAGTAGGCAGATAGAACAGAGTGCCAAAATTTGCCGTTTGGACACACTTCCTTAGCCTCCTCTATATTCATATACCTTCTCATAAAATGTCTACGATTTTTCTGACTTTTAACATGTCCTTCCTTCAAAATATCATTCACTTGATCCAACTATATTTTCCTTTGCCTAACTTTCACGCCTTTCACTAATATTTGCAATATATATTTGTTTTGTTAGTCTTTCATAATTCATTCGTTCCACATACCCAAACCATCTCAGCGTGTTCTACTTCATTTTACCCAACACAATATCCTAAACTTTATATTCATCTCTAATCACTTCACTCCTTATTCTGTCAAACATTGTCACCTCAGCTATTCTTCACAATGCTCGCATTTTATATCATTTATTTGGCTCCTATTAGTTACGTACATTAAAGTTGATACTAAAATAATATGGCGAACTATCATCTTACCGGATTTTTACATTTATTCGTAATAAGATATCATTTAATTCATGATAAGCTTAAACGCTTTTTTAATGGATTAAAATTAAACATAATTTTTTAAAATTAAATTCTATATGGAACGACTTATTGTAAAATAAATTAAATCCCGTAATAATTAATATCCAGTTAACCGAGCACATATATTCTTGAAGTTGAGTCTGCTATGAAAATTGAAAGCGGCTAGTATAGTTAAAGATTAATATAAAACAAAGATAATTTATAAGAAATTATTATACTTACTAAAGGAATTTAAAAACACTTTTCAAATAGCTAATTACCTTGGGCGCCAGGCTTAATGACCGATTTGTAGAAATTTGGCCAAATTTCTAAGTATATTATACTATATAATGTTTACGAGTACAGTTATGTGCGGAATATTTGATCTTTTGATTAGCAAGTGTTGATTTCGTTATATTTCTACATATTACTTGTTTCGTTTGGATGTGTAACCAAATTCGGAAGGTTTTACCTTCAAAGGAAGTGCCGCCAAGTTATAACGGTGAATATATTTCCTAAACTATTCAAATAATTACCTTTATTGTTCATTATCATGTCAAATTAATTACTTATATTTCACGAATATCGATAAAATTTGTTCGATTATATAAAAAGAGCACACGAAGTTACTGAAATATTCTCGTATCTCCAATTACCAGTATCCTCCGTGGTTTAGTGAAAGAATACTTACTTACCTTTGATTGTGGGCATCGGGTTCAATTACCAAAAAAGTAATACACGTTGCAGTCTGACTTTTTTCCAAACGAGTCTTTACACACTTTTCGGACTTTCTGGAAAAAACTTGTACATGACAATACACCCATTAAGTTGATATAGACACAATAAAAGTGTCATATAATGTAAATATGGTAGATATCCTGATTTTCTCATAAAACAAATATAAAAATCTTAGTTATATCAGAAAAGATAATCTACCATGTCTTTAGAACTGGTGAACTGCACAAAAGTTCAGCGCAGCAATCGTAAGATCAAGCAGTTCAATCCAACATGGAAAACTTAAAAAGGTTTTTAAAGTTACATATTTAGATAGATACTATGAATACTAAAATTATTTTAGCTGACACAAAGTGGTCCAAAGCTGACACAAAGTGGTCCAAAGAATACAACATTTGTTATATTTAAACAATATAATGTAAAGAGGACTCCTGTGTCCCAGTTGGTAAGATTCTTATCTTCTGATCCAAGGGTAGCGAGTTTGATTTTGGTTATCAAGCATTTTTTTATATATTTTCATATAATACACATTTTCTCTTGAGGTCTGTCTTTTATCTATGTTGTTGACTGGAAGATAATGCCACATGATAATGAACTTGTTAGGTTGTACGGTACACAACGAAAGGGAAATAGAATATTAAGATTTTGAGTATCTCTTTTGAATATCTCTGCACTGCCAAATATCGGAAAAATTATAATAAATAGCGTTTTAATTCATGAACAAAAAATGATTATTCCGTCAAGAAATAATTTGAGACAAAAAAATAATTAAAATCAAGAGTTATTCACAAATGCTAAAACCATTTTAACCTTTGCTATTAAAGGTTATTTATATAAAATATTTCATAATCTTTCTACAAAATGTTTTCTTTTACATTTTTGAGGAAGTTTTTGATCGGTTATATTTTATCAATAACTAAATATACATTACATGCCGTCAGCAAGCTACGCAAAGGTGACTTATTCATAATGGAATTTAGGCCTCTAAATTAAGATATGTAAACAAAATTTGGACACGGTAAAAAATGATGGAAGTAAGACAAATGCGGTAGAAATTAAAATATACGGAATTAATGTGACTTGAAAGAAAAAGCAGTGCTCAAGATGAAGAAAAGAGTATTGAGATGGTTTTACCATAAAAAAAGAATGAATTAAGCAAATAATCTATACGAGTAGAAGACACTGAACTAAGAAAAGACGGAAAACGTTGCAAGATCAAATTCCAATAGAGTGATCTTTTATAGGGAGAGGGTATCTGTGAAGAAGGACTATAAATATATGTTATATATTGTATATTTTTAATCAACCAATTAGTTATTCAGACTATTAGCACAGGTGTTTAGTCATTGTTTTTCAATTAATATTATGTGAAAACTTAAATTACATAATTACCAAATAAAATTTTTGGTATCTCATTTTTCCATTTCACAATTCCTCAATCTCTTTCAGTAGCATAGAATGCACGAATATTTTTAGAAGACCTAAAAAATATAACATGACCAAATTAAACAAATTCTGAAACACGTAGAATGAAAAACTTTTATAATAGTAGAGTTTGCATGAAGAGGACTGGACGTGGCAGAAACAAAGATGTGAGCCAGGATATAATGAAGTGGAAACATATTCTCTTTACCTACTCCAATAGGCACGTAATGGTGATGATACTGACTATAACACGTCACCATATACAAAACATAACATATACAAAACATAACAAATATATAATCATGTATTATAAATTGGTAACAAACAAAAATTGAATTTTTTTGTACACATAATACAATATGTATTATGTATAGCTAAGATTTCTTTAAAACGGCTCAGTATTGAGATATGTCTTTGAAAATATGTATGTCTAGACGTCTTTTTAACCTGGATAGTACTCTTGTCTTCCAGTAAGGATTTGGGTTTGATTCCTGACGGTACCTAAAAAACGGAATCCGGTTTTTTTCACAATGGTCCATTGACATATTTTTAATTTGCTGGGTAAAATTTACTTGTACCAATAAACTTTCACACGTAATACAAAAATATCACTATGTTTTTAATTAACATTTTTTTTCTTTTGCCCCATCTTTTTGTCTCTCTGGCCATAACTTAATGTGTGGTACTATATTGCATTTTGGTTGCATACAGAAAAACCTGGCGTGTTTATTATTATGTGATAATCTCCTCCAAAGAACCAGGGTGTTAATAAGGCCTTAAGGTAGAATCAGATTGAAACTCTTGTTTTAAAATTGGAGTACCAAGAGAAATCCCCCGTAGCTCTCCCGTTAGGAGACAGGTGTTTTATCAACTAGGTCTGGGTGGAGGGGGGGGGGGAGGGTCGTCGTCACGATCATGTCACTAATAATACAGTACCCGGCGGTTAGTAATACACGTTGTTTGTAGAGCGTCGTCTCTGTCGCACGATGCGCTAACCGCATCGTGACTACGATACCGGACTGTTAGCGCATCGTGCGATAGAGACGACGCTCTACAAACGATGTGTATTACTTAATGCCGGGTACTGTAAGTGTTAGTACAGTAGTACATACCCCTTTAAGGAATACTTTTGCGAGTATGTGTGGAATACAAAGTATAAAAATGATATTGTCAAGATGATAGATAGAAATCTATTATACATCTGTTTACTGAATTAAATACCAAGTAAAGTCAGGTAGCGGGCACGCGCTCGTACACGCGCACGACACATCGCGTGCTCTCTCTCTCTCCCCGTCTGCGACTCAGAAGTGTTCATGTTAGGCAAATGATTAAGGCAACTTTGAACTTTCCCGCCAAAACAATGAGCTGAGCTACATAACAGAAAAATTCAATGAAACTGCAGGGAAAATTGTTTGACTGCTGTATTTCTAAAACAATGAAAATATTTAATGATATCCATTAATATGAATACTTGAAATGACGAGATATTTGAAATTTAAATTCGATACTTACCTTATTATCCTCGATTAATGAAGAGTTTTCTATAAACACGGATAGCATTCTTCAATGTTCGATGAAATATTATTTTTGTGCACTGAATTCATCCTTTTACAGATGAATACATAGTGTACGAAATACTCGTAAAATAATTAACTGACTCAACCAAGATATAAAATAAATATAGCACAATATCTAAGTTGTTAGTGATCTTCTTTACATTGGTTATGTCTCTTTGGCCCTTTATTCATTTATTAATTCTTAACAGCCGCTGTTACAAAATATTAAAATTGAATACACATCACCTTTGATGTTTTGTAGTGATGACCTCCGTGGCCAAGTTGTTAAGGTGTTCGTTTTCCAGCCCGGAAGCTACAGGATTGATTCCCGTTGGTGCGCAGTTATTTTTACAGGGTTCCACTCTGGTTTTTACTAGAGATTTATTCAATATATTTCTGCTTGGTTAGAATATATTGTATCATGGCAATAAACCTTTTAAGTTGTTCTGTATACATCGGGAGTGTAATGAAATATAATACATTATAAAACAAAATTCAAATCAAAACAACAATCAAATGAATTTTGAAACATATGGCATATGTTAACTATAATATAAATCAATAACACAATGGAAAAAATACAAAATCTTGAACGTACATGCCTAGTTTGAAGGATGTATGTATTTCAACGTGGCTTTGATTCCCGTTAATACCCAAGTATTTTATATTTTATTTTTATTTTAGGATAATTAACCAAGCACACTCTTTTTTTAAAAAATGTGGGAAAGAGCTATGCGTAAATATTCCCTGAAATAAAAGTTTATATTTTGATTTGCCAATAAGAGTGAGTAACAGCGGATTCCTGAGTTAAGGTGCCCTTGAGCAGAGTTTGCTCGCTAAACGGCGCTAAATAAATTTTCATTTTATTATTTTTAAAGGGTTCCAGCCTGGTTTTCCTTAAGAGTTTACAACATCTTTTTGATAGTTTAAAATATATAACCGCGTGACAATGAAGTCCCTAGGCTATTCTGTAAACAAATATTATATTTTTAACAAATAAAAGGATAAAGTTTCCTTTTTCTTCCAGACATTTTATGCTTTTTTAAAAGAGCTGTAAACTTTTTTTATTAATAATTTATAATATTTGATTTAAAGTTTGCCACTCACATCTCAGATGATTATATAATTCATGCGGAGCTTTCATCTACCCAAAGATTTTTCTCCAAGTCGATCGATCAATCGCCGTCTCCTCCTAACCTCCTAAGATCTTGTTGCACGTTATCCAAAAGGTTCTTTTTCGGTTTGCTAAGTCACTTTCTTCCGTATTACAGGGCTTGCATAATAATTCTTATTGACCTTTTCAATTGAGATCTGCTTATATGGCTTCTCTATCCTACCTTCTTAACCTTATGTCAGTGACAATAAGTGGTCATCTCATATTTTTTCTAGTTTATTCATTTAATCACAGTGTCCACTCTCTGGTTTCCTGATTTGAGCCAATTATCTTTCGTCGTATTTGGTTTATGAAGCTTAGTAACTTTTTTTGTTCTTTGAATGTCATGACCCACGTTTCACATTGTCATATTACTACAGATAATATGATCGAGTTGTGTATTAATTTATATTTATTTCATTTATATATATTTCTAATGTTACACTTTAATCAATATATGTATTTCATCCATCCTGTCGTGTAGCTCATGACTGAGTATCGTGACTCCCATAATAGCCTTCAATGACTCTTCTCGATCCATCTCTGCACTCCTTGACTCAAAGGGCAGTCGTTAAGTGTAATACAGTAGCGTCTTTCACTTGATCAGCCCAAAGCATTGGGATTCTTCCTCTTGTGATTCGTCCTTCCATGCCTCCACTAACCATTATCTCTCTAAACTGTCTTCTTGGTCACGTGCAATGCGCTCAAAGGATTAAAGGACTCATCGTAGGCATGTTGTCAAAAATAAATTATGTTTTTAATATAATTAATTTAAACAATTTATAATTACGTGGGTCGTCCAGAAAGTAAATAACGTTTTGGTATAACTAAATAAAAACGAAAGACATCAACACAAAACTTTATTTACAAAGTCATAGTACCTTACTCTGTTTTTCAATGTAGTCGCCATAGCTGTCAAGGCACTTATTGTAACGTGGAACCAATTTTTCAATTCAGATGTTATACTCTTCTACAATCAAAGATTTGAGCCAGGATGTATGTCACTTCTTGTTTGAGATCTTCATCGTTTGCGAACTGTTTTCCACTCAAAAATTCCTTTAGTTTTGGGAATAAGTGAAAATCACTTGGTGCCAAGTCAGGGCTGTAAGGAGGATGTCCAAAAATTTCCCACTTAAGACGTTGAAGTTCTCGCTGTGTTCGTGCTGATGCATGAGGCCGTGCATTGTCATGAATCAAAACCACCTTTTCCGACAACATTCCACGTCTCTTGTTTTAGATGGCGTGTCTAAGTCGTTCAAGAGTTTCACAATAGGCCTCTGAGTTTATTGTGTGTCCTCTTGGCATAAACTCTACGTGGATCAAACCCTTTCGGTCCCAAAGAACTGTTGCCATCACTTTTCTGGCGTTGAGATTCGGTTTTTCTTTTCCAAGCACACATTTTTTGTAGCCAATGTGCTCTGTCACTATTTCATGTAGGAGCGATCGTGAAATTTGTGGAAAAGATTCATGTACTGTGCTTAAAGTTGCCTAAAAATTTCGATAGGTCGAATATTTTGTGCATTCAGAAAACGAATGACACTACGCACTTCACATTTGGCGGGATTTTCGATGGGCGCAGCCATTTTGAAAGGTTACAGAACAAAGCCGTACAACCGTTCAGCAACCAAACTTGGCTCGCACTGAAGCGGGGGAAGAAGCTAACTGGTGCGCATACGATCGCGGTGGTGGAAAATATGCGCAGGGCGTGGTACGCAATTATTCTTTACTTTTTGGGCGCGCCTAGTATTACATTTTAGTGTATAAAAATCATAAGTTTGAGTTTATGAACGATACCCTGAACTACACAAAAAATAAGGCATTCGAAAACCAAATTGCTGTCTTCAGATGCCTAAAAGATGCAGTCTGTATAAACAAATACATGAGCATAGACAGTATGGTCAAAATTCATGAAGTATGTGTGTGTCTAAAAATGACTATGAAATATAGTAGATATCCAGTACAGATAGAACAGAAAACAAAAATTATGCTAATAACTAATAAAATGACAACCCTTAGACTTATTGCAGGCAAATCATTTAGAGATAGACTGAGAAATTCTTGTATCAGAGAAATATGTGAACTGGAAGATATTGTAAGATGGAGTAGAAACCACGAAGGTACGAGTACTAACGAAGCCATGTGGAAAAAACGGACAGCACAAGAGGTCTTTACGTGGCAATACAGGAAATACTCACTGGTTGTCAAATCCCAGGATGACCTCCACAAGGATATAAGTAAATATCTCAAGAGAGGCATTCCTTAAGAGGATCAAGAAGGAAAAAATAAAGTTCATTTAATGAGGGATTATATATTCGTTTTTTTCATTTTTCTTCCAGCTAGGCCTGGAGTTCTTGACTTGATTGTTTACAAACTGCAGCTAGTGTTTTGATTGAAATGAAAAGTTCTGTTCTGGCTGTGATAACAAAAGTGAGGCAGCCAATGCAACGAACAGTCTTCCGTGAGAATCGGAGCGCGGCCTTGCCTTGACTCGCCCCATTGTGGCGGTTTGTTACGTGTATCGGGTGGATTGACACCGCGATTGTGCAGCGTGACATTAGCGCACTTTTAGTTGCGCAACCTTTACCTACCTGTATATACATTAGCGGGTGCTCTCGTTTTCTGCAATTCTCGTGGCACATGAACTATTTTCCATGGCGCGCACGCGTCTCTTGTCAACAAGACATTGTGTCAAGTTAATGTTGATTCTTGATATGATAAATAGTTTCTACGCATTGTTTTGAATACTGTGCATTTATGTATAAAGAAAATTTATGAACATCACGAGACATCTAAAATTTATTATAAAAAACACCTTCGAAATCTTTAATTTAATTTGTGTTCTATCTTTATACAAAACCAATTGTTTAGTTCCTGTGTTTTATATGCGAAAAATAGACAATAGCATGAAAAATAATGTACTAGTATCTTGATTTGTGACTCAAATTGAATAAAAAATATGTAATGGAGAAGTATTTAATGTGCTGTTCCTTTTTCTGTCATTTTGGTCCAATCCAGAAGTACTATTTTGTGTCTACAAATCAGTTAATGATCCTTTGCAAAATGTTTTTAGTTAAAATGTTTTTTTTTTCAGTTTATCAAGATTATTAGAGTTTTTCTCAATACTTATGACCACTCTTTATATTTTTCTTTAAATTTTAGTTTTATATAAACTAGCTACATTAAGACGGGCAGACGTCTAGTTAAGCAGGGGTGTGTTTATTAAATTTCATTGTATAAATTAAAAAAATATAAATATATAAAAGAAAATCACATAGATCGTAACATTTTCAAAAAGAAGACGCACTCGTAGCTCGATTCTTTTGGAACCCAATTTATTTTTAAAAAATCACTTAAGGAGTGTAAAACATATTTCTGGCTCGTTGGAATAGGTTGCCACATGGTAATGTAATACACCCACCAGGTTATTCTCGTACTGTATACAACGGAACTATCATACAGTACATTACAATCAGTAAGGATTAAATCATGAAAAATATGTAATTTCTTAGACAAAATCGATATCAATGAATGACAAAAAACCAATGACTAATAATTTTGTGACTTGTTTAAATGAATGCTTGATTTTTAATCAAAAATACTTTGTAGGTTTTAAATTGAATTTCGCAATTTCAATCATGCCATAAATGGTTCCAAGATTTGTTATATTCTTCTTTTCTTTTCTTTCTTAGACTTTCTATAGACTCAACAGTCTGTTACTGCAGGATTGTCCTCCTGTGATGCTGAGCTCCAGTTATCTCTCCATCGTTTCGGGGGTCTCCCTGGTGGACGTCATCCATCCGGTACCCCATGCAGAGCTATGTATGGAATTCTTGTGAAATTCATTCTCTGTACATGTTGGTACCAGTATCGTCGACGCTGTCGTCCCCATCTGACCACATTTTGGACCTCACAGACCTCTCGGATTGTGGTGTTCCTTACACGATCACGCAAAGTCTTCCCAGCAATAGCGCGCAGAGTTCTCATTTCCGTTGTCCTTAGCAAACTTTTTGTCCTGACAGTGTCCGCCCTCGCTTCAATGCCATATGTGAGGATAGGTCGCACACAAGTTTAATAAATGCGTACCTTGCTATCCGTTCTCATATCTGTATTCCTCCATATGACATATCTCAGGCAGCGCGCCACAACTGCAGCTTTATCTACCTGAGGCCTTACTTCTCTGGGGAGGTCATGAGAGCTGAGCAGTTCACTGCCAAGATATCTGAACTGGGTTGCTTGTTCAATTGGCTCGTCACGTACTGAAATTATGCACTCTAGTGGGTCTTTGGAGAATGTCATACACTTGGTTTTTGCTACGGAGATAATCATATTGATAATCATAGGATTTATGTGAGCTCGTGAGTGTGGGTCTCTTCTTGTTGTTTTAATTTTGGTTGTTTTTGTATTTGTGTTTCTGTGTATTTTTTTTGTTTTAATTTTTATTCTTATGATTGTGTGTGGTATATTGTGGGATGAACATTTTTGGTCTTTCTGGAGTGATAATGTGTGAGGAGTTGAATTTCGCAAGATGTTTCCAGTTGTAGTTGAGTGTCACTGTTTGTCAGGTTGATGAGAGCGTGCAACGGGGTTTTTTTTGTGTAATCAAAAATCGGAAAGAAGTATCGATTTATTTTTTCATGCTAAATATCCTCAGTGAGATACAGGCAAAAGCCTAGTTTACTGGGGATACGACAAATGAAAGGCAACAAACCCAGATCCATTAAAATTATAAGTCCAAATCAAATTACCTGTTGTTTTTTCTCAAGTTGTGTATATTTCTTGTCATGTGTAATAATAAATAAATAATAAATAACAGAGAATTCCCACCGCTTGTCTCTCTTCATCTGATAGTGTACTTCTATATTTTAAATAGCTTTTTCGTGTCTCCTCAGCCAGCTCTTTTACTTCCTTGGTAAACCAAGGTTTTGTCTTATTATGTGCGTTAGTGTTCACTCTCCTCTTCCTCATGCATTCCTGCTTCCATTGATGCATCATGCAAGTTCTGTTTCACTTTCCTCTATGCTACCTCCACGTCATCCTTTTCAGTCACATGGTTGATATTTATCTTCTCATTAAGTCTAGATTTGAATAGTATTTTGGTGCTGTCTGCTTCTAACGACTATATATTGTATTTCTCTATGTAGTTTGGTTCTCTTTTGTTTAACTTCGGTCTTTACATTCTGATTTTTTCCTGTATTAGGCTATGATCTGAGCCTACGTTTGTTGAAGTTAGTGCTCTTATGTCAATGACATCAACTGGATGGATTTGTCTATGTGTGATTATAAAGTCAATCATCGATTTATCACCTCTCACCCTCCGGAAAGTATATTTGTGTTGCTTCTTGTGGTTGAAGAATGTATTGTTTATCCTAAGTTCGTTTCTAGCGCAAAATTCCACAAGCATTTCCCCGTTTTCGTAACTGACAACTTCGTTAAATCTTTGCATAACTCCATTTAGCTGTCGGTTTTCTATTCTGGCATTTTAGTCCCCAAATATCACCACCATGTCTTCTCGTGGAATATTATCCACTGTCTCCTGTAGTTTGTCATAGAAGTTTTCTGTTTCTTCACGTGGTTTGGTGATATCTGGCGCATATGTGCTAATAAAGTGGAAGATGTTTTTTCCTATCTTTAGTGTGACCCTAAGTAATATACTCGTATAATTGATATAGTCAACCTTTTCTATAGAATTTTCATATTGTGCCTTAATCAGCATGCCAACTCCAGAGTGAGCCCTATCCTTCTTATCCTTTCCACTATAGATAAAGATATAGTTCGAGCACTTGGCTGTTCCTCTGCATTTCTTTTTGGTTTCGGACATCCCGCATATGTCTATGTTGGGGTTGTTGAGCTCTGCAGTGATCTCCCGATCCCTGTTGTTCCATGAGGTAATATTCCAACATGCGATCCTTGTTATGTTGTTATGTTTCCATAATCGTTTTTTCCTTTTCCCTGCCTTGGTCCTGTTCGTGATCAGTCCGATTTCCGAGGCTCCTTCTCCTGTTCTGTGAGCGTTTTTAGTGTTTTTACCTCAGGTAGGTTGCTAACCTTGCCTGGGAACCTCCTCCTTTATCCGGGCTTGGGACCGGCAGTGCTTCCTTCCTAGGCGGCACAGGCGGAGTTTTATATTCTGAGTCTTGTAAATACTTCTTGGTGAGAATGAATTTTTTCTTATCTACTATAATTTTTTTCTTAAAAATTAATATCGAATTTAAGTAGTTTGACGTCCTGCATTTTATGATGCCTTTTTAAGAACACTGAAAATAAACGACTTTTCGTGTAAAGGTTTATGTAACATATTCTAATCAGTGTTTTATCAATTTTTATAGACCGCGTAGATATTTCGACATCAAATACTGCCTTTTATTTCATCTGCTGTATTTTCCATACAGTTGGTTAAGATTTGTCTTTGGCAAGTAATATTCATATAAATTACTCATTTGCTGTTATCAGTTAACAAACTACTACCGGAGTTCTTCAATAACTAGGTTTTTTTATACTGGATAATTCACATGAATATGGTAGATACCCCTTTATACTACCCCTAACTAAACCCATAAAAATCAGCTTTAATAAAAACAATTTTAACTCCAACGTTTCTGAGAATGTGAAATTGTTTAATGGATCGGTCTACGAGTATTTTATGAAATTATTGTCTATTTTAACGTTTAATCAATCTGCATTATTCTTATTATTCAAATTGTAGCATAAATTTAAAACAAATTTGAACATTTCCACATTATAGACTCTACATGTTAACTTTTACAGAAAATAAATTGTTAATTTATTTAACATTTTGTCATTTGTGACTTTCGACTCAGAACGTATAAAATAAAATCACCAAAGGTAAGCTTATTTGAAAAATAAGTAAAATCAATGTAAATTTACGGTATACTCCCAGAATACTCCCGGTATATGAAAATCCTCGCGATTTGTCACCGCGTTCTTTTGACATCTGTATCCGCCATCGCTGACTACCTGTGAGAGTATAATACAAAATGCAATCAAACTTATTTCTTATGAAATAAAAGTATAAAGTGAACAAAATCATCTAATTAGCAAAAATGGATATTGCGACGGCCGATAGTCGCAAATTAACTTCAGAATCGTTACGCAAATCCGTCATGAAATACGATTTCCTGCGAGTTATTATGCACCTTTTTGTATGCCAGCTTGTATTGTGTGGATGATATAAAAACGTAAGCAAATACCACGAGATAAAGTTAATTTATTATGCAAAATATTATAAATAAACAATGCATACTTTAGAATAGAACGGGAACATAATTATGCAGCGAGATTAGGCGCAAGTTTAAATTGCCTTTAATGCTTACTATCCGAGGGTAGCCATCCACTAGTTATTACAGGTACATTTCGTCTTGAAAAAATATTATGCATCATCAGTGTTTGCAAATTAAGGCTCTTTAGTACTGTAAATATGCGTACAAACATATCGACCTTAGTAAGATTTATAAGTTTTTCCGTGTTTTTCAATAAAAAATAATCTATAATTTTATATAATAAAAATTGACAAAAGAATCAAACTTCTTAAAGCAAAATATATCTGGCGAGATATTTGGTTTTCCCAATGCACTCTATAGAGGGAAAAATATGGACACCGAGGAAAAGGAAAACTAATTTGCTAGATGTTTCCGAGATGTGTTGTCGTCAAATGCTTCGCATCTTACGAACTACTCGGCGCACTAATAGGTTCATTCTCCAGGATCTTTGAGTAAAATAAATATTATTATTGATATGCAGCCAAATAATACTGTCATACTTTAGATATGTTGCAAAAAGAGAGGAATACACTGGTAGTGACTGGAAGTATTGAAGGACAGTGAGCAAGAGAATGATTTCCAGTAAGATAAGTAGACCAAATCAAAGAGGTAACTAGTTCCTCGTTGAGTGCTACAGTCATCATGGCTCAAGACCGGAGGGAAGGGAGGCAAATCATCCGTTAAGTTCCAGATCATCAGAGGATCACGATGCTAGACCATGAGCAATACGATTAAAACGAAAATAAAATACAGTGAACATGGAGAATGTAAGAACTTGAGAAACAAATATTTGAAGCTATTCAGATATTAATTATATCATACGTACTCGTACCTTAAAAAGGAGAGATACATTTTTGAAAATTATAAAAAATTTGAATATGTTAAAAGAACTTAATTATATTCCTCATCAAACTATGAATTTAATTAATCTATAAAATAATAAATTCTCTCTAAAACTGTTGATCTTGATCTCTATGCTCCAAATCGATTTGAAGTGTAGTGAGGCCAATAAGTTGGCATCAATGATTCCAGATGTAAGATCATGCTATTTTAAGAGATGGTAACCAGTAGTACTTACAGAACTTAACAAATTTCATACCGAAAACCAGCCAAGCCATATACTCATACTTAAAATGAACTAAAAATACTATTTTCATATATATTGAAATATTTTGATTAATCGTGCCCATCTATAATAATTTAAGACTAACGATGGTCACCTGAAATATAAGGTTGAAGCAGTAATATTCAATACGGCGGGGTCATGAACTCTCCCTTTTGTATTGTTGTGCAGTTTCCCTTTTTAACCATTTGCCGCATTGTTTCCCGGTAATATGTGGAAAACAAACCTTGGCGCTTACGTGTGAACGGGCTTTTTTTCGCCAGTCATTAAATTGAATGGAAAATCGCCTAAGCACAATATTTTTAATGCTGACCTGATTAGTTCTTTCAAATGAAAATTTTTCTTATTGTGTATTGTACAATAATAAAATTAATGTGCGTTTATGACAACGACAATTTGTGACTATGCGTGTATCTATTTTAAAGCACCATTCATGACATACTGTTTTGCGCATAGCGTGAGTTTCGCAATTCGGATATGACAAAATGCGTGTTTTGTGCAAACGTTGCTTTAAGTATTAGTTATGCTAAAATGTTAAGTGTATACACTCATAACAAGTAAGAAGATTGCCGCATTGTGTCTGAGGACACGATACATGATACTTTATTCGTTGATAACCAAAGTTGTGGATAAAAAAAATACTATGTTCAATTTTCCCCAAAATTTGTATAATGCATTTATAACGTTTTTTTAATATTTGCATTTATATGCATTATTTAAAAATAATGCATGTATAACTTTTTTTTAATATTTGCATTTATATGCATTATTTAAAAATAATGCATTTATATGCATTATTTAAAAATAATGCATTTTTAACGTTTTTTTAAAATAATTGACGTATAAATAGGCTTCAATGATGGCCGAAAATTTGGAATATTTATGATATTTTGGACATCACCCTGCGGACAAAGAATGCGAAACCTTCGAAAAGTCAGCCATAATTGAAGCCAATTTAACACGAAAACAACTCCGTAAAACATTTTAAACTGGTGGAAAAAGTCATGAAAATCATCAAACAATTGATCAAAAAAAATCTCCGTATATTTCCATAATGAAATAAATCTTTTGATACAAATATATAAATTAATCACTAAACTTCATGAATGAAAAATAAAAAATATGGATATTAACGAAAAACATTAAAAATACTTATTTATTTTAAAATTTAAGATCTTTAATTCAAAAACATGTGTGAAAAAGCAACAAAAATATAACTTTTATGATTTTATCAAGTTGTAAAATGCGTGTAGTAAGCTAGGAAATAGTTAGGTTTTCATTTTAAATGTTAACCAAGTTTAGCAATATACTCGTATGTTCAATAAGGCTTTGTGGATATACTTTGAACAAATATGTGTTGAACCATGCGCAAAATAATGAGTTTAAAAAACACAATTGAGAATAAGTTTCATTGTTAATTTTTTTTTATTTAGATCAGGGTGAAATTGTGTTTATTATTTATTATCAAGTATTTTTCTTTATAAAAAAAGTATTATCATATCTAAACGATCACGTATCAATTGATATTATGTAGAAATTATGATTGGCTCGTAGCATAAGGCGTAGATTCCAAATCGAGAACAAAAACACACAATTTTGGTACACTTAGCTCCTTCGACTCGGCTTGAAACACAATGAATTGTCATAAGTCAAGAATAGAGTACAAGATTTAAGAGAATACAATGAATGCAATGTGAGTCAAATAAAGTTAATGGATAAGGTGAACTCTTGCGCTTCTGCGGTGATACACAATAAACAGGATCCGGATCTTATCCTCGAAATACGTGTAAGTTCTTATCTTGATATCTATATTTGCCAAGGTCTACTAACCTCTTCCAATCTCTCATCTGTAAAAAAATACAAGGTCATGGTATTCACTATGTTATTGTTCTGCGTAACATGTTCCGACAGAGCAAATTTCATTTGATCGTACTAATTTCTTTCCGCATTACAAGCACTACAGATATAAAGTCCTTGTTTGGTCTAGAGTTACACTTGATGAAGTTTTCGATAACACGCTGCTTCCTTGATCGTTTTTTTTGTCTGCACAGATTAGACACCGCCTATTGTCATTTGTTTATCAATTTTTATTTCTTCATTAATTTAATATAAACGGTACAATGTACTTTAAAACAATAATAAAATTTAAAAAAACATAATGAGTACTTCATACGAGCATATTACAGAATACATGACATAAAAAAACAATTACAATAAGAAATAAATGCAAAGGATCAAATCGTTATCAGAAAAATCAAACAATATATAATCATATAAGTTAGTACACACTGTTACAATAATGCAAAAGCTCAATTATAGTTTAAGTCACCGACACTGTGCGGGACCGTCCAATGAACACTTATTATTTTTAAAATTATTTTTTTAAATATACTTCACACATCATTTCATCTAAACTAAATTTTATAAATAAAAAAAAACAACACACTCTTGAATGTCTAATATATTACAAAACAACGTCATACAAGTCATCTATTTTTTGTTGTTGCTCTTTTTCTTGATTTCAATTTGTTTTATTGTGAAAATCCTTCCAGGAAGGCAGAGGACCAGTTGTCTCCATACCTTTAGGTGATCTTCCTGGCACCCAACGTCTTTCAGGATCGACGTCGGGTGCTGCTATCGAGGTCAGTAATATACGAGTATATTATGATTTTGGTTGCTATGCATGACATTCTATCACTCTCATCTTACCCCCATGGCTATGTCACTATTACCTATTTCCTGCTCCATTTGACTATATAATCTGTGTTACAAGTCTATTAAGTCTATTAAATGTGAGAGTTAAAAGTCTATTACAAGTCTATTAAATGTGAGAGTTACAGACCATATTTAACTTTGATGGTTTATAGTGTTCTCGTCTCAAAGGATTAAAGAAGGCTGTTTGTTCTATTTGTATGGGCTTTAGTTTCGATACTTAAGTGATGATAGATCTAGCACAGATACCATAAATTCTAACTTTGCTGTCGATGCTTTTTGTTGTTGGTGTAATTTTTTTAATCATATACCTATAAAAACTACGTAAAAAAACTAAGTAACGCTATTATTCGTCTATAGTAAATCAATCAAAGCAGGTTTTAAATGTGAAATCTTCTACACACTCCAGTATCCTTAAACACAATATCGAGTTTCAAAAAAATCTCGAGACTCTTCAGTTTATATTGTTTTTAATTTGAATACATTTTGCCGGGACTCTAAACACATTATTCATTGGATAATCCATTAATACATTTACGCGTTTAAATCCAATTTCATTACATATATCATTTTGCTGAGGCATAATGAATTCATTTTGCACCATAAACTAATTTGCATTAAACTGAGGGCAACATGTTTTCAATTACAAAAACGAGTTAAAAATAAAGTGATTTTTGACAAAACAACTTACTTATTTCCATCTTATTTAAAAAATCATCTAAAGAGGAGTCAGTAGGACAGACTTGTAGTTGGTGGATCACGTGTTTGACATACTTGATTTAGCCCATATTAAAATATGGACTTACAGGATTACTTGTCAAAATATTGATATGTATTTCCAAATGTACAGAAGTATTTGGGATTTACCTAGTTGAGAATTTGTTGTATTTTTTATTTCTATTAATATTATTAACATATTAATACGCAGTCAATTGGATGTATTAGGAATTTTAATTTGAAAGATATTTTATTTATTTGACCATTTCTAAAGACTTTGAGTTCCGATTAATTCATATCCTATATGTAATATATCTCAACACATCCGAACTAGCGTTCCAGACACATCGAAGCTGGGGAGAGACAACTTTTTTCTCAACTTCATTGATCAAGCCTTCGTGTTTTTGAATCACAAGAGTAGGCATGGAACTTGCAGTTCATCTTTGCACGTATTAGAAATACTACAGCACGTGAAGATTCAACCATACTCGCACACGTCTAGTGCACGTTAGTATTGTTACGAGACGAACTCAATTATCAAACTGATTTTTTTTTTAAATTATCTAGTACCTTCGGGAATCGAACCCGAAATAATGTGAAAATCCATTGTCTTAACAATAAGGTCATGGAGTTCGTCAGCTATTATACAATTAAAAAATTGTATTTAATTTGTGTCAAAAAAATAAAGCTTTAATGTATGAAATTGGTCTTTAGAAAACATTAGGAGCTTAGTTATTTTTGAAAACATTGGGAGCTTAGTTATTTTTAAAAACATTGCGAGCTTAGTTATTTTTGAAAAAATGAACATCGATGATTTCGTGCGCTTGGATTTCGAACTTGCAACCAAACACCTACTTCCTTTGTACCTAGATTTAAGACGCGGATATGAAAAATAAAACTTAATCTCTTTATCACAAAGCACCTCCTCGAAATATCTCAATCGTACATCACATGGATTTATCTTTTCGGATTTCTTTCATCATATTTCATTGGCGTAACAAAATCTTATCATATCACATGTTTTTTATACTCACTTATTTAGCTTTATTAACAACGTTATATAGTCGAATACTAACTTAATAATGCTTTGTTATTCCTAAATAACATTAATTACCGCGGACACGATGGATAGTCGACGCGAAGAAAGCTTTGGATAGGCGGAAGGAACTCGTGTTACAATAATTATATTTATTTTGTCGAAAAATATATAAATTATTAGTTTAATATTTTAACGTGGACTTCCTCAATGTAAAAGGTGAAACATTTGATTAGTTGGATAGTTTGAGTTGTCTGCAATTATATTATCTCCACAACTGAAGGTTGTTATCATCCTTTCTGGTATTTAAAGAAAATGTTTCGTTATGTATCCATATAAAACACAGCTGACTCCAGAAGTTTAGTCTCGAGAGCATGTACAGTAATTCTATCCTACTCGTCTCAAAGGATGATCTGATTTTTATGAGAAAATCATAATTAGCGATGAAGCCCTTTTTGATTTCAGCTTGTATGTTAAGATTAAAAAATAACCGTTGTTGGGGTGTTAAATATCTACAAATAATTCCTACTGACAACTACCACCTTGCAGAGTGACATTGTTGTGTGAAGTTGAATCAGGAGGTGTGATTAGGGCTTATTTCTTCAAAGATGCTGCGGAGGACACTGACTTTGAACGGTGTCTGCTACCTTGCGATGATCGAAAACGTTATATTACATCAATGAAATAAACTGAATTTGGAAATATGTATTGTAGTTTAAACAAAATGTCACTACACGTTACACAGTACGAGCTACAACCAAAATTTTAATGAGAATATTTCCAGACAGATTAATCTCCAGATGTGGGGACATCGAATGCCCGCCGATATATCGCAATTTAATTAATCCGGACTTGTTTTTGTGGATTTACCTTAAAATACGTGTATATACTAACGAGTTAACGTGAATTGAAGAACTGAAAAACTATATTCGTGCAGCATTATTGAAATATCGTTGGAATTTTAAGTAATTGTAATTATCTTGAAATAGCTTGTATTCGTATTGTGTGGCAGCAAAAGACAGGCATTTGAAATAATATTTCACAAATAGCTGTAAGATCTAAATAAAACAAGTATATAAAAATATTTCTGTATTTATTATAGCAATTGTTTGAATCTACAGTTGTACATTGGTTTTTTGTCCCCTGTGTAACTTTTGACTGACGAATTTCTTATTTTTTATCTCCAAAAAGTTAGACAAGGTTTGTATATTTTAATGTTGCTAGTTTCGTTTGATGATTACTGAGGACTCTCTTTTCATTTTTCAAGAGATCTTAGGGATTCATGACAACTATAAATAATCATGCCCTTCGGTATGAGATTTTCAATATATATTGTCTTTCCCACACGTGAAATCCACGATAGAAAATGGTGTTGAATTAAAACTTTTAAAGTTGACCCTTAATGTTACGTCTATGTTCGTAGGTCTTCGCGATCTGAAAGGTGTACCCGACTCTCCTAGCACCGAAACGTCAACTTTGACCCCCGCACAGGGAATGCTACGCTGGCTCCCCATCTCGCACAATATGGAACGAATCTGTAATTAACGGTTGCCCGTTGCTAAGGCGATACGTGCGCATTTCAGCCGGTACAATGTATTCAAATTCGACTTTGGTTGTGCACTAATCGTGAGAATGCACTCATGTTGCCAGCCTCTTGAAAAACTCCGCAGTGTGTTGTTACCAATGATTCACGTGATCGATTGGACGAATTGATGCATTGTTGAAGTGCACTATGCCGACTTGCTGAACGGTCGCAAGAACAATGGTTAACGAATTGTTCCAAATACTCAGTTACAAATTAACACGCAAGAATGTCTTGATATTTCAATATGATATTACCTATATCTATAAAACTCTATATGCACATATAATATGTATTTTGTGGTTTACATAAAAATAACAGATTTTCGCACTCTCATATCAGTGTCAGGTAGAGTAGTTATTGAATTGTTTCAGATACTCTTCTACATGTTAAAACACTAAAATGACTTGGTATTTTAATATACACCAATACGCACACAAATAGTTTGTAGGTTACGCCAAGAAAATATCAAAGATTTTCATAAACTTCTATCAATCGCAAGAAAAATGGTTTATGAATCGTTCTCCATACTCCACTACACGTTAAAACAGTAGCATGTTTTGATGTTCTAATACGAGGTATCTATACACATGGTATGCACTTAAATATGCTCGTGTGTTATATTTTGTGAGTTACGCAGAGGAAATATATTTGTAGATTCTCATATTGTTTGGATGGACAATGTTTGACGAATTTTTCAATATCATCCATTACATATTAATACATATTTCAGTAAATTTATGCATCTCTCGACGCACATACAAATTTTGTGAATCAAGCACACAGAATAGTTTTTGCACGTTTCTATCTGTCTCAGAAACTGTAATTTATTAATTATTGCACACATTCAATTACACGTTAAAACATTAGAATGCATTGATGGTTTAATATATCTTACGCACATATAAATGTTGCGGGTTACGCAGACTCTCCTACGGTTGTACAACATGTTAAAACACTAGAATGTCTTGATATTTCAATATGATATGTCCATACTTTTATACGCACCTACGAGTATGTACTGTAGTTTGTGGGTTACGCAAAATAGATTTTAACATTATTTTGTCAGCCATATGAAGAATACTCCATATCATGTTTATACACTTAAATGTCTTGATATTTAAATATGATATTTATATGCACACATATACGTGTATATTATATGTATTAAGTAAGGATAACAGATTTTTACTCTCTTATATTGGGAGCAGGAACAATGGTTAATAATTGGTTCCATGTATTCTGCTACATGTTAATACATTAAAATGTGTTGATGTTTAAACATGATATCTCTACCATATACGGACACAAACAATGTATGGGTTACGCAGAGAAAACAGATTTTTTCATTCTTCTATGTGTTTCAGGTTAATGAATTCTTTATCATATCCCAGTATATGTTGAATAGCCAGAATGTCTTGATTATTCAATATGATCCCTCGTAATCAGATTGTGCTGTATGCAACTAAAATATTGTATAATTCATACATACCACCACACTTTTTCCCTATCAGGTAGCCAGAGAGGGCAGAGCGTCAAACTTCCCTATTTCAACACGCATGCTTCGCCTCCACAACTATACACCTCATACAATTCCTACTACATACTTATCTGACTGTTTACGTTTCTTTATTTCAAAATATTATTCACTTGATTCAACCATTCTTTACTTGGTCTTCGTCTTCGTCTCCCCCCTACCACCCTGTACTCACATTTGTACCGCATAAATGTCAATTTCGTTACGTTTTTCTCAATTTTATTTTGTCCTTCATTATTTTGCTAAACTATCTTTACTTTTGTCTCATTTCGGTCAATGTCACACTAATATAGTACATTTTCTAAATTTTTCTACTTTCCCATTCTTCCTTTAACGAGTATTTCAATTATGATAAAATTCAAATAAATATTGTAAATTGTTTGTTTTATTGGTGTGGATAAATTAAACTTTCAAAATATCTATCCAAAATTTCTCGCAAACAGTCCTTATTTAACTAATCATTTCTATCTTATATCATCACGAATATAGAACGGTCATAAAACGCCTTCATCGTGGTTGGACAACAGCTGAGGAATCGAGACTATGGTCTCTTTAGCGTAACACGGGGGTACGTTGTTAACTTAAGGAATAAAAAAATATTTCATAAGGTAAAAAAATATATAATTCGATTTCACCTAAAACAGAACGAATCTTTGTAATGAAAATAAGAAAAGTTTTGATAAATTATTTTCATTCAGTTTGATATATTTTATGTTGCTGTAAAATAAATATCAAATTAGTACGCAGTTATCGAATTGTGCCTTTTTTTAATAGCTCAATTTACAAATCGGTAAAACGGTATTGTATGTATCTTCAGAATGCTAATGAGGCTAATGTAGAATATAAATCGTAAGCATTTAATTTAATTAATGACAGAAAAAAATTCCTGTGAGAAAATATAATGGAAGAATAAATTAAGATATAAGAAATGACTATACGCAAGAGCAAAATATGGAGGCCAAATGGATGGTGTGACAGAGACCTGCAGTTCATTGTATATACCCAATTGAAGGAGGGATGCCGCTAAGAGATAAGTAGTAGAGAGTCTTAAAGGTGGCCGAGACCCTTCCTGGGTTATAGGGCAGATGATGATTATATTATATCTGGGCTGGAAGACAGGCGTCTTACCAACGAGGCCACAATGGTTGTGACTTTCTATGTTTTCTTAAATGCATCAATCTGACCTGTCATATTGGTGCATATAGGAAATAAGTTACGTGATACATATTTGAATGCTCTTAAAAATATTTTTCATGAACTCAATATATTCAATCGCGGCAAATCAAAAGGCTTACACTACACATTATAGGCGTTAAAATATTGAATTTAGTTTATAATGTTAATGTCGTCTTAATTAAGGCTAAGTGTGCTCCATCCATGGTAACACCCATCACGTCAAAATCACAGTAATTAAATATCATAATTATTACTTTCAAAATAATCGAAAGATCGCCGATCATGAACGTAAAATTTCAATATGATCGTAAACTTGATTTAATTTTCATGTAAACATCCCATCGATTAAACATTTACGTATATTAAGTGAGACTACTTAAAAAGGTTGTAGGAACCAAACAAGATTTGAAATTATTTTCAATCTGATACTTAATCGTTTTTGACTACGTGGTTTCATATTGTGTTGCAAAATTTGGTTTGGTTTCGTAAAAATAGAGAGTGGACACCAGAGATTCACAAATGAAGCGTTGAGGCAACGTTAAGTGTAAAAAAAAAAGATTTTGAGGGCTTGAGGAATAAGAGTGAATAAGAATGAATGAAAATGAATGAAACGGAACATTTAGATAAATACGAGTAGTGCACATACACAAAGGAATGTATCAACTCTAATCAGTATAAAAATGTTTATATATAGTATCACCCCGTACTTACAAAACAAAATGTTTGGTTTTCATTTATTCTATTTTAATCAAGAACTTAACAAAACAGTTTGATTTTTTACTAAAGTATAATATTTATCAATAAACCACTAATATAATATCACTTCTAATATAAAACCGTCCTTGACATGCTTTAAGAAGTGACTGAAAAACTCTTAATTTCTAGTCAGTAATATAACGTGTTTCATTCCTGATTTTTTTCCTTTCCTCTCCACTATCCCCCCATTTTCCTTTGGTTGATGATATCTCACAAATAAAATGCGCAGCGTGTAACATTCATTGTGTGAGGAAGTTGGAGAGGACGGAAAGGGATGTTAAGGTAATAGCTATATATTTTTCACCATAAGTTTCAAATCAACAACATGATCACACTTAGGAGCTGGGCTGAGAGACAAAACATGAAGAAATACAAAAAAAAGTTTTAGAAATTAATTGATACAATTTCATCATTCAGATTGATTTAAATGAAACCTCCGGAATTTTATCAAGTTTGTGTAGAAAACATCGATGTGGATAAACACTTCACTGTCATTTCTGTAGGCTCGCGGTATTAGAAATTTTATGACATATTCGTACTGGGCTCTATATGTCAGGAAAATAAATACAATTCACAGTCACGTTGTTCTCATTAACATATGATAGAGTATTTGTTATAAAATATATTAACAATCTATTACTTGTTAAATTTGATTATATGAAAATAATTAAAAACGCTAGATTACACTGGCTAGTATATTTATACCACATGCTAGACAACACTCATAAAAAATACATCGAGATCGAAACTTAGTCGAATAGGGTGACGGAGGTCCGTCCTGTCTATATATCATAAACGGTAACAAATCCTACAAGCAATTGAGATCAATCCAGGGTTATAGTGCTGATGACGCCAAACAGTCAACTTTACTAAGTACTCATTTTTTCCATGTTCGAAACATGTATCAATTCCGGAACCTGAGGCATATCATTTTAATTTCAAGCCTGTGATTTTAAAAATGGGAAGATTTGACAAAAGGAAAATAAAAAATATTTCTAGGGATATTTCGAGGCATAAAAAATGGAAATAAAAGTACATAGAAATTAGTAGGAGAAAATCTGAAGTTCTCTACGAACCACTTCATTAAAATAACAGTATGAAGTTTTATAAGAAAACAAATCAACTATATTCGTGGTTTGGTTTGAAAGACACATGCTTCAAATCCAATTAAAAAAAGGTTCTAGACTTGTATTCACATAATGCATATTTAAGATCTGTCTATATGGTTGATCTAAATTAATTAACACAGGACAATAATCCTACAAGGTTTAACTTAATTAAATAAAAGTTCAATACAATACTTGATTCTTATAATTTTTTAATTTACTTTGTTTTAAACGTCTTAAAAAGCGTTTCATTAAAATTTCAAATAGAAAGTAAAACCCAAACGTGGATTATTTTTCCCTTTAAAGCACTCTCTGTCAATAAAGATTTCATCAGTATTTGTCCTCTAAGGTTCTTTTGACTAAAAGCTTGAGAACACATGATTTTAAGTCACGTTTTCGGAACGGTATGGTCGGGAAATTTTTAAATGGTATCAGAGAATGAATCGGTAAATATAAACGAAATTAATAAAAACATTTTTACTTTAGATGTTTTAATATAAAACTTCTTACTTTGTACTAAGAAGAGAACGTGCTCTATAAGAAGTTATTATATCACGAGATGGTAATCAAAGACACGAAGATTTAATATACGTATAGGCGTTACCATTTAAAAGTATTCTTACTCTTTGGTTTGGTTAATTAAGACATTTTCTTTGCGAGGTAATAGAAAAAAATGTCTGACAGATAAAAATTGCTGCTCTGCCCCCTCTGACAAATTGAAATTTAGGTAATTATTTCAGCAGACTTATGATACAGTACATGAATACCATGTCTGCATATTTAATCATTTAAAAATATACCCATGGAACATGTAAGGAAATTTAGGTTGTTCAATTTCAATTAAGTTGAGTAAAAAATGAGTCACAATGAAGTATAATTAATTCAAACATATATGTAACATCACGTTGTGTCACTTGAAGGGAACGTATCGAGAACAGATCCCCACGTTTTATGTCACAACATAGTTCTTTCGCTTCATCTGCATTTATATATCTCGTCAAGCTTAATCTTCTATTTATTCGTGCTTAATTTATTTCAAAATCTAGCCTACTTGATCAAGTCACGTTTTCCTGAGCCTTCTAACCTCGCACTTACTGCATAATTCTGACTTGTTTGATGTCTTCATTTCTCCTACTTTTATACATTAAAACTCTACAAATGAGCACCACAACATTAATCTCACTTTTATCCTTCTTCAACTAAGTCTAAGATTCCCACCCATATTTCAAGGTGGGAACGAATATAGTATTATGGGTGGTTATTATAGCCACTTTTGAAATAGCGTGGTTGTTATATATTATGTTATCTTTATACTTTGCCACTACCTTCCTTTCAATGTCGCTTTAATCGCCTATAATATGTCAACATACTGCTTTGATAACAGAACTCATCTTTCTGTTCCGGCTTCTCTGACCTAACTCGTAAATCCCAAACAATTCTGACAGTGTATTTTGACGTTATCATTATCTTCGTTTTCTCTACATTTATTTTTAAGTCCTTGCTAGACATATTTCACTTATCATATCCCTTAAATCGTCTTCATTTTCAGCGAATACAATCATATTACCTACACATAGAAGTTTACATCCATTAATTTACCTAATTAGTATACCTCTCCCTGTGACTTGTCATATTTTAAATCGTACAAACAATAATCAATAAAAAATATTAAACAATTAAGGTCACATCAAATATCCTTTCATTACACATATAGTAATTTTAAATTACTCAGTTCTAAAATTACTCTTAGAAATACACTAATGCCTACGTATAGTGAAGGGATTTCACTTATTAATTACCATTCATGCCAGTATTTTAGTACTTCACACATTTTCTTTCTTCGCATATGATCATACGCTTTCTCTAAACTACGAATTCTTAAAATCTTGTCTTTTTTTTACCAAACATTGTTCAGTTACCTTTTTGATGTCAACCTCTGTTCGATGCGGCATTAAATTTAATTGTCATTTATTTGTTTTGATAATATCATATAATTGATCAAAAAAAATAATAAACGGTTATTAAATTGAAGAAACATTAAAATAAATTAAAAAAAATCATTAAAATATAATATATAAATTTGTTTAAATGCTCCTGAAGATGATACTGAAGCTAAAGAAGTCAGCCTTAGATGGTGTGCTGGGGATATAATGGCTATACTGTCGACATGATTTTGCAGTGAGTTGCAGGAAGATGACCGGGGTGGCCGCGGACGACTTGACTGTCGATGGTAAGCAACGACATAATGGCGCTGCAGATATACTGCTTGGTGATTCAGGATAGAGAAAAAAAAATTATACCAATTCACAAACAAAAAATAATATATATGACTGATTTATTTCAAGTAATGAGATTTTTGTTATTATAACATATATTATGATACCACATGCAATATAGAAATTTTATTAGCATCGTAGACTGCCGATGGTTTCTAGAACAATTTAAGTATTCTAACTTGCACACGGGAAAGCTTTATGAAATAGATATTTACTATAGGACAATGGTTAGATTGATAATTGAGCCTCTTTTTAGCTTAGTAGATAATGAAAAAGTTTGAATACCCCACATTCGTGTTTTTTTATAATTGTTGACTAGTTCTAAGGTCTTGATCTCAATTAATATCCGATCAAATCAATATCTTTAATTGAGCATACATTGAATAGACACCTGCGCGTTTGTCTTTTTAATTATTGTTGTGTGAACACATGACATGTCCGCAACAGCAATTAGAGACGCGTGCGCACGCGCACTTGCTTGCAGGCGACTTATTATTATTTTGCTTGTTTATTCGTTATGTAACACTGCGTTCACTGTGCCTTTTTGTATTGTTATTCGGATAGCCGGGGTCACATCGTACAATTTATATTATGACAGAATTGTGTAATATTAATTGCTGGAGTTGGAATAGCACACGGGGTCAAAGGGTACGGAGCCTGCAACGCGCCACAAACTTGGCGCTTGAGGTTGTTCTAGGGTTGGAAAACAATGATACACGAACTGCTTTCTACTTTTTGACCATCCTTATATCAAACATATATCTAACATGTATAGTAATATAAACACAGGTAATTAGTCGTTATCAATATTTCTATTGCAAATTTCATATTCAGTTGACATTATTTCCTCTTCTAAGCACTGATGTTATTTCCATTTTGAAAAAAACATCAAACTATGTTGGAAATGTTGTTTTTTGCTTGAATTCCATTATTATCAGTATATTCACAGTAAACTTATGTTTTCTTAAAGAACTCGAAACAAGTATTATGTATAGTGTTTCTGCATTTATACGTCCTAATAATGCGAACGATAAAAATCTTAGCATAATCATCACCATGCGCTTATTGGAGTAGGCAGATAGAATAGATCTACACTTCATTATCGACACACGTTGTTCGCTTCTGCCACGTCCATACACCTCGGCATGCATACTCTCCTTCTATAAAGACTTCAATATTTCAAGTTTTTCTAGGTCTTCCCAAACTACTCGTACTTACTATACTACACGCATATATATGTTTTATGAGAAGCTAGCTGCCTTATATAAATTCAAAGAGTCCTCACGGAGTTTTCAGATTTGTTAATAAATAAAATACAGCAGTTTTCGGTGTATTTGTTAGAAATTGTTCAATGGAAATCAAATGCTATCATCACTGAAAATAAGTTTGAAACATACATTTGACTAGTAACAAAAAAAATATTTCATTTTAATTTATATTATTTTTCCGCAATCATTTAAGAGATATGCAAAAATCTCAGACAAAGCTTAACACTATATGTTTCCTGAATATGATGACAAAAGGTTGACAACGTGTGTTTTTACACATGAAATAAGTACTATTACACTAGTCGTAATATTTAGCTGCTGAAGATGAGCGAGATAGCGTCATCCTCAATACAGATAGGCTTTAAAACCCGCGCAGAACCTCTATTTAGGTAAGCGTGTTCTTAGAACTGTGTAAGCATTAAATCTTTTACACATATTATATTTCAAGTTCACTCTGCACAAATATTGCATAAATGTAACTTAAGATTTGATAAACCACGTTATGAAACTCGCAATGTACAAGTCTTGTTTAGGATCGTTTCCTCAATGCTGAGTAACGTGACTATTATGATTCTCTACTGATAAGTTCGAAGATTTTCACATCAATAGTTTAAAATGTTTTGCAGAGTTGTTGCAGTGTTGATTTGGTTGAAATGATAACCGGCATTTCAAATGGGTTGCCACTTTCATCCTCAGAGTAATATTGAGGAGTAATGCTTTTTTATACTGCCCTGAGGATGAAAGTTGCAGCGCCGTTGAAACGTCGGCATTCATTTTAACCTAACTATGAAACAACTTCAAAAAAAAATATACTTTTAATTATTTACAGTTTTCCTCCTGCGATTCTCTAACTTTGGATAGTCTTTTCATAAATGCACTCCGTTGTTTTCTTCAATCGATCACTCCGTTTTCCTATTCTTTTATTTAGATACCTTGAGGCTGTCACTCTCTCTACGAACTATGTATCAAATACATCTTAAAATCCTTCTAACGTATGACAAGGCACAGGGTGGCTCATTTCTACCTCCGAACTTTCCAATTATCGATTGGTTGGTTCTTTTGACTGTCCGTGGAATGCAAAAGCGCGCCCGTTTACGATTAAAGTAATACATCTGACTTTTAAGATTTGTACATACATAGGTCTGTAAATATGAAACCGGATTTTTTTTACAAAAAATACAGATTTATTGTATGAAAATGGTAAAAAATATTTTATTCAAAGTATTGCCCATCGCTAGCTACACATTTTCCCCATCTCTCTGGCAATTTGTGGATGGCACACCAAAAAAAACTGTTGCTCTTTTGAGGCAAACCAATCATCGAGCCATTTTCGTAAGAAGTGAAGCGCTGCTCAGCAAGTGCGTGTCCCATCGATGCAAATAAGTAATAATCGGATGGAACCAAGTCTGGTGAGTAAGCCGCATGCGAAAGTATTTGCCAACTAAACATCTCAATCGTTTCCTTGACCTATTTTACTGTGTGTGATGTGGTGCATTATCATGAAGCAAAAACACTCTGTGTTGCTCTTTTGATATGCTGGTAGTTTTTCACGCAATTATTGGTTTAAATCCATCATGTGTTGTCGGTAGCGTTCAGTATTAACGGTTTCGCCAGGTTTTAGCAGCTCATAATATATAGCACCTTTCTGATCCCACCAAACACAGAGCATTGTCTTCCGTCCATAGCGATTTGGCCTTGCAGTCGATGTCGCTGGTTTGCTTGGAGTTACCCATGATCTTTTACGCTTAGGATTCTCGAAATATATCCATTTTTCATCGCCATTCACAGTTCGATGGATAAATGATTTTCTTTTGTACCTGGCGAGGAGCATTTCGCAAGTGGTTTTTCGGTTTTCCTGCTGTCTTTCATTCAGTTCATGTAGAACTCATTTGCCCACCTTTTGGATGTTTCCCATGGCTTTCAAACGTATGGAGACGGCTTCTCGTGTCATATTTAATTGATCCGCGAGTTGTTGTTGCGTTTGAGCGTCATCATCATCCAACAATGCTTGGAATCCGGCGTCTTCAAAGTTTCTCGGCGGTCTTCCACATTCTTCGTTTCTCACGTCAAAATCGCCACTTTTGAATTTTTTAAATCACTCAAAGCACTGTGATTTACCAAGAACATGCTCCCCGTAAGCTTTGACAAGCCTTCGATACGTTTCTGTAGCAGTTTTCTTCAAATGGTAACAGAAAATCAATGCTGTCCGCAAATCGTAGTTTTCAGGCACAAAAACAGACATGTTCAACGCTATGACAAAACATATGTAGTTGTATTAAACTTGTATTGTTCTGAGTTAAAAGTCTTTGACAAATGTAAACATAAGAAAAAGGCGCCAATGACGCGGTTTGACAGTCACTACATTGACAACTAGAGCCATCTATGAGCAAATTCCGGTTTCATATTTACAGACCTGTACATACCCCCGCGCCACTTTCCTGTCAAAGTAGGCAGAGAGGAAAGAGTGCCAAAATGTCTGATTTCGATATAAACTTTCGGCTTTTTTATATCTATACACCTTCTCATGCAACTCCTACAATTTCTATAGCTTATAATGTTTCCTTTTTTTCAAAATATCATTCACTTGAACCCATCATACTTACCTTAGTCTTCTTCTACCATGTCTTCCACTCACATTTGCACTGTATACTTGTTTTGTTAGTCTTTCTTCATTAATTCATTCTACACGCCAAAACCATCTCAGAGTGCTCTTATTATCTCAATTAATACATTAACCTTAAGGTTCTGTTCAACCCTAACCATTTCAATCCGTGTTCTGCCATACATTGTCACACTATGTATTATTTTCAGTGCATGCATTACTGCATTTATTTTGCTCAATTTTGTCTGTTTTCACGTTCATATTTAACTTCCATACATCAAAACTGGTACTACTCGTAGAATATTGTTACTACTACGTATCTTAGAAGATTTTGGTACTGTTCGGCTCAAATATAATATGTTATGTTAATGTTTTGGTGCCCCATAGATTCAAGGTTTACAATTTTTATTTATATAACGATTCTTTCCAACCTTTCCGTTAAGATGTTAGCATAACTCGATTTAGAAATTTTAATTTTGCCAAGTTTTCAGGAGTAAAAGGCAAATGTGAATTAAGTAATCTTGTAAAAAATAAATCATAGGTCAACCTGTTTCAAATATACATTGTTGCCAAAGGATCTTCTAATATAAAATTCATGTATTCATAAACTAAATTTGAATTAACTCTAGTACACTTTCGTTGTATATGGTATAACCTAGTGGGTTTATTGCTATGTGTCAATCTTTTCTAGCCAACTAGAAAGATGTAAAATACACCTTATGTGAATATCCAACTGAAGTCCTTTAAGAAATATTGAGTACTAATGGGAATCGAACACGTAGTTCCCGGGTCGGGTGACAGGCGTCTTACTACGGAGATCGTCTTCAGAGAATTTATATCTCTTTAAAAAATTTGAACTTCACTTTCTAACCTTAAACTACCGACATTTATTACATTTTGTATCTCAATGCTGTTCGAAAATAATGTTAATAATTAATTTCTAAGTACACAGCTATAAAAATAATTTATGTAGCATTACCGTTTTCTAAGAATATGTGCAAAACACCCATAAATATTTATTTATATAAATGAAGAACATAAATTTGTTAAGGCATATATCAGTCAGATTATTAGTTCGGGTCAGGGAGGTCAGGAAGCAAATGAGATTAGCTAATTACTATCTGTGTGGTCAATTATAGTACGTGTTTCTATTTTCTTTAGCTTAGATCACGTTTGGATTTCCTCCTTAATGCCATAGCCTTAAGTAATATGTTTATTATTTCACATAAAGGCACACTACCTGCAGTGGCGTTACAATAATTGTTGGTCTCCGGTCAAACTAGATACATGAGCCACATCCCTACATTTCTTCCTTCCACTTTATTTTTATTTAAAAAGACTTTGACTTTGGAAACTAAGTGAAAATTTAAGTTCTTAATTAAGTTATGTTGTTTGTAATAGAAAACCCCATAAATAATACGGAAATATTGATATTGAGAGAAAAAGAACTCAACAAGAAATATGCCTTTAAGATGTGGTGCTGTTGATATACGTGTATGTTGTGGGTACCATAAACAATACACAGAACCAATTAATTGATCATAGAATATATAAAATTTGAATAGCGTTTATCGTCTATTAAACAACTGCGAATCCTTAGGTACTTCGGTCATATTATCAGATGGAATATACAATGGAGAGACTGGTAATGCAATGGGAAGAAGAAATATCCCAAATATGAGGTAGATCACCAACGCGATGAATAGACCGGGTAAGAAATGCAGTCATCAACTCACTCCATATAGAAATGCTGCTGACCGAGAAATAGAGGTATCTATTTTTTCCGAAGTGCGGTCAATTAACTCGCGAGATCAAGTTAAATTATCCCAACTGCTTGTTTTGGAATGCGGCTTTTAGAACCAGACTGACATAATTTCAGGTTTATGTAACGAGTGTAAGTGTTAATAGTATCCTTTGCAGATGTTGTTAATTAAGAAAATAAAAAAGTATTTACTTGAGAAAATGAAAAAAATGCGGGGATTTAAACCTAGAGTCCATGTTGACTAAGGTAGATACACCACTGTGCACCTACCTATTTGATGCTCCAATGTTGAAATAAAGGGCAAACTGTGATGTACAGCTGGCGAATGTATGATATTATTAATGAATTAGTGCCTTATCTACGGTTTGTATCTAGAAACTTTATTTAATTGCTACGTTAAAAGGTTTTGTGAACCGAAAGAAGCTGATAATCATGAAAGGAGAATTGAGGCAGTGAGGTCAGGGCGAGAAGATGGATAAATAGAAACTAATGTGATGATAAAAGCTGTAATTCAATCATTTGATATGTATTTCAGGACGAAATCATTAATGATCTTGTAAAATGTTTAACTTCCATCCCGTGAGTTTCGGATCCCACTTAGATATCATCCTCTCCTTAATGGTGTTCTAACTTAGGAATCGAACCCACTATTATTGAAAGATTAAATATATTACAAAAATTGAATAAATTCAGTGTAAGGATTGGAAGGTGACGTCCTCGGCCATTAGAATGGATGCTTTCCCGCATCTGCACATGCTTAGAAACCAATTAATAAAATTTCTGATACAAAAAGAAATATTCTATTTACCCAAATTGCTTGAATATTTTTTGGCATCATTTTGAAGCTGGAACAAAATAAGTTGTTTTTTTTGGTGCTTGATGTTTTTTTAACTAATGGAAAAAATGCGACAAAATACTAAAAATATATGTATGAATAGTGTATGACGACGATATAGTAAGCGATCGTGTGTACCAAATGTAGTTTAAAAAAATCATAATGGTGATAAGATACTCGAATAAAGTGTTAGCTATGGAAGGCCGATTACCCCCGTTGACGACCTAATCAATGCTTTAATCGAAAATAACCAGAGTTCTACGACACGATGGTTTGCTGAGATACTGAAAATATTCAAAACCATCTTCCACAAACATTTCGTGTATTTTTGTGTTAGAATTCGATAAAAAATATGAAATTACTTACCAGACAACTTAATATATGAAAAATTAATCCGTATCTTACCTCTTCTTCAAAACGGTCATTGCTAAAATAATTTCGACCTTCGACAATATAAATAGCAGTGTTTATAGTTACTTAAATATTCAATGTCATATTGTAGTCTTAGCTCCTTGTACATGACTGAAATATATCCACACAATAATTAAAAACAATAGCATAATTATGTTTCTCAAGTAGATCGAAGATTATATCGTTCAAGGCTACGGGAACTCGCCTCAAGTCCATTCAAATCACTTTTATCTTAATCTACTTAAATTAGTTCAAGTTGCTTATTAGTGCTACTTGCCTTGTCTTGCCTTTACTCAGATTCTAACAATGGTAAACGAGTAAAAGACGAATTATTCCGTTAATCGCTTCTGTATTGTTTAGATACTGATAGATCGATCAATTAAGATAAACCAATTACAATGATACTTTAATTTTAGATTTTTGGTTTTAGAGTTATTTGAGGAATACTAGAATAAAGATAAATCAATTGAAGTAATACCTAAAATTAGATTTTTTGGTTTTTGAATTATTTGAGGAATGCTAGAATAAAGATAAATCAATTAAAGTAATATCTTAAATTAGATTTTTTGATCTTTGAATTATTTGAGGAATGCCAGAATAAAGACACATTAATTGAAGTAATACCTAAAATTAGATTTTTTGGTTTTTGAACTATTTGAGGAATGCTAGAATAAAGATATACTCGTATCAATTAAAATAATACCTAAAATTAGATTTTTTGGTTTTTAAATTATTTGAGGAATGCTAGCCTTTGTGTTATAATAGTAAGTGAATCATCTTTACATCTTGGTTTATTGAGTTTGATTTCCAACTGGTTTAGATTTAAGACCTTTTCTAATCAGCATTTAATTCGGTTTAGATACTTTGTAGCCTGTGCCTGATTGTCGATCCCAAAACATATTTTTAAATAATTTGCGAGGAATATAAAATTTGATTGTAGCGATACAGATAATTTTGATACAGATCTATAAAGTGTTTAACAATATAACGAATTTTCTTAAAGATTTTAAAGAATATAATAACTCAAACTGCACGTTATTTTAATAAATGGCATTGATTTCGACATTTCATATTATATACGAGTATACCCTATAGTATAGGGCCTATACACAACTTATAGGGCCTATACACAACTTTACCGGTAATTTCTCTAAAATATAGGCATTTAGGCAGAGAGCGTCAAGCTTTCTTACAACGACATTCTTCTTTCTTTCTGTTTCTTTTATTCCTTACCATTCAATTTATTATTTTATATTTATTTCATATATGACAATACATCCATGGTCTAGTTGGAAAGTCACCTGCCCCCCAGTCCGGGGGTTGCGGGTTCAATTCCTGTTGTGACCCTATTTTTGTATAAATGGTTCGAGTTCGGTTTTCAATTAAGTCTTATTTTTGGTTGGTTGGAAGATATTATCACAGGTCAATAAGCCCGCCAGGTTGTACTGTACAACGAAAGTGTAATACAACATAATACAAGATATAATACAAATAACACTGATTACAGTTTTTACGTGCAAGGAATTTCAGAAGACGTTTTTTACATTTTCTTTATAAAATACTCGTATTTTAAAATAAAAGACGATTTTGATATATTTAAACAATGCCGTATTTCACTTAAAATATTAGAAACGGCTAAATCAAATGAACCAAAGCGAAGTTTTAAAGAAGACAGCTTAAATTAAATGGTAATAATTTAACTTTTTCCACATTTGAAACACAACTAATTAACATTAGTATATCTCATTAGTTATGGTTTTCGAGATTCAAGTATTTATTTGAAAATAAAGCAATGTTTAGAAATTGTATGTCTTTATGTCGTTAAAAACAAGAAATATATCGTAGGGCTATTTTTTTCCAGGTTTTCAATATCTTATTTCAGGTCAGTTTTATCCATTATTCTAAGGCTTGTACACGAAGTTTAATTTATATCCTTTTTTTCATTGAAAATATATATCCTGTAGGTATATGTCAAGTTATATAACATATAATATGTCTGGAAGGGAATTAAAAAATACTTGGAAACACCTAAATAAAGAATAAGGTGATATTATTCTTCAACGTCATTAAAGGGAGATTTACCATTTTAAATTGAAATTGCCATACCTCATGTTTAGTACTAAGTTATTATATATCATTGATCTTTTGTCACTACTTGCACATTACTAGTTCTTACCAAACACCGATATTCTTTTTTTTACTACATATTATAAAGAGTATTTTTTAATAATTTGTAAAAAAATACACATACGTTAAAAATAACATACTCGTAATCTGCTAGATAATTTTTATACTGGTATTTTTTCACAAGTATAAATGTAAATATATATTTTTTAATTCGTTAGGTAAAAGCTCTTAGTAAATTTAAGCATAAACTAGCTTCTTTCTTTCTAAGAAAAGATTGAATAATTCATACATATCTTGGCTTAATACAATCGTCACATTTAAACATACATTTTTGCAATGATACCCTTCTGAATTCAATGTATCGCGTATCGCGTAAGCCGCGAGACCAATTAGATTATCACGTACATATGCAGTAAATCTAAACCCCCATAACCATAACCAAACCGTTACAATTTGCCTTTTCAAAATGAATCAGACTAATTCCATTTCGACCGTTTGTAATAGAAACATCACCATTGATAAAACTATGGTGACAGCCGTGTAAAGGATTTTAATAAACAAATAAGTACTATAGTAAGACCTTTTTACTAAAGACCATTTGGTTTAGCAAAAAATGTTACGCCAGGATATAAATCATATCAAATTAAAAAGGGAGATACGGTGAGTTAGATATTTAACCGATTGTGTCTTTTTTGCCGACGCGTGGTTCGAATTTATTATTATTAAAAAAACAGATTTTTAGATACTAATGTATAAGTTGTTATTCGAAATTGCTTCACATATGTTATATTAAATTACCCAGTTTTTAGCAGCATGATTATTTGGGTGCATATATAACATATGATTATATCGTAAGTAAATGCATCTTATTAAAAATATATTTAAGAGATTGACTGAAAAGAAATTTAAGAGATTGACCTGATTATCAAACGAAATTTATGATACTGAAGAATGTACATATAATTTGACTAAAAAACAGACTGGTAAAAACAGCTGCGAGTTGAGATGTGAAGAAAGCAAATAATGGTTTTGTATGAAAATGACGATGATTAATTCTTCGTTGCCATTTTCTAACCATTTTTGGCAACTAAAGTATTATATCTGGTCAATCTTCCGCTTTGTAAGCTTATAATCGTAAAGACTAATAATAAAAATTGCGTATTCATTGAATTTTTCTGGCTCTTTATGCTTTACATTTCAGGCAAACTTTTATCTAAGTTTTTTGCACTCTATCAGGTAACCAATAGATGAATTCAAGGGTCGTGAGTCGTATCGAATAATAATCTATCTGAAAATTTTTTTTTAATTATTATCATTGTCTTCTCATTTCGGATTGAAGTTACTTCACGGCAACACAGATCCGCGCTTACCTCGAACTCTGGCCCATTTCCGCCTTCATCAAGAACAGTTCTAGACTCTTTTATTCAAAATCTTCCTAGTCCTCCTGAGGCAATCTTATTGCTCTTTCTGGGCAAGTCTTCAAATAAATACAAGATTATTCTGTCACTGGCATTCGTGTGATATATCCAAGCCACTGCCAAGTGGAGATGATGTCTGTAAGGATAGTGTGGAAGTCACTAGTCACTAACAAAAATACGAATATACACATATGGATAAGAAAGAGTTGTAATATTTCATTGTCTTACATTACACATTCATTGTATACCACACAACCTGGAGGACTTTTTAAAAAGAACACTTTTTTGAAAAATATTAGAAAATGGTTGAAAAAGGAAGTAATAGAGATTTCTTATATATAAAACGATCCGACGAGTCGTAGTAGAGTGGGAAGACCTAAACTGAGAAGGCTGGATGGACGGTGTGTCAGGGATCCAGCGGTTACTGGTTTATATTAATTGGAGGAAGCATGCTACTAAGAGAGACCGGTGGCAGAGAATCTTGAAAGTAATGAAGATCCATCTTGGGTTATAGGGCTGATGGTGATAGAATATACCTAGGTAATATGACCGATACTAAATTCACCTAAAATGAAACATTTTTTATTTTTATATTCAATGATTGTAATAAGATTTCGTTGTATACACTACAGCCCTGCGGAATTATTGCCAAGTGGAAATCTTTTCTAGCCTACCAGAAAAATGTTAAGGCGACCTTAAGGCCGTGGCCACACCAAAGTGCTTCGCTAGGTGATACGTGACTAATGACTACTTAATATTGTATATTTCATGCATGGCCTTTTATACACAGCTGTTATTAAAACTTCCGCCATTTTGTAAAATCACGGTGACCCAATAAAATTAACCAATACGCGTGAAACACTGGTGTGGCCATGCATGAAATATAGTAGTCATTAGTCACGTATCACCTAGTGAAGCACTTTGGCGTGGGCACGGCCTAAGTAAAAACCAGGATGGATTTTTGTGGAAAAAATCTGTATTCTGGCCCACGAGTAGAAAAACAGGCATCTTATCAATTAGACCACGGAGGTCGTCATTAGTTTGGAAAAATCAAATATTGAAAAGAAAATTTATACAAAAACTCGAAGATTTTACTATAAGTTTTAATCGAAGTCGTCATTTGCCTTCTGTTTTCAAATTCGGAAACTAATGTTCCTATATAGTGCCTAATGCTAAAATAATTGTATAGACTTGCAAAAAAAAAAGAATCAGACATAATAAAGTATCAATTTTTGTACAAAGAATAAACAATTAATATTAATGAAAATATTACAACTTCTAATAATATTCTAATATATTATTTATTCATCTGTCCCAAAGACTTGAAATAATAATAAATGGCAAAACAACGGAAATTGTCTTTTGATACATGGTTGTTGACAAACATATCCGGTTCCATTTACGGTGTCTTCTTTCCTGTTTTGCAATAATAATTATCAATAATTGAACGGACTTAAAATTAGCGCATGTCGAATTTTGCAATACTATAATGTTGTCTTTGATATAAGCGACAATTATGTGTCAATAGTTTGTCGGTAAGTATAAAGCATAGTTGTCCGCAATACAAGGAGACCATGTCAAGTTTTGAACTAATTTGATGTCATATGTCTGATTGATATATTTTGTCTCCTGAATGTTGATCAATTTAATATGCTACCCAGCTTATTGTATTTATACAAAGAATATATACGGAAGGAGGATTTCATTAATGTTTTTGTCTATACATACACAAAGTTGCTAGCCAATGTTTAAAAAACAAATATTCCAGATTGGTTTTTAATTAAGGCTATCTTCTTACCTTTCTACTTCCTTAGAAGAGATTGCAACTTGGCAACACATCTTCCAAGCTGCACTGTACGCAATGAAAGTGTTATACAATAAAATACTGTAATATAATACATTTGCGTTGTTCCACATGATTTGCAGCTTATTAAAATGAGGAAATACCGTCATTCTTTACTGTTTATATTTTTTAAATTTATTTATAATTTTTATAATTAAATGTACCATGTACTCATAGCTATAATCACAATTAACCAATATAAATAATTTAAAGCAGACCTATTAAATTGACAACGGATCATTCCCTGATTTTTAGATTAAAAAAAAACACTTGTTACTCGTAATCCACATAAATCAATGATATGGGACTGCACATGGAACACTTTTCCAAACATCATACTTTAGAAAATTGAGTGCTCATACTTTACAAAACATACATAAAACTAATAATATATATCATCATGCCATTTAACTACCGGGGTAAGCGGGGTTGACAGAAGGGCAGACTTTCCTATCTCGACACACATAGTTAGCCTCTTCTACATCAATATACCTCATTCTACTTATATGATTTATCTGACTTTCTACGTTTCCCTTTTTCAGAATATAATTTACTTGATTCAACCATACTTTCCTCAGTCCATAATAATATTAACAAAATGATAATGTATATAGCACCGTTCAGAAAGTATGATCCTTATGGACCCTTCTAGCTCGGGACTTAAACTTATTACAATATTATTGACAGATTAAAAACATTACAAAATAAATAAATAAAAATTGAGTATAAGGATAGGAAGACAGTGACTGACCCATTAGATTTGATGCTTTGCGCATTTGTGTGTATTAAATTAGATATATTTGGTAAGAAAACCGCAGAAAACTTATCAAGAGAAGACGTGCTACATAGAAACGATTATAAATCTTCCCATTTGTGATAGTAGCACATTCGGCTATAAGTTGATTGAGTGTATGTGTGTAGTATTCATGTATTATATAATCATAGATTTTGATAACAATTAAAAAAATATTGTTTTCAAGTGCTTCTTAAAGCTGCACACGCCACCTTTATCTCTAACAGTTAACGGCAGAACATTCCAATAATGACAAAAACCCAACCATAATACTCCGACCTATTGATTCAATTTGAAACAATTATTTGATTCGATGAAGGTCAAACCGACCTCTAAGTTCAATTCCTCTCCTAAAACATATCCCTCAGACACACTTTCAAAAGATAAAGTGGAAAAATTCTATTACGGAACTTGACTGCAAAGAGAGTTACTTTGAAGTCGATCTATTCGCGACACTTCGACGACTTTTTGAGAAGCGGACTTATTTTTTTTAGAATATTCACAACTGTCTTACAGTTGCGTTGAAAGGATACTGAAGCCTAAAAATTGGCAAATCAGGCAGTCCAGAATAAATTGGCAAATCAGGCAGTTCAGAATAAATTGAATAATAATATTCCAGACGCGATGCAATAAATAAATTGATGCTTTTGTTGGAAAACATCGACTTATAAATTTTATTTCCCCTTCTTTATAAAAGCCGGACGAAACCGTTTAACCTATTTGTCTATCGAAATTGAGTTTATTATCAAGCTAGATATCAAGGAATTTGATATTATCTTTTGAAAATATACGAACTCATGACTGTGATAACGCATCCCCATAAAAAATATGTTGCCTATGCGATGAAGCCCCTTTGACAGATTCCTTTTTACCTTTAATTTAGATTTATTTTTAGATACCCAATTTAAGACCCCGTAAATGCAATTAGAAATATCCTGCTTCAGAATATATTTGTTTGTTGGATCACAGAATTTAAAGAACAGAGTATCATTCGCGTAAATCTGAGACTTCCGTGTATATAAGATCGCTGATATTTTTGCTATACGTTGAGTACATATATATTACAAAAATTACATCATGCTTTACAAATTAAGTTGTTACACTCTACAAAAAACATGTCACACTTGCCAAAGCTAACTGATTTCCTTTGATGGTGAAAATTATGATGATTTTTAAATTTTTCAACTAAAACACTAATACGGTTACCAAACAATTTATGTTTTGTTCTACTTTGATATTATTTTGATTTCCAATCAGTTTTGCCATTACTTTCATTACCAAGGATATGAAGAAACTCAAGTTTAATTATGTCTGTATAGTTACTGTGTTCATTATGTGTTCAGCTAATTTAAGCCAAGGTCTAAAAAATCAAGTTGTGATAAAACTTAATACTTCAATAGATGGAAAAATTTCTTTGAATTAATCTATTACAGAATATATCCATAATAAAAATCTACAGTAAAAGATTTGGCACAGTAATAATTCTCCGATAAGCAAAATGCACTTTATTATTTTTACGGCACTCTTTAGGAATAACTTCACTCCATAAGTGCTTTATAAAGCAGACCAAAAATCCTAGTACAACAATTAATTCAAAATATTAGTAAGACATGTTCGGCTTAAGGGTCTAGCAATTCAAATTAATGTATGTTGTTACCTTGGTCGGCGCCATGGTCTTATGGTTAGTATTCAAATAATTTAATTGGGTGTGCCAGGATTGTTTCCCTGTGGACTCCCTTTCGTTTTAAAAATCGACCTTGTGTAATCATTTTTTTTGTTTATCAGTACCTTATTACCTACTTTACATAAACCCTAAGAGGGCTATCTATCAATCAATAGCACTATATTGATCTATCATAGCTGAAAAGTTGAAGTAGATTGAAGCTGATTATCTTATTGGATCTTCAATCTCATTGAAATCGGACCTTTGGGTTTGATCGGTCAAAACGGCGAGCCTACTGAAGTATTTAGGTAAACCTCAGTTCACGATAAACCAATATTCATATACCTACAAGCATCTTCAATCTATGTAACGCATAACATTTAATCTCAATTGCTGGAGATTGCCTCTTGTTATAAGTCATAAATCCCAGAAAAGTATTTTCAGTTATTCAAGGTATGTCAAATCCTTAAAAAAATTGTAAGATGAACACTGTACAAAGTTTCATATTTTAATGAGATTGCATCACACAAGTAACAAAATTTCAATGAAAAATAAACATTAAGTGTTAAACAATCGATGAAATGCATCGATATATTTGGTTTGTAGATTTATTGTATAATGAAGTTCTCCATATGAAGTGTTTTATTTGATAAACATCGATTAAATTATTTCACTTCCTGAACACATCAATATCCCTTCAAATAATTTATAACTTTGTAACAGAACAATGAAACGGCGTTAAAATGTATTCAAAGATAAACGTTGATCGTTCTCGCTTCCAGATCAAATTGACGGTTTGGACGCTGGAAAAATCATGTGTATAAATCATGGTCTTCATTATGCAGTTATCATCTGACGGTAATGCAGGATGCATTGTCTTCAGATTGCCTAATGATACGGCCTCTACGGAGAATACTGACCTATGGAATTAAAACATGACATCCTTCCTTTGTAGAAATAGATGCTTTAGCAGCATTCCTTCCTTCAAAAGTCAATGCTATTGTACTTGTATTTTATATCATTCAAAAAAATATTCAACGTCTCAAATTGATCAAAGATTCAGCTTTAATTACGTATATGTCCAACTCCACGTTAGAATTATAAACAAGAAATAATGTTTTTATTCCACTGATTTTGCTTTATCACCGAATAATTTAATGCCAATGACAAATAATATGATATATAATATATTAGGTCCTTACATATGAAATTGGCGTTTTGCCGTACTGGCAACTTTGATCTCAAATATCTTCTCTTTGGTTAGGAATTCCAAATTAAAATTTATACAGCTATTTACTCAAGTATTTGTGTTTCGAAAATTATAATTCATTTGTTTTTTCCTCAATTGTTTTTTTTCTTTGCGTCACTCAGTTTACAAAATGGAAAACTTGAAATATCGCATTATTTACGAGTACGAGTTCCACCGTGGCACCAGTGCTGCAGAAACGGCTCGAAGGATTAATGATGTGTATGGCGACGGTGCCGCAAAAGAAAACACAGTGCGTTTTTGGTTCCAACGTTTTCGTTCTGGAAATTTCGACCTGCAGAAAAAGCCCCGTGGACGGCCGGAGACCAAAGTTGATAATGAAGAATTGAAGGCTATTGTGGAAGCGGATCCATCGCAAACCACGTCCGAGTTAGCTGCAGGCTGCGGTGTTAGTGATAAAACTGTTTTAATCCACTTGAAGCAAATTGGGAAGGTGAAAAAGCTTGAAAGGTGGGTACCTCACGAATTGAGTGAAGCAAATCAACAAACGCGCGTTGACTGCTGCGTTGCATTACTCAACCGGCACAATAATGAAGGGATTTTGAATCGAATCATTACCTGTGATGAAAAGTGGATCCTGTATGATAATCGGAAGCGCTCATCGCAATGGCTGAACCCTGCCGAACCAGCCAAACCATGCCCCAAGCGAAAATTGACTCCAAAAAAGTTACTTGTGAGCGTTTGGTGGACTAGTGCTGGTGTCGTTCACTACAGCTTTCTTAAATCTGGCCAGACGATTACGGCAGATGTCTATTGTCAGCAACTGCAAACCATGATGGAAAAGCTAGCTGCTAAACAACCGAGGCTGGTTAATCGCTCTAGGCCACTGCTGCTTCATGATAACGCTAGACCACACACTGCACAACAGACGGCTACCAAATTAGAAGAGCTTCAATTGGAATGTCTAAGACATCCACCGTACTCTCCGGACCTTGCCCCGACAGATTACTATTTTTTTCGAAATTTGGATAACTTCTTGCAAGGGAAAAAATTCAACTCCGATGGGGCAGTCCAAACCGACTTCAAAGATTTTATTGATTCCCGTCCGAATGGTTTTTTTAGTAAAGGGATCGATGAACTACCTATGAGATGGCAAAAGTGCATAGATAGCAATGGTACATACTTTGATTAAATAAATATATTATATTAAAAAAAATCAACTTTATGTTCCTCCCAAACAAAACGCCAATTTCATATGTAAGGACCTAATATAAGAGCGGCGTATATGAAATACAATCTGCTTGTTCAATTACATATATTGAGATTGCAAAGAGGAATATTGATTCTGAGATAAAAGGACATTATACATGAATTTTGTATTGTTATTATATTTTAAGTAATTAATTAATTGAAATTTGGATTCTGTATCAGAAAGCACATAGATGCTTATACTCGTAGATAGAAATCTCACCCAATATTTTTTCAAAAATAGATTCTATATTTTGAATAAATCAAATAAATTATGTAAATTAACTCACATACGTTGAAGGTAATTTGTATAGCCTAAGATTCTAAACCAACAAATTGATGTCTTCTCTACAGACACCAAGGAACGAGTGTAGTGGTTATCATTTAACTAAATAGAGATATCTCAAATATCCCGTTTTAGTTCAGTAACAAACAATTGAATTGAAGACGAACAAATCGCAGATTGTTAGAACCGGATGGCAGCTAATATATAAATTAAACACATGTGAAGGACTCGTGAATGCTTTGCGTTTTCTTGTTGTTTGTTCTTAATAATCTTCCAAGTGTAAAATTGCAAGCAGAATGCACAAAATTACGTATGAATAGCACATCCCGCCAGGTAACGATGACAGTAAAAGTGTTTCCTTTTGAGAGGTTTATGTATTGTCAATTGCATTAACAAAATCCATGTTTTTTCAATGACACAACAAATAACAATGCACATGTTAAATAAGTTATTATATACTTTAATGCTTTAGAGTAAAACGTTGTATATCTCTTATCTAAATCTAATAAAAAATATACAAAAGGAAATTGGAATAAAACCCACTATCGAAAACTAATTTGAAATGGAAGGATATTGAACGGCATGTAGCGATAGGACACAAATTCAATGGGACACTAAAACATATAATACATATTCGAACCGGAGAATATCAAAATCAGCTAAGATAATATCAAACTAAATCAGCTAAGTTCACAAGAGTATTTAAGTACCAAATTTGATGTTTGGGAGATAAACGTAAACGTGGAATAAGATTGAAAAGAGTCAAATAAATACTGTAGAAATACATGCACTGAGAAATACACGGGGTGACCAAATATGACAGAATATGGAAAGAAGTGATAAGGGATGAATGTGTACTTAAGGCTGATGGGATGATTGAGATAAAGAAGAGCACTCTGAGATTGTTTGGGCATGTGAACCGAATTAATGAATAAAGACTAACAAAACTCGACATGTTTATTGTTCGCTGACGACTTGAAAATTTTCAAAAATATCAATTTACCTCACGACTGTTCACAGTTACAACAGGACCTAGACTCCCTAGTCTCCTGGAGTGAGCAAAATCATCTTCTGTTCAACATTAATAAATGCGTCTGTGTATCTTATAGTCGATCGTTTTCACCAATCCACCATCAGTATACTATACAGGGAGTGACACTAAACAGAGTTTCTGAATTCAAAGATTTGAGCGTAACCTTCGATGTCGGACTCACGTTCGTTAACCATGTCTCACGTTTGATATCGGACTGTTACAAACTACTCGGTTTTATAATGAAAATATCAAGATAATTTAACAGCACCGATATCCTCCGAAACTTATATAATTATCTAATAAGAACCAAATTAGAATATGCATCTACGGTTTGGGCGCCTGATCAGCTCAAATATAAAAACAATATAGAACAAATACAAAAAAAAATCCTCAGATATCTATAGTACAGAACAAAGGGCGATTACCCAAAATATGCTCACCATGACGAACTTCTCGCGGTGTGTAACTATAGAAGCCTCGAAACAAGAAGGCAAGGATCCATTGCGATATTCCTAATAAAGGTTTTCCAAGGTTCCTTTAACTGTCCCGCGATTCTAGAAGCACTTAGTTTATATGTACCCAATAAATATAGCCGTGCAAGGAATCACCCTCTGTTCTACATACCAACTTACAGGACGAATAGCATGGCTAAACACTCAGTCACGCGTGGTATAGAGATATTGAACCAACTGAATGACACGGTTGATATATTCTCGGTACCGTCTAGCAGTATCAGAAGAATCCTGGCTGATATTCTTCCTAACGAATAAGCTAACGCTAGAAGCATACCATTTTTGTGTAACAGGAGAAATCCGTGCAAAGTGGATAAAAAAAAAAAAAAAAAAACCACATGTATATTGCAAACGATAGTGGAAGGGGTGGTAGAGGAAGACCAATGAAAGTATGGTTGATTGGATCAAGTGAATGATATTTTGAAAAAAGGGAACGTAGAAAGTCAGAGAAATAGGGGGATTTTATGATAAAGTGTATAGATGTAGAAGAGGCGAAGGATATGTGTGTCGAGATAGAAAATTCTCGCCTTCAGTCTTTCCTGCCAACCCCGACAGGGAAACGTCTTGAAGGTATGTATGTAATTTGAAGATAAGTCAATTCAAGTTTTTAAATGTTTTAATGTAATTTGTTACGAGTATGTTATAATAAAATATTTACTGTAAAATCTTAAGTTTTTATAAAATAATAACACTTACATCTTAAATCTGATATATAGCACTGCTTCGTAATTAAAAATCATATGAAGAGCACTGTGTTTGTCAATTAATGAAAAACAGCTAGTAATCTCTATTAAATAAATTCAGGTGGAAAAAAGACTAAAACTTAAATATCGAAACATGATATCGAATATCGAAACACATATCCTTCGTAAAGAATAACAATTATAATATCCATCAGACCATCAGCAAAGGCTATTGGTAAATCTGTAAGCTTTAATTATATATTATACATGGAGATGATAATGTATGATCTGGGAAACGTACCTACTTATTTATTTTCATTATTTTGGGTGCGTGGTTATACATAGTACATCAGGTAGGCATATTTCTATCGAGCGATTTCTACCAACCAACCAGCTCATTTTGGATAAATTAATCTGTTTTAATCCATGACAGATTTTACAAAAAAAATATGTATTAGTCTAAGTAAAAAAAATACCAATTTCTAAACAATAATGGTAAGAGTAGAAGAAAGGAATTGGTTCAAAGATAATGGAAGGGAAAAATTAGGATGAAAGGATATTTTGAGTAATTTCTCTCTTAAGTATACTCGTAAATAAGGATGGTGCACACCTGATACCTTTTGGCAGATTGTTCTACAGACACGCCAAACAAACCGTCAATGAAGATGTATAAAATGTGTTTTAATCGCCCAATCGAAGAGAATGTCAATATTCTGACAGATACTCGTACTAGAATTTTTCGCGAAGATATAAAGGAGAACTGGGGTTATTACACATGCTAAATAAAGCTGAAAGAACGTCAAGATTTTAAGACATTGTAGTCTGTTCCAAAACTCTGACATGTGCTCATATTTCCTTTGGGTAAATATGAATCAGATTCAAACGAAAAACTTCCTTAAAATCACTACCCCGATTTTTTTAGACATATCGATATGAAAGGATTAACAAAGACTGAGATTAATAACGATTTCATGAGTAGGATAATAAAGTGCTGGGATGGTTTGGGTATGTAGACAATAAAGAAAAACTGAATAAAGAAAAATATAAACTGGATGTTTTAAGTACCGCAACTCGAACAAGTGCTTTCTAAGAAAAAAATATAAAACGGATGCAAACGAAAAACTTATTTAGAATCACGTCCAAAAAATTGTAGATACATTGATATGAAAGGATTAAGAAGGATTTGAGCTGAAGACTGATTTAATAAGCAGGATAATAAAACGCTGAGATGGTTTGAGTATGTTGAAAACTGAATAAAGAAAAACTCATTGGTAAAATGGACGTTTTAAGTAAGATGAAGAAAGGAGCTTTAAGATGGTTTGGACATGTGAGAATGAATGACTAAGCGAATATAGAAGTCAGAAGTGCAAGGTGTACATGGAAGAGGTAAACTGAGGAATAGGTGTCTGGATCAAATAGACAAAATTTTGAAAGAATGTAAATCAAGAAATATGAAAAATAGAAGATTGAGCATGACGATATGTATGAATGTGAAGGAGGCGAGAGTTATGTGCTTGAATAAAAAGTATTTGAGATTTGTCCTCTCTGCTTACCCCGTAAGAGATAAGGCGTCATGATGTGAAGGTATGATTTTCAGAACAAAATTTATGAATAATAATACATTTCTTTCTATTTATCGAGGTGTTAAAATCCAAAGAATTATTTCATTCACGAAAATGAAATAAGTTTTATTTATAATAGCAGATTATAAGCCTTAGGCTCAAGTATACAAAAACCATTTTAGTTAAAATGTTGTCTTCCGTATTACTATCCTCTTTTTTTAGATAGTCATTTTTCAACCCTTTAAAATCACAAAGCATACAAAAGCTGCCGTTATAATCTCTCTTTTGTATTCTCTTAAATACGTTAATAAAGACATCTAGATAAATACGTTGTGTAAACGAGGCTTAACTTTTTCTTACAAAAGGCAAATTTTTGGACCTACACTGCTAGAGAACCCCAATATTGTTTATCGTTTTTATTTTGGTATTTGATTGCAAATATAAATTTATTTATATGCCATTTAGTTAAGGGTTGAAAATAAATTTTCAAGGATTTTATATGATAAAATAGTTACAGCAGGAAAAGTTGGAATATTATTTCATTTCCACTTTACATTTTTCCAAGTTTTGTGTTCTTATAATAATAATTACCCAGATCCGTTCAAAGAGAACCATTATAAAATCTAATAACTGATGCCACCCAAATAGTACATTATTATCAATAATAATTTAGATAATTCTTAATTGAAATAATAACAGATATCGCATTATTTTCACTTTAGTAAATAAATCATTTAATTACAAAATTGTAATAATTTCTTTTTCTATCCGCGTTCTGATGTAGTGTTTAATAAATAATAGTCACCTGTGAAGATTTTATAGTTTTGACATTCAGCTATCATTTGAAGCGTCGGGGTGGTATTGTTGTGTTTAATGCAATATTTTATTTAGGAAGTTGATATAAAATGTGTTATAGGATTAGTAAGAACCTTGAATATCTGAGTTAATATTATATAAAATATAGGATTTTTTACCAGTTTTATTTATTTTTGAAGATACACACATACATTTTCGCTAGTTTGTCTTCAAGAATCCTTTTATGACAAATCAGAAACATTAGAAATAAAAAGCACTGTTATAGGCACGGCTGACGTTCATCGTCTAGTAAGTCTATAAAATAAGATTTCTTAATTAAATAATCGTAATATATTTTGTTTTAGAAGAGTTATTTAACATATTTATAATATTTATTTATAGTTTAATTATATTAATGCGCTCAGTATATTCTAAATACGACCAAGTATTATATTTTATTTCACTTTTGCTATATAAAGTATAGCCTAATCTCTTATTGCCATTTAGCGATCTCTTTCAACCAATCAGGTAAATGTTTAAGTGACTTTTAGTGAAAGCTAAAACAGAACTCTTGAACGTGATTAAGGATGTATTGCATTACACTTTCATTGTATACAACACAACCTGAAAAGTGCATTGGTATGTGGCAATATTTTCTAACCATTATAAAGGTGTTGATTAAGCCTTCAGTAAAAACCAGACTAGAATCCTTTTAAAAATAATCTGGGTCAAAATGGAAATCGAAGGGCTGGCGATTTACCAACTAAGCCATTGAGTTAATCATATATAAAATATAATACCTTTGTCTCAAGAGTTGTAGTATCACATTAGATATGATTTGACTGTCAAATTATTCGTCACTAAGTAGACGATAATGTGAAATTACAAGGTCTGTTACTTGAACATAAAATTTACACATTACAATGAAGTTGGTCATGTTAACAGTCCAAAGCTTTTATAGTAACAAAATGTGATAAACATAAACGTTACCAGAAATTTTAAAATATGAAACTTATTCAAACTTATTCAAATGACTTATCTTCTTATACTTTACAAACAATTCTTTCAACATACACACATATGTAATTGTCATTTAAAAATAAAAAAGACAAAAATATAATTATCAACTCTGATCAAATTTAGTATTTATATAGTTAAAGTTCAGTACGTTTTAAACACGACCAGATGAAATGAAATCATAAGGTCCGTTACTTGAATAAAAAATTTATACCTTTAATGAATATCATCGGGCTAAAATATCAGATATTTAATACTGATAGACAGTGGCAAACATAACCGTTTACATACATTCAAGAAATCTTTTCATTTGATACTTATTCGCATGATTTATTTCCTTCCACAAATGTTTAGTGGATTGGATCCTTTTTGCATATATACGTTCATATTTCCTGGATCAACGACGAGCAGTCGATATAAATGTAATAAATTTATAATATTTCGGGACCCTGTTGTACGGCAGAAGGATTCTCGGCGCGCTCTTGTAGCTATGGTGTAAATAATATCTCACGGATAGTCGACATTTGTCATCAAATGCCTCCCAAAAGTACAGTGGTTCACAGAAACTCAAAATATGGTGCGTGTAAATTAATTTCTAATAAAGTTTAAAAAAGCGGAATGCAATTTAAGAAAAATGTTTTTAGTACTAACCAGCGGAATTAAACATCTTGTTAATAACAAGAAGTTTATTATTTAGAGGTACTAAGATTTTGTTTCAAAACGAAAGTGGGATTGATTACAAAAATTTAAGAAACAGTGAGTTTAAAAAAAATATAACAATACTATCTATATTCAACCGTGATTTCTTTTTACCCTTTAATATATCCGAATTCATATTTTGCATACATTAAAGAGCGTGACAGAGACAATATTATCTTCGGTTCCAGTAATCCAACTTTCGGGTTTTAGACCTCTGGAGCTGGCACGGAGCTCGCGGTTCGTCATAGAAGTGTTCGCAACATTACCGCTCGGCACGTGTATGAATTCAATTATATAAAATATCACCAGGGCTCTTAACTCGTTTCATAATTTGAGCTTTAAAGTAAAGTGAATATGTGGAATCGTAGTAAATCGTTAAAACAGTTTAGAAATAAATTGAGATTAAAAAGTATATTGAAACTGTCGGTAACTTGTAAGAAATCGAACCGGCAATACTAGATTACTGAACTAGCGAGTTATTTATGAATTTGCTTACGTTGTATTTTTGTAGATTCGTTGAAGTGTGTATTTTTGGTTTATAGGTAAATCTATTTTATACGTATATAGAGGATGTCGCAATAAAAATTTATCCACTAAGTATAAAAAAATACATTTATGTAGTTTATTGTAAACGTTGAAAGGGATTATGTATGTTAATAAATACAGAATTTACAATCTTTAAAATTGTGGATACATTTTTTTGCGACATCTAGTAGCAACAGATAATATAGAGAATGGTGGGATAAACAATGTGTTTACCGATCGAACATTTCAAGAAATGCAAAACTGTCTGCTTATAATGCAGTCTAGGTTCTAACGTTAGGATATCCAAATGGAACTTGAATATTTAAAAAAAGAGAGGCAGTGATTAAAATAAAAGAAATAAGCATTTATATGACCTCGGCACGTCGAAAGAATAAATGATGGAATATTAACCCAAGTACAGTACCCGGCGGTAAGTAATACACATTGGGCTTAAGAAAGAAACTGTCGGCCATAATCGGCTAACTTCGGCTTTGTAGAGCGTCATCTTTGTCGCTAACGATGAGCTAACAGTCCGGTATCTAGAAAGAGCTGTAAAACTTTTTGACTGACAAATCGCGATGGAACACGTGTATGAATGACAGAGACGACACTCTACAAAGCCGAAGTTATCCGATTATGGCATACAATTTCTTTCTTAATTCTGATATGTTTTATTAGTCTACTCCAATACAGGCATGGTGTGATGATGATAATGATATTTATTAAAATTATTGAGGTTGTTAAGTAAAAAGTCTTAAAAATAGAAGATTATGCATATAGAAACGTAGATGAAGTAGAAGCGAAATAAAAGATTAAGCGATGTGTACTTTATCCTTAACACAATATGAAGATGATGTGTTGCTGACGATGATGCTGATACTTGTAAAAGTATAAAAACGACCGCCGAGAAGAAATGTTGATAACCACCATCGTAGGCAATATAACACGTATGAAAAATGTGAATTTTTGATTAAGGAAATGGGGCATACATCACAACCGCTTTAGTTTATTGTTTGTTTTCACAGATGTCACGGCGCTCCTCGGGAAAAAAATGTGTATCTGATCTTTGTGATTTATATATTGTAATATTTAATGTCAAAAATGTCGTCGCTTCGGTTTTTTTATACTATATAAAATTGTCGTTAGGGCAGCAACAGATGCCATCTCATTCATTTGAAAGTCGTTTTATTTATTGTTTCAACTCCACACGTCCTTTTTCCTCCTTGGAGCATTTATTTTATTCGTATTTTTACTTAATGTTTTATATAACATACGGTATCCATAATATATTTTTATTGTTTTATGTACATATATTGGTAATAGCGTCTGTTAAATATATTTTAAAAAAATAGTTCAAATTTTTAAATAAAATTTGAGTTATTTTATTAAAATTAGAACAAGTCAAATAATTCTGCAACTGAAGAAGTATTTTCTCAGATGATGGAAGAGTCACGAGGGATATTGAACAGTGTGATGCGATAGAAAATAAAGTCAATTGTGTACCAAAACACACATACTCGAACCGGATAATATCTATATCAGTTAAGATAATAATAGTTCATAACAGTATTTTAGTGCCATCTTTGATGTTTAAACGTGGAAGAAGAATAAAACGAGCTGAATGAATGCTGCAAAAATACGTCCACTGAGAATAATTGCCGGAGTGGTTATGTATGACGGAATACAGAATGAAGTGATTGATGATGAATGTGAACTTAACGTTGATGTATTGCGTACGATGAACAAAAGCAGTCTGAGATGGTTTGGCCACGTGGATCGAATGAATGAAGAAATACAAGCAAAACAAATGTAGAGTGCATGTGTGAGTGCAAAACGAAGTAAAAGAAGACCAAACAAAGTATGGTTAGATCAAGTGAATGATCTTTTGATAGAAGGAAATCTAAGAAAATAAACCATAGAAACTTTATAAGATAGTGCATGGATGTGGAAAAGGGGAAATATGTGTTTTGAGAAAGAAAAGTCTTGCACTTGGTCCTCTGCCTACCCCAGCTGGGAAACGGTATGATGGTGTGTATGCATGCATTCATTAAAAAAATAATCTTTTTAAACGAAATTTTGTAAATTTACCTTAATACAATTTTTCTTAAACGAGATAAGCGAAATAATAACCCAGGTAGATTTAACGAGGTCAATTATGTGTCAAAATAATATAAAGAAATATATTAAAGAATTTTAAAACCACTATATCATAGAAGTGGAAGTTATACGAAGTAATTGTTTTAGAAATGGTACAATATTGTCAACGGTGGTATCAAGAAGTCCGAATCACCTGGATCAGATTTCTGACTTGTCCTGATTTCATGTGACCGTGTCAACCAAACACAATCTCGGGCATTAATTCAACCGTTTTATATTCTGACTCCGCGTTATTTCATGAATCTATATAAAACTAAACGAGTAAACGAGGGTGTTATCTTCCTGAGCTGTTATTACAGTCAGCTTTTCAATTACAAAGTTGGCATTTGGTCGTATACAAGTCTCGAAGATTGCACCGATATGTCCACCGGCCGATTCATTCCCAATAGTTAAATGCGTACTTGACACCGTGCGCGGGTTTCATTTAACCATATCGAGTTGTGAAATAACATAGTCTTGGATGGTTGCAAGAGCTCAAATAACTCAGGAGGAGCAACCTCCGCTATTATAAATCGTGGGCTCTAAACATTTCCTGTCCTCTCGTGTAAATATTCCTCTCGATATCAAAAGACACCGCCGCGGCTAACAATATGTTGGGTAAATATAGACGTGCTGCATTGAAAAGTCCATCCTAATATAGTCATACGTTGGTTTACATTACGTATTATTGCATAATTCAAATAGTATTAGAGTCCCACAGCGATATAATGAATGCGGACGTTCCCAGGGCAAGCGTATCTTGACCATGTTCACCAACTTATTAAAATTGACTAGGATGGTCGAAATTCCAAGGACATATCCAACAAGGATTTGTATTAATGAGCTGATGCTCTCCGTCTTTTATTTAATAACGGTAATACGCTTGGGGCATTTGCAGAATTTTATAACGATTGCTCTTAATGTTATAAAAGAAAAAGTTTGGTCGTTTCACTGATAATCTAAAGCATATTTATTTATAACATAAATTATTCAGTTTAATTTTAGACGATTTCCTTTTTTATCTAATTTACCAATTATGATTGACCACGAGTATAAAAGGTTTTAGTTGAAATAGCCAAAATAAAAAATGAGCTATTAACATTCGAGTTTTAAAAGTCTTATGACATTCCTTGGGTTATTTGGAATAAATATGCAAAAAAACCTTACTCGCACTACACATTTCTTGGTTCATCAAAAATATTAAATGAGCATACATCGATCTATCATTGGAAATGTGTTATGTCAGTGAAAAGAGTACTTATATCAGAAATTAATTCCGTTTAAAAAGAAACCTTTTGATACCAACGCATACGTTGAGTTTCCTTTAATAATCACTAAAAATAGTAAAATTGAGGGTAGGGTCCTTCTTGCAAACAATGATCCATTTAATCAATATATTTCCAATTGATAAAATACCGTATTCAAAGAATTGAGGATTCAAAATAAAAAAATCTTTATACGAGTAGTACAATCCTCATGGAAACGTGAGATTGATCCTAGATTTAGTGTGGCCTGTAAAGTTAAAAAAATCAGATAAATGTTTAATAATGAATTATTTTTCAAAATGAGATCAATAAAAAATAGCTTAAAAAATACTGATAAAAGTAAATGGCTTATAAAATAGAAAAATAATAATCTATTACACTTTATTTGTATACATGTGGGTTTATTGCCATGCGGTAATCTCTTCCAATCAACAAGAAATATGTTAAAGAGGCTTTAAGTGAAAACCAGATTGGAACTCGATAAAATAAATTGAGCTCCAACAGAAATCGAACCCGCAATCCTCCAGTTAGATAAAAGACATATTATAAACTAGGTTACTTAGGTCGTCAAAAATACAATAAAATAAATCTTTAAATGGTTTGCTAATCAATTGATGCCTAATAAGAATGCAGAATACAACACAACTATACGATCACTATTTAACAAATATATAGTTAACCATATTTGTCTTCTAAAGAGGAGATAATTGAATCAATATACATGTTTGTTATTTCCTTAATGGTCGAGTAGCCAGCTAGTCTGAATGACGAACTCATGCCCATGGGATACATGGGAATGTACAGCACCGTGCAGTATATTACCCATTTATCAAATCCTTGTTGCTGTATGAGGATGCAGTACAATACTGCGATGCTTCCTCGTGCTTGAATGCGACAAATGTTCCAGCGACAAATAATTCACTGATAAATATGGCTGCACCTTGTACCGAGAGACCAGAAGAGACGAAGTAGATGGTGGTAAGGAGGGGAACGCGTTTATTTATTCATTCCCGCGTAATTTATCGTGTCAGGATGGCAGCGAGCGAGGAAAATGGAAGATTTGAGAGAAGTCGTGGAGATGAACGGTATGGAAGTGCGTGTAATTCATTTGTATGCTGAGAGTTAATTCTGTTCAATTTTCTAACAGTGGTTGAACTTTGAATTGAGTAACCCTAGTATAGAATGTATGTAAACGTCATTGTAAATGTGTGGAACATACTCGTACACATACAGAGTTTATTTATTCATACACATACATACGTACCACAACGCCGTCTCCCTGTCGGAATAAATAAAGAAGAGAGACCGCCAGACTTTCCTGTCGTGACACATATCCATACACCTTCACATGCAACTCATACGATTTCTCTGAGGCTTAACATTTTCTACTCTAAAAATATCATATAGTTAATTCAGCCATATTGTCCTCGGTCTTCCTATACTCACTCATATTTACACCGTATATTTGTATACTAAGTCTTTTTTCATTAATTTGTTCCACGTGCCCAAATCGTCTTAGTATGCTCTTCTTTACCTTACCGAACACATCAGCCTTAAATTTATATTCATCTCTAATAATTTTATTCCTTAGCCTGTTTCACATTGTCATCTCATGTATTCTTCTAACATAAGTGTACGCATTTTCATAGTATTTATTCGGCTCCCATACATCAAAGCTGGTACTCAAATACTGTTTTGGACTATCATCATGGCAAATTTTGATACTGTCCGAGTATGTATGTTTTAGTGCCCAATGTAATTTGTTTCCTATCGTTACACGCCGTTCAATACCCCCCGTGTCTTCAATCATCTGAGAAAATATCATACTACATAAGAATATCAGAATCCTTTGACTTGGTTTAATCGTTCGTTATTCACCCGTACATTGCATTTCATTGTCATTACACGTATTTCCACAATCATGTCTTTTGATTAATATACTATATAATATCTAATCATTCATCTTTTTTTTCAATATTTATAGTTTAATCATAGTTGAAAAGTAGTTTGTTCACATTATTATGATATTTTAAAATTATTTTATTATTACACAAGTTATACATACATGAAAATCCTAATATTGTGAGACATTGTATTGCCAATTAGATGTTATCTATTCAGAATCATATAAACTAGTCAATTGTCCGTATCTTGTAAAATATAATTCTTTCTTTATTTTCGTTTTAATAAACGATTTCTCAAAAACCAAAAACAAAACGAATTTAAGACAAAACGCAATAAAATGCTTTTTTGTGTGTTTTCTCTATAAGACAAGTTTACTTTTATATTTTTTTCAAAAACAATTTGGTTTTAACAGTATATAAAAGAAACAAAATAACATATTTCGGTTCGGTTCCGAGTTCGGTTCCGAGTTTCTACCTGAACGGACGTGTAGTGCCGCGCTCTCCGTCCAACTCGTCGAAAATTGACGAAAAAGTCAAATGTGCGAGTAAAAAAATATTTCATATCAATATATTTAAAATGACTCGATCAAGTGCCGCAATTATCGAGGAATTTACCGGAGTTGTATCGGAATTGAGAGGAGAATTAAAGTCTCTCATTTGCAAAATATCGAACTTAGAAAATTGTGTAATTGGTCAAACTGAGTTACTCAAAACTCAAGACAATACAATAGCATCTTTGTGCGCGAAGATAGTATCCCTTGAGGCAAAAGTGTCAGTGAGTACGAAGGGAAGCGAAACCATTGGAGTTGGGGAACCTATTTCCGAGCCAAGGGTGAGTTATAAACCAAACCACATACCCGAATCCAAAGCCGCGACCCCAAAAATACATAACGTTGGAAAAAGGACCAAACCCACGAAAACGCCAGAAGCAACTCCAACTGAAGCTGCAAAAAACAAAGAAAGTCCAAAAACCTACTCAGAGGCTACAAGGCAAAACCCAACAACCTCTTCTCACCAAGATTTTGACGATTCAGCACCAAAAGGCTCGAGTGACTGGAAACTTGTCAAACGTAAGACCAAAAGGTCAGTAGTAACTACCGGTTCAAAAACAAACACTGATCTGAAGGCTGTAAAAAGGACAGTCTTCCTACACGTTTGGAGATTTGTCCCAGAGACAACCACGGACGATATTTTGACATATGTGAGGTCTATCGAGAAAGAAGACTTTCAAATTGAAAAACTCCCTACGAAAAAACAATACGCATCATTTAAAATTGGAGTACCCGAGCAGCTAGCTGAAAAATTCAACGACCCTGCTAGTTGGCCAGTTGGGATAGCTGTCTCCAAATTTATATTTTTAAAAGCTAAAAAGCCAAGTCTAGGAAATGAGCAAAACAGGAAAAATTAGAATTTTGTATCAAAATGTAAGAGGTCTCAAAACCAAACTTCAAGAATTCCGGGACAATACGCTATTACAAAATGCGGACATAATAGCGCTCACGGAATCCTGGTTGTGTCCGTCTGTTCAAAATGGAGAGCTGTTCGAAACAAACGAATACCACGTGTTCCGGAGTGACGCGGGCGAGCGCGGGCGGGGGGTACTATTGGCTGTAAACCAAAGGATTCCCTGTGAACGCATATTTGAGCTAGAAATTTCAAAGGACCAAGACATCTGGGTGAGGTGCAGGATAAACAATACAACAATATATATTTGTGTAGTTTACTTCGAGTGCACGGGTGCCGACGAAACCCGACAGAAACTTTATGACTCTCTGAATTCGGACAATCTTAAGTTACACAGCAAAAATGTTTTAATTATAGGAGATTTTAATTTGAATAATGAATCCACGGAAGTATTGTTGGATTATGACTGTTTTCTTCAGTCCAACGATCTTGTCCAATACAATCACATAAATAACGAATACGGCAATATGCTGGACCTAGTCTTAAGCAATACCAACTGCAAGGTGGACAGATCGTTGGAATGCTTTGTAAAGGAAGATAGACATCATCCGACACTCTCCGTGGAGATCCAGGTGAGATGCGTGGGCCGTGGGAGGGGTCGCAAGTATCGCCCTTCGCCACCCAGGGCTCCTCCCCCCTCCCCACGCAACTCCCGCCCTACATATAACTACCAAAAGGCAAATTTTTTACTCTTAAAGAATATTTTACTACACTTCGACTGGAACACCCTGTATAGCATAGATAATATTGACGAAGCCGTAGAGTACTTCCATAGTGTCATTTACGGAACGCTAGATATCTGCGTCCCACAGAAACATAATCTACCAAATTTGCCCAACTATCCAGTTTGGTTCAATGTCGATATAATCCGAGATCTCAAAAATAAAAACAAACTTCACAACAATTATCTTCAAAGCAGAAACCAGGCTGATTACTTAGAATACTCGAGGCTGAGAGCCAAATTAAAAACTCAAATAAAACAATCGCGCCATGAGTATTTAGCCAAGATAGAGACCGACATCCGAGGAAACCCTTCGAATCTTTGGAATCATGTAAAAAATAGAAAAACGAATAAAACTAGCTTCAAGTCTATGAAACTGGGAGACAGTATAACCGAAGACTCCCAAAAGATTGCAGAAAACTTTGCACAATATTTTCAATCAGTTTACGTAGATTCAGCGGCCAAATATGACACAAAAAATATTTTAAACAGTTCGTCAGACAGCAGAAGCATATCGCTCCATTCCATTTCTAAGGAAGACGTGCTGAAAAGCATAAACTCCTTGCAAACCGACAAAGCAATCGGACCAGATGGGTTATCAGCCGACATTTTCAAAGTCTGTGCGAAATACGTGTGTGATCCCATCTGCTACATATTTAACTTGAGCATAAATACCAATACATTTCCCGTAAGCTGGAAGACAACCAGGGTCTGCCCTATCTTCAAATCGGGAGACCCGTTAGACTCTCATAATTACAGACCTGTAGCTGTTCTCTCTTTGCTTCCAAAAATTTTCGAAACTGTACTGTGCAACCAATTGACCCACCAAGTGTCAACAAGACTTATTGGAAACCAGCATGGCTTTTTGCCAAAACGATCGACTGTTACTAATCTTCTCTCTCTCACACAACAGATTGCGTCAAACTTAGATGAACTTTCACAAACGGACGTAATATATACAGACTTTCAGAAAGCTTTCGACAAAGTTGATCACGATATATTACTTAAGAAAATGCACAAACTTGGCTTCAGCGATAATCTAATTGGATTATTTGCATCTTACCTAAAAGAAAGATCTCAATACGTAACAATCCGTAACAAGTCTTCTGTGGAATTTATCGCAAGATCTGGTATACCACAAGGATCCAATTTAGGTCCCCTACTATTCCTCATATTAATAGACGACATTCAAAATTCCATAAGTCACTCGACATGTTTATTGTTCGCTGACGACTTGAAAATATTCAAAAAGATCAATTCACCTCAGGACTGTGCACAGTTACAAAAGGACCTAGACTCCCTAGTCTCCTGGAGTGAGCAAAATCATCTTCTGTTCAACATTAATAAATGTGTCTGTGTATCTTATAGTCGATCGTTTTCACCAATCCACCATCAGTATACTATACAGGGAGTGGCACTAAACAGAGTTTCTGAATTCAAGGATTTGGGCGTAACCTTCGATGTCGGACTCACGTTCGTTAACCATGTCTCACGTTTGATATCGGACTGTTACAAACTACTCGGTTTTGTAATGAGAATATCAAGAGAATTTAACAGCACCGATATCCTCCGAAATTTATATAATTATCTAATTAGAACCAAATTAGAATATGCATCTACGGTTTGGGCTCCTCACCAGCTCAAATACAAAAACAATATAGAACAAATACAAAAAAAATTCCTCAGATATCTATGGTACAGAACAAAGGGCGATTACCCAAAATATGCTCACCATGCCGAACTTCTCACGGTGTGTAACTATAGAAGCCTTGAAACAAGAAGGCAAGAATCCATTGCGATATTCCTAATAAAGGTTTTCCAAGGTTCCTTTAACTGTCCCGCGATTCTAGAAGCACTAAGCTTATATGTACCCAATAAATATATCCGTGCAAGGAATCACCCTCTGTTCTACATACCAACTTACAGGACGAATATCATGGCTAAACACTCAGTCACGCGTGGTATAGAGATATTGAACCAACTGAATGACACGGTTGATATATTCTCAGTACCGTCTAGCAGTATGAGAAGAATCCTGGCTGATATTATTCCTAACGAATAAGCTAACGCTAGAAGCAAACCCTCTTTGTGTAACAGGAGAAATCCGTGCAAAGTGGATAAAAAAAAAAAAAAAAAAAAAAAAAAAAAAAAAAAAATATTTCACTTCAAATATAATTAAGTCAACTGACAATGTACATATGACGATTTTTTTTAATAGATTAAGTATAACCATTCAGAGAACCCTTATGAAAGGGGTCAAATGTTAGAGTTAAAATAACAGAAGTTTAATTTAATTATGATACATTATTTAAGTTTTTATTTGAGACTTTTTAACAAATTTATTTGACGCATATTAATAATCCGTGATCTATCAAATCACACTTTAATAATAAATTTTCAATAAAAACTATACGTGAAAAATGTACGAATGGATCAAAGCCAATTTCGTAAATATATTCAGTGGAATTAAATTGAAAAAAATATAGTTCACTGCTTATAAGATGATCGTAAAATGATAGGAAATTTCTTGTTATCGAGAGCTGTTATGTGGATAGAAGATTATTGGTTAATTTTGAGTATGCTTTTGCACTACATCAAACATATAGTCTTGAAATATCGAGCTCAAACATCCGATATCAAGGACATCCAAGTTCTAATACCGTCAAAATCGTTGAATTCAATCAGCTGCAGCCTCTCGTTTGGCAGATTTTATAGCACCACTTTTATGTTGCTTAAAAGCGCTTTAATAATTTATGATAAGTAGCATCTGAAACATAGATAAACAATATGATCTAAGAGTAAAACAAGTCTAGATATGAATAATCCACGAGTAATCGAACCTGGGTCACCCGTTTGTTTAGCACGATTGTTAACCGTCAAACCATGACGTCGACACGAAAAAAAACATTCTTTATAATTTTTTAAATTTATATACTGATACATTTTAAAATCGATATAGGAGCACTACACAGAGATAGAAAAAGTATACAGAAACCGTAAAAGCCGATAAAACATCTGTAACTCGGCCCATGAAATATATATGGCGTTCAAAATCGGTCTTCGAAAGAAAACAGACCGAAGTCGTCGATAATGCGGTGATATAAACACGACAAAGCAATACAAATTTTGTGTTATCTGATATAAATTTGTCTTGACGTTTATATGTTTTATACGGGTGCATTAGGGTATTTAAGAGTCCAACATTAAATGGCGTAAAACGACTTAAAGCGCAGCATTATAGTTTTTTTTTGGTTTCGTTTTATTTGTTTTTTTTTGCTTTGTTTTATATCGTTCCGGCTTTAAATGTTATCGATGGTGGCAAATGGTTGTCGTGGGAGAATGTTATAGATTTTTTATTATGTTAATGGGAATCCGTAAAAATACTATGAGCCTTTATTTTATTGATAAGGATCCTAAAATAGGATCAGGTGTTCCGAGAAACATTTTTGCCATGTTTTGATATATTGTTAGAATGTAACACTATAATTTCAAATACTGACAAATACATTTGTTTTAGTTGCATGAATATTTTAGTATCCATAAAATTTTAAGAAGTCATATTAAACGAATTAAATTATTTATTTTAAACGGAAAAGTATTGATTGTTTTAGTTCATGTTAGCAAAATCAAATAAACTTATGCCGTTATTCAAATTTAATACTTCTATAAAAAAATATTTCCATTTAATTAATTGCAAATTATGGTTTACTGGATTTCATGCCTCAATACGTGCAAAATTAACTGATTAAAAAAAAATAACAAATCGCTGAAAACGGTAATAATACTTAAAAAAATTTCTTCATTTAGCATCTAATAAATGGTTTGAGAAATAAATTTTTTAAATTGAGAGATATGATAGAAGTTTCGTAGTCGTTTCATTTTCTTTTTATTAATATTCAGGATCTAAAGAGAAATGTTATTATCTGAGGTTGATCAGTTTCGTTTGAGACTTGTTATTATACGTACGGTATCATGTACCATATGTACTCGACGATTTATCTCAAACAAATAATATCATTCTGTTGGAAACATTTCATTTTACGCCGGTGACAATGAAATAAAATAACTTATTAATATTTAATTAGTCTTAAATACATATATATGATAAATATATAAACAACTATAAGAACAACAAATGTTACCTACAATATATGAAAATATTTAGAACACTTTATACTTATTGTCTGCCATAGAACAGGTATTCGTGCCTAGTACGGTGGACAGTGTGACATTATTTAATTTGATTTCACTCGTATCACGTCGTTTTATACATACATGTAAATATTGAATAACTTAGGGCTCGTAGCCTTACAAAATTAAGTTATAACTATGACCCACTATAGGCAGAATGAAGGGAATAAACTTTAGACATGTATTATCAGTACCAATTTAATAATATGTCAGTCTAGACCTGTTACTGTCAATGTTTTCAAAATAAAATAACATTTTATAAGAATTAAACGCATAGTATATATATGACCCTTATAAAAATAAAAGGAAAATAAAACACACATACATAAAAATAAAACAAAAACTCCCATGATTTAAAGTTGTTTTTTAATTTTGTTAATAGTCACGTTTTTGAAACGAAGTTCAGTTGAAATATGTTTCATATATTTCTGAAAAACATACAACCAACATTAGAATTCTTAATTTCGGCAAAATATTCTTCGCTAATATTTTTTTTTTAAATTTCCACAGCCTTGAATTCAGTTTTTTTCAACCCCAAAAATATGATCTTTTTTAACATAAAAATAACTATAATTATGTTTAAATTCTAAAGTTCCGTATTTTAACACATCGAAAACATATTTAATTTAACAAAAATGCCATCAAAAACCTTTTAAACTGAATATTTGAAAAATGTTAACATTGAATGTGTCAGTGTTTGAGAGCCACTGTATTATGACAGTTCCTGTTTGATACGGGTACTCTTTTAGAACCATATTGCATAGATACAGGGCTGGCAAATCTTATAGATTGAAATTTTAATTTTTATAATTTACTTTTGATGTCTATTCTTAACAATTTGAATACTAATGGTTATTTCTTAAATGTACGCATTTTTTGGCAAATTGTTCAAAAAATTTACGTGATGTGTAAAAAAAATATTTTGCTTGATAGTGAAACCTTAATCATTGATTTGTTTTTATTTAAACTTAACACTTTGTATCCCGATCCCGTGTTTTAATGCAATAAACTAAGTTTGCGTTGAGTCCCGGTCCCGTGTTTTCACGGGATCGATTATTTAAAAAAAAGGACTTTTTAAATATGTTTGTAAACAATTCAATCGGTAAACAATTTTTTTTATTTTATACATGTACTAGATACTTAAAACACCAATTTGTATGAATTGATTTGTGATAGAGATTTTGATGCTGAGTCATCAGTGTGCAGTGAAGTGTCCGATTCTAGAAGATTTTGCCACATGAATCCGTAAACCCACTACACTCTCCAGGTCCAAACAGAATAAAGGATTTACAAGATCCTCCAAACAGGTATTTAAAGAATATGTACAAACATTTGTTGATATGTATTCCATCAACTGACAAAAAAGAAAATCCCTGCAGAACTTACAAGGTATATGCTAAGCACATCAACATAAGTGAGACCCGGTACATGTGTAAGAAGTGTGATGTAGCTCTACACAAATGAGAATATTGGCAGAACTACCATATAAAAACTAAATAATTAAAAATTTTAAACAAATATACAAAGTTTCATTACAATATTCCTAATATTTACTTACACAGCAATTTTGGAAACCCTTCACAAAAAACAGAATTTTTCAAAAACAAGCCGGGGAAGAAGTTGTTTTGATATTTATGGGGTCTTCATGTGTTAAGAAATCAGAATTTAACGTACAGTTTCTATTTCTTAGTTAAATAAAACCATATTTGTTTGTATTGTTGTATTACATTTTCATTATATATAGTACAATAGGATGTTCCAAAGGTCTAAAGTGAAAACCAGACATGAATCCTTCATGAAAAAGTTTCGACGAGAGCGAAAATTGCAGCCACTAGGTTGGCAAACAGGTATTTTTTGTACCGCTAGCGTATTACGAGTTCACAAATACCTGACAGTTGACTAAAAAACTAAGACTAGACGAATAAAACAGACAGTTGAAAATCGCTTTTTCGTAGTGCTGATCCAATTAATAGTCATGTGCAATCGTAAAAAAGTTAATGAAAACACTTAATATCTATTTCAACATTACTCACAGCAAATAAGAATCTATTCCATTCAAGAGTTTGTCAGAATGCTGACATCATTAGCATCAAAATACTGTCAGCATACTTACAAAAAATAAGACGAATAATAAATATACAAAAACATCAATTAGCCAACCATGTCAAAGAGCAATTGTTTATCATACCCGAAAGGTTGCATTTGTCCCAGTGATGCGCAGCGCAGAGAGATGGCGATAACCGTCGCACCCATAAATAGACCGCAGCCAGGGGTGTCCTCTTCTTCTGATTTCCCTTCTTATTCGTTTTGTTCCATTCTCAGCGTAGCAGCAAATGGAAATAAATAAGGGCCCGCTCCCTGGACCCCTGTAGCGCGTGTTGTCCTGCCAGCTCTAAGTATCTTGTTAACGATCTTCGAGCAGGACCAGAGGGCTGACTGCCGGAGCGGGTCGGCGAGGACTTCTTCGGGAGATGCGACCGATGCGGATACACGCGGACATATTTGCTGTTGCGGCTTGCTATTCATTTTATTAAAATCGGAGGGGCCCTTTTTTGCAGTTCAAATTAATAGTTTTATCTCATGGTTTTAAGATATCCCTTTATTATAATTTATCTGTTTGGAAAATAAAATTGTCCACAAATTAGTTTATATTCATTATGAAAGTTACAAGCATTAAACTGGGTTGTAAAAAAATATTTCAAAAATAGGTAAAAAGCATTATCGGTAGGAAAATTATTTATACTCGGAACAATTAATTTCTGTAGCATTGGGTCAATTTGTGATACGTAAACATTGAAACATTCGTTCTCTCTTTAAAATGAGCGAGTGCTGCAAAATAATATCCCTGAACCATAAATGAAGATTTGTATAACGTACTATGTTGTGTTTCCAAGTTTTTAAGGTTGTTTTCGCGTTTGTAAAAAAGTGGGAATATATTTAGAATTGGGCCAAAGTTCAAGTTCACTAATTTTGCTTTTATCATAGTTTGACTGAAGTTGAAGTGAACCTATTTTACAGTTATCAAAAGTTGCAGTTATCATAAGTTGACCTATTTTACAGTTAACATACTTTGCTGTTATCAGAATTTGACCAAAGGATACAGATTCATATTTATTTATTACTTTATACTTCTGTGATTAGAGATAAAACTTTATATTTATATGTGTTAATATTGTATAATTATATAAATTAATAAAAAAATAAACATAAAATAAAAATATTCAAATTCAGTGCTTCACTAAAGTGATGGCGCATTGAATTAACGTGCTAACCGCTAGTTTAAACCTACACTTATCCGATACTTTCTTTTGATAATGATTATACTTTTTTTTCATTAATTTCTCGAGGAAAAGGGAAATACTGTCCATCTAATATAATACAGTTTGTAATTTAAACGAATAAAGATTATTAACTCAAATAAAATTAAAATCCTGCCATTGAGTAAGCGAAAAATAAAAATGCATACATTTTAATGAATATGCAAATTTCCAGAAATGCAGTTGTAGTATAAGCCTACACATTTCTTTCCAGAGGTTTAGTTAAACATTTTTTCTTAATAAAACGTTGACTTCTAAACACGCATTACCAACCCACACACCACAAATTATTTTGATCAAGTTCAAAATCATTATGATATTCATATGAGATGTGTTTACACTTTAAGAAGAATAAAAAGGTGTTGTCATTGCCCTCAAAATTTCAATCACCTGCCGATTGCTTCATACCATCAAATAGGCTCTCAAAGGGTGTTCGTTCTATGTGAGGCGCGTTTATTAATATAAATTGTATGGGATCGCAGTGTTGACGAACGGCCACCCAGTGGTTGCTCATACAAATTTTGACGTAAATGTGATAATAAAGAACAAAATGTCCTCGACTGCTACACTTTACGAGCTAAACGGAACCGCGGGGAGTGAAGCTTTTGTCCTATCTTAAATGTGATAAATACTAAATATTCAGAAGGGTAACTGGGCCGTCATTAGGATTAAGATAGCCTGTTATGATATTTATCCTATCATATAATTTAATAAAATTATAATTATCATTATGAAACAAGTCATGTAACAATATTTATGGACAAAATTCAATCTAAAAGCGATCTAATAATAAAACGTCTAATGAAACGCATACTAAGTTTTTAACCCTAATATAACAATAAATTCTGTTTTCACCTACGTTTTTAACCCTAGTATAACAATAAATTCTGATGAAAAATGCCTAAAGATAAAACCAGCTCAATTCAGATAATCATAAATCATAATTACGGCAAATAGACCTGAGTCTTTCGAAAAGGTCTGAGTCGACTGAGTATCAATTCAGTATAATATAATATATAGAGTATTCCAAATAGACCTGAGTCTTGCGAAAAGGTCTGAGTCGACTGAGTATCAATTGATTATAATATAATATATCGAGTATTCCAAATATACCCGAGTCTTGCGAAAAGGTCTTAGTCGACTGAGTATCAATTGAGTATTATATAATATATAGAGTATTCCAAATGAAAACGCAGAAAATAAACTATATTTAAAAAAAATCATATTTAAGTTCTATAGAGCTGAATTGCTCTAAATATATGTATATTCATTTTAAATGATTGCCAATTTCCAATAAGCGTTTTCTAAAAATAAACTATAACATTTTTAAATTAAAAACTTTCATGTAAGAGAATATTTCACATTTTTTTATGTTAATTTGTTTATTATCGAACACGGATTGTGTATCGAACATGGGTTGGGATATGTATCGAACATGGATTGTGTATCGAACATGGATTGTGTACCGAACAAGGGTTGGGATATGTATCGAACATGGATTGTGTATCAAACATGGGTTGGGATATGTATCGAACATGGATTTCTTTCAAGAATTAATATTAGATATTTTGTATAAAAATTATATTGCCTTTTTTTGTAAACGTAGTGGGAAAACTTAAATATATGTATTTTAGAAAAATAATAACGAGATAGTTGAAGAAATGTCATTTAAGGAAATTAAAAATAATGTATAATAATACGTTATCAATCATGATTGTCAGCCATTCTGTAGATGTAAGACATATTTGGCTATATCGGTTTATTGTGTGTAAACTGTACACTTCAGAACTAACTAACACAGTTTTTTATAGATCAAACCATAAGTTCCAATAGTGAGGAGATAACATTTCCAAGAGGATTGGGAGGCTTATTCTGCTGTTACCTTTTGTGAGGCATAATGTAAGGAGTTATTTTTGTATTGTTTTTAATTACGCTACAAAAAATCACGATAAGCAGCATGTATGCTAGACCACTGTCACCAATATATTTATATAAATAAAATAACATGATTGCCATGGATATTTGTTCTCACTGCTTACTCTAAAAAAAATATGGCTAGATAATACTTAAACATTATTTACTTAGACAAAATTATTATAAACCACCAATATTAATACAACAATGGGCGGCAATTTGCCGTAACCCGATCCAGTACATTATTAATAACTTAAATTAAATTTTGAGATTTGATCTTAGACAATACTTAGAACCAGAAGATAGGCTTGCCTTAATATTTACAAAACTCTATTCTATGTTAAAGTGTCAACTTACAAAATTGATTTGACAATACAATTTATAAGAATAGTTTTATTGCGTGCGTCTTTTTAGGGAAAAAATTAAGAATGTTCACTATTAAGTTGAAAAATGTAAAATCACATTGTAATTTATTCTTTATTAGGAAAATAAAATAAAAGTAGTCTTAAAGTGATACAGTAAGGTTTGTATTGACAGTACATGCAGCTTTTAACACTTTTTGATGACGTATAATCAAAACCTTCCGGGCTAAAGCCTGGGAACAAATTTTTGTTGTTTGTTCAAAAATGTTTCAAGTCATTCGGGAAACACATTCACTCTTAGATTTAGTACGAGTAAGTTGAAAAATATCTTAACTTTGTTAGTAAAAGAAAAATTAAACTACATTCTTTATTGTGTTCTTCATTCATAATCTATAATATTGGTAGTATTATTCTGTAGACATTATTGCGTTTCATTTCTAAATAAAAAGTATGATATTTGGTGCAGTAATGTTAGTTATTCATATCCTAGACTATCAAAATCAAATCAACATATGGAGATCTGTTTCGATTCAAATTATTGCTAAATTTTTACGTAAGAGGCATCATAGTTTCTAAGATGCATGTGTTTCAATCACGGGGTTACAGGTTCGTTTTAATTTAAGGCCTCTTTAACACTTTTCTGGTTTATTGCAAGAGATTGCCACATGGAAATAAGCTCAACAGTTTGTACTATATATAACGAAAATAAAATAATACAATACCGAACCATCTTATCCAATTTATCGTATACAAGAAGGATTTAACACTAATCTTACATTTTTGAGATATTTGTCTGATATGAAAAAAAAGACGAAATACACATTTAATACAAATAATTTTAACAAACGTGGGATTGTGATTAGCCTATTATGTATTTCAATTAAAACAATTATATGGGGTATTGGATCCCTTTTGCATATATATTTCAAATAGTCTGCTGCTAAATAAGCTTCTAAGAGCAACGATAAAGAATAAATATCTGAAAAACGGCTTAGAGGACTCAGTGAGAATTAACTTTGTTAAAAACTATGTTAGGATTCGGAGGTAAAATATGTTACTGTGGATCACTGTAGATAGACGAAGACGACTCGGCCATTCTTTCAAACTCTACCCTCTAGGTAAGGGAAAATGTTTGCCCCCTTTTAATTATAATACAAAATACGAGTACATACATTTATGTTGCAGTAGGTGCGATTTTTTTTAAAATTGCCTCGTGAGTTTTCTTAGTTATGTGATTAATCGTCCCTTCCCATAATTATATCGTTATAATCTTGATTTTAATAATAGTTAAACACTACAGGAAAAAATATCTGGGCCAAAGATTTGGCGAAAAGTAAACTATGAATTAATTTATAGCTTTCCGATGTAAAACGTACTTCTGACATCATTCCACCTGAATTTATGGTACGCCTTAATCTATCTAAACTGATGATTTAGACATATTGAAGAGTGTGGTTGGGAAGCAAAATTATCTTAGGTACCATTAGTCTAACCTTCGGGTCTGGAACCACTGGATTAGGCACATATTTCGTTAAGTGTATATAACAAACGTTTTGCCTTAACTATTTCGTGCGATTGCACGAAATAGTTAAGGCAAAACGTTTGTTATATAGTACCGTGAGTAATGTTACCAGACATCCCTTATCAGAGGCTTTCTCTTTTTTATTTTTATTTTTTCGGGTACCACCGGTACTCGAACCAAAAATCTCCGAGTGAGATTCAATCATCTTACCAACTAGGTAACGGAGGTCTTAGGAGGTTTTCTGATTATAATCCAATTTCAACGATAGGTTTAATTTTTATATAACTATTATTACGTCCTTATTGTCTTCAATATCCTGAAGGGTTCTCAGAAAATCCTAGAAAGAACATTTATTTACTTAATTTTAAATGCATCATCTACGTTTTAGCATATCCGCACAATGATAAGTCAGTCTGACTTTTTTATCGGGTACCATTGGTAGTCGAGCCTGAAGGCTGCGAGTGGAAGTCAAGCGTCTTACCAAATAAATTTATAAATTCAAAAACAATGCGCACATATGGTGATGTATTATTCCAAAAGATATCTACAGAAGTAATTTTTGTATGTACTTACGAAACTGAATTTATCATTGTCAAAAACCAATATATATCTAAGAAATCTTTGGGCTTGATGTATGCCAATGAAATCGAAATATTCAAATACACTGTTAAAAAAATAACATAAATTATCAAGCGTCACATTCACGAGAATTTCATTCGATATAGGTCAGGTTAAAAACAAAACCTCATCGAAATTAAATTAGATTTGGGATAGTTAAGGAATTCAACGAATGGCATTTCAATAAAGAACCTCTCGCGACCTCTATAATTCTTGTCGCTTATGTTGCCAGGGCTATTCACAAATCTCTGGGGGAAAATTTCCAATAAAAATAAATCGTGCACATGTTAAATTATTGTCGTTTGGTGTCACATAAAAATCGAATAGATAAAATTTGTGGGCACAAACAAATAGAAACAATAAAATCGGGGTTAAAGGTGAGAAACACCAACCGGTATTTGGATTCTTGTACTGAATCATCCAAGTATTTTATAAATAGATGTATATACGCAAAAAAGATCCAACCCAACCAAAATACATATTTTTAATTTACGTAAATTAAATATTAGATAAGAATATGTAATTAATGTACACATGTACGAGTTAAAATTAAAAAAGTACGAGTAAGTTAAAATTGCATATTATTATTAAATTTAGGCTTTAAAACAACTCTTTTTACATTTTTATTTCTATATTCGTTATAAATTATCTAAAATATATACATTATGGTTAACTCAAGTCCGATACGATATCTGATCGAGTAAGAGATATTTGACGCATAATTTCTTACTACACCTTTGCCCTAATTTATATTTATGTTATCATATCGTTCTCTGGTCTGATATATTTATTCAATACATTGCACGTACTCCTAGGACCTATTGTTTAGATCTCGCCTTGTTTGCTCTTGAGAAACAACTTCTTGTTATATTATTCCTACTCCTGCCTCCTCAATATCACCTCAGTGCGCAAATATTTTATTCCTAGAATAATTTAATCATTTTTGCATTATTTGTAAGCATTTGTGGATAAGTTAGAAGTAAGTATCTCAAGTCAAAATTTTCCCTATATTACAGGGATACTTAATCCTCTTTGAACTTATTGTTTTATATTTTTTTCACAAAATGATTAACAAGTATCAATATTGTGACCTACCTGCTGTTTCTTTTTTGTGGATAACTTACAGTTGTTACACCTTATTAGATATAATATAACAAAATTTAAACAATAAAATGACTATAATTTCAGGTAGTTATCGGTCTTTATCAAAAAAAAAATCCTTAGCATATGCACATGTTTATTTCAGTAAGTAAATCATAAAATTAATAAGGAAAGGCGGAAAACAAAAAAGTCTTACCATGACATGTTATTTCAAAATATTCAGCATTTTTGAAAAAAAGTTCAAAAAACCAAGAGATATTTTGTATTTATATCATATAGACTTTTGTATCTGTATCCTTCATATTTAGACAAAAAAAAAAACAATTTCTTAGTGTATCTTCATTCAAAACAAATTAGGTGCCCTAACAAAACATTTTTGTTTCTTTATAATTCAAAAAATTATATTTCATTGTAATTTGTTTAATCAAACACTGTTTATTATACTTTTTGTAACGGTATAATCCGACCAGTTTCAAGGTTTTCACCTCATCATTGAGGTTTTCACTTCAGGTTTCAAGGTTTTCACTAGACTTGAGGTCTTGTTTGTGCTCCCCTAATGATGAGGTGAAAGCCTTGAAACCGGTAGGGTTATACCGTTACAAAAAATGGAATAAACAGTATTTGATAAAACAAATTACAATGTCTTTAAACCTCCACAAAGTTAATGACTTAACTAAAAATAATATTTCAATATTATACAATATTAAAAAATCCCTTTTATGTATTGTATTGCTATTTTATGATAATTTATGTGAAAACCAAATTAACTAATAAAAACATTTGGTGTATGTGTAGAAACTTAGCGTTATGGTGAAAACAAACTACATGTTATGTTATTGATGCAAATACACATTTAAAATGATTTTGTTAGGAACTTAATTGTGTTGATGTTATGTATATTCTTAATGACAAACTTCTGCGAAATCTTTTAATTGACAACAAACATTACAGGAAAAAATAATATTATACAAATTATTTATCACAAGTTTTTGTGTCCAAGTATACGCCAGATTTTAAAAGCAAACAATTGTACAAGTATAGTGAGTTAAAAAAGATTTTTTTAAATTGATTTTCAATATATGATACTTCCTTGACGGTATAAACGATACAAATCGAAAAAAAAACATTATATTTTATTTGTTTATCAAAAAGCCGATAGTTGGGATTAAAAGTCATGAGTCTTGTCATAGACGTTTGGAAAAAAAACCGAGTAAAATGATACCTACTGATAAAGAGAGACAAACGGAATGGTACATAAAACATGTTTAAGCGTTTTTTACATTTGAGAAATGAATGAAAAATGCTAATGGTGTCAAAAAATCACATTAAATCATGACATCACTTTACGAGCGTCAAATAAAAGCCAGCATTCAAATTTATTTTATGGCATTTTAATTTTTACTTTAATATTGAATGGTCAATCTAACATGAAATACCGATTACGTTTTCTTTGTTCTATGATTTATTTGTGATAAATAGATGAAATGCGAGACTAAACAGTTAATTTTATTTGGTATAAACAAACAATTTAGATTCTTAGCAACTTTTATTAAAATAATATCAGTTTCCAGTTTGTGTATCCAGTATTTACTATTTAAAACAAATGTATTTTAAATATATATTGTATATTTTTCGACAATATTTCATGAATACATATGAAACTCAGAATACAAACTGTTAACTCGATAAAAGCATATTCACTTTCATTCGTACGGTACCCTTCAACATATCCAAACCGGTAATTAGGACATATCAAAGAGCGTGGTCAAGATACAACATTATCTTCGATCCTATTAATCCAGCTTTCGAGTTTATGTTCGAGAACCATTGGGGTATGTACGGAACTTGTGTTTTATCATTGTTCATGTTAGCAATACTAGTTAAAACTCGCACACATCAAGCGCGTGTGAGCGTTGTTGGCAGACAATTTTTTTTATCAGACTGGGACCCTTTGTTTCGAGAGCCATGAGTAATCGAAATCGAAACCCCAGGGTGGGAGTCAAATATCTAACCAACTAGGCTACTTAGATCGACACAACGTCATGAGGTCGCGAATAAAGCATATTCATTTTTTTTTAATTTTAGAGTGTTTACATTTTTCGATTGAGCGAATTGATGTTTTTGCAACAGTGTTAATTCTCACAAGTCGTATTAATATTTTTTTAATATCGTGACCTCTATGAATGTTTTTATAGGTCCTCCCAAACTTTCATTATTTTTTGCATTTCGAAGAGTTAATAGTAAACCATTTGCTTGGTCAGTCTAGTTGTATTGAACATTTTCTTTTGTTGATCATCTCTGAACGCTTTTCCTTCTCTTTTCTGTCATTTCTCGCAAGTGAGTAGTTTTATAAAAAAATTATCTTTTTACATTCCATATTTTATCAAATATATTTGAGATTTTTCTAATGCTATAATTCTGTCCAGCTCAGTATAGAAATTACTATTTGTTATGAATTTAAGAATACAATAATACTTCGGGCATATATTGTAGTATACTATCGTAATTTTATTAATTGTCAAAGTAACGAGGAAAACAAAGCAATTATGTACCGAATCAATTTTTTTCCCAAAAACTTTTGTTTTTTAAACTACCATTCTCTAATTATTATTGTATATAAAATATTACATACAGTTAAATAAAAAAGTAATAATTTATTTACAAGTACAACAAATTGTTAAGGTGAAATAATAATACGAGTGTCATAATATTTTGCCTAAATATCCAAGTCGTGAAAAAAAGAAGATATTTAGAAGGTAGAAGGATTTCAAAATATAAATCGATCGCTTTATTATTTGATGAAAGTACTAGACAGGCGAAGAGGGCAAAACATAAAATTTTAAGTAGTATTTATTATATATCAAAATTTAAAAGAAATACATGTTTTTAGATTATAAATAAGTCTAATTTTTTTTGAAATGTTGTTTACAGACGGAAACATAAAATAAATATTACTCTTAATATAATAACGTATGGTAGTATAAATATGTTAGAATGAAAATTATATCAATTATTTGAAATTGTTGCGTGAAATAATATACATTTATTATTTGAAATGAAACGTGTAAAAACAATTTGCCAATTTTTACAACATTATGGCCTCACTTTTAAAGAAAAAATATTTTTTGAAAGGAATTGTAGATTTGAAGGTAGAGAGATGATTTCTTCTTGCCTTATTCGTAAAGTCAACTTTTTTCAAGAATTTGATCTAGATTTATTACACTGGTCCATAGTAGCTGGATATTGAAATTCTTTTGAGCTTTGATGAGATAACGGGTATTAGAAAACGGAGCATTGTTAAAATGAGAGTTTATTTTTCAAACTAATCTTTAAAATAAATATTGTTCAAGAAACTACTATAACTCATTTAATTACAATTGAAATTTATTTTGAATAAAAAAAATGTTACGCTAAATGTTTTGTCATGAAAAAAAAAACGGTTTCAAAAATTAAATACAAACCAACGACCTTCATCGGCCAGGGTAGTTTTACTAATCAAAAATTATACTAAAGAATAATTGTTTCGTCGTCTTTTCGATGATAGCTTTTGGCATTGTTTTTTAAAATGATTTCTTCGAAAATAAAGGCGTGTGCTAGAAAAATTTATGTTTCATAAACATTTATTATTACTGGAGTTAAGTAAATTGTGTTTGAAATTTAACTAAAATACTTATGCAAATCTGTTCCAGAAGACCAGGTGTAAAACATTAAGAGCAATAAAGAAAAGGGTTGAAATAATAAGATCAAACCATCCCACGTGCAGCGGTAAGGATTGCCGCATGTAAATTGAACAAGTGGATTCCATGTTCTTGTTTGTTTGTGGACAATTTTCTTTACTATTATGTTTAGCGGGGGCAATTTGTATCGTATGGTTAGACTTTACAAAGATGGGCAAAGGTAAATAAATGTCTTCTGTTTTATTTAAATAATTCAACCGTAATAGCTTATTTGTTACAATGAAATATTATTCCAATAGCTTAGAATAAATTGGAAAAATATATTGCGTCAATTAAGCTACAAAGTTTATGTGTAGATTTTTCTTTTGGAATAATGTCATCGTTGGTATGTTCATATATAGGTATATATATAAACTTTTTTACCATAAATAAAATGAAAACTGTACGTCTGTGTGTTTATTACTGTAAAAGGAATAAATTCAGCAATTTTGGTTCCATCCAAAATGAAGTAATTTTTATGTATGTTAGTATATAATACACATTATTTATTATAAGAATTTCTAAACACTAATTAAATAAGAGAGAGATTTTTTTGTTAATTGACCTGATTGTCTTAAAAAATCAACTAAAAACATAATAATTATGAAATGTTAAAAGAAAAACGCTAGCAAAAAAACCACCTGGTGGTGTTTTTTTCCTTTTATACTGAAAAAGAGTTTTTATAGTTTTTTTTTGCTAACATAACTTAAGCATTTTTTCTTGATATTTTTCTTTTAAAAGGAAAGAAATATTTTGGAGTATCATGAATCACATAAGACACACTAGAAAGTATAAAAAAAAGTTAACTTTGCCTGTGTTTTTTTTAACTTCACATGCCCTGTTTATTTCAGATATTATAGACACCTGTTAACATTCTATTAAGAATGACACTTTCAAACTATTATTATCTGTTTTTTACTCTACAATAATTTACGAGTGATAAGATTCGAAATTGCTTTTGCATATTTTGAAAAGCGTTATAAGGATAGGATGACCTCATACACTATTGAAATAAATTAAAAATGAATATTTTATGTATTGAATATATTTTTAATCGTAAAGTTACAAATATTTTAAATAGGATTCGAATAAGGATATAACAAAAAAATCTTTCTTCCAGAGCAAAATAAAGTTACATTCCACTGTGACTTTATTTTACTCTGGAAGGAAGGCGTAATGATTTTCAGAGGGTTCTCAATAAAATAATACAAATAGTCAACTATTTATAATTTGTTAAAGACTATCAGCACGATTTGAATAAAGGTTAATTCAAGTCCTTTATTCTCTTTTATATGTAAATAAATTAAACGTAAACAAATCAAGTAATCGAGATTTTGCATCGCGTACAAATAAAATTTAAAGCTACACATTTAGCTTTGGTGTTTGTTTATTGAAGACGATAAATATTTCAGTCAATAAAAGGTGTTTTTGTTTCCATATAAATAAGCCATGAAACTTTATATTGGTGGTAGCAAAAGACATGTCACTTCACACTGGAAAAACCTTAAAATTATTGAGCTCTATCTATTCGAATGATGTATTACAAAAATTTCAAGAAAAATAGAAAGAGGAATTCATAAATCTTGTGTTAAAGTGTTATATATCACTTAAAATTGTTTTATTGAGATGTTATTCATCACTATTCACGATTTATCGCTTCTCTTTGTTGATGAATGCTACAGAAAAATAATGTATTTAAATATCCCAAAAAAAAAACGATTTTTTAATTCAATCTCGTATTATTTAAGAATATTCCGTTTTTTATGGATAGGAAATGAAAGTAGTAATATAATATGCAAATGGTATTCTAATTTTATACACTTTAATTTAACTTGTTTTCCGCATACAATGTGACTAAAATATTGTAAAATTTAATCAATTTGGCCAATTCTAATGTTTATTATGCTTAATAAAACTGGTTAAGTTAGTGTTTAAGAGCGTACCTATTTTACTTAAACTGTTTAAAAGCTTAAACGACCTTACAATAAAGATGAACATATTTTTTTTATTGTGCGTGATTCAATGGAGAAGGGCTTGAAATCAAGTTCAACCTCTTGATGTTATAATTTAAAGGTTTTAATTTAGTCTTGTTATGAGCTCCAAATATTTGAATGGTTTTTACATAATTTTCATAGTGTTATAATAAAGCTACATACACATAAATACCATAACGCCATCTTCCTATCGGGATAGGCAGAGAGGACAGAGTGACATGCATTCCTATCTCGACACACATCCTTCGCCTCTTCCACATTCATACAACATATATATTAATTATTATAATCGTTGTTATACTTTGTGGGTGTTTGCATTTAATTTAAATATTATAGATCGGATATTAAAAAATATATTGGTGATCAAACCAATGTTAAGAATTCACATAAATAAGTACATATTAAAATAAATCAAGTGTGTATTCAAATATATACATTAAAGTTCAAAGTATTTACTAGAGCTTTGTAAATATGTAAAAGTAAAAAAAAACTTATTAAGAACAAATTTTATTATAAAAAGGTCATGACTTATCTAAGTGATTCTCTTGATCGAGACAAACTCCCATCAGATCGAGGCATGACCCGCAGCCCCTGTGCCTTGATAATTTACGTAAATATATTTTATACATATAATTTGATATTGAAGTAATGTAAAGTATTTGTAACTGTGTGATTTTTTTTAACGGCAGGTGAAATAAAATATGTAATAAATGGTTAGAGTAGGCAAATTTTAGTTTTTCATTAAAAAAAGTAGTCAACTCGTATAAGCCATAATGAATGTAGACTAAATGTTTAAGAGTAACGAGTACCAGTACAGTATATTTTGAATAATTCATTTTATGATATGTTTTAGTTTGTCTTTAACTTTGGTTAGATTTATTTGTTGGGTTATAATAGCAAATACTTAGAAAAACACTCTCTGGGTGAGAATTGAAAAAGTCGTTTATATTTATTTGTGATATTTTAAAAATTTTATAAATATCATTTTATGTAAGTATTGGATATATGTTTAAATAATACCAGGACCCATAAAATCTAAACAAGGTGTTCTGTTTCAGTGACGATATGTTGTATATTGCTCTCACCAGAGGCAGTTGTTACTCTGGAGTAATTACATTAAATTCTGCTCGGATCCATCGCTCCTTTACGCCCACACTGGAGTCAGGAATCTTGTGATCCTTTCTTTTTATGCACACCCCATATCAGGTCTGTTGAACTCGAAATAAATTTTGCATCATGTGTTTTTTTTAAGTGTCCGTCTTAGGGCATATCGGATTTATTTTTCAACACATATGTTCTTACAGGTAGTCATTAATTTTTAACATTTTTTGTGGTTATTACTACAATGAAATAACAATAATAAGTTAAAATAGCACAAAAGTTGGTAATAATAGGAAACTAAACAGGAAATCTTAATAAATCTTATTATTGGTTACATATTTTGATTGCTAAAGAGAGGTAGAGACCTTATAAAATTGCATCAGGAATTTATCTTGACCAGCCCGTTTGATTTATCATTGTTATTATGTTTTAACAATTTAGACATCACCCTAAATATTAGTTAATTCCTAAATTCATACGATATCTTCCAACATATTTTATAAAGTAGTTGTCAGCCTCATTATTTGGAAGAGCTAATGGAGACAGAACCATCCAACTAGGACATCTTTCAGAAAAAGTCAAGTCCTTCAAATACCTTGGATCCTACAATTACCTTGAAAGAAGAAACGATACAAACATATTCAACTAATCTAAAACACCTTGCTTAAGTGGAGACAAGTCATCGAAGTTGCTTATGATAAAAGAATATCACTGAATATAAAGAGCTAAGTATATAAAAAGATCATAACATCGGCGATACTGCACAGTAGAGCATATGAGTAGAAGTACTATGCTGCAGATCTGAGGATGTTGAGGTGGATGGTGGGTGTAACTCACAGAGATAAAGTACGAAATGTATATATTAGAGGAAGTCTCTAAGTGGCACCCATAACCTAAAAAAACAGAGAAACCAGATTGCGACGGTTTGAAGAAGACTCGAAGAGTATGGAGGTTGACGGGAAAAAATAAATAAATAAATACAGGTTTATTGATACCAACGTAGTATATACATAATACATTTAGATATATTTCAAGAACACATAAATTGCAGAGAATACATTAAAAAACGGAAGCTATCAAAAGGTCTGGGTTCATCTAATAACATCCCCCGGCCAAGAAAATGTAACGGTCGTTTAAAAAAATGGATGGGTGGTGTGAAGGAGAACATCCGAGCAATGATAGGGGCGAGGGATCTTGCCCACAAAGGCAACTTTGGAGAGAAAGGACTCGAAAAACTGAATCCACGTAGTGAAGTGAAGGAGGAAAAATAAAAAAATATATGTTAATATATATTTCACTATTTCTTGTTAAGATGGCACTCTTTAAAGATATTTCGCCACAAAATAAACTTAAAATAAAAATACCTAATTGTACGTCATCAAATAATGTGTATTCGTTTTTTTAATGCTGAGAAAGTTATTTTGAAATTGTGTAAGTGTTAAACCCCTGCATCTAAGTTGTATGTAGTATCCATTCTGAATGTCGTGTTGGCACGTGGGAAGTAACGCATGTGGACAAATAATTTGCAAATTAGAATAAGTTCATGTGGTTTCCTGTGATTATTTTACATAATATATTTACATATAATATTATTAAATAAGCAAATTGGATGCAGTGCTTTGAAATGCAACTCAGTTTTGAATTTAATTACTTTATATTTCAAACACAGAAATGTACAAGAAAATACGAATTAAAACACTGAATTAGGATATTCATTTATTCGTGTGGTGCCTTTTAACACGTCCGAACTGGTGGGGAATCAAGGCATCAGTTTTAAAAACCACTGGAGCATGCTTCAAACTTGCAGATCACCATAATGTGTTTTGATAATACTACCGCACGTGAAGATACAACACTCACTCACACACGTCTAGAGGACGCGAGTATTATTACCAGATGAAGTTGTTTACCATACTAGGATCATTTTTTTTCGGAGAACATCGGTAATTGAAATCGAAACGTACTTTTGGAAATCTATTGACTTAACAAATATAACACGTATGCCAACAATTTGGATATAAATACTTTTAAAAGACCCAACTGTTAGTAAGCTTTTTGGATATATTAACAATACCAATTTAGGATACTTCTCATTTTTACTATTTAGCCACCAAAAATAAAATTTTTAGAAAAAAAGTCTGATTTAACATTTTTGCAATATCTTATTAATAATGGATTTATTCACGTCTGAGAGTAAAATACTAATGTGTTCAGTATTACTTGAAATAATTTTGAATAAAATCACATTTCTTGAAACTGAAACAATAAAAAAAATCAATTTGTATTTTACATAAATATTAGTCAATCATAATTGACGAAGTAAAATTAGTTTTTTTTTAAAGTTTAGAATGAAATAAATATTTACAAAATAGTTGTCTGAGTGGTGGTTAAATAAAGCAAAAAAATACAATTAATCATATACACAAAAAAAATTGAGATTAAGAGGAAATATATTTTTTGTCTATTCCAGAAAATAAAACGTGATACTTATTCTGAATGTGATTTGATAACTGATGATTGATTCAAAAGGGCAGTCAAATAATTCTTTCAGAAATAATTTTCACCAGTCATAAGGCCTTATAAATTGTTTATCGCTTTAATATACGAGTAAATTATTCTTTTTTTTTTTTTTTTTTATAAATTAAGTTTATCATAAATATATCAAAATAATTAGATTTTCAGATGAAAAGTCCAATGGTGTCGTATTTTATTACATAATCGTTGTTGTATTTAGTACAACGTGGCGGGTTTATCGTCATATGACAAACTTTTCCAGCCAACCAAAAAGATTTTAACAAGACCTTAAGCTTAATCTGGTCAAGAAGCCTTTTTAATGTTTCGAGTACAAACGGAAATATATCCCGCAACCCCCAGACTGGTAAACAGTAGTCTAAATAGACAAGGGAGATTGTTATAGCAACTTAAAGATTTTATGCTAGTAGTAGAAACTTGTTTGTTTTTTCTTTTAATTTTTTCACGAAATCAAATTTTAAATGGCAGTTAATAATATATTTAACTGGGTTATAGTGAAATTACTTATCTAAATATACACAAGCTTAAAATATAATAGTATAAATATATTTTTTAAATGAATATTAAGTTTGACACTGAAATGAAATCAATAAATCTAGTATATCTTAAAATAATATATACGAGTATATAGCGAATAACAATATATTATACTCAAAGCTATGACTGCACGACTCGAGTGTTTTGTTTAAGTCGTTTTTTGTTTGAGATAACTATTTATTTAAACTAACAAAAGCTACTGTAAGCCTCATCACTCGAGGCGAGTACGACGTGAAGTCTTAACGAAATTAAGCCCACCTGTCAAAATGTTTGTATAATAAACACACCAGATCCAGATAGCAGCACGAAGGTATTTAGATCTCCTGATAGCTTCAACACATTACAACGATCTTCTTTTCGTCAGAAATAGGGTGAGCATATGTTTGATACTGTTTTTTCTTAGAATTAATTTTTAGCGTCATAATTATCAACAAACTGTCCTTCCACAATCATTCAATTAACAAACTTTGGATGTATTTATGATAACACAAACCATCGCGCTGTTTCCCTGTTGGAGCACGCAGGGAGAACAAAGCGCAAGATTTTCCTATCACGACACACATCTTTGACCTCTTTTACATTCAAACAACTATTTATACAGCTTCTACGATTTCTCTGACGTTTATATTTCGTTATTTTAAAATATTCAAATATACTTTCCTTGATCTCATTTACCACACCTTTTGCTGTATATTTGCTTTGTTAGACTTTCTTCATTCATTAGTTCTATATGCCCAAATCATCTCAGATTGCACTTCTTCATTTGACTTAATACATCGGCCTTATGTTCATGAGTGTAAACATTATGCCTTATGTTCACAGCCTTATGTTCATGAGGGGAAAATGAGTGTAAACATATATGGAAAACCTCGAGGAGAGTGTGCTCTTTACACGGCGTAAAATAAAGTTTCCTTTTTTTATTATCATAAAACTGTTATGTACTTTTTTATGGAATTTTGGACAGTACATTTAGTTACGTGGCTGTAAATTAACGGAGAATCAAGTGCGTGTAAGTGAGATATGCTCAACGGGCGAGAAACATTTATATTTATGTAAAGATCATATGCGGCGCATACAAGACATTAAAATAAACGTAATGAACGGTTTCCTCCTCAATATTACAATATATGCGCATGTAGGACTCTCCTTGACATGTATGGATTGTATAATGTGGCCCATTATATTCGATTCGTTTGGATAGGTTTATTTTTTGAAACCATCACTGAAATTTAGGATAAGATGTTTTTTTAAAACATTACATTTTAGAATCTATGAAAACAAGAACACCGATTAAAATAGTATTATGGTAGGATTTAAAAAAATAAGTATATTAAAGTTGGTTTCTTTTTATTTCAAAATTAAAATATTTTTCGATCATGGCTGAAACTTCAAAAACGAAAAATTAATGTTGTTGCTATTTTTTATACATATGTCTTAGGAACTTCCGAATATATGCAGGCATTACTAGAATTGATAAATTTACCACTTCAACTTATATTGCTGCAATACTTTAAAAAAAAATTAAATTGGAAATGAGAAATCTAAATGGTCACCCTATCTACTGTGTCCAAACGAATTATAGAGAGAATGATGGATCGGCTGCTCTGAGATGACATCTGGACCAAAATGTTTATGTTAGATAAAATGTTCTTGAATCCTCTGGATGTAATTGTCTGGAGGTACTAAATATTTCAACTACAAATCGACAAGTCATATTTATTTAACGGAGACTAATCTGGTTAATCGTGTATTTAAAAAAAATCTTTTGTTGAGTTACAAAATATTTCGTTGAGTAGAGTAAATGCTTACTATGGTAATATCTGTTTCATACTTAAAATAAAATAATAAAGTTGTGGCAGAAACTCAAACGTATGTTTTTTATTCATTTGATTCTTAAAAATAATAATAAAATTTTGAAACTTTAGCGGAAGTGTGAACGTGAAACGATGGATTTCACCACTTATTTTATAAAGAATCTGTTGAAGTATCATCACTCGTTGTGGCCGTGTAAAATTGATCTTTATTGTTTTCATTGTCTCTCGGGGGTAGTTCAAAGAATAACTGAATTATTTTTTCAATAAATTAAATATCCATTTTCATTGGTATTCACAATAAAACATTAACCTTTCCCTTCCGGTGCTAAGAAAAACCGCGTGTTTCGGTGCTGTGTATTCAATACACATCAATACACATGTAAAAATAAGAATAATAAGAATATTCATAGCTAATCGCTTAAATTAATTAAATTCGAAGTCAAAAGTGATAATAATTGAAATTTTATTGCTGAAAACATGAAAAAAAACATCGACCGACGTTCACAAAACGTGAAGTGAATGTAAATCAAGTCTACATTCGCTCATTCATGCCTATTTATGTGAATACCTCCAAAAACTTCTCACTCTTCGCTCTCCACCTGTCAAAGAGCCACCTCATATTGAACGCGAATTGCGTAGAAGACGATTGCTGTATGGTGTATAATATTCAGATATACTGTTTTACTTCCTAGTCTTTTCAAGTTGAAGCAGCATTTTTAATGAGTAAAAGATTGCTCCATAGTCGTAAGGAGTTACGCAAAAGGGACACAATAATTAGAGTATTACTAAATCGAAATCATTATTTATCAAATCTACGATTATTTTGGCAAAATCTGTACCCTAGAGGATAAACCTCGGGAGTCACATTTTACCCCAGAGTATAAACGACGTTGCATCATACAATTCATATATGACGCATATGACGTTTATCCGCTAGGGTGCAAAGTGACTTCCGTGGTTTATCCTCTAGGGTACAGAAATATAAACGAACAAGAATATCCTCAAAAATGAGTTATGTTAAATATATTATATTAATACTGATATAAATAAACATTAAAACTTTTAAATTTGATTTTTTTTTTCTGTTAGCCATTTGTGGTTTTTATCAGCCATCTCAATTTGCTAAGTAACTGTTCTGAGGCAGCAGACTTACTTTTAAAAAAAATAAGAGATCATATAAGATGTGCTTCAAATACCAAACTCATTTTTATGCTTGCGTTGTTTTAAACTCTAAAGTGTTAGGTTTGTTTAAACCAGATATTGTTTTTCGATTCAAATAACCTTTTTTGCATAATTGGAATAAAAAAACTTGTAACTTACAAAATCAAATGACAAGTTGATTAAACCAATTACTATAAAATCATGGAATAGAATTTCATTATCCTAGTAATTATACCGTTTGGTACCCTTTGACATATGCGAAGTGGCAATATAACCACATTGAAGAATGTGGCTGGGAAATTTAATTGTCATCGGTCACATTAATTAAGCCACCGGGACAACCACTGGTGTAAACAAGGAACTGATAGTTTTCCATTGCGCCGTTTGACAATTTGTTTGAGACATATTGAGAGCGTTACACTCGTACAAGTTTAGCGCATGCGAGTATTTTTAACAGTTGATTTTTCATATCCCATCGTTAATCGAACCCAAAACCGCTGTGTGAAAGTCAAACATCTTCCAACTAGACCACGGTGGTTGCCCTTTCCTGATTATAAAAAAATTAAAAGTTATAAATCAGATAGTCCTGAATACAAGAGTGCTGGTTCACGACTTGGAGTCATTGCCAAAGAAAAATGAATCAAACTGCATGATCTTCCCATGAATCTTAAGACGCTGTGTGTTGTGGAGAAGACAGGCGACAAATTTAAACAGTAGTCCGTGATTAAGCATGCGAGCACTGGAGTTGGGTCCACCATGCCCCGCTCGAGTATTGCACCCATGCCATTGTATGCAAATGCTGGCCCTCCATGCCGAAGGTGCCATGTCTTGTGGCTTCCAACTCTTTGTGTTCACTCTCATTCTCCTCTTGCCTTTCCGCGTCGATAGCAATCTGTGAATATTTTATCTTCATTTAGTTATGTCTCAATAGGCATGATTCGTTTTTGGCAAATTGTCGCAATTGTATAACGGTAACGTTTTGGTTTTATTGCGACAACATCATGGAATATCCTTTTCTATTGTATATTTGATTTTAAAAATAAACAATGAAATGAATTAATAAAGTATGTGATGATAGACCGTATAACTTAGATAATTAAGATAAACTTGATGACAGTCCCCGAAATTTAACCAAGGCAGTTTATTTATTTACTCAATTCAGCTTCAATTATCCTATTTCATCAAATTTCTAGTAAATGTGTTACGAGTACTATCACATATCGGAAGATGTACACAAAGTTTTCTAATAAATGTGTTACGAGTACTATCACATATCGGAAGATGTACACAAAGTTTTCTAATAAATGTATTACGAATACTATCACATATCGGAAGATGTACACAAAGTGTTCTAATAAATGTGTTACGAGTACTATCACATATCGGAAAATGTACACAAAGTTTTCTAATAAATGGGTTACGAATACTATCACATATCGAAAGATGTACACAAAGTTTTCTAATAAATGTGTTACGAGTACTTTCACATATCGGAAGATGTACACAAAGTTTTCTAATAAATGTGTTACGAATACTATCACATATCGGAAGACATACACAAAGTTTTCTAATAAATGTGTTACGAGTACTATCACATATCAAAATATGTACCTACACCAAGTTTTCTTTGCAATTCGTCTCCCATTGGTAAGATGGATGCGGTTTTCGTACTAATGTATTTTTTTAACATATGCAGGTACGGAGAAGCACCTTATCTGAAGGACCTTTCTATATTTATACTCAATTTAAATATGATATATTTATTTTGTAATATTTTTAATTTGTCAATAATTGTTGTTTTGAATTCCGAGTATATCCGACGATAGCGTCCTTGAGAAGAATCTTCTCACTCTTAAAGATGCTAGAAAAATTGTAATTTTATTATTGTTTTGCACCATAAATCCAGTTTTTATATTCATGACTTTTGATCACAAATTTGTTTTCAAATCAATCATTTTATAAAATCAGGATCAATTATCAGGGGTAAATTAATGATTTCCATAAAACTCGCTGACTAATGAGAGCGTTGATAAAATATGTGGAAAAACAGTGTGTGATGGAATAAGGAATGAAGAAATAGTTAAAGAATGTGGATTGAAAGATACAGTGCTTAAGATAAATACAGGAGCATTGGAATGATTCGGCCACGTAACAATAATGAATAATGAAGGATTTCCAAAAACGATCTATGCGAGTAGGATAGACGATACAAGAAGTGTGAAAAAATCTATAAAAACTTGGTATGACCAAATGAATCAAATTCTAAAAGCGCGATGACGGAAAAACGAGGACAGAATAGAAGAGTACGCATAACGAGTTCTATGGATGTGGAAATTTGTTCTTTCTAGCTACTGGACAATAGGTACATGGTATGATGGTAATAATAAAACTAACATATTACATACTGATTGTTTGGATTTTTACTATAAAGATAAAACACATGATAACTTTGTTAATATTATTGAAAGAATGTGTACTCGTATATGCAAAATGGATCGAACCCGCAAGTTATTTTCTTAGTATTTTTACATACATAAAATCATCACGCAGTTTACTTGTTGGAGTAGGTAGAGAAGACAGATTGCCAAACTTTCTTACCTTAATACACATATTTCACTTCTACATCTATTACATTCTCATACAGCTCTCACTATTTCTCTGATTTCTTTCAACATGGCATTCACTCTCTTTAGTTATGCTTTTCTTGGTCTGTCTCTACCACGCCTCCATTCATATGTGCACTGTATAAATGTTTTGATTGTACGTCATTCATCCCTCTTACATTCCTAGATCTCAGAAGACTATCCTTAATCTTACTCAATCATGAGCCATATATTCACATTCATTCCTAATAACTTAATTTTTTATTGTGTCTCACATTATCACACCATGTATTCTTCTCCCTGTACTAATTTGTACAACATGTATAAGCCTTTTTTTCAGAATTTTTTCACGTTTACGTTTCACTACAGTACTTTTAAGTCTATACAAAAATACTGTTGTGGACTATCATGTTACCTGATTTTGATAATTTTCGTATCGAGTATTTTGTTTTGGTGCCCATTAACATTGTTTCTCATCGCTATACGCTGTTAGATATCTCTCGTAACTCGAAGATCATCAGATAAAATACTACCTAAATATTCCTTTACTTTGACGAGATAATTAGTTTCATAAATTTCATGCTGAAACAAAGACTTTATCCTCAGCAGCTTATAATTTTTCATACAACATAACAACACTTATAACACCACTTCATACATAATAAATTGTATATAGGTGAAACATTATAATGAGATTGTTTGATATTTTACATTTAATTTTCAAAGTTACCTTGAAACAAGTTGAGATTACTTCTTTGAAATGTTTAACGATTTAAATATAATATCGCTACAGTTGATCTTATGTAGAACCGTGACAATAAAGATTATTGTTATATGTAACATTGTATATTAATAATCTTTGCACTTCTGAGAAAACCTTTACTGAAATAGAAATAATAATAAATGGTATTTTTATGGTTTTTGTGTTTCAAAATAATTACGATTATCTTATTTAATACACGTGTGCATGAGTTCTGAGGCCATAAAAGTGATATGAATACAAGCAACAATAATCAAATTTCAGTTCATCGAAACATATTTATTCCATACATTTCTTTATTTTTTTATATCTTCTCTTGTTTATAATATACTTTCGTTGTATAAAATACTCCCTGGTAGGTTTATTTCCATGTGACAATCTCTTTCAACCAACCAGAAAAATGTTTATTGAGCCTTAGGTGAATCCAGACTAAATCTTTTTTTTTAAATCGGTGTATAAAATGAATCAAACCCGCGACCCCTGGATTGAAACCAGATTTTTTTTTAAATACGTTGTACCAAATTGAATCAAACCCATAACCACTGTAATGGAAGACAGGTGCCATACCATTAAGGCTACGGAGGTTGTCATGCTGTCTGTTTTCAGATGTTTTAGGAACATAATGGCGAATTGAAAGGCTTTTATAGTATGAAAAAATTGAGTAATACAACAAACGGTATGAAATACACATTGAATAATTATAATTCATCAATCATGATGGAAGTAAACAATTTTTTCTCAATTTGACGATGTGTTTGTTTTTGTGTTGCTTCATGTTACTGCTTCTTTCGAGTCTCGCTTGCTCTTTGTAAGAGATGCAATTTTTCCGTATTTTCAGAATCTGCAGCTCTTCTTTCAGTCATCTTATCATTTTAATCCATAATAAATAGTCTATCATAGTATTAATAAAATGGTGTCTTGCAAAAATAACCAACTTATTAAATTTTAATGTTCTTGTTGGCAAAATCATGGATTATATTCATTACCGGAATGAAACTGTAAATCTTTAATATTGTAGAATTTGACGGTAACGAAACTTATAAACAGATTGTATATCTCTTGAATCTTCGAAAAGACTATAGTTTCACTTTGTGGTGCCATTTTTTACATAAAAGGAAAAAATAAGTAAAATAAAATAAAAAACTTATTTTATATTTTTGTGTTCACCACAGGTTTAATTTAGGTTCACAACTAGTTTCGAAGACCACCGTTTTCTTCGTCAGGTAAATATAAACTAAGTTGCTAAAATATATTCTGTACAAGTGTAAATAACCTAATATAAAAGAGGTGAGGTAGGGGAGTGAAGTGGGGAGAGATGTAATACAATGGTGAATGGGGCGGGAAAAAAAATATGTGAATCTTTAAGTAAATGTGAATCTTTAAGACAGGGGAGGATTTTAAATTGGAAACATATTAAGCAGAGGGCTTTTATGAAAATTAGTTTGGTTATTGATGATATTTATATCTTTTTGTCCATATTATAACCATATTATAAACCAAATTTAGTGAGTGGTATGCGAAAATAAATTTATAATTTAATTGTATTACACTTTTGTTGTATACAGTACAACCTAGCGGGCTAATTGCCATGTGGCAATTTCTTCTAACCAACTAGAAAGTTGTCAAAATAGCTGTTAGGGAAAACCAGACAGGAATTTAATTTTAAAAAATCTGGGTTCCAGCGGAATTTGAATCTGCAATCTCCAGGCTAGGAGACATATGTCTTACCAACAAAGCTACGGAGGTCGTCGTAATATTATAAATGTTAGAATAATCAAGCATTGTCACTCATTGTAAAGTGTTTTCTCGTTTTAATATTTAGGTATAACATATTTATCGTTTAACAATAAAGTCATCTCTTTTTAATAAATATATTTTTTTGTCTGGTAGTTATATCATAAAGTGACAGCTGTTGAGTAATATTTGAAAAAGGGTCTAACTATGATATAAATAATTAAATAATAACTGTTAAATCATTATTGCGACAGCACCTACTATTACACACGAGCTTAAGGACAATCAATTTTATATTTTTGCAAATAATGCATTGACGTATGCAATCTTGATATTTAAAGTGAAACAAAAATTTGGTACTCTGAGCTAGAATATAATGGCATATATACGAGTACATACAAGTATAACACCGCCCCTGTGTTGTAGGCGAGCAGTCTAAACAACTAAGCTACAGAGGTCGTTCTATATGTTATCATATATGTTTATTTACAAAAAAAAGTTCGTGGAGTAGGCATATGAAAGGACTGTGTAAACAGACTTCGTGTGAACTGGAAGACAGTTCTTGAGAGGGGCATTCAAGTCTAGAAGAGCAACGTGACCGTGATGCAGCCTCGACATGCACCCGATATGCAGACGTCATTTTCAACCAAATATACTTATTAAACTCTTTCCTTTCAACGAAGACTGGAAGATTATCGTTAAAAATAATAGTCATTCCACTTGCTATCCAATCTAACCTTATTCTTCATTTAATTTCTTGTTTCAAGTAGTATTTAAAATAAACTATCATCTAAGTATATAAATTGGTGAGTATATAATTTGTCAATATGAGTCTACAATATGGTATACTGGACATCATAAACTTCAACCAGCTTTTTACAATCAACAGGTTTCACCATTCATTTATTTTGCTTCAGTTTATTTGCTATCAAACTTTTTACTTTTAACTCAAAGTTGATATTGAATTTACTATATAAAAGGTTATTTGAAATAATACTTATTGCTTCTAACTAAAATATGACCTACAGTTTTTTCCCAGTGATAATTTTTTTATGAAAAATAGCACCGTTTTTTTAAATGTTTTATTTATATCAATAGGGTCACTCACTGCCAGTTTTCATTAACTTAAAAATGTTAAAAACAAACACAACTGTGCTTTTAGCATGACATCCATTTGAAATTTAATTTCACAACATTTCGATCTTGATTTTATTTCGTTAGCACAACGTTTTTATGTTCACAAATAAGCGGCCGAAGAAAGATACATTTTTTTCTTTTTTTCATTTAAGTATAGTGTGGGATTTAATTAGCGAGTGTGAGTGGATAATATGAAAGGAAGTATCACTGAATATACTGTTTTTATTTGTGACCCATTCATACCAAGTATCAATGTGAGTTACCTCCCACAGTGAAATATAAGCTTAACACTGGCGTTACACATTCATTTTGTGACGGTTAGGTGTTAAGGGTCATTGAATTAAAAATGAATGTTTATTTACTAAGGAACATATAGATACACATGAAAACATCACTTGATAATAAATTTACAAAAGCATTCAAAGTTACATTTCGCACTATCATTTGTTTCAACTATTCAATTGTTTTTGTAATATACTGTGGTATTTTTTTTTCATAAACATATAAAAAACAAATTCAAATTGTAAAACCAATAACGATTAACTTAAAACATTGTTTTCGAACTGTATAAAGTGGTACTGTATTCGATATTAACTAACGATTTGAACTGTATAAAGTGGCACTGTATTATAATCCTTTGAATAATATCGGGTTCGAATCCCGAGTTAAATCCTTTGAGTATAGTCTGTTCTCTAATCGGGATTTTATAAACTGTCATTTAATAATTATTATCTCACTATGTTAAACTTATTACCTTTCTTGAGACACTCGACTTCCACCCGCGAAACTCATATATAAATACACCTAAACAATGCAACAAGTCAGGACTGCAGCCACTTGCGAGATTTAATAAGTCTTAGAAAAAAAACGATATCATAAGCATCTTGAATGAAGTATTCTAAATTGTATTAGGGGATCAACATAAATTCTTTTCTTTTCAAAATATATCCATACAATTGAGGTATGCATTTTGGGACGTTGTGTGCACTGCAATTAATTAAGTGTCAGAATGTAAATCGTCTTTAGGGGTAGATCTAGCGAACCGAATCGAGGAAGGTTAGATTCCGAAAAAGAAAGTCTCATTTTCCCGGAGACACACGCCTTATAACATATTTTAAATAAACGTAAGTCCGTTGCGGTGGTATATTTGTTGGTTGGCATGAATAAAATTTCGACGTTATGCGTTTGATTCCAAACTAGTCTTATAAAAGATAGTACTTGCTAAATATTTTTGGATTATTTCCCGCTAGGAATTAATATATTATTCTTTTTTCAGCAAAAAAATTAAAAACGTTTAACATTTCATACGAAGCGTCATTTAAGAATATGTATTTATTATTCAGGGTCAAGAAAAATTATTTACGTATGATTTTTTCTTGTGAACAAATTAAAATTTATTCAGAAGGAAGAAAATAATTAATTGAATAACCCATTGAAACAAGACGATGCGGATGGATTTAGTTACGTTAAGATTGCAAAATAATTTTCTGTATCACTAACCGAATCGATATTTCGAAACAATATGCTATAATAATAATTATTCATTACCCCTTTATGGTAAAGGTGTAGGTTAAATATGAAACATGTATACCTCTTTAAATGTGCCAATAAATTTAAAATATACATCGTCAAACTTTTATGAAAGAGTTTAATTTAATATTAATTCGTTATGCATTTTTGTCATAAAATAAATAATACGTTTCTTACCATAAATTAACTGATACAAATATTTCTCTTAGGAAAATTCGTATTGTTTGACTTGTTTTATTTGACATAAACTTCTTATCTCTTGTGTTAAAATATACCCCATGATTGTACCCAAGTCTTTTGATATTGCATTTATTTATAAGATTTTGTTTGTGAAAGTCTACTTATGTATAGATATTCATGTCCTACTTCGGCCTATACTTAATTTAATCACTGAGTTGATGTGATGTTACGTGTTCTAAAATAGATTATTTGAGATCAAGTTATAACGGTCAGAGAAAAATGTGTGTTCTTCAGTTACTCCCGCATCATTAATTACTGTGCATCTTTCGGCTTTTAGGACCTTGTCGGAAATATTTAAAAGTAAGTCAAGGACGACCAAAACTCCTTTTAAGGAACAATATCGAGTGGTAAGGGTTGGAAACAAGTCATTGAGAATAATATTCAGTCCAGAAATCTAAAGTTGCTGCAGATATTGACAAGCCGTGAAGCAATATAGAGATCCGTCCCTTGTCCCTACAATCTTGGGTTACCTTTGGTATAAGAGCCATTAGCTTGGATCGGTTATACACAAAGATCAAGTGATCAAAGAATGATCAAAAACCTTCATGAGCCAGGTCGTTTGATCAGCTCACAAGGCTGTTAAACAACGTACCAATGGACATACATAGGCTTGCGATTTAAGGTGACTAGATATAAAATACATAAAACTGTAGTATTGCATTACACTTTTATTGTACACAGTAAAATCAGGTGGACTTATTGTTATTTGGTAATCTCTTTCAATCAACTTGTGAAAATCTGAGTTCCAACGGGAATGGAACCCGTAACCTTCGAATTGGCAGACAGACGTCTTACCAACTAGACCACGGAGGATCATCTTATCTTAATATGGTATAAACTGGATCAGTATCTTTATGTACGCAAAAGTTATTTAGTATTTATACGGCTATTGGAGTATATGTAGTTAAATACCCCTTATTGTTTTCAATAACATGATTTTGAATGGTAACGATAAAGTTACATTCTACAAGTGTAATGAATTTCAAAGGTTGTCGACCATATCACGGAAGGTTTGGGTGGATCAGTGAACATCACAGCACACAACAGTTTCTAGGATAAAGCAGTTGGCGTTTTTTGAATAACTATTGGGCGTTATGAGATCCATTGTTGGGTGCCTGTCATCCATTAACATAATTCATTTACTGACATCAATTGAGATGTTCGTTTTGTAATTAAGAATGGATCGAGTTTTTTTCGTGACGATTTTTTATTGATGAAATGACGCAACGATTACGTTATAGTTACATATTTAAGTATTTCGTATTGTGTATTCATAATTATATGCGTTAAGTTTTTTTCTGATTTTCTATGATTTGAACTTGATACTCATATACCACATCAGATCACCCACAATATAATAAATTATTCCGTTTTACAAATAATTAAGATCATACACATAAATACCATCGCATGATTTCCCGGACAGGGAAGGCAGAGGGGACAGACTATCAGATTTTCAAACTGTATATCCCAAAAATGTATTCATACTGAATACAATAGTTTGCATACGGTATGCCAAAAATTACGCTTCTCGTAACACGTACGGCTTTGATGTCAAAGCTTTGAATGAAAATTAAAAATAACTTATCGTACGAAATTCCGAAAGAAAAAAATGTGAATTGTTCTTTATAAAATGATATATTTGCATTTATATTTATATTTATACTAACTTTAAAAACCCAATCTGAAGACAACTACCGGTGCCTACTTGGTAGAATGCTTCCCTTCTTATGCAGAGGTGGCGAGGTTGATTCCTAATGGAACCCAAATATTTTTAAATAAAACATCTTTCTATAGTAGTTAGTTGGAAAAGATTGCCTCATAAAAATATACTCACCGGGCTGTGTTGTTTATAACTAAGCGGTATTCTATTTTTAAGAAGATTGTACATACCTTTGATGTCATACATAACGGGAATGAAAGACAACTTCAAGAAAAAAATCTTTAGTTAATCCTACTTAGTGTGGATCGCGTAGTATTTTTAGGTGTCGAAACATTTGTCATTAATAAGAAAGTTCATTTACTATGTTTATTTAAATATCTATTTTGTTTATCAGTGCTTAATGGATACCTCGAGTGATCAACGAATGGCACATTGCCATATTTATAAAAGACTGTTTCCAAACCCATATTTTTTTAATTTACGAGGCCCTCAATGCGGAAATATTTCATAATACGTATTATAAAACCTCGTTCTAATGTTCGCCTCCTCTTCGATCGTTACATTTGTTCCACAAACCTCCAGCACATATAACAATCGTGTCGAAAATGACACTTAATACAAGACTTTTAAGATAAAAGCGTGTAGACGATCTGAGAGATCAGAACAATTTATCTCAGATCACGAGCCATGTAAACAATAGAGTCGATTCAGTTTGAAGAATGAGGAACAAATCATATCAGCCATGATGACGTGTTCTCGATTTTGTAACTGACATGCTCGATGCTCCCACACTGTCTCGGGAGTAGGGTGAACATTTAGCGGCCAAGCCTACACATCCTTCGGTATCATGAGAATGGAATGGATTACCACTCTCAGCGGATATCTAATGAGTGAGGACATATCTTAGCTTAAATTGATTTACCGATCTTAGATTGTTGCAAGTTAAAAGGGTATTCGTACTCGTATATATGCTCGTGATGAATTGCTTTTCAACTTGTATAGGCTACTCGTAATTCAATTCTTCGTTTATGTAATTTTGTTGCAGTGACCGTGGTCTGACGGGTATCATTCTCTCTTCGCAAGTGGGTGCCCCAGGTTCGATTTCTGGCGGTTTCAATTCCGGACTGGTTTTACTCTTAGATCGTTTTACATCTGAATTCATGTATTTTGCAGCTTATATACTGCAAACCATACATTTTTATTTCGCTCTAAAAAAACAATTTAAACAAAGCGCTATATAAAACTCTACATAATGGAAGACTGGAGCCGATTAAACCTGCCCATAGTTCTGGAATATTTATCTCCTTGCCATCAAAACTTTGGGTTTGACCTCTCTTGACTATTTGCTCGCTGAAGTGCAACTGCTTGTACACAATATTTTCTCCACAAAATGCCTGCTTATCATACTCGATCACAAGGGATAACCAATAGTATCAATTTTCCTGCTCAATTAGACGTAATACTCGTATATATTCTAAAAGGATTTAACTCACTTATAATGTTATATTACATTTCCGTTGTGATACAGTAGAACCTGGAGGGCTTGTTGCAAGATGACAATTTCTTCCGACCATCGAGAAAGGTGTTAAAGAGACCTTAACTGAAACCATACAAAAAATATTTTTTAAACTGAACTCGTAGCGAAAGACAAGTGTCTTAACTAGATTACAGAGGTCGACATACTGCCTGTTTTAGGATATTTAATTATTTATTTAGTGATAAATGTTTTACTGTATGATAGCTAGGACGATAAACTTCAGAAAAATATAAATACTGATGTCACTAAGATCAAAAAGTTTCCAGTCTGAACCAGTTGAAAGGTGTATGGACAGTCACCACCGCATGACCAGGCGTTGATTCCAATAAAATTCGACGTATTACTGAGGGCAGAGGCATACAATTTTAACTGAAACATAACGTGACCATCAGTAGACGCGGTATGTGTCTACACGCTCTGTAATTTCTTCAGGTTGGAAACTTTTGGTTCCTTGTGGTAAAATAATATGAAGAATTGAAACAAGCCGGTAAGGGGAAATTTACCAAGATTGGAATGCGAATCATGTTAAACCTATAATTGTAATCAGATATTTTCCTCCGTGAGCTGGTTGGTAATACGACTCCTTCCAGCCCGAAGGTTATTGTCGGCGTCCATTTTTTAAAGGACTTTCAGTTTTTGATAATCTTCATGTTGGTTCGAATAGATTGTCACGTAATAATAATAAAAGGTTAATTTATACAGCGCTATTTAGAGAGCATTTTCTCCTCAAGGTGTTCCAAAAATTGAAACATGGTAATAAACACTCCAGGTTGTAATACTCTCAATTTAAGTGTAATAAAAAAATACAATATAGTATTATACATATACTCGTATGTATACATTTATCACGCCGTTTCCCTGCTGGGGTGAGCAAAGAAAAAAGAGCGCCTACCGAGAAAAATATATTTTCCTTTTCCTACATCCATACACTCTCACACACAACTCCTACAATTTCTCTGACTTTAGAAATCATTCATTCAAAATATCACACATTTGCTTCGACCATTCTCTCCTTGGTATCATATTTACTATATACCTATATATTTGAGTTGATAGTCTTTCTTCATTCAGTCGTTTTAGATGCCCGAACCATCTCAGAGTGCTCTCCTTGATCTTGCTTTATACAGCAGTCTTAAGTTCACATTGTTATCACTTCATTTTGTATTCTGTCATACATTGTCACCCCAAGTATTCTTCTAAGTTCATGCATTTGTAAAGCATTTATATGGCTCCCATCGATTTTTTTCACACCCACATATCACTTCCATACACCAAAATTAATATTAAAATGCTGTTGAGGAATATCATCGTAGCCGATTTTGATATTGTCTAGTTCAAGTATATGTATTTAAGAGCCCCATCATATTTTTTCGCTACACACCGTTCAATGTCTTGTAACTTCACTCTTCAGAGAAAATGTTACCTAAATAGCAGAATTCTTCAACACTCATATCTTTCATTACTCATCCATATCGCTTTTAGAATAATTGTTTCATTATATGATTAGAAGTTTCAGAAAAATATACCCATGAAGTAAAACAAGAAGAGATTGCTTCATGGCCATAAGTTCGCCAGGTTGTACTGTATATATCCAAAGTATTATATAATACAATACGAACACACCTGGAAAGTGAAATTCACCAAGAACCGAAATTGAATCACGCTAACCCTATTATCGTTAACAGAAATTACCTCCGTGAGCTAGTTGGTAAGACGTCTGTTTTTAAGCCCAATTGTTTGTTGTTGGCACTTATTTTTTAAGCCCAATGGTTTGTTGTTGGCACTTATTTTTTAAGCCCAATGGTTTGTTGTTGGCACTTATTTTTTAAGCCCAATGGTTTGTTGTTGGCACTTATTTTTTAAGCCCAATGGTTTGTTGTTGGCACTTATTTTTTTAAAAATATTATAGATTTATTTTTCAATTGTTTTAGTGTTTCTGGTTCGTCTGAGGAAATAAACACGTACGCAACGAAAGTTTAATTTACATATTCATACCATCATGCAATCTCCCTATCGGGGTAAGTAGATAGTACAGAGCGAGGGACTTTCCTATCTCGATACGCATCTTTCGTCTCTCTATATTCATACACTTTCTCATACAGCTTTTAAGATTTATCTGACTTTTGACGTTTCCTTCTGTCAGAATATCACTTATTTGATCCAACTATATTTTCCTTAACCTACCTGTCACACGCCTTCCACTCATATCTGCATTATATATCTGTTTTGTTATTCTTTTTTCATTCATTCGTCCTACATGCCCAAACCATCTCAGCGTGCTCTTCTTCATCTTACTTTATAATTAAGCATTAACACATCAGCCCTAAGTTCACATTCATGCCTTCACTTCTTTACGTGTAGTATTCTGTCTTACATTGTCACTCCATGTATACTTCTCAATATACACATTTTTACTGCACTTATCAGTATTTTTCCACGTCCACGTTTCACTCGCATATATTAAAGTTGGCACCAAAGTACTATTGGACTATCATCTTAGTAGATTTTGATACTGTCCGGTTCGAGTATATATTATGTTTTAGTGTCCCATTGATTTTATTTCCTAACGCTATACACCGTTCGATATCGCTCTTAGAAAGTTTATTACAATAATACGAGTATAACATTAACCTGAACGAAATCTTCCAGATGTTGAAACACCTCACAGCTAAAGATCCATAATAATGACATCCCATAGGACATTAATTAGCCTGTTGCCCGGTGTGATTTGTGCACGATTTAACATTTAACTTGGAGTGTTACTTTTAAGTGAACGTGATCATCAAAATGTACCGCGCCTCTAAATTCTGTGAGAATCAAAAATTTTATTGTTATTATGCAGATATTTATCGTGCATGTTTACAATACCATCAGATGAGAATTTTCAATTTGTTTCTACAAAGTAACAATGCTTCGATAAATTGCTATTTTTTTTTAACATTATCATAAATATACATTATATGTTTTTATGTGCCATTAGAGATCAATTGATTTTTCTTCGCATATTGTGCATTTTATTTAATCAAAAAATATATTTAAGGTGTCTGAATTGATTATATAGACACGTTGAAAAATACACTGTTGATTTACTCCATTGTAATCGACCCATCGAGTTAAGAACCACTGCAGTTAGCAAATAACTCACAGTTCACCATCAAACGAATTGGTGATACGAGTACTACCTAGGATATATAGGCTATTATACTCGTTCATGTCTAGTGCGTGTAATTTTTGCTGTTAGACAAAATCTTCAACCAGTTAGGAACCTTTTTTTATCTCTTTTTTTTAGTATCAATAGGAAACCTTCTGGAACTTCCGTGTGGAAAACGAACTTCTTAATAAATCGGACACTATGTTACTTAACTTGCAGCAGAAATAAGACCGATGTAATAACTGCCCTTCTAACTGCCAAAGTCCTTACTACCCTGCAAAACTCCTGAGATATTCTGCTTCATAGACTACAAAAAGGCTTTATATTGTGCTAAACGGGATTGCTTATGGAAGAGATGGGTGTACCGAGATAGCTAATAGTCCTGATTCTCAACTAGACAAATTCTTTTACGAATCGTTCCTGGTGTAAAAAAAATACGTCTAGATTTCATATTTTCATTTAATTTGTTCACTATATATGAATAGTATGATACATTATGAGAAAAATGAGGTTCTAAAATCTCCAATATAAGTTTCGTTGATGATATAACGCTTATGGATAACGACGAATATTAGATGACCAAGCACCTTCATAGAGTTAGAATAGAGAGCTGTCAACTAATATAGAACTAGAAATAAACCAAAGCAAAATAAACGTTCTAATCGTGGACCGATTTGAGACTCCAAAAATAAGGGACTCGCTAAGGGATTATGAAGAAGGTCAACGAGTTTGTTCACTAAAGTGCTCTTATTTAGAGGAATGAAGGGTGTGAAGCGGAGACCTGATTATGAATTTGACTGGAAAAAGTAGCTATGACTAGTCTGACAAAAATATGAACTAACCCGTCATAACTGAGAGTAACTAAAATTCGTCTAGTTTATTCTCTATTATTCTTCATAGCACTGTATGAAGTGAAATCTTGGACGGTGAGAAGGAAACAAACAAACATGAAAGATGCCTTCAATATGTGGTATTGGAGGCAAATGCTCCATATCCCATGGATGTCAAGGCGCACCGACGTCTCGATCATCCAAGTATTGAAGATCACCGAAAGAATTTCGACGATATACAAAAAATAATCATAACATACTTTGGATATGTCGCTACAAAGAATGATGAAAGTCTGAAGAAGCTCGTGATCACAGAGACAGTTGAGAGGTGAGCAAGAGGAAAGTGTCCCATGAGATTGGTGGATTAAATAAAGGAGCTGGCAGGGTCTTTTTTAAGTGCTGCATTTAATATGGCCAAGGACCGGGAGAGATGAAGACAGGTTGTACGTCAAGTTCCAGATATAGCAGAGGACCACGACGCTCAGCAGGAACGAGATGAAGAAGAATATTTCAGTCGTATTTACATACACACGACCACGTCGTTTCTCTATCGGGGTAGGCATAGAGGATATATAACCAAACTTTAGTATCGTAACACACATAAAACGCCCCCTGTACATACATGCACCTTCTTATACAACTCGTTTCCTCCCTTCTACATATCATTCACTTGATCTAGCCATACTTTCTTTGGTCTTTATTTACTATACCTTTCATTCATACAGAGTTCCTAACCATACCATCTCTGAATTCTTCTTCATGCTACTTTATACACCAGATTAACTTGAGACAAATCAAATTTACCTATTAAAATATTGTAATTTTGTGGAAAAACTGATTTTATATTTCCCTGTTCGATGTAAATTTTCAATAAAAATATTTTTTCCCATTTATTCCGTGAGAAGTTTTAATAATGGTGCGTTAATTAGTTTCAAATATCACTGAATTATTCAGTTTCGTATAATTAAGCGTTATCGCGAAGCAACAGATTTTCCAATGGCATATTAATCGATTTGCGAATATTAATTCTTAGTTTACTGAAAGGTTCATCTTATCAACCAAGAAAATAGTTTTTACTATCAAATATTTATTTTCTATATAAGGTATATTAGTGTGTTTATTCTATGTTGGGATAAACTTTTAGATAAAAGGATTTAAAGTAGCTTTTCAACAATAACCACACGTAACCCCGATATACGGAAGTACAATAGGTTCGTATTTCCATCCCAAATCGGAGTTACTGACTGATAAAAATTGTCTTAGATTTACTCTAGTAGTCCAATAAAAATATTTATCAGGTGGTTTCAGAAGCAGTATAAAATATAACAAAGACTAGTGTGTGATGGACTTGTTCAATTAATAATATTTCGATTTTTGGTATGAAAATAAGATATCTTTATATACGAGTAGGGTGGCCCATGAAAGGCTAAAGGATGTACATCGCTGTCACCCTGGCAGTATGCGCAGTAGCTTTATCCTGTTGAAACCATACTTCCTAGTTATCTTCGACCGCTGGACGTAAAAAATTCAAGCATCGTCCTATACAGGGCCCCGTCGATTCTTTCTGGCTGACCTTCCTCATTTTCAAAGAAATAGGGCCCGATACTCTGTCAGCCATAATACCGCACCAAACAGTGCATTTTGGGGGATGCAACTGATGTTGATTTAATTTTCTAGGATTTTCAATACCCCAAAATCTGCAGTTTTGTTTGTTGATGTACCCATTTACATGAAAATGGGCCTCATCACTCATTATCAAGTTGTTCAAAAAGTTGTTGTTATCTCTGGATATGTGTTTAAATAAAATGGCGTTCTGCAGTCGTTGTTAAGTATCTTGGGACAATAAAGTTCTATAATCTGTAAAAAAAATAATTAAAATGAACAAATCACGACTTTTTCAAACCCATCAGTCTGTTAGTGGCCACCCTGTATTTCTTGGTTTTTATATCAAAATTGGATAACGTTAATAATTTATTATTATGAATGAAAGAAACAAAGTGTTGCTGTTGTTAAACAATTTTACTATCAAATAGTATTATAAATATGATTTTTTACAATTATTATCGTATTTATTAATATTTTTCGTATCGAACAATCCTTTGAAAATATCTTATTATGGATTATGTTGAGAAACAAAAACATTTCTGTTTCACACATTGCTAATCATGATATCCAAAAAATTATTATATTGTGAGATAAAAAAGAACTATTAACTTAATTATGTTTTATATGATTCTAGAAACAACCTCCGTGGCCAATTGGTAAGATACTTATCTTCCAATTTAAGGGTTGGGGTGTTAACATATTCCCATGGGACTATATTTGTTTTAAAAAAGGGTTCCTCTCTGGTTTTCACTGTTGGTCTCTTTAATAATGCATGGTTAGTTAATATTGTCATTTATCAAGAAATTAGGTAAATATACAACGAAAGTGTAAAATAGTATATAATTTTGAATGTATGTTTTAAAAAAGAGTCTACTAAATAATTTTCAGTTGGCCATCATTGCAAAGATTACAAAAAAAAAGTTTACAAAACAATTATAATGTGCTCCAGTTAAGTGCAACTTCGTTTCAAATATACTTGACTGTTTTTAATGAGGTAATAGTATATTAATAGTTATTATACTCTTCGAACATTACATTTGTGAGACAACCGTTCCATATTTACTGCCTTTGTATAATTTTGATATCAGTATATTTACGACAGCCTTCAATTTGATGGATTCATTTGCAATTACAATTCAAAACGGAAACTAAAATACATTATGACACATATTTTCGATCGTTTACGTATACAAGTTCAAACGTAACTATCTTATTTATTCGAAACCACAAAAAGTGAACCTTTTACACTTATTTCATGTTATTTAAATATTTATGGAAAAAAATATTTTGTGGTTTACAGTGAAGGTAAATATGATTTTATACTGAGGGTGATAGATTTGAATTTTACATTGAAGCAGATGCGCTCATACGATACAACTATTTTATTAAATGTTTAATAATATGTTTCATTAAAAGAAAACATGTTTTTTTAAACACAATATATTCAAGTTAATGAAACTTGATATTTTCTTTGTATTTTAAATTAATCGAGAAAAGTCAGAGTTGCCTAGATAGAAATTTTACTTGGAATACACTTGGATAATTAATATTTAAAAACAATAAATATGAATACATTAAAATTGCGGTTCGATTCCATAAAATTTACGCCACATAACTTTTATTCTTTTTTTATATTTCAAGAACAAAAATCCTACCACGCCATTATCTTTTTGGGTAGGCAGAGATGACAGACCCCCACGCCTTTATATTCAAGCACACAGCGTTCGCCTCGTCATATCCATATCTTTCTTCTAGTTAATTTATCTTAACTATCACTCTTCACTATTTTCTTAGTCTACCTCTTTGTCAATCTCTTTTCATTTCATTCAAGTGTACAACTGTTTCGTAAGTATTTCGCAACTTGTCCTCTCAGTATGGCTAAACCATCTCAAGATGACTTTCAATTTTATTTATAACACCCATCTCTAACAAACCGTTAACAAATAATTTCTTTTTTTTGTCAAATATTGTAATGCCTGGCAGTCTAGTCAAGTAATATCTGACACATTTATTCTTCTCTCATCACTCCCTTTCAAGGCCCAGGCTTCACATTTATTATTCTCTCATCACTCCCTTTCAAGGCCCAGGTTTCACATTTATTATTCTCTCATCACTCCCTTTCAAGGCCCAGGCTTCACATTTATTTTTCTCTCATCACTCCCTTTCAAGACCCAGGCTTCACATTTATTTTTCTCTCATCACTCCCTTTCAAGACCCAGGCTTCACATTTATTATTCTCTCATCACTCCCTTTCAATGCCCAGGCTTCACATTTATTATTCTCTCATCACTCCCTTTCAAGGCCCAGGCTTCACATTTATTCTTCTCTCATCACTCCCTTTCAAGGCCCAGGCTTCACATTTATTATTCTCTCATCACTCCCTTTCAAGGCCCATGCTTCACATTTATACATCTCAAAAGGTTAAACATTATCGTGTATATATAAAAACAAGCAACAATATATTTAAAAAGGAACATTATGTGAAATTTTAGCTTAAAGTACAGGTAATACTATTATTATTCGCTAAACAAATACCTTGAAAACAATACTTCTAAAAGTAATTTATAAATTAAAGACATTCAAAGGTTCATGGATATACATACCAGATTTGTAATAAAATCAGAAGGTTTAATTAAGAGCCAATATGCGGGCGGCACGGTTCATGACTCACCAGGGTATACAGCTCGGTACATACTCACTGACAATAAACTTTAACCCACACTGCATGATAAGTGAGCTAAGTGTGGCGGAAGTGTTAACTAACACAGAACATCAGAAATCACTTACATCGCTTTTGTTATTTTTTTCTCGATATCCACATGAGAGACAACACGTACAAAAAAGAAAACGATACAAATATATCAAGTTCACTTTTGAACTTACCTACAGTAAAATATTTGAAAATAAGGCTTTGAAAACTTCTTCCTAGCAATAATGAATATTGACTCCGAGAGCTTTTCACGTGCACACATACCATTACGCTCTTTCCCTGTTTATGTAGGTATAGAGGACAGAGTACCAGACTTTTCTAGCTCGACACACATCCTTCATCTCTTCTACATCCATATACCTTCTCATACTGCTCCTACGATTTCTCTAACTTATTGCGTTTCCTTCTTTTAAAATATCATTCACTTGATTCAATCATATTTTTCTTGGTCTTCATTGACAACGCTTACCACTCATAGTTGCATTATATATTTGTGTTGTTACTCATTCTTCATTCATTCATTGTACATGCCCAAACCATCTTCATCTTACTCAATACATATTTTCACAATTATACAAGAACGAAGAAAGTTGTTCAATATGTTGTATTGCAATACACTTTCATTATATACAATACAACCTGGCAGATTTATTGCTATGTGACAATATTTTCTAGCCTCTCGGATATAGGTATGTTACAGGGATTGTAAGTGAAAATCAGACTGTAATTCTTTTTTAAAAATATCGTGTACGAACGGTAATCGAACTCGCAACCTCCGTGTCGGAAGACAGTCGTCAACCTATATGCAACAGGGGTACTCATTGATGTTATTGTTATAAAAACATCCATGATTGTTTTGATTATAGACTATTTTCGAAATGGTTTTCATTATTTAATCTGAATTCTAGTAATAAAGATACTTATAAAATATGCAATCGTTTATTCTGAAAACTCATCTACATTTATTTATAAATTTTTCGTACAGATTTTTGTATTTAGAAATGTGTCAAAAAACACCTTGAACTGGGGTAGTAAAATTAAATAGTAATGGAAGAAATATTTGAAAATAATGATACATAAACATAAAATAATAATCAATACATACATATTAGTTCATAAAAGAGAAAAAAGTTATTAGAATTTTTTTTTGGTTTATTTTAATTTTGTAGTGGATCTTTCCTTCATATGTTGTATAAAAAAAGAATATATACAAAATAAACTTGCCAAAAAATGTTTTAATTTAGTTTATTTGACATATCAAAGAGCATAGCATAATCTATAAACATATCAAAGAGCATAGTATAATCTATAAACATATAAAAGAGCATAGCATAATCTATAAACATATCAAAAGAACCAAAGTTATATCACATTTATTTTCCGTCTCCGTTAATTTAATTCCATTAAAGTCTATTTAAATCTTTGTTATATTTACTCAAATATATCAAAACAGTTAAAATTTGAAGTGTTTTTTCCCTAGGATTAAAACCGGCAAATTTTGAACAAAAAAGACATTTTGTGAACAAGATTAAAATATGCACCTTTTAACAACTTTGTTATGTTGACGGAAACAGGATTTACAATAATGAAAAATATGCAATTGAATGTTAAATTGTTAAGTTAAATATGGCAAGTATGTGATTTCATTAGTGGAATAATTAACGGAAGTTTAAATTATTTCTAAAATTACCCACGTATTAAATATTATATTTGAATAATCTATAAGCAGATAAAAGCTATTGACAAAAGGGAAACAATAGCATTTTTTGAAAAATATTTTATTTTAATTGTATTGTAAAAATATGAATCAATGCAGAAAAAAGAAAAATCTCACGTATTTGAAATTCACAAGTAATTGAATGAAAGAGTAAAACACAATTTATTCAAATATTCGTAATGAATAGTATAAAAATGTGATGATAAAATAGTTTTTGTATTTTAAGAAACAATTCCAACGATAATGGGCTTTTGACACGAAAATTTACACGCATACAAAAACATTTTACACTATTAATAACATATTGTTTTTTTGGATATACTAGTACATTTTCTTGATTTTTTTCTATATCTCAGTCCCTAATCATAATAACGACAAAAAATAAAATAAAAAAACGCGTTGGTATGTAAAATAATAAAGACGAAGACAAACCTAAACCCAACTTTTTCATGAATATTCTCAGTATGTTACTCGTACATCGTCTTTAATTATTTTATTTTATCAAAAATAATTTAAAACATACACATATTAACTAATTTCGATAAGTTTGTTCCTTTTAAAATTTTTGAGATGTCTGTAAATATGTTGGAGTTTCAATGTGCGTTTTTTTGTATTGTTATTATCTTAGATATTTTTTTCTTATTTTTGTATGTTTGGCCTTTTTTGTCTTTGCCTGATATTTTGAAAGAAGGAAATGTATTATAGAAAGTTAGATAAATCGTAGGAGTTGTATGGATGTATGTAGAAGAGCTGAAGGATGTGTGTCGAGATCGAAAAGTCAGGCGTTCTGTTCTCTCTGCCTACCCTGGAAAGGATATGGCACGATGGTATGTATGTATTTACAAAAATTAGCGCAATAAATATGTACAAACCTAATTATAAAAACATGAACGCAAATACAAACACATATACTCGTACATTGTTTAATGATAGCAAAATATATTAGATTTGGCATTTATTTTAATCATGAGTTTTTTTCAATAGAGATTAGCACAAGTTTAATAAAAGTGCCACCGTCCTGTGTTGGTTGATTACTTTACTTTGTACGTATAATTTGTATCTTTTTATTATTATCTTACACCGAGTACCCAGCTGCCAATTTTAAAATTTTAAGAAAATACTTGGAGTACACTTAAAAAAATATCGAGTCAATGTAATTGTTATAGATTTGGTCAGTTCAAGATATTGAGTCAATGTGATTGTTATAGATTTGGTCAGTTCAAGATATTGAGTCAATGTGATTGTTATAGATTTGATCAGTTCAAGATATTGATTTTAGATATACCTACTACTCGTACAACGAAACGGAGGCGCCGTTTGGGTTACTTTGATTTCCAAACGACGCCGTAGAATTTGTTTATCGATTTATTTACACTATGTCTCAGTGAAGATTCAAATAATTGCAGTGATCCACTTCAGAATATGCCAAATATTTTAAATTATATGTTGAGGCTCTTCAGTGGACTTTGCGGAGTTTCATCAAATAATACCAGTTAATGTTTTGTTGTTGCTTACTGTCTCTAAATATCTCACCGAAAATGTTGTCTCTTCGATCATGGACTGATGCTACTTTCAAGCAGAAAATTTCTCTTGGTATTTTCGCTCATCGTTCTTCTCTCTTTACGTCATCCTCAACGCTTACTGTCAACGCTTAACTTCTTAGAAGTGCAAGCTGATGGCTAAAAGGTATTCAAGAGGATTCTTAAATTCGCACTGTTTTAGAGTTTAAACACAGACACTTTTTTTCAATAAAAACAAGTGTCTAAGGAAATTCTCTTCATTTTAATAATTATTTGAAAATAGATACTAAATTCCCTGAAAAATACAATTTTTTGGTTTATTCGAAATATAAAAACAAATAATTACATATGTGCAAAAATATCAAGCCACATAAATTAAGTAAACATATCATCAATTTTTGTTTTTTAAAATATTGTTCCATACAAGCCAATAATAGAAAACAGCGGGATGTTTCCTTAACTATCTCAGAACTGGTAAAATGTAGGTTGGCTCATTTTTGCATAATTACGTTAAAGTGAAGTATAGAGAAACCAAAACATATAGTAATTATACAAAAATGAGAAATATATATATCATATATAAAAATACATCATCACGCAGTGTCCCTTGTGGAGTAGACATATATAACTGATCTCCACACTTTTCTTTCCGATAATACAACTTTCACTTTTCTACAATCCTACATCTCGTTATACTTTTATTTTGGTTTTTAAGTAGCGCCAGAAATAAAAAATAAACGTGGTTTAAGTTTATAGTTTAGATATTGAACCATTTCGGTGAACAAAATTGAACAAAATATTTAGTTTTTATTTTTTCTTTTAATTTTTTTTAAATGCCACACGTATTATCATTTTTTACCTGACACGGTTTACATGCACTTGATATGGCAGAAGGGCAACCCACGGCAGATTCCCAACTATGTGAAGATTTATATATGAGAGGTACGATGGATTTTGCAATACCAACATATATTTTGCTAATGCTATTAAATATGGCAGTCTACTTTGACAAAGAGTAACGGCCGTGTACTTTGTCATTTGAGCTTTCATAATACGAATAATTTAGTGCTGTAAAGCAAGTCGGTGAATTAATAATATAATATATGACCAAGAAATTCCCGTCAAAATTTTTGACAGATTAAAGACAATTATCAAAATTTTAATTTTAAGGACTTACGATGATATGTTTGGAGAGATATTAATATTTTTGGGATTTGGAACCTCCAATAAATTGACATCCTCAAAACAGTACTCGTTCTTATTTATTTGATGTGCAGTGGTGAAAGGGTGAAAGAAAGAAAAAATGGATGAACAATTGATTTCCTAAAATCATTGAGAAATTATCGACTACGGATCGTGATAGACAAATTATTTTCGGTTTGTAATTCTTAGGAGCTGTGTAAAGCCAATTTTTAGAGTGCTTGTGGGGTCGTAAAATAATTATTCTAATTAGCTATTTAGAAATAATTACTACTTTGCAGTTTCTAATTGAACTGATTGTTTATTGAACCACATTCTGATTTGGAAAATAATATGAATCCTTCCTCCCCTGTGATGTATAACTAGTACACATTGCTTCTAAAAACTTTGATATCTCTATAAATATAATAAATACTTGGTTCAGATTTCGGGTATTCCTCCGTAATACATTTACGCATTGAATGATAAAAAGAATATTAGTAATAATTAGCACTTATCGGCAACATCAGAGAGAGATATTTTGTGAAAATCGGGAATAAATTCACCAATACAATGAAACGTGTGCCAGTGTGTGACGTATGTATATTCATTCTAAAAAACACTATGGGTGAGGAAGCGACGCTATTCACGTCTCACTCTCACTCTACTTCGGTATATGGGAACGCATGAAATAAAATCTCAGTTCGCTCGCTTCTCTCGCTTCAGTAGCTCTCGGGCATTTGTTTAAGGTGGTCTCTTCGCCCATTTTTTGAACGTCGGCCGATATTTTTTTTCATATTTTCAGCAATTAAATTTGAATTATTATCACTTCTGACTTCAAATTTAATTAATTTAAGCGATTGGCTATGAATATTCTTTTTTTTTTCGATTTTAAATCGCTCATTTTTACATATGGATTGATGTGTATTGAATACACAGCACTGGAACGCGCGGATTTTTTTAGCACAGGACGGAAAAGGTTAAATTCATATTTTTTTATTATTTTTCTCAAATTTTGATTAAATAGCCAAATATTTTCCAACACGTTTTACATTGATAGCAGATGCCAAATAATTATTTTGTCAACCTTACAAGGCCCCATCCAAAAATACTGAAATCAAGTTGCTTTGTTATATATTATTTTATTAATTAAAACTCTAAAAAACTTAATATTTTTTTTAAAAGTCTATCCTTTAAATATTATTGAACCATATAATACACAATGCTATTATATAATATTTTATCATTATTGTTAAATTATAAAAAAAGTTGTTACTGTCAACATCATCACCTTCTAAATCACGTCCATATTGGGGTGGTAGGTAGAGATAACAGATCTACATTTATTTTTGTTACGGCACATATATTTCACTGGTGCCACTTCCATACACCTCGTTATGCATACTCTCCAATTATAATGGTTTTTCATTCTTCCTTCTTTCAGAATTTGATTCATTTGGTTGTGTAACGTGTTTTTTAATTCTTTAATATCGATAAGAATGTTGTATATCTGATTGAGCCAGGAAAATCGTCGCAAAGTCAAGCCGAGTGAACATGCTCTACGCAACGCTCTAATTTCCACTGCATTCTTTTACTTAAAAAAACAATTCATTACAATCTACAAAAAAATATGAAAAAAATTAATTCAATTTTGTTGCATTACACAAGGGTATTATTAAAGTCTGTTTAACTCAAATCTGTTTACGAGAGCAGTAACTTCATTCTATTTTCCACATTATATTATATAAAGTATATCTTTGACATTATATTGCTGCATGTGGGCTCTCTTGTGAATTTCAAGGACTCAGATACATCGATCAGTTAAAATTTTCAAAACCCAAGGTTCGCGAATAAAATCAGAAATATAACAGTTTATGTAAATTTACATAATTGAGATCGAAGTCAAATAAGAAAGATTTAAAACAATTTTTTTGTGAATATCATCATCATATTTGACATTGTAATCCTTTGACGGCCTTAACCTTATAAATAACTCCTGTCTAGGTCTTCTGCAAGGTAAGTCCATTGGTTTATGGTATTCCCATGATTTCTGAGTATATCGCCATTAAAGATTCGGTCATCATTTTTGTTTACCACAAATGATCTTTGCAGCTCAGTTGATAAGACGTTGATCTTCCACCCTAGAGATCTCGGGCTCAATTCGAGATGGTACTAAATAAATAATATTTAAAAAAAGGGTATCATCCTGGTAATATACAATAATTCGTCTGGTATCATATTCGTACATTCAAGACGTGTCTGAGTGTTGTTGCCTGTCCATGTACGTTAGTATTTGCCAACACGTGTGATGTTGAATTATGAGTTATGTTACTTGTCTTCCTCAGTTATTGATTGTTGAGGCCGAAGACAATATTATCTCCCGGCTATACGAATGAATGAAAAAACCCTAAATATAACAATACCGTAGAACCAAACACTTCTTCCTAAGTCCCACTATTTATAAATAGAAAGATTCAAGCCTTTAAACACCAAACTCTATTCAGAGCTGTTGGTTAAAATCTACCACTTTAAGAACGCTTCAGATATGCATTCTATTAATAAGCACCTTCTTTGGAAGTGTGTGGTGTTTATGCGAGTAGCAGAGTAGATCGATGGAAACGGATTTAAATTAAATCGACAGATTTAGGAAGAAGGCAATGAAGATTAATGTATGATAACTATAAGTGAAAAGGGCGTGTCTGAGTTGAACATTGTGGAGATATTTTCAGTGTCTATTTGTTTACCTCACAGATACACATAGAATCCCACAAATGGGACACCATGAGGATATTTAATAATATACGAAAAACTCCTGAAAGAAAAACCAGTTTGGGAGTGCAAACCGGATATCTGAATATTAAGCTAACTGATAGGCATCGGAATCAATAAAAAGTTAAATATCTTCGGTTAGTACTGTTGTTACTAAAATATTCAACACTTCAGAAGTACGAACTGACGAACGTATTTGGACGAACGTATTTTTTTTACGCATGGACGAACGTATTGGTTTTATTTCGTATTATGTAATTTTGTTTGATTCTACTTTATTCATTTATATAGATTTGATTTTTAACATAATATAATTGATGATGCGGACATGTAAAAAAGTGTGACCGAGAGACAATATTATATTCGGCCCAGGTAATTGAGCATTGGGGCTAAGAACCACTGGAGTATACAAGCAACTTACATTTTCCCATAGTATGTGTTGGAAATACTACCGCACGGGGAAAAGCAACTATACTCACACACGTCTAGTGTGTGCAAGCATTGATATCATATGAACGTTTAAACCAAATTGGGAACTTTTTTAGGTACTATCGGAAATCGAACACGAAGCCCCCGTTTCGAAGACTAAGTTCTTACCAATTAGGCTACGGAGGTCGTCTCTTACGTACTCTTGATTATTTAATAAAATTATAAAGCACAAATAAATACTAGTGACTCTCCTTAATTCGTCCACCCATTAGATACGTTTTGTACTTTTTATTCAAAACTTTCATCATCATGCCATGTCCCATTCGGAGCTGGCAGAGATAACAGATTTCCATATATTTCAATTTCGTTTTAAATCTTGCGTCAATGCAACGTATAGCCAATACCCTAAATCTCGCATTACTTTTCATTCTTATTAATTTCAAAATTTGACTTATTTTTTAAAAATTCTCCCATGTATAGTACTCGAATAGTTTTCTTCGCAACTTATTCCCCATTATTTTTTACTAAGTGGTTAAACAATCTCAGTAGTATGATAATTCTAATATTGCTAATAAAGCGGTCTAAGAATCTAGCATCTATGTTTGTATGCATTTCTATGCAATGCTTTGGTGAGTCACTAGTTCCTCTCATTAGTTTAGTCTACATGGGAAGGTAGTGCGTTGCATCATGGCTTGGTGCATTCATCGTAAATACCCTGTTTCCTCAGCAAAATACACCTTTTAAGGGGCCCATATGATTAATTTCATTTAATTTACTCGTTTGGTTAATGGTTTTGCCGTAACGGAATAAATGTCAACATTGAAAATGTAGTAATTTTGATTGACGATCACTTGCTCAAGTAAATATGCTTTGATTGAAAATGAAAAGTGGATTTATAATGTGCGTTCTTGATTCATTTGAATATATTTTGTAATATTGATTAATCACATTTAAAAATCACATGTTAACGACCTCCATGGACTAGTAAGTAAGAAAGACACTTTGCTTTAACTTAGAGGTTTCGAGTTCAATTTCCGAAGGTACCCGAAAGAAAAAATCCCAGCCTAGTTATCTCTGGTTGAAAAAAGGGTGATTGTGTAATAAGTGACTTGCTATCGAATATATATTCAAGCTAGATAAACTAATCACCGTACGAATATGCTGATATTCAGACTATGTGCTCAAAATTTAAATGCTAGATTTATTATTTCTAGAGGATCCTTAAGGAGATTAACGAAATGCTACACCGTAATAAGACAAATAAATAAAATAAAAAACACTTAAACTTGAGATGGAATCAATATCAAAGAACCTCCGACGACTTCAGTGGACTTTTAAACTGAGTTTTTTGGTTCAGGTTCCGACGATACCAAAAAAAAAATTAAATGGATCTAAGTTTGGTAAAAAAGTTCGTCCTCTTTTAACAAACAATACTCATATGCGCTAAAAGTGTGCGAGTTTTATTGCATATTCACGTGCGATAGTATTCATCTCAGCGTCTTCAAAATGTGTGCCTAAGATTCATTTTTAACCTACGTAAGTACGATCATATAACTTCATACCAGAAGGCATTGAACTGGTTGAATGTTAGAAATAGACTCCAAATTCACACACTGTCTCTATTGTATAATATCCTTAACTGTCTCGCCGCCCCCTCTTATCTCGCCGAGAATTTTCAGCGTCTTTCCAATCATGAATTAGCGCTAGGCTCAACCAGAGATTGTTTATTGGCCTATCCAGTTCACCGCTCCTCTTTCTTTACGTCGTCCTTTACTGTCCATGCAGTGAAACATTGGAATCAGTTACAAACCAATATAAGACTCGCTCCCTCAATGGCATGCTTTAAGAAGCGACTGAAAAACCTCTTAATTTCTAGTCAGTAAAATAACGTGTTTCATTCCTGATTTTTCTTTTCCTTTCCTCTCCACCATCCCTTCCTTTCCTTTAGATTGATGATATCTCACTTTATATGAAAAATAATGTTCGGGTGATGGTCCGTCTTTGTGGGAGTCGTGGGCCTGTGCTCACCTATATGTTTAAGGATTTCGTGGGGATGGTTAGTCATTTGAATGATTTATGCGACCACGTAACTTGCTTCATTTACTTTTGTCTGGTTGGTGGGAAGAGATTGCCACCTGGCAATAAGCCAGCCAGATTGTATTTGCAATAAAAGTGTTAAATAAATTAATAAATAATAAATATTACTAAACCGTGAAATAAAGGACAAGGAGTTCCATGTCTATTCCAATGGCTTTAAGCCCGAAGGCTCGATTAATAGAGCCGAAGATCATGTTGTCTTCCGACCATGCACTTCAATATGTCTGAATCACCAAATCAGATAACTTAAAATAACAGAGATTCAATGAATACCATGTAAAATATCAAAATATTTGCTTCTGAGTTTTTAGATAAAGTTGTTCATATGCAAACTAATTTAATAGTGACCGTAAATGAGCTTTTTCTTGACCAAATTCATTAATTGAAGATGAAGTAGGACGCTCAAGTTCAGAGAGTCAAATGAAGTGACAGAACGTACATGAAGTGGAATATGAAATTGGAGAGACGATCCTTAAAACCAAAGCCGCCAGTGAGAATTGCCGTTGGAGATCAGAGAGCACCCTGTACCATTACTTCACGGATGATGTTTATTTTACTAACTCAAAATGATACTGAGTGTACGATACATAGAATGGAGAGAATCAATACAAAACCTGAACACATTTTTCGTGAATAACTATTGAGAATCATCAACCTGGAATTTATTTCAAGAGTTTAAAAATTAGTTTGTAAAAGTTATTCTTCAAACGTTTAAAACTTTTCTCGGAAAGAAAATTATAAGTTACTCCAGAAACACACGGAGGCCAAATCGATTTTTTTTTCTATATTTAAGATTCTAAAATAAATATATTGTAGTAAAAACATAACTGTATTCTGATATCTGAAATGATAGAAATGTGAGAAAGGAAAAAAAGTAAACGCCATGACTAATGATGAGTAATAAAAAATTTGAACTTTATTAAACATTCTGATATTTAAGTAGTATTTTCTCAGATGATGGGAGAGTTACAAGGGATATCTAAAGGCGTTTAGCGATAGAAAACAATGGCAATGGGGCACTAAACCATTTATACTTGAACCATATTGTATCAAACTATGGTAAGATGATAGTTCACGACAGTATTTTAGTACCAACTTTGATGTATGAAAATTACTGAAAATAATTCTACAACAAATGTTGTAGAAATACGTACACAAAGAAGAATATATGGGATGACAATGTTTGATAGAATATAACAATATTATATGGAATGAAGTGATTAGTGGTGAATGTGGACTTAAGGCTGATGTGTTGAGTGAGATGAAAAAGAGCATTCTGAGATGATTTCGGCATGTGAAATGAAGAAATGTTAAGAAACAAATATACAGTGAAATTTTGAGTGGCAGGCGGGATAGAGGATGACCAAAAGAATTTTGGTTGGATCAAGTGTATGATATTTTGAAAGAATAAAACGCAAGAAGTAAGGGAAATTGTAGGAGCTGTGTGAAAACGCATATGAATGTGGAAGAGGCGAAGTATGTGTGTCGACATAGGAAAGTCTTGCACTCTATCTTCTATGCCTCCCTCTGCAGGGAAATGGCGTTATCATAATTAGTGTAATTTTTTTTACTTAAATTTACATAAAATTCTGAATTAAATGTTATTAACAAAGAATCCTTCTTGTTTAATAAAATATATTTTTAAATATTTTGTCGAATTGCCAGGAAACAGGCGTTCAGGCCTTGGCAGAAAAACGCCTTTTCTGAGCATCCAGAAAAGGCGTTTTTCTGCCAAGGATAAATTTCTTATTTGTCTCTTTGTACATACTTAGCTCTTCTAATTTTCTATTTTTTTACCTAAATGAGATCAAACACTAAGCTATTCATTTAAACAAAAAAAATATTTTTCTACCGAAAATATTTTGACTTAAGCTTGTAAATATGTTGCATTTAAATTGCGTTAAACATAATTGTGGATAACAACGTGCGTTGTGTAATGCAAATGAAGTCCCCTGTATGACTTGATACGTAAAGCATGTGTCTATGTGATCATTTTATGTACAGCAGGGCCTGAAAACAAGTTAAAAAATATATACACTTTTGGAAAATAATAAAGAGTATTACTGCAATAAACTAGTAAATTTTTTTTATGAAATCATTAGCAAAACATCTGTGAATACCATAAACTAGCTAACGATGATATTTTAAAATACAAAATACTCTAACATATTAGCTAATATTTCCAAAATTAAGTTAATGGCATTAGAATGAATCGATTTGCAAAAGATTTCGGATTCAAAAGTACTACTTATGTCTTATAATGATTCTAATTTTAAGGCTTTTAATCCTAAATTATTATCGTTCAATTAAAAATGACTAGTTAAAGTTATTGCTGATAAAAAAGTAAGGCCTTGTAGAGGATATAATCAATACTTTGAACAAGTGCAAAAATGGCGATAATTATATGTATTTACAATAAAATATTTTAAATAAGCTTTGTTAAAAAATGATTATTCAACACTTATAAAAAAGATCCTCACCAAATACTTATAAAAAAGTTCCATAGCAAAAAGTCTTATTATTGTTTGATTTTACTTTAAAACAAAATAAGTATTTGTTTCAAATTGATTTTAAAAAACATTTTGTAAGTAAAAATACTGATTTTCAGAAGATTAAAACAATATTTATTTCTTTTAAAATCTCGAGTATTCGATTTAAAATTACACGCATATGTGCAAAAATGATCTAAAACAAATATATTACATATACTGTTAAGGAAACAACACATCGTTTGATACGGGGGTAGTATGAAACAATATTTGTTTTAGACAGATACTAAGTAAATAATACTTAATTGAATTAAGTTGCGCTTTTCGATAATTTTAATAAATGTGTTTTTGTTGGTTGGGTATTTTTTACATACGTGTATACGTCAATTTACTCGCAATCTTCAGAAGTTCATATTTTATATTCGGGTAAACCGTATAGACATATAGATGTGTTCGAAGTTTGTCACGGCTGTTTTCCACTAGTTTAAAATGTTTTTCGGAGCTGTCGCCATGTCGAGTTGTCTTCAGCGATGTCTGAGGTTTTCAGAGCGTTGCAGCCTTCATCCTTTAAAAAACACTGCAAATTTGATTTTAAAAAGTTTTTTAACATCACCTTAAGGATAAAACCTACAACGGCTTCGCAACGTCAGACATAATTGAAGTCAACAACTCCGAAAAACAATTAAAACTAGCGTTTTATTTTTTTATTCAATAAGGCTGATGCATTGAGTTAGATGAAGACGAACACTTTGAAATTGTTTGGGCAAGTGCAATAAATTAATGAAAAAAGACAAAAAAATATACAGTGTAAATGTGTGTGGAATGTGTGATAGAAGAAGAGCACGGAGGTATGGTTGAATCACTGAATTATATTTTGAACGAATGAAGTGTAAGAAATCAGATAAATCGTAGGAGTCGTCTGAGAGGGTGTATGGATGTGAAAGAGGCGAAATTTAACACTCTGTCCCCTCTGCTTACATCAACAGGAAAACGGCGTGAAGTTGTGTGTAAACAATATTTTCCATCGTCATTTCCCACTCGCCCTGTAGTTGGTGGAGGAGGGAGCCACGACTCGAGTTAGTCACCATTTGTGATCTTGTTCAGTGTTTTACCCGGGCATTCTCACACGGGCCTAATAACCGCGTGGGCCGCGGGTTCCTTAATCATAATAATGTATCGCATTGTTTTCCTCAGCCATTGTGCTAAAACAGGCTTCGCATGGTGCCTGTTGTCTGGTGCCTGGCTGCGTCAAGAACATGCCTCGTGGATACACTTTCAGGCCATCACATTTCGAGAGTGGTTTTGCAAACTTCTTACTAAATTAATAACTTGAACTAACTAAAATTCAAGTTTTTTTTTATGTTTTTAAATCTCAAGGTGACAAACATTTGATAACGTGTACTCTTCTCTGTAGTCTATTATGTGTAAATTGTACACCTAGTGGATTTATCGCTTTATGGCAAACTCTTCTAGCATCTGAGAAAAAATGCTCAAGATACGAGTACATTAAGTGGTAACCAGACTTAAGCCCATTTTTTGCTTTGAGCATAAGTATAAAAAAAAAAACAAAGCGAAACCAGTTCAGAAACCGTTAGGAATTGAACATGGGAAGCATGGCGCTAAGCAAACATGTTAACAACTGAACCACACCGCCGACAATCTACATGCAAAATGTTTAGATATTTGTGCGCATTTTAAAAGAAATCTGAAATAAACCACGAAATGCATATTTTATTGCCTACATATGTTACATATAAAATGTTGAGGTATGCTTATTCAATGTTTAAAAAACCAAAAAAATATGTTTTGTGGGTAAGATTAATTTGTCAAGTCGCTTGGGGATAAAAATTATAAAAAATGACGATAATATGTGTGACAAAAGAAATAACCGTTAGCTTAAAAAATTGGGGGCTAAAAAACACTTTCAGAAACTACGTAGTCCTTTACGTGATACTATCTTGACTGTCGTAAACCACATTCTAAACACGATAATTTAAGATTATTTTAACCTTCAAAAGTGAAGTTATTCGGCCTAATTTAATAGCATATAAATCAAGCGAGCAAAAGAGAGGCGGAAATATGACAGATTTGATCGAAAATGATTTATTATTCGTAGACAATATGGTTCGAGTGACGGAAAAATAAAATTTTATAGCAGTGTTGGTTGAAAGAATGTATGCAAAGTATTAAATAAAAAAATAATCTAAATAAATCAAAAGTCTTGGTCATAGATAGACTATTTGTAATGTATAGGTAAACAATTAAAGATTGGAACAAGTTAAGGAATTTTGTTTTTTGCATGTTTTCGAGAGCAGGTAATATGAAGAAATATGTCAAAAGACGTGTTACCGAGAGATACAAGATCAGAAATGACTGTGCAGTGGTGTGCTAATACCCACATTGATGTAAAAAAGCGAAGACTGCCCATTGGAAAAGAGTGACAAGAGTAGAATATGCCTTGCTAAAAATATCTGATGCTACAATGTAACTATTTCTTAGAGATGGATGTGATTAGTAGATCAGGAGTAAGTTATCTTAAGATTGTTTTGCTGCATTGAGAGAACGAGTTGCGTAAGACTTACAAAATTGCTATATAAAACGGAGAGCAAGAAATAAATAGATCAGATTTAGAATGGAAGGAAAAAGTTGGAAATATTTTAATTGGCGAAAATGTAAGAAGTATGAGGAACACAAGAGTTTGCAAGGTGAAACGTATGGATACGGAAGAGACTAAAGCATCTGGCGCGTTAGTAAAAAGGCGAGGAAAATCGTTATCTCAGTCTAATCTAAAAAGGACATTGTGTGAAAGAATATATTCCTATGTATAATATATTATTCAAGCGTGCCGCTATGTTGAAGACGCTTTTGATCGTAAATTAAACTTTTTCATTTTGTATAGAGACCATTGCGGATATGAAACATCAAGTTTCTCTGCAAATCATAGAGGAGAATCGTGTGTAAAAAAAAACAATTCGTGAAGACACTCAGCAATCAGTGAAAAAAATAGATCAAAACTTAAATTATGGAAACGGACATTTGTTTCTTCAAATGTGAGATAATTTATTGTTGTTTATTACACAAAGAGCTTTTTCGTGTACAATTCTTGTATAAGTGTTTAATTTCGATACAGTTTTAAAATGGATCACTTTATGTGGGTTGATGTATGTGAGACCACTAAATATTTATTATTTTTCGTCTGTTACCATTTAAGGTTAACGTTATGATTTCTATTGTAAAGTTGAGATACATAAAGTTCGTTTTATTGGATGTAGTCATCTGTGTAGTATTGTGATGGACGAATTCCATGGTATAATTGGTAAGACGCTTGGCTTCTACTGATTGAACCCCTGAGGGTTCCGGATTCGATTCCCAATAGCATTTAAAAATTTAATTTAAAAAAGGGTTCTAGTTTGGTAAAAAAAATGTCAGGTAACAATATTCGCACGTGCAAGTGTGAGCCAAAGTAGTACTGCTAAAACGCGCTATGACGAACTACGAGTTCAGTACCCACTCCAGTAGTTTTATGCCCGAAGGCTTGATATGGAAAGAAATATAATGAAGATCGAAGACAATACTGTCTTTCGACTAACCTTTTTATAAGTTCCGGATCATCGATTCAGGTATATTGAAGCGTATCATATAACACTGAAGCGTATCATATAACTAAAACTCACTAGTTTATCTAAATAAAAACAACTAAGATATTTTTTTTAACATTAAACTCATCAACATGTTTTGGGAGTATTTATTGATTAAAATGGTAACATAAAAGTTAAACTAAACCTTTAGATAGTACATTATTATTTAAAAAAAATTAAATTATCTTAGATGACAAAAATAAGTTTTTTTATAAATTTGAATTAGAATTCTATCGTTGGATGCATGGTTATAAACCATAAAAAGTGTTGTAAAACTATATATCTATAATGTGTACTTGAGCTGTTGAAGGTTAAAAAACATAATTGAGAGTTTATTTGTTTTCCAAAGCCAAATGCTAATCAAATTTTCACTAATTATTAAAATAATTTAAAATAATAATTTCTAAAGAAAGGAAGATGTAGAAAAGTAATGGTTCGTTGCCTAGTGATAGAACACTTATATTTTACTTGGCATTATCTAGTTTGATTCCTTACACACAGTAAAATTTTTTTTTATATTTTCAGACCTTTATCTATATTTATGGTATATTGGTGACATTGAAATAAAAGTATAAAGCATTTGAATTATCTAATTTTTCTGTAAAAATTCTTCAATCAAAATAAGAATAATCCATAAAGCTAGATTGAAAAAAATGTAACTATCTAATCCTAAAACGTAACTATCAATCCTTTTAATAGGGACTGGTGTAAGGGACGGAGCTACTTATGAACGACTGAAATATGGAACTGCCTTTTTTTTCGTGGGTTGCAAGAAATATGAATTAAAATGTGAATTAGACTCTCGTTGCACCACACCGAACATCTTTGCTAGTGAGAATGTATACCCAAATCACGAATGACATATGATACATATTCAACAGCTGTTCTCTATTTGCGTTTCTTTAAGCTTACATGAGTTGTGTTGCATATTATATCAAACGCCGTTTTTATAAATGGTTGGGTTCACATTTATTTTGTGATCTATAATTAATCAGTCATCTAAAGTATTTTAAAATCTTAAAAATAATACTATGTAATACTTATGACTAAATAAGGCTTACAAATTTATTTAAATGCGAAAATTGTCACAATTTGTCAAATTACTCTAAATATGTCATTGACATTGAAATTCAACGAAAAATAATATCTTTTAATTGATGAACTTCAAAGTTATTAGTAACTTAAAGAAAGAAAACACAAATAAGTTTACATACCTTAGACAACAAGAAGATGAAGATCTCCTTTAAAAAATTGTGCTGCATAGACCAAGAAAACAAATTAGACAAATGAAAAGAAGTTTAGTGATGTATCATCACAATTTTTGTAAAAAAGATCGTTCAAATAAATCACATTCACGACTCAACGGCGCTTCATATCAAGATCATGCATTAGTCATGTGAAACTTATAATTAAACTATGTTTATCCATTCATCCTCTCATGAGTGGGTTTATCTTTATTTTGTTTTATTTTAATGTTTAACTGCAAATGTTATTTATTGTTTGGCATCATGCAATCGCTAATTCTGATCTTCCGCGTTAAATGTGAAAAATTATAATTGTTGCGCTGACAGCATCCTATTTCAGCAGATGAGAAGATCTCTTGAATATATTTATTAGTACATGTGAAAAAATCGAAAAATCTAACAATTGTATTGAAAAAAGTGCAATATGAAACGTAAGAATTAAAAAAGGCTTGAAACAACTTTTACATTTTACTTAACTATGGTATACTTGGCTCGCATGACATCCTGTTTTCTTAGGCTAAAGATTATAGATGAGGTTTAAAATGAACACTTTACAGGATAGTAGACAAATAATTAAAAAATAAACAGCTCCTAAAACATGAAATTAACCAGAACCAAAATCTTTTTCAGTAATTATAATTAAAATATGTATATTTTATTTTGCATACTATTTTTAGCGCACTTAATCAATCACTTTTACAAAACATCTAATTTTGAATATAAACTATTGACCTTACCAATAAACCCTTTTGGATAATCTTTACTGATTGATATTAGATAGAGACTGTCCACAAATTGTGTCTTATGGTTTTCAAAAGTTCCAGAAAAATGTCACCTGACTAAATATCCGACTTCCATTTTAACAATACGTCTGCTGAACTAATATTACGAGCACTGAGATCCATTACCTGGACGGTTAACAAGTAACAAGGTGTTTATCTTTAACATATGCAATAAGCCGAAATGTCTATAAAAGATTTTCATATTGCTTAGCCTGTTGAATGGAATAGCTAACCCGTGGGGCTGCACGTGGAGATAATCTGGAGATTTCAGAAGAAAACTTAATACTGCTCTTTTTATAGAAGAACTTATCAAGCCATCCTTGAGATGGTTCATTGAGAATTGCTCTTCGATGACTCAACACTTTATCAATTAAAATTGGATATATATTGAACAATCTTTCAACAAACGAACATTCCACTAATTTCAAAGGTTTTAATTTTAACGAGTGCGAAATCGGTTTCATTGAAGAAATGATGGATCATATATTTTTTTAATGGTAACTGAATGATGCGTATCTGACCTTTAATAAATATTTTTTTGACGTATAACCCAATACCAATGAATACGAGAACGCTTATTACAAACATGTATCTACCTGTTTGCAGTGATAGATGATTTCTGGTTTCTAATTTTGTGGTATTTTTTCAAATATTGATGGGGAGAGCTTACTGTGATTGTGCTTCTAGTAAATATTCTGCCTATATACGAGTATTCTAAATAAACGTAATCAACTCATCATTGTTCACTGGCTGGAAATACATAAATTGGCGTGAACTGCCGTATATATATATATATATATATATATATATATATATATATATATATATATATATATATATATATATATATATATATATATATATATATATATATATATATATATATATATATATATATATATATATATATATATATATATATATATATATATATATATATATATATATATATATATATATATATATATATATATATATATATATATATATATATATATATATATATATATATATATATATATATATATATATATATATATATATATATATATATATATATATATATATATATATATATATATATATATATATATATATATATATATATATATATATATATATATATATATATATATATATATATATATATATATATATATATATATATATATATATATATATATATATATATATATATATATATATATATATATATATATATATATATATATATATATATATATATATATATATATATATATATATATATATATATATATATATATATATATATATATATATATATATATATATATATATATATATATATATATATATATATATATATATATATATATATATATATATATATATATATATATATATATATATATATATATATATATATATATATATATATATATATATATATATATATATATATATATATATATATATATATATATATATATATATATATATAATATATATATATATATATATATATATATATATATATATATATATATATATATAT
>OX463845.1:26059756-26105516 GCA_949825065.1 Odontocerum albicorne
TATATATATATATATATATATATATATATATATATATATATATATATATATATATATATATATATATATATATATATATATATATATATATATATATATATATATATATATAAATATTATGGTATTATGAAGAGCGACTGTGTATTAAAAAATGAAGTGTATACTTGAAGAGTTAATACTATATATTTCTGATTAGAATATTTAATTTAAAAATAATTCTTTATAACAATGGCCTGAGAAATGAGACTTAGTAGTTGTCACGATAAAAAAATGACTTTTTGATATCATTGCTTAAGAAAATTCTGCGACGTGATTGTATCATGAATGACTTGCTATCGATAATTCACTCTACCCGAAAAGGTTCATCACTGTGCGGATATGCGAAAACGAAGGCTATATAGTCAGAATGAAGTAAATAAATGATATTTCTACGATTTTCTGAGAACCATTCAGGATATTAAAAAAAACAATAACAACGCGATGACGTTAATTAAGAAATTAAATATAAGCTTGAGATTGGATCAAAATCAATGAACCTCCGTCGACCTCCAGGATCTAGTTGGTAAGACGCTTGACTTTCACCTGGGGATTTTGAATTTCATTCCCAAAAGACTTCGTCTGGTGACAATACTCATACACACTAGACGTATTCGAGTGTTGATGTCTTTCTTGCAGAAGTTTTGTTAAGATGTGGGATAGCGAACAACGTTACGTGTCTACTCCATAGGTTTTAAAACTCGAAGGCTCGATAATTGAGGCTGAAGACAATGTTGTCTTCCAGTAACGCTATTTAATACATCTGAATCACTAATACATTGAAAGGCGCCTAAATGAATGAACATCAAATAAGTAAAATATCGTAATTCTTTCAAATATTCTATCTTTACTAAAATGTTCCTTACGAAGAGACGATATATTTCTGAAAATAACTCGTAATTTGGTAAAATAAGCGTTTTAGCATTTTTTGCATACATATACCAGTATTTTAATTATTGTAAATCACAAAACCCTGCTTAATTAAAAAAATCTCATTTGTAATTAATGTACAATAAATTTTAGTTATAATTAATGTACCAGAAATTTTATAAACTAATAAATAAAAAACAATTACTAAATATACAAATTAAATAGGACTAAAAAATCATTTATAGTTATTCAAATGTTTTCTAAGCGATGAATACACTTGAATAATACAACTTGTATAAATCTGCTATGATAGATACATGACCTAAAGATGTCGATGATGAAGTTTGTTATTCTACACAGTTAGAAATGCAAATTAGAATAATCACTTTAAATCAATAACTAGTTGTAATGCAGGATGACCCAAAAACAGTTGCAATATTGCGAATGCAGTTCCTCTATACCGAATCAATTATTGTCAAGTGGCACTCATTTTCAACATGTTATTATTTGGCTTGGAAGTTGTCATTGCCAAGAATCAATTTGAAACGCAAATTTGATTTAAAACAATGCGATTATTTCATTGTTTGCATTGCGGTTTGAAGGAGTTGCATACATTCCATTATTAAGCAGGATGGAAAGTTTGGCACAAAAATATGTGATTCATTCGGTAGTCATCTTATTTTACCCATATTATTCGATTTAAGTGACAGATGGAGATGGACTTAATCGAATCATATTTTTATTACGTTAAATAAGTAATACAAATTAATTTAGCAAAAAACTGTTAAATTGACCATTTAAGGCGTTTAGCCATTAATTGGTTTGTACCGGCGTAACAGGCGTAGTGGGTATATAGAACAGCGTTGCCGGGAGACAATTTTTTTTCTGGCACCATTGATCGTTCTTTCAGGTTTAAGACCCATTGAAGTAGGAACGAAACTCACAGATCGTCTTGTGTTCGAATCGAAACTAGCTGTTTGTAAGTGTTGGCAATAAAACCCCACGTGAATATTCAACAGCATTCACATACTTCTAGCGCAAGTGAATACTCATACGTATAGCGCAAGCGAACTCTCACCAGACTGGAACTATTTTTGAATATTTTTTTCGGGTCCCATAACAAATCGAACCCGAAATCCCTGGGTTGAAGACTACCGAGTAGGTCAAGGAGATCATCATTATGATGTGAAAATTTATAGCCCCTTACGTTAAAAATAATTTCAATTGTCTATTTTTCACACTTAAATGTTACCGAATCCTGAAATGGTCATATTATTTCAACAAAAAAATTAAGTTTATTAAATTTTATCTCAAAACAAAAAAAAATTGAAGTAAGAAAAAAAAAAATATCGTCAATCTATCCTTTTCATAACCGAATGTGGACTTGATTCTGAACTTGATAATCGAACATTTTTGTTGTCGGTAAGTCTCAACACTACTTAAATACGGTTCAGTTCAAATACAATGGCGTCCTGGATGTTTACTTTGTTTCAAAGCCTTATTGTTCAACTTTTGAGATCAATCGAACGCAAGCTTTCGGAATCGAATTATTGATAATTAAGCAAGATATTCAATTACTCGATTGTCTGTCAAAGGCACGTGACGTTATTGATTATATTAAAGTCGTTGACAAATTGGTCGTTGTAACAGATTTTTTCTTAATTGGGTAATCTCATTTTCCTTCTATGGGAAAGAATGGAAAGAAATTCGAGTCATAATACTTTTATATTTAATGTATACACCAGCAGTGGGCAAACTTTTATTCTAAGAAGGTCATTTTCTATCTGATAGAAGTCATGGTAGGCCAGATGACAAAATAATGAAAAATACTGTATTTAAATGTTTCTGTTTTGTATCGTTCATCGATTTTTCCATGTCAAGCTGTATGCTTGTTGTTCACATCTTTCCATGTCAAGCTGTATCTATCACATCACTTAATATCGCTTCCCAACGGGTAATAGTTAAACTTCAAGTTGTCGGGTTTTTATAGATATTCATTATTGAGAAAGTTTGTTAGCATGTAAAAATTTATATAACAAGCATTTTCATTACTAATTCTTTAAAATTTATATAGTTTTATGTGTTTAAATTTTCATTTCGCTCACGTGTACCTAAAAAATGTGCCTCGAGGGCCGTAGTTTGGCCATGCTCGTATTTAACCATAACGTAAGGGATAATGAATTTGTATTTAAAATAAATAGAGCACTTATTATTTATAAGGTTTACGCTTTTGTTTGTGGAACTCTCTATGCCAAATCGTAAATCTGATATTAGTTTTTTTGTTTCAATAACTGAGATTAATTCTAAGGGATATTGGTTTGAGCTCAATGATGCGCTTCTCTCCTCAGGTTGATTTTTACTGAAGGCTTGTTTAAAAACCTTTCTGGTTGGTTGGAAGATATTACGACAAGGCAATAACCCCACCAAGGTGTACTGTATTCAACAAAAGTGTAATATTCGCTTGCTTGAATTTAAAGTTCGATTTATTCACAAATTTGCTTTTCAAGCAAGAGGTCAATGGAACATGATGTAATGAATAGTATATTTTTTTCAAAATTGAAGAAAAACGAGAAAATACATACACACCATCACACCGTCTCCCTTTCGAGTAAAACTGAGATGAGAGTGTGCTTGATTTTTCTATTTTGATACACATGTTTGACCTCTTTTACAGCCATAAACCTTTTAATACAACTCCTACGATTTCAAAATTTAATTCACTTGATCCAACCATCCTTTCCTTGGTCTTACTCTACAAAGCCTTATACTCTCATTTGCTCTGTGTTTTGTTAGTTTATTTTCATTCATTCTTTCTAAATACCCAAACCATCTTAGTGTTTTTTTTCCATCTTACTTAATGAGAATATAAATAATAAATTACTTATTATTTTTAATAGGTAGAAGATAATTAAGTTATTTACATTGATATGCCTATAAATTAGACTGGTGTTAGCCGTGTCTAAATAATAATTAGTTTCTTAATGTTGATTGTTTACTCAATGCTTAATATTTGGTCATGCCATTTTCGGTAAAGTCGTCCTCGGTCTCGGGAAGGCCGACTTTCATTACTAGGTCATATCCTGCTTAAAGTATTAAAAACAGTTTCCACTTACTTTTGTGATTTATGATGGAGTGTTTTTCCAAGCAGAATAAATACGAAAAATGTTATTTCAAGAAGTATTTTTTTATAAATATAAATATTATAAAGACTGATATAAAATATTGTAAAAGTACTAAGAAATGGTTTGGGCATATACCACGAATGAATGAAACATATATGCAGCACAAAAGAGAGTGGAGGACATGAAGAAGCCCGAGGAAAGTATAGTGGGACCAAACAAATTATATTTGAATGTATGAAATGTTGAATAAGAAATACGAGCGTTGCGTAAAATGTTTAGAAGAATTATGTATGATCAAATGAGAAATGTTAAAAATAAAAACGTATGTCCATTGAAGAAAGTAAAAGTGCTAAAGGTGAAGAAAGTAACATTGAGATAGTTAGGCTGTTAAGGAGAAATGCTAATGGTCTAAATAAACATTTTTTAAATAAATCGAACAAAAAGGAATTTACAGATACTTTGGAAAAACGAGAGAAATAACAAATATTTTTTTTTTAATTTAAAATCTGGCACTTTGTATCTAAAAATACATTTATACCATTTTTTCACGACTTTCGAGTGAAAGGGTTTAACATTTGCTAAGTAATTTTATTTGGAAAATATAAAAGCAATGAAAAACATCTTTGAACAATATTATATTTAACTATTTTGAATCCTTTATGCATGTTGAGTTTCATCATTTGAAGTTATGTATAAAATTAAAAAAATCACAAACACGATTACTGAAACGTAAATAGTTATTATTACCAGTATGTATTCTTGAAAAAAAAAATTTATCTTCCAAAAATTCAAATACACATATTTTTGGATTATAGAAAACGATTACGTTTCTTTAAACTATTGCATTTTATAATGTCAATTTCTCTTCTATTTTTATTGAATAATTCTCTAAACGGTTAAGAAATATTTATTTACTCGTTTTTAAGCATTTTAAATAAAAAAAAATTCAAGAAAGGACAGACTCGTATTTAAACAATAAAAAATTGTCATTCTTTGCGTTGTCAAAGGTCTATTATTTTATCGAAGAACATTCTATTTCCATTTATGAGCTCTCAAGTTCGAGTCTCGATAGTGATGAAAATAAAAGTTTATAGTTAAGATAAGACATTGATTAATGCTTCCATAAATATTCATTATATTTCAGTTTCATCTATGTAGTTTATTTTATCACGACTGCTGTAACTACATCATACAATTTGGTAGTAAACAAAAATGTCAAGATGAGCATATGCGTATAATACTCGTAAAGATATGGTAATTCAAGTAATCTTGAAAATGGAGCCCCTTCTAATGAATCAAGAGAGGTCTTAGCTTTAGTGATTGGGATGTATTACAAGGAGGCCAAAAACTAAAAGATTTCACAGAATTATCTAGGTAAAATCTTCGGCTGTTTAATGCATTTCAAAAGTAGATCTTCTCGCTGTTTCATGAAAAAATCAGATTAAATATATTTTATGACAAGAGGGTGTAGCTTAATTGAGTGGAAGTTGGCCAGAGATCGAGATAAATGAGATTGTGACCGCCTTCTGAAAGGAGGAGGAAAGACAATGAATAAATAAATGAATTTATATATTCCTAATGATAATAAATTATCAGGAAGTATGATTTTTTAATGATAATCAAGCAAATTAATATAATATTTTAAAAATCATTCTACATCTCTGTACCCTAGAGGATAAACCTCGGGAGTCACATTTTACCCCAGAGTATAAACGACGTTGCATCATACAATTCGTGTTTGACGCATATGACGTTTATCCGCTAGGGTGCAAAGTGACTTCCGTGGTTTATCTTCTAGGGTACAGATATAATTATCCAACGACAGACGCCATTCGTCTTTCTTTCGCGTCAGCTCAAAAAAAAACAACGTACACATTTGAAGGGAGGACACAAGTAAACAAATAATTTGATACAAGCGTATAGACAAACAATGCACCGCTGCATAGGACATTGTCTTCGCTTCGATTTAATTCGGCACACCTTAAGTGCATTATATGGGTGAACAAGGTCACCCCTGCGCAGTCAGTGCCTGATATGGTACCTCGATTAATCATTGTACATTTAAATGTTGTTCCAAGAGATGATTGCCGATGGAATTTGGATGAGCTCTTATGCACTGGCTATGTCTGGAGACGATCAGAGTCAATATGCGATTTGATGACCTATTATGATTTTAATCAGCAACGGTGAATGCACGACAGAAAATGGAAACCGATACTTTAAAGGCTCCAGTTGATTTCGATTGATAACAGAAGTCAGTCTAGCCAACGATACGAAGTCTAGACTGATTTATTGAATGTTAATGTTACAGCTTTAGGAGAAAAAAATAGCATCTACGAATGTACCAGCAGCATTTTTTTATTTTTCATATTTTCCATAATTTTTCATTTCACTGATGATTGAAGTTTCTTAGTTAAGGTATAAAAGTTCGCTTAAAACCTTTTGGAAGAGTATCACAGAATATGGTGCCGGACCGTAGACTTATCTGGATTAACATGTGTTTGGCACCCTTGTGTTGTTGATAAAGCTTACAGGATGACGGTTATGACATCATTATATAGTTAGTAATAAATATTACCTTTCAGAGATAAATGGCTACTCAATGGTTGGAAAATATTTTACCTAAAATTTTATGGATTATGATGGGACTAAATAAATAAAGAAAAAAGTAATAGGAGCTGACATAAAGAAATGAGATCCATTAAATGAAAGACACAGAAGAGAAATTATTGTCTTTAGAATGTCTGTAGAATTTCAGATAGAACCCACAAAAACCAAAAGAAATATACTATTATTTTTCTTCCCTAAACTAGAAATCAATTCGATATTACAGTAATTACACTTTGATATAACAGTTATCGCAACGATACGTGTTGCTACCTCCTATTTCGAGGCTTTGTTCAAAAGGAATTATAAATACGTTGATGTAATATTCATAGTAGAATAACTAATCAATTTATTATTTCTTATTCTAATATGTACGAGGGTCATCCAGAAAGTAAGGTTACAAGGGCTCCTGAGGCCGGGGGAAATTTTTTGTTTCGAAGTTGGCGCACCTGGCGTGTAGAGGGGATCCTAACGGTCAGTTTGTTTGATCCCTCGTGTTTGTCGGCCATTTTTTTCAGTCACGGTAAATTCTTCCGATGGAGAGGTCGTCGCGCGTTCCCGCCACCTCCCGTCCGTGCGAGATCCGCGCGGTCATCCGTTTTTTGACTTTGCAGAACAATACCGCCACGAATATTCATCGGAAGCTCGTGGAAGTTTATTGTAGTGATGTGATGAGTCGACAACATGTCACGAAGTGGATTAGGTTGTTCAGAGAAGGCCGTACTGATACTCACGACGAGGCAAGGAGTGGGAGACCATCAGTGATTTCTGACGAACTTGTGCAAAAAATTGAAGAACAAGTGCGAAATGACCGCCGTGTACCGGCTTGACGAACTTCACGAAGAATTTCGTGACATTTCTCAAAGTCTCCTTGGTAATATTGTGTCGGAAAAACTTGGTTACAAGAAGTTGTGTACGAGAGGGGTGCCCAGAATGCTCACACCGGAGCACCGTCAAAATCGCGTGACCGCCGCGCGTGAATTTTTAGATCGTTTTGCACAGGTGGGAGAAGTTTTTCTGGACTCTATCGTGACGGGGGATGAAACGTAGGTGTGTCACTACACCCCAGATTCCAAAAGACAATCCCTTCAGTGGTGTCATTCATCTTCCCCAGCCACCAAAAAGTTCAAGACGACCCATTCAGCCGGAAAAGTCATGGCATCTATTTTTTGGGACCGTAAGGCGGTCCTTTTTGTGAATTTTATGCCTAAAGAGACTACCATTAATGCAGAGGCTTACTGCAATACCCTAAAAAACTCAGAAGAGCCATTCAGGGAATGCTGACCCGGGGAGTCAGCCTCCTGCATGACAACGCCAGGCCCCACACCGCGCGAGTTTCACTGGAGCTGCTGACATCGTTTGGATGGGATATTGTTACCCCCCCTTCCCTATTCACCCGACTTGGTGCCTTTGGACTATCACATTTTCACTAAACTAAAGGAGTTTTTGGGTGGGAAACGTTTTTCCAACGATCAAGAGGTCGAGGAAGCTGTGAAGAAGTGGCTGAAAGAGCTGGCGGCGGAGGTCTATGACACTGGCATACAAAAGCTAGTGCCTTGACTACAGAAATGTCTCGATCTCGACGGCGATTACGTTGAAAAATAGTTTAATATATAATATTTGTGAAGTATCCTGTGAATTTCAATTAAATATAAGCATTTTTCGATCCTACATAAATGTTGTAACCTTACTTTCTGGATGACCCTCATATTACCAAAAAGCGATAAGCCAAAACTTTTGAAGATGAGTATTTAATAAATCCTGTGCGGATTATTTCTTTATTTACGGATCAAATACAAGGCAAACATTTTTTAGTCTTCTTCTTTTTGTGTCAAAGGCACTATACTACATCAGCCCAGAATTCTGTCACCTGGATAGAACTGGGCGTTAAACGAATCAAGTCATATTCGCTTTGGCACTACATCAAGTGTGGCATGGACTGCTCCTAAACCCAGATATATAGAGTTGATTCATCACGTAATATTCCTTATTTCAACATGTCCGTGGTTCTCCCAATTTATATTAGGAGCTTATTAAAGGTATCCAGGTTCTAAATTTAGAGCCAGGTAGCAATGCTTCTAGATGCATAACCCACCTGTCCCCTCATTCATCTTAGTAATAGTAGGCGGTTGTTCCAAGGGCTAAATGTTCCTTTTGAAATTGTTTTTGTTTCAACTGTGGGTCATTATTACTTGAACTTGGAGCAGCAACTTCGACAAGGACGTGCACCATATTTTGTGTAGCAATCCGTGATCAGACAGCATGCTTCATTCAGGGTCACACCACCTGACCAGCGTCGCTCGATCTTCTCCAGACAGGCAGGCATATACACCTACCGAATAGCACAAGATTAGTCCTGAAATTTGTCTCCCAAGATGAGTTCAAATTTTCTGAGCAGGCTGTTTCGAGCGCTAACCTTCTGTTCTAGTTCAAAACCGTTGATAAGTCACGTTTATAACAATAAACAGTTTTGCTCTTTATATACACAAAATTATATCTCCACGTTTATCATGCGCTCTTGTTCTCTTATCTTGCGTACAATTTTATGGTGGCGAATGCTCAGCACGAACTATTTGTTGAACTTTGAATTTCGTGAGTTGTAAACGTGTATCAACCTGGTTCTCCGGAATTCGAATGTCAGGTGCAATGCTTTAATATTTGACATTGATTATTTAACTTTACGAGCTTTACGGTACTCGAGCTAGTTTCTGTTATTCCACACTATTCTAAAGCTTCTGGAGAGAACACATCAATCTCACATAAGACCAGGATCCTTTGAATAAATTCTGCTAAGTGATCCAATAGAGTGTACAAGGGAGTACAGACAAAAAATAATATACATCGATGAGTTCAAGGCAGAATATTATGCCCTGAGAGTGACAAGTTGGAAAAAAAGATGCAGTTGACAAAAATAAGTTATAACTGATACACAAAGCAGCCATGACCCATTTTGGGTTGACGCAGTAATTTTCGATTAAAGGGCTACAATTTTCAACTTGTCCATTCGTTACGATTACAATTCTCATTCTGTTCATAGCGGTCTGGAACAACTTGGTTGAAGTGCATCCAAACAACTTCCGCAACTTATTTATCCAAGAGATGCGATGTCTTCCTCTACCTTGTTTGCCATTTATTTTCATCCGGGTTATCAGTTGTATCATAACGTATCTTGTGCCTCTCATTACTTGTTTATATGACAACTATCTATACTATGTATAAATAGTATACGAAAAACAAGACAAACAAAAACAAGTCATTTAATGAAAACAATCCGAAATTTTATCAATCCGGGCTTGTTGCCTATCATTTACCGTGCCCCCTAAAAACTAGGGTTTTGCCTGTATTTTACTGAGGACATATAAAAACAAAAAAAAATTTGATGCTTTTAAGCAATTTTCGGTTATTTTTTATGTCATTATTGTCAACCTGGGTCGATCCACTGCTGGATGAAGATTAGAAGATTAAGACTAGATGAAAATTTTAGTATATCCCAACCCAACATATAGTACATCTCTCCATGCTTCTTTGTGCGATCTGGAGCTTTTGTGTGTTTTTTATGTGAGCGTCCATGTCTCGCAGCCATACGTTAGTACTGGGAGAATACACTGGTTGTAGACCTTTCGCTTCAAAGATATGGAGAAATCACTTATGAAGATGTTGTTCAAATGTCCAAATGATCTCCATGCTAGTTTTGTCATTCGTGCTATTTCCCCGATATGCCACCTACAAAGGAAATAAGTTGGCCCAAATACACATATTGGTGTTGGGGAAACAAAGCTGTTCATCATATACTCGTATTTGGTTTTTGATATGTTCATTTTCAAACTGATTTATTTACTGATCTCTGTCGATTCCTGCAGTTGGTGCTTTGTCATAAATAAAAAAAAACAATTAAAACAAATAACTACGAGACCCAATTACGAGAATATACCACACGAGTCCAATCTTGGCACACTACATCGATTCGAATATATCAATACACCATCTCACAATCACCTCCATACATTTATCATAAACGTTATTTACACAAATATTCACTACAATTTACTCCTCTGCAAGCTCAAGTAGTCACGTCCTTTACTGTCCATACAGTGAGACTCTGGAATCAGTTACATACCAATGTTACTCGCTCCGTCCTTGGCATGTTTTAAGAATCGACTAAAAAACTCTTAATTTCCTGATTTTTTCCTTTCCTCTCCACCATCTCTTTCTTTTTCTTTGATTGATGATATCTCACTTTATATGAAAAGAAATGTTTGGTTGATTGTCCGTCTTTGGGGAGTTTGTGGGCATATGGGATGGATTGTCATATGAATGTTTTTTGCAGCCATGTAACTTGCTTCATTTACTTTTGTCTGGTTTGTCGGAAGAGATTGTCGCCTGGCAATAAACCCGCCAGATTGTATTTGCAATAAAAGTGTCAAATAAATAAATAATGTTAGTGCCAAATAATTGTTTTAGGAGTATGTTGATTACGTTAAGGACCCCGTACTCGTAAAATAGTTCCATTATATGATCGAAATACTGTGAGCTTTAAGCAGTTCTTGCACAGTTTTAAGCAGTTCTTGGTCCTTTCGGTTGATACATACGAGTAGCTCTCCCATATTTTAATTAAATGCACTATTAAATTCTAGCCTTTCAATACTTGAATATACCGCTTTAGATACCTTTCTCGGGGAGTTTTATTACTTTAATTTGAGTGTCCTATAAATACATAGAATGGTTGATAAATAGCTCATGGAATAAATGAATAACCCTGTTTAGAACTAATAGCGCATGAACCTATGTTTTGTGTTAATGTAATTATCTCACGTACCTTCACATTTATGACAACTTTAACAAAATGATTTAGTGCACAATAATATCAACATACTCATTTATAGTACATATAACCATCATTCATATTGTCTACAAAGTGACCCAGGGTTGAGGTTTTAGCTATCACGGATTGTGTGTGCTATAAACCCAAGATAATAAAACAGAACAACCTTTTCTGCAACATTCACAAGCAGTTAAAATTATAATAACTTTTTACAGGCAATCAAAATCTTACAAGATACGCATAGTTACTGATTTTTTGTTACTATTCCATCTAAATTAGTACACAACTCGGACGTTTAACTCAATGGTATTAAAATAACAGTATTGAAAAATTATAATTCGGTTCAACGTTTTAATCTAATATTTAACAATTTTTCAATTATGTTATTCTATTATTTCAATCAACTTTTTGATTGTGTCAACAAATTTAAAATAAATTACATATAATTTTTGTCTTTCTAATTTCCTCCTTAAGTAAATAATCACTTGTTATTCCCTGTCTGTTTAGCTGGCAAAGTATGAGCAATTATGAGATAAATGCGAGTATGCATAAAAATTGTCTAAATAGCGAAGAACAAAATTTCAAAATTTAGACACCCCGTATCAAAAAACATAAATACTGAATATGTAGCACTAGAAATACTCGTTTAGTGTCATTATATGATAGTAATTGTATCCAATACTCGCGTATATTTATGTTTCCGTGACCAAGCTGGTAAGATACTTATCTACCAATTCGAGGGTTGTGAAAAAAAACGATTCCAGTCTGGTTTTCCCTTAAGGCCCCTTGAACATCTTTCTAATGTATTGGAACACATTACCACGTGGTAATAAGCCGGCCAGATTATATTGTATACAACAAGAGTACAATGCAATACAATATGAGTAAATTTAGAAATTAAAGTTTTGAGCCAAATATTATTGATCTAGTTTTATGGTTTTTCGTTGTTCTACAAGCGAAATATGATGTTTGTTTAATGATCGAATTTGAGTATTTTACGGCAAAATAAATTTATAAACTTATCTTTTATTACCTTGTTTGTTTTGACATTTATTTTGATAGATGTGTATTGGTTTTGTGTTAAAAGTGCAGCACCATTCAACTCGGCACATTGTAAATTCATAAGATAACTATTTTATTACATTCATTGCCAATTAAGGACGGGTATCACTTTATGATTGTTTGCCATTTCGTAGAATCACGATTTTCCAATAAATATTTTGGGCATACGATTATGAATCTTGTTCAGTAGATGGAAGGAAATTATTAGTTAGAAATGTACGAATGTAAATATTGCTGAACGAATGTGTAAAAAAAACGATGATATTGTTGACGAGTGATTCATGTATTGCCGGATGTACCGATGTTTTGATAACAGCTGGACCCAAAAAGCACTGTAGTGGTGACCAAAGATAGGGAAAAGAAGTGTAAGAACACCCCTAGCAAGATGGTTGGATGATATCATTAAAATAGCTGGGAGCAACTGGAAACACTGTTACCAATATAGGAACGAAGGAAGATCTACATATGTCTTACATTGGAATCAATTGAACTGATAATGATCCACATATATAACTTGTGTGATCAATATATTCATAAAAACACTAACATAAGTTCAACGAGTCTATATACTATATAGAATACCAACTTAAGTAATTAAGTTAAAATCATCTAAGTGACTTCATAATTCAAGTATTTCTTTTTCTTTTTAAATTCACTTTTCGACGTTACTATTAAAAGTTTCTTAGATGAAAGTGGCTGACCTTATCGTATAAAATAGGCGCGGTCCTTGAAAGGCATTTTGAGATCGTCTGGGTCAAAGAAATATGTAATATTTTTCAGGTGAACCAATCTTTTAATAGCGCTTTAGCACTTTCATAGGGAACGATCGTCAAACCCAATTTCTTAGATAGTAAGATGCTCATTTTCAATCAGAGTTTTTAGTTTCATTGCTGATGGTACTTAAAATAAATGGTAAAAAAATTCAGTTATAAGTTCGTTAAAAAGGTTATTGTGTACTCTCGACGTAAATTAAAGAAACCAGCATAAACGACAACTGATATAAAGTTACGCATTTACTGCAGTCGTTCTAACCCCGATGGAACCGAAGACAATCTGGCGCATGCTTGTTAACATTTCCGTGCCATCAATGTGAATATATTGAAGAGTGCCATACAAATAATTGAAAGGAATAGGCTTTCTCTCGATCGTTATAAGGTTGAGGAAAAAATGACCTTCATTTGGTTTTTAAAATTGACATTTCTTTTAAGTGAAGCCCTTTGAAAATAGCATAGTCACTAAATGGTACTGTAGAAGTGGGATTATTTTCATTTATAATAATAACTAGACGTATTATGATGCTATCTTCTAAGAATGAGGAGGAACGTAAGAATATCTTCTTATATCCTTAGATTGCTGACAGAAACAACATATCATCCAAGTATCTAAGAAAATGTGTAGTTTTATGTTTCTTACAATGTTTGAAACAAATCTTACGATATAGAAATATTAATTCCTTTATACTAGCAATAAGTACATCTAACTGGCCAAGTGTTCTTCCTTAGTTCGCGGGCAATCCATTTTAAATGGAACATCGTATATCGACATATTTAAACATCATGCATTGTACTTTCATTATAATATATAGCACAAGCTGTCAGGTTTGTCGCTATATACCAATCTCTTTCATCCAACTGGAAATACGTTTCAGAGGCAGTTAGTGATAACCAGACTAGAAACCACTTAAAAAAAATCAGGTTCCATCGTGTACCTCAATCACAACCTTTGGGTTTGAAGGCTGGAATTTTACCAACTACGTCATTGAGGACGTATTTTTTTGTGATAACCTCTCAACTCAAAAGGCTTTTATAAACAGGTAATATTTCATAAAAGTTCAACGAAATTAAAAAGTATATTATCAAATCATACTATATTAAAATATCAAATCAAATTCGGCAAAATGATTTTAAAGAAAGCATATTGAGCTTCCTAATAATGGGTGTTAGTGGTTTTGATTAAACAATGATTTCTTGTGTAATAGTTTTACTCTGTATATATTTCGTTTTGAAAGATTGGTGCCAGTTGAGGAATTCTGCTATTTAGATAGCATTTTCACCGATGGCTGAAGAATAATTTAAAGATATATGAACGGCGTGTAGCGATAGTGAACAAAGTCAATGGGGCACTAATATATATATATATACTCGAACTGGACAGTATAAAAATCTGCTAAGATTGATCGAGTCCACAAAAGCATGTCGGTGCCATCTTTGATATACGGGAGTTAAACGTGGGCATGGAAAAAGACTGAGAGGAACTAAATAAATATTGTAGAGATGTATGCATTGAGAAAAGTACATGGAATTAATATTTTTTACTGAATACGAAATGAAGTGACAAGGGATGAATGTGAATTTAAGGCTGATGTGTTAAGTAAGATGAAGAAAAGTACGTTGCGATGGTTTGGACATGTAGAACGAATTATTCAAGAAAGATAAACAAAACATGTATACAGTGCAGATGTGAGTAGTAGGCGTGTGAGAGGAAGACCAAAGAAAGAGTTGGATCAAGTGAATAATATTCTAAAAGGATGAAACGTAGAAAGTCAGAGAAATAGTTGTATGATGAGGTGTATGGATGTAAAAAAGTCTAAAGATACATGGCAAGTTAGGAAAGTATGGTGCTCTGTCCTCTCTACCTATCCTGACAGGAAAATGGCGTGATGGTATGTATGTATAAATTTCGTTTTAAACTTTGTTTATAATAGGGTTTAACACGTATTGTATATGTATATAGGCTATTTAAAACAAATATATTTGTTTTATCGGATAAATACAATAATAAATACTTATTAATGAATTAGTCATTTAAATACAGTATAACTTGATACATTTTTTTTATTTCGTTGATATAACATGCAATATTTTTGGTTTATAAAACCCTTTTGAGTTGAAAGTTTGACCTTCGTGGCCTAGTTGGTAAAACACCAGACTTCAAACCCGAAGGTTGCGAGTTCGATTCGCGTTGGTGCCCGATTTCTTCCTCTGAATCATATTTCTGGTTGGTTTGAAAATATTACCATATAGCGATAAACCTGACAGTTTGTGCTGTGTATAGTGAAGTGTAATACAACAATGGGTCGGTTCGAACCCCGAGTTGTGATACTTCCCTCGAAAGTCGAATAACAATGTTTTCCATTTTCATCCAGACATTTCATGTTATGTTATATAGGCAAATATATATATATATATATATGAGTATATTAATAATTATAATGCATCTCGCTTTAAATTTCACAACAAACAGAGAGATATATTAACACCATCTGCACGGCTAACACGTACCAAACGCTGGTGTGATCTACGGTAAAAATAATTATTCTAATTCGCTTGATTTAACTGGCGGACTGAGTCACCATGGGCGTTGCATCAAGATAATGTGCTGGTGCTTGAGCTATCCCGCTTGAGTATCGCACAATATTGCTATGATAGACGCCTCCACAACTATTTTACTGACTCGGTTGATCTCTATCAAATTTATTTGTGACTCTAAATGTACCGTTATGAAATTTGAGTTTAAATATTAATAAAAATTAATTGAGAGAACATACATTTAGACTTGTGTCTTTAAGGCTATAGTGACTCACCTTATGTTGGATGGTTGCGCGAAGTGCGATATTGAAAAAGAAGATTAGCAGCAAACAAGAAGATTGAATGTTGGATGAAACAATGTGTTTACCGAACGTTACGAAATTTGAGTTTGAATATTAATAAAAAATAATTGAGAGAATATACTGTTAGACTTGTATCCTTAAGGTAATAGTGACCCACATTACATCAGCTGGTTGCGCGAAGTGCGATATTTAAAGAAGATTAGCAGCAGACAAGAAGACTGAATGTTGGATAGAACAATGTGTTTAACGAACGTTACGAAATTTAAGTTTGGACATTAATAAAAAATGATTGATAGAGTACAGTTAGATTTGTGTCTTCAAGATACTTAGACTTGTGTCTTGAAGGTAAGAGTAACACATCATATCGGATGGATGCGCGAAGTGCGATATTGAAAGAAAAGTAACAGGCTATAGAGTGAATTGTGGGTTACACGATGTGCTTACAGATTACAGCATTTCTAGACAAGCAAAGCTGGTAGCTTATGATAGAATTGTATAAACTGCATTATACTTTCGTAGTATATAGTACAAACTAGCAGGTTTATTGTCATATAGCAATATCTTTCAATCTACTAGAAATGTGTCATGGAGGTTTAAAATGAAAACAAGACTGGAACTATTTTTTTTAAATATCGGGTACCAACAGCAATCAGACCCACTATTTCTAGAATTAACACGCGTCTAACCATCTATGGCTACGGAAGTAGCCTTGAATCTTGAAATTGTGGTCCCAACATAAGGGTATGCAAGCGAAACATGGATGTGAAAAAAGGAAGAAAGTAAAAAATTAGAACATTGCGTAGAAGTGAACAAAATATTCAGCGCAAAATTTTTCCTTTTGTCAAAACTGATACTATAATGTGATACAAATTTGTTGACCCGAATGATTGATAGTAAAATAATTGACGGAGAATAAATTCAATTTAAAGGGAGTTTTGCTAGTAAATCGGATCTTTTGTGGGTAAAAAAATATTTCAACATATCTTGACATCTTGATGACGGATCACACAAGAATAGTTTAAAAATATCATCGATGAAATTGATTGATCTATTGTATTTTATATACCATTCATGAAAAAGGATCAAGAATCAAACTGCAGTTATCATAAGAACTAATGGGATTTTACATCTTAGATGTGGATATAGAATATCGCAGTGAATCGAATCACGGTAAGTTATCACTGAAGAGTGAATAAAGTTTTTTGAAAATCTTACATCCAATAAACGCATGTATCGGTTTACTTAAGTTTGCACAATACCATAAACAGAAGAATCTTAATTTAACTGAACTGTTGGTAGATTGGACATATGAAATGTGCAATACAAAGATTCCTGAAGGAATTTGATACGGCATACTTCGATCGCAATACTAGATTGAAAATATTAAACTCGTCTGAACTCAAGGTAGTCGCAGATAAATAAATGTCCATAGAACCAATTGATTGAGAATACTCGTAGTTGACAATAAAAAAGGGAACACTTTGACCAAATATCGAATAAGGATGTCTTAATTCCGCACCTACAAAAATGCCTAGCCAGTCAAATGAATACTGGATCGTTGAATTCTGTATGTCCCGTACAAGCACACACAAAGTTGTGTGATGTGTCTTCAACTATCTCAAAACAGGTAAAATGTGGGTTGGAAAAATTTATACATGTAAATGTGTAAATATTAATTTACTTATTTACTCACTTCACTGTAAAGTACATAAATGGTGAGTGTATTGCCCTACGGAAATCTCTTGCAACCAACCAGACAAAAGATAAATATATTCGTATCAATTGGTGGATACTCGTATAAGAATAAAAAAATACTCAAAAATATGTGAGACATTAAAAACAAATCAAAATATAGTTCTTATCAAAATACGTGTATTTGAAAATGTCGTCAAAGACTAGAAAAGAAGAAAGATGGACAGTTTCCGAAGAATGTGTTGAAGTATATACTGGAGTACTAACGGATGACTTCCAGAATATGAATGGATTGACATATATTGTACCATACATGCAAAAATGATTCAATACAATCTTCTTGGAAAAATCTAATAATATTTTTTTAATCCTATGTATGCAAAATATACAGTAAATAAAAATTGTGATAATGGTTAAAATACGTCATAAAGAAATTTTATTCCGTAACATTGACAATCTCTGTGACCTACTTCCACCCGGAGTTTTTGTGTTCCATTCCAGAAATTGACATAATTTAAAAATGATTTCAGTCTGGTTAAAAAGTTCGTGTGGTAAAAATTCTCTCAATGCATCATATCTAACACGAGAAATTAAAAACCTTACTCCAGTGGTTCTTAGCCCTTAAAACTCGATCAATGAAGCCAAATAAAAAAAATCCCCGTACCATGCTCTTCACCGATTTAGATATGTTGAAGGTGATATAACGAATGAAATTTGGTATAATTTTCATCAAAATTACTTTATTAATTTGTTTCTTTGATTCCCTTAAAACCGGTTAAATGTGGACTAGATTATATTTATATTTAAAATCTCTAATGACCATGAACTCATTCTAAAGCATTTATTATGAAATATATCTAATTTATATTATTATTAAGTAAAGTTTTACGTTTGAATCCAAAAGCTGTTTTTCAGCAGCCCTACTAAAAACGTATAAAAAATTTGTTCTTACAAAAGTTACAAATTATATAGATGATGGATGATGTTATCCCATGTCAACTTATCACCTCCCGCTGAGAATTTTTTGAGTATTTAAAAACACATTAGTTTATTTGATGACACACTGTTCATATCCGAACGAAACCTTGCAGATTACCAATACGCTAAAATCAATTTGTCAACAAATGAAAGCTCGAAGCTGACAATATGGCCTGTAATATTTGAAATAAAGCTTTTATGAAACAAAATTAAGCTTTTTAACAGAACTAGTGGAGAGAGATATTTTAAGTTTATTATGGGTAATATACAAACATCTGACGTCAAAGACTATCAAAGTATGCAAATATGTACCCTAAATGTTTATTTGTTAAGGAACTCAAGTAAACAGTTTTTTTAACTTTTTTATTATTGCTTGAGGCTGTAATTCAATTGGTTATAAAACAATAAGTTACACTAATCGCATCTTAGACAATAACACTCTATACTCGTACGTCTTGAACTCGATCAAAGCCTTTTTTATTTTTTATTATTTTTTCGGGTACTATCGGGAATCGAACCCGAAATCTCTGGCTGAAAGTAAAGTGACATATAAGAAGTGTTATTTTTTCTATAATTTCTGTATCATATTTTTTTCACGTCGAGATTTATTGTCTTCATCTCAATAAATTTGGCATTTACAAATTAGATATATTTACATGTTTTAATTTACAAAATATATTTTAATATTTTATAAAAAAACTAAATATTTGTTTAATATAAAATAATCAAAAGATATACCTCAAGGATGAGACCGGAACTTAACGATGTCTAGACAATGATCATTGTATTGTTTTTATTCCAGAAGATCCTTTAGAACGACATTAAAATCATGTCACGTAGTACCTTTTTGAAAACCCTATTGTTTCAATTTTAATACTCAACTGTAACAAGATTTAAAGATAGAAACACATCATCATCTAAATATGTACTCGTATGTACGAACAAAACGGTGAGTAGATTTTTCGAATTCGAATATAAATAGATTTTTAAGTCTGCGATGTTTCGTATGATTTTTTTAAGTTGAAGTGATATTTCATTTGACTGTTTTAAGTCGACGTGTGATTAAGATTCATGTGATTTCATTGTTACAGCGTTATTGTATTTTACTTCAAAAGTATTAAGTATCAAAATCTTCAAACAATGTTGTGTAGAGTAGCGTACTAGTGCTAACTTTGATATATGGAAGTGAAATCTGGGCGTTGAAAGGGAGGGATCAGCGGAGAAAATAGGGCGTTACAAGCATATTTAAAAAAAAATTACATTAACATTGTATTATTCGTATTTGATAATAAAACAATACTTTTGTTTATTTTTTAATAGCTTAGGATAAATTAAATCAAGTTTCCTGGAGTCAACATAATTCATTATTATGACCCATTTTTTTATTCCAAATTTAAATCAGAGAATAAAGCATTTATTCAAAAACACAAAAACCTTAAAGTGATATTTCATATTAAAACAGCAATATACGAATCGTTTCAAAGCGTAATTAGACGTGATACTTTAAAAAAAACAGAGTTGTTATAGATTTTTGGAATTTGTTTTTTTAATGAGAAGCTCAATAAGTACGATCACTAATGTTGTACTTGGTCCTTTTGAAATACAAGTAAATGGAGTATATTAAAAGTATTTACTTCTATTAATCAATTTATGATCAAAAAGGACTCACCCTTACTCGATTCAATTTTATTTAAGAATTGATTCTAATGTATGCTAGACACGATATAAATTGACATGGAATTTTTAAATAATATTGTAATTTTTGTCTAGCAATTGCTACTATTTATTTTATCCACGATCGATGCTGATCTTAAAACGATACCCTCCATATTTTGATGTAATCAACCAATGAAATTGTAACTATAAAAAATATTAATTAGTATTAAGTAAGTTGAGCCCATCTGATTAAGTTCATCGATGATTAAACGTAAGGAAGTCAGGGTAGTTATTCTGTACCGGATGGAATGTGTGGTGGTCGGAATATATTCTTTCAGATAGCTTTTAGATTCCTTTCATCTAATAGGTGGTCTCCGGGGAAACAATGTGTGTTTTAGATGCAGTAAATTCTGGAGAACTCACCGTGAATGCATTTACAGGACATCTATAAATATGAGAGCTCAAAATTATTATCATTTAATGATTATTGGAATGCGTATTGACTTCCATATTCGTAGTTTGTATCCAAAGAATCGATGTGTATTATGTTTGTATTTTAAGTCTTTTGTAAAATTTTCAATAATATTTGAACGAGTATTTGATTGATGACATTTGTTCTGTTGTTTATGGAAAAAAACTGTTTTAACCGGAATTATCATCACTCTCATCAATATATTCGATCTTTAACATTATGTCTACAGTAGGTCCTGTTCTTTGTAATCAGGAACGTGTTATTTTTCTAAAGAACTCATCTCGATATACTTGGTTTGCTAGACAATTTGAAAACTTTGTTTAGAAATCTGCAAATATTTAATGACAACTTCAATATAAAACAGAATGAAAATATTAGAAAATAATTTCGATTGAAAGAAAATGTTGCGATTTATATAAAGCAAGTAATATTGTGAAGTTTAGGTGACTTGAATAATAAAATATTTTTAAAATAATCTATACGAATTGAATAGAAGGGAAGAGAAGTTCGAAAAGACCTTAAAATAATCAAATAAATCATATATGAAAGAAGTAAGTATGAATAAAGCCTTAACAAATTATTTTTTTTTAATCCACTTGCACGGATTTCTCCTGTTACACAAAGAGGATCTGCTTCTAGCGTTAGCTTATTCGTTAGGAATAATATCAGCCAGGATTCTTCTCATACTGCTAGACGGTACCGAGAATATATCAACCGTGTCATTCAGTTGGTTCAATATCTCTATACCACGCGTGACTGAGTGTTTAGCCATGATATTCGTCCTATAAGTTGGTATGTAGAACAGAGGGTGGTTTCTTGCACGGCTATATTTATTGGGTACATATAAACTTAGTGCTTCTAGAATCGCGGGACAGTTAAATGAAATAGGAGAGTATGTATGATTATATGTGTAGAAGTGGCAGAAGCGTAAGAAGTTTGCCAGGATAGAATGAAGTGGATATTTATTATCTCTGTCTAGTCCAACAGGGACGTGACATCGTGATGATGATTTTTCTTATCCTCTTCGGCAAAAAGTAAGGTATCATTATATATAATCTTACTTTGTTTTCTTCAGCCCAGAGAAAAATACTTCAAGTCGAACAAAATATTTTAGGTAGTACTTGAGCTAAGTCTGACGATACTTTGTTTCGTTAAAATTGTTTATTTTTCTCTTTTGTTTATAAATTTGAACATTCCTATTTATTTTCTTCAGAGAATAGTAGAAGTACTTCTAGTAGAAGTTTCTGGACGATGGCAAGTAAGAGTTATTCAACTGTCAAGATACATGCCCATAGTTTAATATTTTGTGACTAATACTTTCAAATTACTCAATACTTGAATATCTTCGATTTTGTTCGGCATAACGAGGAACCTCGTTCTTTTTAGTGAATTATCGAGATATTTTATTTCACTTTCGTTATACGAGTACATAGAATAACCGGTTAGATTTATTTCCGTACGACAATATCTTCCAATCAATCAGAAATATGTCATGGATGCATTAAGTGAACCTAGACTGCAGCCCCTTGGGGAGGTAAAAAATAAATATCATAGAGAATTGACCCGCAACCACCGGGCTAGAGTACAGACATCTCGCCATATAAAACACGGAGGTCGTCCCAGTGTTAAATATTCTTCTTCTTTCGTATGGTACCCTTCAATACGTCTGAATTGGTTATTTCGATATATTGAATATCAAGGTTGAGAGACAATTTTGGCTTCGGCCCCAGTATTCCATTCTTCGGGCTAGAGAGCGTCTGGAGTAGGCACGGAATGCAACAACACTCGCACAGGTAGTCGGTGCATGGTAGTATTGTAACCTGATGAATTGTTTTAAATACCTTTTTTGTAGACTATCGGAAATTATATCTGAAACTCCTGGACGGAAGTCAAGCGTCTTACCAGCTAGACTACGGAGGTCATCGGAGAGAGTTAGATATTTTTATTGTATATTCTAATAAATTGTTTTATTTAAAAAAAAATGTTTTTATTATTTAGTAAACGAACGTACTTTATTTTCACCAAACGTTTTCATCGTCACAAACACGCTATGGCCCCTATTGAGGTTTTTTTTTTTTTTTGGATGAGTTGAGCTAATGGGCAACCTGGCTTATGACGCACCAGGTTTATAACCCCGGGATTGTGTTTGGACTCTCTGAAGTGGTTCTATGGAGACCCACTTCTTTGCCTGTTCCATCAGTGCATACCCCAAAAGCGTTTATCATTTATTGCTCTGAATATGTTTAATGTGTTTCGAATGTTCAGTGTATGGATAGGACAAGGAATGCGTCCGCGCACGACTTTATTTGGAGCGCCCCGGCATTTGCCTTACAACAGGAGAAATCGCGGTAAACTCCGTCGGGACGCGGCTGAAGGCCCTTCAAAGAGATCTGCCCTTTGGTATTATTCCCTTGTAATAGTGTTCATGTGCTTTGTGGAATTAACTACATCGGCGATATATTCGCATATGGTAAAAACATTCTCCTTCATCAAAAGTCCCTTTTTTAGATGTTCTAGTTGCAGTCGGGATACCCCCAGCTCGTTCTCTAGTTTCCTTCGTCTGATGGCCTGCGCGGGACAACTCAGCAGCACGTGTAGCCCATCCTGCACCACACTCTCGTCACATGGGCAGCTCTCAGACTCCGCAAGATGAAATCTTTTTAGGTATTTCATGAAGCATCCGTGTCCTGTGAGCGCCTGCGTCACTTCGAATGTGGGGATGATCCTTCTCCTGTGCTCGAGCGCCTCGCTTATGCTCCCGAAGAACAATTTGGTGGTGCCTCCGGTTGTACCTGTAACATAAAATTTATTCCAGTCAGTGTTGTATTTCTTTCTGAGTGTTGCAACCGCGTAGCTCCGCGGGAACTTGTCGTAAACTGGCACCGTCTTCAGCTTCCCCGCGGCCCGCGCTAGCTCGTCAGCCCTGTCGTTTCCTATGTTTCCAGAGTGACCTTTCACCCAGTGGAAGTTCGCTTCCGTTCCTCGGCACCTCAGTCTGCTCACCGAGTCGAGAATGGACCTGATGATCGGATTGGTGCTCCTGGGGTCGGTGATCCCTCTCAGGCCAGATAGAGAATCTGAGTGTATCTCCACTGATAGCAAGGTATCTTTTGCCCCCTCAACCCAGGATAGAGCTTCTCTCATCGCGACCAACTCCGCCTGGAACACCGAGCAGTAGTCCGCTAGTTGAGGTAGACATATACGAGTACATATAACGTATCCACATATCATCGTCACCAACACGCTATGCCCCTATTGAGGTAGACATATATTATACATAGAACGTATCCACATTTCATCGTTACCAGCACGCTATGCCCCTATTGAGGTAGACATATAGTATACATAGAACGTATCCACATTTCATCGTCACCAACACGCTATGTCCCTATTGAGGTAGACATATATAGTAGTATACATAGAACATATCCACATTTCATCGTCACCAACACGCTATGCCCCTATTGAGGTAGACATATAGTATACATAGAACGTATCCACATTCCATCGTCACCAGCACGCTATGCCCCTATTGAGGTAGATATATAGTATACATAGAACGTATCCACATTTTATTTAATACTGGCATACATTTTTCACTTTTATCATGCTCATATCCGTCGTCATGAATACTGTTCTATAATAAAAGCTTTTCCCTCTTCCCTCCTTCAGGATTCAAGTTATTTAGTCGTACCACGTTTTTAAGCTTTTCCCCAACTTCTTGTATTTTCTATACAACTCGTGTAAATTATTTTTGTAAATTTTTCATAATTATTTTTTTCTACATGACCGAACCATCTCAAACCTTTATCTTATGCACTGTATCTTCTTTTATTCCATATTCTTTGCTAATTTTCTTATTTCTTATTCTGTTATGATTGTTTTTCTATTAATTCTACCTAACGTTCTCATTTTTATCGCCTTTATCTTACTTTCATCACTTTTAGTCCTGTCTAAGTTTCGCAGCCATATCCTAATGTTGGGACTAAGAATATTACCAAATACTTTTGTTTCTCTTGAAATCCTCTGGTTAGTCAACACATTATTACATCCCACTTTTCACTATATTGCCTGCTGTTATTCTTTTTTTTACAAAATCGTACTTCGCGCGGTCACCCAATGTGCACACATTTCAAAAACAAAAAATATTTTCAAAATACCTGGACTTAAAACAAACACATTGAAAATATAATAACATCACAAAATAAATTGTTTTAATTTATAAGCCATCTACAAAACTATCGATATTTTACTTAAATATAGATATTTCATGTTTCGTCTTTGACTTATCTACAAAATCATACACCTACTAGTATATAATTTAATTCGAATGCCAACCGTGATATGATCGTGCAATGAACTAATTAATAAAATAAATATGAATGCATTGTTCAAGAGAAATAAAAGCAAGAATAATGAATACGGTATTGTTCGGGATCCATTTGCCACGTTGTCTCGCTTAATTTGGGCCTATCACTGAGCGATATCTGATCTCACATCTCTGTTATCTCAACAAGCATCGGCCGACATAGCATTATTCTTGGGCACCTACCTGCTCTATCAGATTTCTCCGTAGTCCATCTGAAATTTTTATTTCGATACATAACTTGAATGTTTTACTAACATTTAAAAAGAACAACCCTTTTTTCAATTATAATATATTAAGACATTCTCTTCGTTAGGTAGTGGTTTATTGTATTATTTCATCAATTGTAAAATATACCTTACATTAAAAAAAATCGAGCAATGAATGTTTTATTCATTACATTAGACAAATATTCCAAAATAAAAAAAAAACAATTTATTTAAACCAAAAAAATTACATTAACACAATAAAACAAATAAAATAACACATAAATATATAAGTTACACTGTTATTAATATGAAACAGGATCGTCTCAAGATGAGATGCCGGTACCGCACCATACCGAGTGTCACTTTTGACATTCTTTCGGAAAGAAAAGTACAATTGCTCACAAACAAAATTATAATGCAACAAACATATTCAAAATTATAATATTAACCAACATATTTATTGCTTAAGCGTAATCAAAAGTCAATATTTACCATACCATCACAAGATGCATGCATTGAATACTTTATTTTACTGTATACAATACGGCGGGTTTATTGCTAAGTGGCAATTACTTACATTTACATAGTTGCGATTTATAGGTGGAGTATTTACATTTTTGATGTAGAAAAAAAAAATATTCACCCCTCATATTTCGAGTTTTCACAAAGCACGATGGGTCTGAAACTAAAAATCCTGTCTATCTTTACCATTACTTATTCTATTGTATGAATATCTTCGAGCAGTAGATGATTGTCCAACTCGATGTTTTATCGTTACACCAGCAAAGATATGTTAACATGCAATCAACTTTGTTATCCTTTAGTTTTAATGTTGTATTTGTCAAAGTTTTATAAAAAATATATATACTAAATTTAAATTTATCCTTTTTATGGCACCATTTAGTAACGAAAGATCATTCGAAGGGTGCCAATGTTTGAATCTTAAATCACTCAAATAGCGTAAACGTAAGGACACATCTTGAATACCCCCACGTTATCAAATTGCTAACATTACACATGACGTATTTTTTTCAAAAAGGGAACTGTCGTAGAAAGGTGAAGGATACATATATTTTATTCAAGGGAAATATGCATATTCAAGGAACTTTTCTATTGAACTCGATTCGGAAATTGCTTTCGTTAATGTTTCTGATATTTAAGAAATAATATACGTAACGTGATTACTCTGCACATCTGGTAAAACGTGCCGCCCAGTGTAGTTTTGCGTTATAATATTTTGTAATGTAAGTGTAATATATCGAACAATAAAATCCTTTATATTTTACCAGATATGTATTGGAGTAGTTAAGTTAGTTTTACTCTTCTTTTTTGGACCTTCATCCTAAATGATCTTCTCGTAATTTGTAAGAATTAAAATCTAATAAAACATTTTTCTTGTCATTTTGTCAATGCGCAAATGAGTGCATGTAGATTTGATGGTTAATTTTCTTTGAGATTTTTATAAAACCTTTGTTTTAACCGTAAATCAAGTAATACCATACAATTAATTTACCTACAGTTATTTAAGTATATCATGTATAAAAATCTAGAAATACAGTTAGACAACATGTTCTCTACTTGGTATAATTTATTTATTTTTAACCTTAATATCATAATTAACCACCACTTTTCTACGCGTTATCAAACAATATACAATCGGTTGAACTTATGTCCGTGTGTAATATTAGATATTGTCATAGTTACGGTTTAAAAGTTATCATTTAATTAATATCATAGTGAAAACATTTTAATTTTTAAAATATTTTTTACAACTGGGACTTTTCGATATGATTGTAAGGCATAAAATAACAATTGCCAATAATATATTTCTTAACAAGAGATGACTTAACTGTTGAACAGAAAAATATAATATAAATATTAATAGGAAAAAGTAGTTGATTATGGATGAGAGTGCTCGATTCTTCTAATACGAGTATTTATAATATTAACACTCATTTATTAGACTCACGATATCATGCTCCCTCTCTTTATACTTTTGCTTCATAAATTAATTTGTTAATAAAACATTTTAAAATTGTTTTTTTTTTTGCCAATAAAATACACTCGTATACTCTGTTCAGAGTAACTCTTCATTCAAATTGTACATTATTAAAGATTTCTACTTTCAGCCCAAAAACAATGTGTTCGATTCATAATAATAAGTATTACATACATACTTAAAATTATGTATCGAAATAATAAGATGGCTGCAAAAAGAGTTGCCGGTGCTAAAAGGAAGAGACGATCGCGTCAATAACAACGAGCAAGCAAAACTCTAGAGAAGCAGCAACACGACGATAACTTGAAACAGCACAAAGACAAGCACATCATCATGTTGAAAAAATATATAATTCTTTATTAATTTTTTTTATTATCATTTGATTATTAATGTACAATATAAAAAAGTGTTTTTTGAATGAACGAATGAAAAATATGAAAGGCAATCCAAAAATAAACAAAATATTAATTCAAGTACAAACAAATGTTGTATTTTTTTTCACAATATTTTGATTTACTATGATTTCTATTCCAGCCCTTAAACATCGATGGGAATAAAAAAGAAATCGGGGCATAGGTCGAAAATGTGCCAATTCATTGAAATATTCTGGGCGAGCCGTCCGACCCAATAATGTTTATATCGCGCTCATGTCTAATGTGGCGCTATGCTCCTCTTAATGCTGTGGCTGACCAACGTAGGTACAAAATGTAATTTATCTTCGACTTTTCAAAAACTGCATGGATTTAACTAACGTGCATTCTCAAAAAATAAACTGCTTCGCAAAAAATAATTTTAGATATATAGACAGGAATAGTTGTTAAGTATTGATATATCGACATTTTTTAAAAGATTGGGTCAGTTTTGACATGTGTTTGGTGTACTCGGACATAATACCACCTATTCATACTAATAACATCAACTCATTCCCACGTCCATTTTTTCATGCACACATATAAATCATGACAAGACATGTGCACGTAAAGAATGGGTATCAATGGTTTGTTCGTTTTTTTATGTATTTTGGTCGGCATGTATTTGATTTGGGTTAATTTTTTGATTAATCAAGCTCTATATCATAAAATAATCTGCAACATTTAGTTTTTTAAACTTTCGCAATTGGTTTATTAAATAAAAGTTATTTGATCTCTAGTGTGACTTAATTAATATAATGATTGCACGCATAATACTTATGTTGCATATTTTCATTTAAACTGTTCATGTTTGAAAAAATATTATTTAAAACATATTTTGGAGGAACTTCCAAACAGGACCTAGACTTATACAAATTTCCAGAATACACTTAAACATCTGCATTGATTCGAAAAATTATAAAACTAACTTTCATACAAAAAAATCGAGTATCTGTTTTTTTCATCATACTCGTATATAGGTAAGATCCTAGTTTATCAAATAACTATTTTTCTTCAAATACAAATATTTTAAAAATATACCAATAAACTTAAAATATAGACTACTAATGCTTTGAGTATATTCGAAAAATTTCACTACTGTTTTCCACTAGTTTAAAATGTTTCTCGCAATCGTTGAAAATTAATATTTAAATGTTTTATTCGTAAGTTGTAAACATAAAATTCATTCATACTATTGTATGCTTAAAAACAATATACATTTATGAAGTTGTTGGCAAGATATTGAAAAGATTAGGTTCAGTGGTTGGTTGGAACCTTGTGACTTTAATTAATCATAAATAACGCGGTTTTTTTTTAAATACTAGGGAGGATATTTTATTACGTAACATCTAAATACAATTAACATATTTTAAATATTAAGATGCCATTAAACTTACTACATTATTTTTAAATGAATTCAAATAATACAGTTAAAGAAGTCGTGCTAGTTTTATAATTATTTTTATCAGCATAATTATAAAAACATCAAAAAACCATCACACTCCTCTTTTCATTATTTTTGCCGTAAAATAACGAAATGAGGACTGTGAAAGGGCTGATTAATGCATTATCAACAATTTATTTATAGTCAATAAAAATAAAATAATAAATGATTTTTTCTGAATACGAAAAAAGAATCTTGTAATCCAAAAGGATATATTCTAATTAACAAATGGTTGAAAATCAAGATGAAAAAAATGAAGCGATGCATTATGAACAATTATTGAGCTTTTGCCGACATTTGGATCGTTTGAAATTGAGATAATTTGTATTGTACATAGTAGATAAAAGAAGAAACGTTCAGCTGGTTCCCCATCTGTACAAATGTGGATAAATGATGAGGGCCACTTCATAACAAACTCATTGTCCAGGGATCGAATCCCCGTAGGAGGTGTCATCGGGTATCAGAGTAACAAAAGGTGTTGCAGAACAATGGTGAATAGAACATGAAATGTTCTATAATAAAACGTAACAGGGCAAATTCGTACTGCGATACAGTGCATTGCCGCTGCAGTCAATTCATGGTTTGTTTTTTTTTAATTAGTTTAAAATACCGTTCAATCAGAAACTCTCATTTTAATGTAAAAACTTTTAGATATATTTATGATACCATTTATTAAATAATGTTTTATAAGATATCTCATGTCGCATAGAATCGATATTTTTGGAGTGTCGTCGGTAAGCTAACGTTACAAGGTTAACAGCATTATGCGTCAAGTATTGATTAGATTTATGGGTTTAGAGTATTAGAAACATACAAGGATCAACGAAATATCCCTGGACATTTTTCTAAGTATGATTTTGTGGAGGATTTATGGACCAGTGTAAGATGGTGAATGACATCTGCCATAACCAGGAGTTGTATGACCTCCTCCAGGAGCCCATCGCTTCATTTGTTCAGCTCGGATGACTTCGATGGATAGGCCATGTAATAAAAATGGATAATAACCGATCGCCGATATGTATATTGGACTGGATACATGAATATAGTAGTTCTGTATGGAACTCAATACTTCCATGAAGCGACAGTGTTGCTGTTGCTGATGATACAAGGTTAGTTGGAATATCCAGCTGAAATCAGCACAAGTTAAAAGGGGCTGGTAATGTTCTTGTAGGATGCTAGATCCATAAGGGGCAGTACAATACCTTTTAATAAAAACTATTTTATCAACTAAAAACATTTCGCGGGTATGCGAATTGTGTGTATCCCTTAGTCTTATTAATAAAGTGTCGCTTCAACGTCCTCGTCCTTAGTATAATACGAGTATATATTTGCAGTGATCGTTCCTTATTGTATGTTGGTGATATGCCGGCGTAACATTTGCTAGTTTAAATTATTTTCAGCCAATAAGTCAACAGAACTGATCACGTTCCATCTCTCTTTCTTTTGAGTAATTCGTTTACAAAAAGAGTGGAAACAGAGACTCGGCAAGATCCATTGATCAAGTATCGAGGGGACAGCGTGATGCGGTTCAGATACAGATCTGATGCCAGTGTACGGAGAACGGACGCTCGTCTTCCGAACCTCACGATTCACCTTTTATTATGCATTTTATTTTGTTTTCCACCACTTCATTTTATTTTCATCTCATTCTTTACTTCTCAGGGATCTGAAACCTATCGTATTAAATAAAAATATTTTTTTTATCATTGTAGTCATTGCGTATATAAATACGCATTTATAAAAAAATCGTTTATCTGTTTCAATTCGTATGTTTAGAAAGTCGTTTATCTGTTTTAATTAATATATAACTACGCATTTATAGGAAGTCGTTTACCTGTTTCAATTTGTATTTTTGGACATGTTGTTTTATTATGTACGGTCATTCAAATTGTACATTGATTTTTTTTGACACACACCCAATAAAATGTAATTTTTTATGTCAATCATTATTTCATAACATTTGAAAATAGTGCACTTAAATATTTATGTACATTAGAAGCAGAATTACAGTTGTTTTTCCATATTATACGATATTTAAATTTGTACTTGATACAATGCTTCTAAACGATTTAAGTCATACCACTTCAATAAGATGGTTCACATACATGGTTTCGTAAAATCACTGTAGTGTTAATATTAACATTGCCAACAATAGTAAATTAAGTAGTTTTCAATTAAAATGATAAGTCTAAATTATAGTTTTCATATATGAATTGACTTCATGATCAAGTTATTGGAATAATTCAACATTTTTTAGCTAATGGCTGGCTGGCAACTCTGATAAATATTTCAAATGTCTAGTTTAACATTGTGCAGTGCTATATTTTAGATGTCAACTGTAAACATTGGCAGGATTATTGCCATATGGAAATTTATTTCAACCAAGCTGAAGGATATCAAGAAAGATCTATGTGAAAAAAGTAAACTAGGGTGCATTTTTTATTGTTTTGCTTACTATCTTGAATCGAACACAGAAACCCCAGGTGAGAGACTAATGTTCTATTACTAGACGAAGAAGATCGTCTTCAACACTGATTTTAAACGAAAAAAATATATGAAACAATACGCAGATTTTAATACAGAATACGATGGTTGATGTCCCCAGGTCAGTTCACCAAACAATGGATGTTTTCACGCCCGCGCAATCCCCCGACCTCCACACGGGGCTTGCTCTTTTGCCCAACGAATTACATTCAAATCTTGGGGAGGAATGTGTGATCACTACACTAAACTTGAACTAAATGCTCGTAAACACATCTTAACTTACTATCGACGTCGAATCACTTAAATCCATTGCTTAAGTAATAAATTTCAGACCAATATATATTCGACACGAATGAATACGAAGTGAGTTTCTTCAGTGAGGAGGTCCTCCAAATTATTAAAAAAAACCTCGATTGGTTTTCACGAAGGTAATTTGACATAAATTACGTTACTATTTTTATTATCTGTTGTATATTCTTTGCAAGATGGCTTCTGTTAAATCTCACGTGTTTTATATTCATAGAAATTCTCTGCCTGTACGTGTATGCATGTAATTTTGTTTGATTGTAAATAGTTTTTGAATTCTTCACAAACTTACATTCGATGGCCGTATAACCTTTGTAGAACCTAAGTCTCTCGTAAGACGTTCTGTCAAACTGTTTCTTTGCTTGCTTTATCTCTCCAGTCATTCACATTGAGACTTTTAAGGTCCTAAAATATATTATCCTCTAGCTAATGTCTTGGCATACTCAGTGATTTTTTCGATATTGATTGTTATGAATAAAATTTTAGGTAACTTAACTTGAAGATCTTATTTTTAAGGTCACTTATAATTAGGGTCCATCTCGACCATCTGCGGATGCCCTCGTTCAATATGTCTCCATATGCCCTCTTGGCAGTAAGCACTCTTGGTTCCGATCCTAAAATTTTGCTCAATGTTTCTGAGACAAATTGTTTAGTTATTGTTTTGGTCATCCAATTTCTAACAAGTATTGAGAATGAGAAATTCCCTAAGATCATTAGCCACTTTTATGTTGTTTGGAATTTTTTAAAGGAAAATAAGTAAAAATATAATTCTCCTATTTTTGTGTACTTTATTTGTAACATTCAAGAAATAAAATTAAGATGAATCTAATTGTAGGAACCTGTTTCATAATTCTGAATTGGTGACCTTAGTGGCCTACATGGTGAGACGCTTGTCTTTTAACTGTGGGTTTCGGGCTTGATATCCGATGCTACTCATAAATAAAAAAAAAGAATGGCCTTCAGTCTGGTTTATGAGTTTGCCTGGTAATGATAGTCGCGTGCTCTAGACGCGGTTCATTAGAAGTTGGAAGATATTGCGACATGATAATAAGCCTGCTCTGCTACATTGCACTATATACAACAGAAGTGTAACAACAGAGTAAATTTATTCTATATAAAAGGGTATAAAAAATATACTTAATTTCTTAAAATATATAATTATGTAAATAATTCACAGCATACATTTGCAAAAAAGATTTAACTTATATTTTACCTATTTTGAGATGTTAAAAAAACATATTATCGCATCATATGGCCTTGTACGGTTTAAAAAATCCAAAACCAACTTTGAGCATGAAATGAACTTACATTTTTAGGACGAATTTTTCTTTGAAAGTTTTTTGGTTGGTTGCATCTCTTTTTCATGTCAATGTTTGATTGACCTACAAAATTGACATTTTGTTTTTATATATGTGAATGGTTGAATTAAAATAGGCACTAAGTACCAAAAAAAAAAAACTAAGTATGCAGTTTCGTTATATATGACACATAGAACGAAACTGTATACTTAGTTTTTTTAATTTTTTTTTTGTACATAGTGCTTATTTTAATTCAACCATCCATGTATAAAATATCACCTATCTGCAGGATTGTGTAAAGTCTGAAATATTTCGTACTTAAAAAATATATTTATTTTAAGTTAATATTGGAACAATACTAGTATTTATGATATAGTATATGTTACGTTTCTTAACATATATGTCAGTTTAGTTATATTTGTGTTATCGATCAATCAAACCAAAACCGAAATTTAATTGATAATTTAATTTATAAACACCTATATTAAAATTGTATCATATAATATTTTGAATATTATAATAAATGCTTGTAGAATATTTGTTTTATTCTGAAGTGTCACTTAAATAAATAAAAAACAGGTTATGTATTTTTATCAAAATAATTTAATAATCTATGGTTGACACAAAGAATTTGATAAACAAGTGTAAAAAAGATTAATTAAATATATTTTATACTGTACAAAATAATTGGTTTGTGAAACAGAGGTTCGAAATCATTATATGAATTGTTTAAAAAAAAAAAACACCCAAAATTATCGCGTAATGTCGAAAAATCAATAATGACATTTGAAGTAAAGTGATGATGCCAAACAAATTAATGTTATTTAAAAATAACGTGTGTAAATAAATATATATTGAAAGTTGTGAAAGTGAATTAACTGAATATAAAGTGAATACGACAAATATAGTATGTGACAAAACAATGATGGAAAATAAATAACAAAAACATAAGGCAGAAAAAACAAACGTTTGGTCGTGCTGTTTGACAGATAACCTTAGTGGAGTATTGACATGTGGAGTACTCTTGAAGAAAGTTAGCTCTCCGAACAGTGACACAGAAATCATTCTCATTTTTCTTATACGATGAAATAATTCCTGAAGAGGAATATTGCGAGAGTCCATTAATTGCGGTGGTGAGTTTTTATTTATTTCATATATGTAGTTTAACATATTTACGATGTCGTAAAGGCTACTTTAAAAAATTGACATTTATTTTCCAATCACATATATCATGATATCTAAAGATAAAACATGATAGTCATGGCGCTACATTATAGCTACTATTTGTACAAAGTTCTTTTCTTGTTGCTTACTACGAGTATATTAGGACAATATTCATCTTATATATTTTTATTGTTAAGGTTTTAATTCCTTGAATTGTATACTTGGAAAATAATTTAATATCACTATAATTTTAAAGCATCGTTATTTTACATTAACTATTCAAGTTAAGGAAAAGCAAATTTAAAAAATTATTTGACCTAATATTATTCAATGTTCAAAATATATATCCCTGTAACTATTCAAGTTCTTTCGGTCTGATACACAAATACGATAAAATATTCAATTCGCTACATATGAGATTCTCATTAGTTCCTACATGTTGTTTTTCCGGGTGAATATTTTCTCTCTTTCATTATTTTTGGCTTATACTTTCAAAATAAAAAAAAATATGCAATACATTATACTCGTATTATTGTACCGAGGGGGATAAAATAAATAATAACTTTATATGTGGCTTAAAATGTAATCTTATAATTTCCTTGTTGGGGTAGACAGAGAGGGGACAGCGTCAGACTTTCTAATCTCGACACGTCCTTTCTACTGATCATCGTCGTTGTTGGGCCTCTAGTCAACGATCACCTCGCCATTCCATTTTTTAAGTGAGTTTGCTGTTGCACACCAGCAAATTCATCAGTTACTGGATCCGATGGCACACCGAAGTGAGACGCTCGGAACACACCGGCAAGTTTTTTTCTTTTGAAAGGATATATATATGACCGAAGTTTTATGTATCCTTACATCCCCGGAGTCATAGGTATCCTTATATCTAGTGCATTACCACGCGACTATGCACCTCGATACATTTAGATCTTCTCATAAAACTTCTACAATTTCTATGAATGTTTACGTTTCCTTCTTACAAAATGTCATTAACTTGATACAAACATACTTGCCTTGGTCTTCCACTACCACATTTGCATTGTAGATTTGTTTTGTAAGTCTTTCTCTATTCATTCGTTCTACACGCACAAATCATCTAAGAATGCTCTTATTCATCTTTCTCAACAAATCAGCGCCCCTAATCACTTTGTTACGTATTCTGTCATACATTGTAACCCCGCGTATTCTTCTCAGTGCACGCATTTCTACAAAAAAAATTGGCACTTTATCTAAGACGGTTAGGAGTTTTGAAGACGATCTGGACGAATAAGTCCAGATCGTCTTCAAAAATGAGTGTTTTTGACGGGCCATGCTAGGAATCAATCAGTTGTACGATCGATACATACCTAGAAAATATAGAAATCAAAATCATATGTATATATTAGTAACATTCAAAATAGCAAATTCAAGAAGCACATTAATGACGCATTAAAATCCACGAACCATATCCATTATTAATGGTCTAAAATTTAATGCAATGCCGAGTATCCTCTAAAGATCTTTGGTCTGTTAAATATCGATATATTATTGCTTTATGTCGATTTAAAGTGACGTGGAGGGATCATCGTATAGTATAATTAAACGCATGAAATGAATATGTGAATCCCATGACAATTCTCATTAAAGCAGTGCATTATGAAATGAGTCGTAAATACCATAGTTATATCCACGACCTTGTATGAATAATGAACCCTCAAAATCCTAAGATGAGCCTTGTGCATAAATTATCAATTATTGAATATTTTTCTAAATGTTACATTAACGTATTAGTATTGAAATCAATGAATATATTAGAGTGAAACGTGAACTTCGAAAAAAATTTACAAGAGCTGATTAAATGCGTTTGAAATACGCATATTGAGATGAATTTTTTTAATAACAAAATATTGCAACTGATAATTATTTATATTATCGTGAATAAACCTTGTTTCGGTGCCGTATTCACAAACTGAGCCTTCAAGAGCACCCCCCCCTCGCACATGGAGTGACCTTGTTGAAATAATTTTCTTATATTGATATTTTCTGTATCTTGGTCGATAAATTGTGGATTAAACTCCGTAATAAACTACATAGGAATAACTGAGGCATCCAGGAAAGTACGAGTTTAATTGTCTTTGTTGTCAATACACAATATGGTATATAGACTTTTAAATAATTTTTTCCTAGTATTTGATGTTCTTAGATGAAATTTGTGTCAAATGTAAATTAAATAAATAAATAAATAAATATTGAACGTCGATATATAACTGAAAAAAAAAAATCATCAGTGACATGAGTTAAAAATTGATGATTTAAGTAGGATATAAAATAGTATGGTTTAGACATGTAGAACGAATTGGTGCCACCGGATGACTAAACTGTATGAAAGGGAGTGGCTCATGGTAGAGGACGACCGGGAAAAGTATGGTTGGACCAAGTAAATGAAATTTTGAAGGAGAAATAAGTCAAACAGAATGAAGAGATGTATCGATGTGGAGGAAGCGGAGGAAGTATGGCGTAATATGAAAGTTTGGCGCTTTGTTCTCTCAGCCTACTCCAACAAACAGAAAATTATTCATATTTTTACACTCACTGAATTGATTAACGGTTTCAAGATATTTCTAATAAAAATGGTTAGTGGGTTGATATTTTTAGCAAATATAAACATTGTAACATATATGTCCAATTGTCCAATATATAGTTAAATTTAACAGTAAAAACGAAAATACATTATTCAATGTATTTTTTTTTAAATCTTTGAATTTTTCAATTAACGAATATGTGTGTCTTGTGATATTTGGAGGGTTAATTTAAACATAATGGCTTTTTTAATTTAAATATATAAAATTTAAAATGTATACATTTATTTGTTTGTTTTTATTTGCCATCACTTTATTTTTGAAAATCATAGACCAAAGAACTCATTTCAATCTATCGTCTCAACTTTTGATTATGAGCAAAATGAATAAATTCCACGTAAGTAATGTCCAAAAAAATTTGGCATAAACAAAGAAGAGCATATATTGGCATGTACCACATTGGCCATATTCACAACATCACCAGGTGATGTTACAGTTAATATTTGATACCTCAACCCTCGGTAGTATGTAATGTTGTTTCGTTATATGCTTAAATGTAAAAAAAAAATATTGCGGAGTCAACAAGTTTCTTTCCAAAGGGGGAACCTTAGATGCTTTGTACAGATAATCTGCTCTATCATATTCTACAGTGGAAGTTTGGGCTAAACAGTTTTGCATAGGCAGAGAATCTATTGAAGATGACTCTCGTTAATGTAGATTAGCTGAAACACTCACTCCAGAAACTACAGAATATTTTTTAGTGGTATTGAAAAAAAATCTTCGTTCTAAAGAGTTATTACACTACAAGGTGATTTGTTTGAAAAATCATAATTTTTATTTCATTCCATCGCCTTATTTATATCCTTGGGTCGAACAATTTTAAACTTTCCTATGTACACATATAACGATTAATGATAAATCAAAATTTTAACTTTTTTCACACTAAATTAAGAAAATCCAAACGGATACAAGAATGGGATCAAATTATCCCCAATGGTTGAATAATGTATTTATTAATTCAATAAAGGCAAAAGGAGGAAAACAATTTACACAGTCGATCAAAGTGTGGTTTTTATTGCGACAGGAGTTTGAATACTTGGGCTGGCAAGAGGAATAACTTGTGGCAAAGGTTTGTGTGAGCTCTTGAGTGTGCTATTTTTTGTGATTATGGGCGGTATATTATGGGATGAACGTTTTGGTCTGTCTGGAGTGATGAAGTGTGAGGAGTTTGTGTATTTGAGTGTCACTGTTTGTCAGGTTGATGAGAATGTGCAACGGTGTTTTATGTAATCAACAATCGGAAAGAAGCATCGATTTATTTTTTCATGATATATGTCCTCAGTGAGATACAAGCAAAAGCCTAGTTTACTGGGGATACGACGAATGAAAGGCAACAAACCCAGATCTATCTATTAAAATTGTGTGTCCAAATTAAATTACCTGTTGCTTTTTCGTAAATGATGTATATTTCCTGTCCTGTGTAAAAATAAATGAAATTGTAAGTAAATCGGGGAAATTTGTGTGATATTATTTTTTTCTTATATTATCATAAGAGTATAGGAGGAGATGCAGGTCTAGGATTACACTTCACAGCCATAATCGGTGATGTATCGTAGATGCCGTTTCAGTCGAGAATATTGCAAGGTTATTCGTGTGAATAGGAAGGTATAGAGATCTGAATAATGAGGATGAGTCACAGAGTCTAATAAGTTATTGTATAAGAGCTGTAAAGAGAGAGATCTGAGAATGAATGCTGCAAAATTCAATTATAGTGCAAAAAAGTGTAAAAGGAAAAGTAAATATGATATATGAGGGCCAATGTATATCTGAATACTGAATAAAAAAAAGTAAATATAAATAAGGTTTATGTGTTGAGTAAGATGAAAAAGAGTACTTTGAGATGATTTGGACACGTGGAACTCACGTGGACACGTGAGATAAACCAACAAAACAAATATATATCGTCAATCTGAGTGTAAAAAATGGTAAAAGAAGACCAAGGAAACTATGGTTCGATCAAGTGAATAATATTTTGAAAGAAGGAATAGTAACTAGTAAAATAAATCGTAAGAGCCATATGAGGTGTATCGATATGAAAGAGGCGAAGGATGTGTGTCTAAATAGGAAAGTCCGACGCTCTGTCAACTCTGCCCACCCCAGCAGGAAAACGGCGTGATTGTGTATGTGTGAATTTATTTTATCTCTATTTACCCCGAAAAGGGATTCGTGGCGTGATGGGATACATTTATTTGATGAAAATAAATTAGTATTGCTACGATATACGAGTATACTCATATGTGTGTACGCCATACATACGCGCAAAATTATATTGCCTAGATCTTCTCTTAGTATGAATATACTCACAGATTAATTATATTTAAATTAGCAAGTTTATTTCCGTATCCAGATAAATACGACCGTACTCTTGAAAAGATATTAATCACGAATACAGTCGTATAGGTTGCTGAGAATAAATGTTTACGATCTATAGAAGAAATTTGAATGTTCAATAAGTACTAAAACTTTATGAGTATTACTTGTCTATAAAAACGGAAGGATCTGGAGATAATATGACAATAAGGAAGGGACGTTTCAGTGATAGCCGTGATTAATTATATTAGAGCCAATTTATTGGAAAAGGATTTACAATATATTTTGTAGTCGGCATATATTTTCGTAGTCAATGTATAGTATATATCATATTCTTAGTGAAAAAAGAATATTAACATTAAATTTCTATGAATCCATCGTTTATTTTACCTGTTTTATAATTTTGAGGAAGTATAACGTCGCTTTGAATGTGCTCATAAATATATATTATGGCGGAATTTAATCAATTCATATACTCGTACATAAAAATAAATGGGGTTCATGGGTGAGCAATGGAAGATTAGAGCAAGTTAAGAAATATCTGCTATAAGGGTAGATTATTATAAGATGATGGAAGAATTACATGATATATTGAACGGCGCGTTGTGATGGGAAATACAGTCAATGGGGCACTCAAACATAATATATTGAAGCGAACACTTTAAATATCTGCCAAGATTATAGTATACAATTACATTTCAGTGCCAAGTGTGATGTATGGGAGTGAAAAGTGGATTTAGAAAAATACTGAAATGAGGCAAATATATGCTATAGTAATACATGCATAGATAATAATACATAGAGCGTTAATATATGACCGAATACGGAATGAATAAGAACTTAACACTGATGTATTAAGTGGGATTAAGACTACTACTCTGAGATGGTTTGGGCATGTAGAATGAATGCATGGAGAAAGCCTTACAAAACAAGTCGTACTGTGTAAATGAGAGTGAAAGACGTAGTAGAAGAAAACAAAGGAAACTATAGTTATAATAAGGGAATAATATTTTGAAAGAAGGAAATGTAAAAAGTCAAATAAATCGTTGGAGCGGTACGAGAAGGTGTATGGATGTATAGAAAGCGAAGAATGTGTGACGTGATAGGAAAGTCTGGTGCTCTCTCTTCTCTGCTTAGCCTGGCAATGAAACGGCGTGATGGTATGGTTATATGTAATATAACATACATGTTTTATTGAGGTATGTATGACAACATATATTTGATTTTTGAAGTATTATAAACTTAAAACACGTGTATGTAATGTACCAAAATATTTAACATAGTATCATATATAATTAGAAAAAAATGACTCGCATGTCTTCAAGTATGTATTGTTATAGTATCTTATTAGGTTACATATAAAATAAAAGTGGCCTATTAAATGTTTCAAAAATATAAAACAATGTATTTTGGGTTAAACATTTTTTTAAATACTTACAAAAGCCTGTACGTTTACAGGATATGATATGTATATGTCCTTCGAACTGTAACGTTTTAGATGAGAGGGAACTAGAATAGACCTGTTAAGTTATAGTACTCTTATTTTCAAATAAATAATGCCAACAAAAAGGCCAAAATATTGAAAATATTTAGATTATCGAGTTGTCAAGAAACCTTTAGACCGAGTCTTTATGTTAAGGGAAAAAACCTGGAGCAGATAATTGTTTTAAGAATATTATATAAAGCGATCTCTCCTACTCTCAGTTGGGACAGTGCTTATTCGTATGTTAGTGCCTTGAACTTATAAGGTGTATAATATTTTAGGATTAAAATGGAAGACAAAAATACTATTTATACGAATATTGAGCATGATATATGGATTGTTGGGCATTCGCGAAATATGTCATCGTGCTCTTCATTTGATTCCTTGATTTATCCTATTTTATTTTATTAACGTATTTTCCTTACATGAGACCTGTGGTTTATCAGGACTGCCTTATCAGTACTCTTGAGATATTGACTCCCAGCTATCGACTATTAGAGACGACTGCCAACGGATATATTCTGTACTGTTACGTAGAGAACCTTTGTGATATCTACTCTTTCCACGTGGCCTCACCAGTGTCTTCTGTGGTTTCTACCCCATCTCATAATATCGTCTAGTTTACATATGTTTCGGATACGGGAAGTCCTAACTCTATCTCTAAGGCCGAGGCCACACCAAAGTGCTTCGTTAGGTGCTAAGCTAGGTTTTACGTGACTCGTAATATACTACGTAATATACTAGGTGACTTCATGTCTGGCCACACCAAAGTGCTACGCACAAATTCATTTGACAGTTGGGAATGGTTGAGTAAACACACGATTTCACTCTCAAAACTAACCCATTTCATTGCAACTTACCATCTTATCTTTATTTACTTCCTGTGCAGCTTCATTCTAAAGTAATTTTATTACAGGTACATTTTTCTATAATTTGCTCGATGGGTTCCACAAAGGCTCCCTTTTATACACAGCTGTCATTAAAACTTCCGCCATCGTGTAAATTAACCAACACGTCTGTTCACTAGGAGATTCACTCGGTGACTAATCGTCATGCAACGTGGCGCGAAGCGTGCATGTGGCCACTGCGATAGTATGCGATACGTTGGTTCGCTAGTATATGTCGCCTAACTCGCAGCATAGCTCTAAGCATCAAGCGAGGCTCCTACCTGTGTGGCTGAGGCCTAAGTGTTTTGTCTGTAATAGCTCGGAGATTTTTCATTGTTCTCATCTTAATCCTAATAACCAAAAAAATTGCACATGCAAAAAAGGACCTTACTTATATATTATTAACAAAAGTATAAACTGCACGAATATGAAATATTACGTATTAATAGAGGAACTCTTCAGAACAACTTTATCTAACTTTGTATATTCCTTTTGTTCCCATGTTAGGAACAGAAGCCATTATGATATATCGCATTATTATTCTCCGTATTGCTGTGTATTCATTTACATTATAATAAAGCACACCATTAAATGTTTGTGGATGATTTCACCAACCAGTTTCAAAAGAATCATAAAGTGTTAATGCGAAGATGGGAAAGCGTCAATAGAGCAGAGCGCATGCTTAGTCTCACGAAGTAATGAGGAAATCACCCAGCACCCGAGGTCCTGCATGCAACATCGCATGTCTGTTATTGCTCCAATATCTGATTCTCATACGACACTATTTTAAATTATATGACACGCTTTAACTATAAGATTTTGAATAATCTTAAACATACACAAAACATTACGTTTTCTTTGAACATTAAATTAAGTATCATAAGAGAATAGGGACCATAAATTAGCCGAGATATGTTAGAATTTTAGGACAAATAAACGACATGCTATATTATTAAGAAATGTATGATATCAAACACGAGTATAATAGAAACATAATTGGTAAAATGTGAAAGATATACACAAATTTAACATATTACAACTTTTGTCCTTCATCTTTAACTGTCCCACTGTTCCCACTTATCTCGCCGAAATATTCAGTGTCTGATCACGAACTTTCGCTTCATTCAAAAAGAGAGGTTTATTTGTTGGTTTTCCCTATTCACCATTTTTTTTCTATACATTTACGGTTCCTACAGTGAGACTGAAACCCGTTTCCAACTTACGTCATTGGCATGTTAGAAACTTCAGTTGATAAATACTTCGTTTCAAGTAAGTAGTGTTGCGTGTTCTACTCCCAATTTATGATTTTTCTCCATCATCTCTTCTTTTTTAATCAGTAAATGACATTATAATATTTTTTTATTTTATTGTATTATTCATAAATTTTATACAAATTTACAAAAATTGCAAACTTTCTGTGACTTTGTAACTTCCCTTATTTACGTTTGTCTGGTTGATTGAAAAAAAAGCCCCCTAACAATAAACTTGATAAGTTTATGTTAAATATATGTTTTTACAAGTGGTACATTAGTATAAAAACACTAATATTTTATTACACTCTCATTTATACAGTAAAATTTGGTGGGTTTATACCATACGAGTATATATAGCAAACACTTTCAACTGACCATAAAGATGTTAAATAGTCATTAAGATAAACCAGCCTGGAACCCATTTTAAGAAATCTGGGTACCAACGAGAACCAAATCCACAACCTCTGGGTTTGCAGACAGGTGTCTAACTTACCAGGCCACGGAGGTCGATCATATTAATTGGATTTGAGTTTATTATTACTATAATTAAAATAAAATTTCATTTCACTTAGTGAAGAAATAAATAACATCAAATAGTTTTTATTATTTATTGAGGTTATTCGTCCTAGAATGTATTGGTAGAGATTCTTTTTGATGAGTTAAACATGTATATATAAAAAAATGTAGCCGGAAAATATGAGACGTAGAGACAAAATAATTGCGTATATTTTGAATGTTTATTTTTTTGCAATTAGTATGAACTTTCTTTGGATATTTCCGTACTTTCTTTCTTTTATTTTTTAAAAAGAATATTCAAATATTTTATTAGTTTATAAACAAAGCAAAAGCATAGATATTTCTAAAACTTTCAAAATTTTAAATGATTTCTGAATAAAAATATTCAAACGTGTTATTGGTGATTCGTCACAGTTATTCTTTTGAAATTATTGAACAATTTTATTTCTTCATTTAAGGGTTTCCTGTGATTTTGCATATTCCTTTAACGCTGAATTTAGCAAAGTGGATTTACGCAACGGTCGGTGTTCACCTAAAGCCCTCAGGCCTGTTGTTAGTTTGGTCAGCACACGGCTACTGTTTACCGCGAGCTAAATGACTGTATCGACCACTCGCAAATACTGGGCTCCAAGTCGTGGCAATACAGAGTCGGAACGAGTAACAATTTATTTTTAATTTAATACATTACATAAGTATACACATATCGGTTTCTATTTGGAATAAGCAGAGAAGACAAAGTGCTTAACTTTTCAATCACGAAATACTTTCTTCATTTCCTCCATATCCATATATCTACTTATACAGCTCCATCTGTTTCTCCCGCTTCTTACCTCCCCTCCCCTCCTCCATTTTATTGGTCCAACCACAGTTTTCTAAGTCGTCCTTTACCACGACTCCCACTAATGTTTGCATCGTCAATTTTTATAACAAGTCTTTTACCCCCACACGTTCAACATGTCCGAATCATCTAAACGTGCTATTTTTTACTCTACTTCACATTTTACTTTTTACCCCACATTCATCCTTAATAACACGTTATATTCTTTCATACAGCGATAAACCACATATTCTTCATAATACACGCATATCCATCGCATTTACTAGAATTAGATTTTATATAATTAATTATTTTGTAATGTATACTGCGCGTTACATTGACGGGCATGTACACGAATGATTTCAGTCTAATAGTTACGGATTTAAGAGAGACTCCCATTTTCAAGCATTGGACGCATAATGCAGTTTTTCTGACTCATATCTAGGAAAGAGTCAAATCAGTGTGGATAAATTACTGATAATTGGCGCAGTTGAGAGGACCAGGTCGGATAAACGAGTATCAAACTGATCGAGTGGTCTCATAGTTCTTCTATCGAGTGCTTTCAAAATGTAGGATGACTAAGGATAGTCATAGCTCATTAAGATAATAATCTTTTATAAAAGGCGTGGATATGACATAAAATAAGTTATAACACATACCCCCTTATTCGTACAATTTAGTGAAGTTATGGATTCGGCAGAAGTCAACTTTCATGACTGAAGAACATTCGTCATGGATCAATATTAGACGAGTCCGAGGAGTTGTTCCAGATAGTATGAGACCGTGATGCTTTTGGTAGAGATACTACGTACGTGAATGGGACAGTTAAAGATATAACTCCTATGTACAAAAAAGATTAAATGTTTTTTTTAATTAATTGAATTTTAACTTTCCAATCGTACCTAAAAAAGAGTCCCAATGTGACAAAAAAGTTCGCATAGTAATATACTAGTGCACACTAAACGTGTGTGAGTATTGTTGCACCTTCAGTATTTCCAATACGTCCAATGAGAACTGCTAGTTCCGAGTTTACTCCAGTGGTTCTAGCACGTAGGTTCTTATAAAGGGGCTGACGCGGTCACTTTATTTTATACGTCGAATAACTTATTCGGATATATTGAAAAGTAAAATACAACTAAATTAAAAGCGAATGGACTTTGTTGACTCAAATTATGAGAATACTCGCAACTTCTGCCAGGTTCATATACTTTATCATGTATACTATCCTAAAATAAATACTTTTCAAACTTTTCTCTTTTCGAAATTTAG
>OX463845.1:26105716-26202716 GCA_949825065.1 Odontocerum albicorne
TTCGGTTATTGATTTAATGAAATTCCATAGATATACTCTAGAATCTATACCTATACCCCTATATCTATACCTATACTAAGATAATATTAAAGATCTGGGTGTCTTGTTCCACAGCAACCTCGCATTTGGTCCTCGCATAGAGATTATGTGCAACTCAGCGTATAAAACTCTAGAATTTGTAATGAGAATCTCTAAGTCGTTTGAAAACCAAATGATGCTCAAAACGTTGTTTAATCCATTGATCCGTAGCAAACTGGACAGCAACGCTTGCATTTGGAGCCCGGTGGGGGTGCAGAACTCACTCATGGTGGAGAAAGTACAAAAAAAATATCTACGATATCTCTATATGAGTGAGTTTGGTGTCTATCCATGGCTTTATCTTACTCAGTTTCTGCTGGGCATGCTCGGGTATAACTCCTTGAGCGTAAGAAGAGATCTGCGTCTCCTGGTATCCGTTATTTATTTTTTTATTCTATATAATTTTTCTTTATTTTTAATGTTACAACTTCTTGTACATACTCGTATTTTTCAAAGCAATTGGGCTAAGCGTGTTTTGAGAAAATAAATAAATAAACATCCTTACATTTCTCATGCTGTTATCTTTTGAATACTTCCAAATCTATTAAACAGATTATTTTTTTAGGAATTTCGATGGTATCAAAAAAGATTGATTTCTATCATTTTCGTATTATCTACAAATTAGTAGTGGAGAAAAACGTTGAATGAATCATACACATTCCTGTATCTTGTGTTATGTTTCATATGCTTGATCAATTAAATCAGATTCGTTCCTTATTCAGTCAAAGAAAAATCGTATTTTTTTCAATATACTCGTAATTCATTTTGATGCAGGATTTACAGTTATTCTTTATGCTTATGAATGAAAAATTATATTCTCTTACTTTAAACTGGTGTCGAGTAATAAGGTTATTCAATTTATCCAATGTTAAAGGAAAATTACTTAATTCATATAAGAAATATGGCTATATGGTCCATAAGGTGATGTGAATATGGACAAAAATTTCATATCTCATTATGCAGTATTTTCAATTTATTTTCAAAGGATAACCATAAATAATGGAAGGCGAGACGTCAGAAAATTTGCCCGATATTAATGCCCACCATTTGTCAAGAGCTGTGCGAGATACGAGCAATAAATTTATTGTTTGGACTCCTAAATATGCAGCAATGTGTGGTACAAAAACGTTATCTTTACTGGTGCACCAATCATATCAGAGAAACATAATGTCCGCGTTTCTGAAAGAACTATCCAAGAAAGTTAATAATTGACTATCTAATTTTGTGATAAGGTTTTCAATAATTAATTTTTTTTTATAAATAACTTTCTTTAAGCATTTGTCAAATGTAACAATAGTTTTACGAGCATTGCTTTCATAATATACAATTTTAATTATAAATATTTTTTTTATACTTAAATAACAAAAATATTATTGGTTCATAATGTTTAAACTCTAGGTCATTAAGTATACATTATTTAAGGTTTCTTAGCATTAAAAAAAAATCTTTATTGATTTATTTTCTCACTCTATCAGCAACGAAATACTTTTTTCTTGCTGATACCATGTCGTGTTTAATCTTTATCTTTTGATTGTCTATTTAAACTCCTTGATGGAAAAACCGATATTGTTTTTTTTTAAAACAACATTTTCTCATTGGTTTTCTTAGTTTTTATGATCGTTACCGGCTTGATCAACTTATTTAACAAACATTCTCTAGTTGCTCGATCTTTAGCACTGGGTATGACTTTTATCAATCTCTAAAGATTGTAATCGTTCCTCTGTACGGTGTTCACCGTGCATTGCAATACTCGTCTGATACAGAAAAAAATATATGCATTTCAATCTAAAGTACGAATATGTTACATAGAGAAATTATAATTATTTATTGATTTGGTCATCATGTCTATCAAAAGCCTAGAAGCTGCTTAAACTCGTTAATCTTTTTTCAATCAGACATATACCTACATTTCAAAACACAATGACTATAGAGAAACTCAAATTGAATTAATACATATTAGTGTAAAGTTTAAGGCTATGATTGAACATTTTTTTATTTAAATACCAGTGATTTAAAAATAACTAAATAAAACTTGATTTTGTAAAAAAAATATTAAGACACCAAAAACATTAATATAAAAAAAACATTATGTTCTATTTATAAATTCTATTTACTTTCAGATAAAATAAGTAAGTCGGATAAATTTTTGAATAAAAAATCAACTTTTTTTTTTATTACTTAGTCTTTCAGTGACCGAAATGATAATAAGCATAAATAAATGGTTTCCCTCGCCTTGTAGCCTCGAAAGAATTAACCACAGAAGCCCTTGAATGGCTCATAGGTGTATAACAACTTTAAACATATTTTGAGAAATAAAATGATAGACAAATTTATTTTAGTAAAAAGACACTTAAAAAAACAGCTTCTAAAATTTTGTCATCGTTCGATTAGTCCAAGATAGATTTTTTGTTGCGGGGATGTGTGCGAATTGCTGTATGCTGATGATATGGTAAAGTTAGAGGGGAAGTAGGATGAATTACAGTCTGGTTAGTAAATTATATAAAAGGTTTAAAGAGAAATATATGAATGTTGTGAAATCCAAAGTTATGGTGATAGAAAAGGGTAAAAGGAAAAGTTTATATGATATATGGGTGAGGAATGAAAGATCAGAGCAAAAGTTACGAGGGAGGGCCCTCAAATATATATTATAATCGAGCCGGGTATTATCAATATCCGCTAAGATGAAAGTTCACAAGAGTATTTTAATACCATACGAGTATTTGATGTATGGGAATGTTTACGAGGAAAAATTTTTACTGCCAAATAAATACAGAAATGCGTGGACTTAGAACCTTTAGAAATGCACGCACTTAGAAGAGTTGGGTTGAAAATGTATAATGGAATACGATATTAAGTTATTAGGATTGAATAAGTGCCCTTAAGGCGGGTGTGTTGAGTAAGATGAAGAAGAGCACTTTGAGATAGTTTGGATACGTATTTCAAATGTTTGAAGAAAGACTAACATAGCAAATATACAGTGCAATGTGAATGAAAGTGGGGTAGAATAATATCAAGAAAATTATAGTTGGATGTAGTAAATGATATTTTGAAATTTAAAAAATCATAAGATTTTGCGTATGTGTGTGGAAGAGGCGAAATATGTGTCAAGACATGAAATTCTGGCAGTTTATCCTCTTTGCCTACCCCAGCAGGGAGCAAAATTTGCGCATATTTTATTTTCCAAATAATTAGTTTATAGGTAGAACGTAGCTTGCAATTGCATGAAAGGCAACAAACCCAGATCCATTAAAATTGTATATTCAAATTAAATTATGTACTTAATGCTTTTTCACAAATTGTGTATTTTATAGATTTATTGTCACGGTAAATAAAATAAAAATGAATTTAAAAACATCTTGATTATTTGTCACATGCAAATTCGTGAGCCAAGCTTGTGTTTTTGGACAACATTTGAGTATAAATAACACTTAATCAAAATAATAATATGAGGAGTACTAACTTAATTTTACACACCCCTTTGAAGAAAAAAGTCGTTTAAACAATATGGATACCAGCGAGAAATAGCCAGTAATTAACGAGGTTTTAAGCCAAACGTCTTACCAATGAAGCCACGGAAGTGACTGCACAAAAACTTTTATTTATTTTTAAAATCTAGCGAATATATTTTTTGCGCCCTTCAAGCTTACTTCTCCATTTTGGAAAATAAGCTGACAAATTTTAGTATACTATACTACCCGTTACGGATATTTCTTCTCAAAATATATTGAACCATCATTACTACTACAATAAACAGGTAATACGTGCAAGCAAATAGATTATAGATGGAACGACACTCCAATGACAGGCATAAAAATGAAAACGTAATGTATTACTTCAGCGAAAACCGATGTAAACAAACCTTAAAAAAGGTTGAATTACGCGTAATTATAGTCTCCGTAATATACTCGTACTTAGCGTGGAGTCACGGATGCTTAGGTCTACAACTCATCAATATTGGCACCATCCTTCGTGAATGGTATTGAGGCCGGTATCATTATCGAAATGGAAAATCTTCGTCATTATTGAGTCTCTGTCGCAATTCTGTATGACGTATGGTGCAATGGGGTAAACTACGCAAGATTTGATAGCAATAGCCTCGGTAAAAAATCTCAACCTATTTCTGATCTGAGTTTGTTGCCTTTCACACCAAATGAAAGGCAACAAACCCAGATTCATTAAAATTGTATGTTCAAATTAAATTACTTAATAATTAAAAAAAAAATTAAAAAACTCCCAGTGTAGTAAAGGAATTCGCCAGGTAATAATATTCGCACGCCTCGAGTACGTGTGCGAGAGTTGATATCTCTTCGATTGTGGTAGTGTTGCATTTGTAATGACCAACTGCGAATTCCGTGTCTACCTACTCCTTTGACTGTAAACACAAAGGCTGGGTCCAAAGACACTATTTATTTTCCAGACACACCCTTCAATATGTCCGAATCACTGATTCGGATATGTTGGACTGTTTCATACGACAAAATAAGAAGTACTAGGGTCACGACAAAATACAGCCAACAAATCCACGTCATGTAAAATAAAATTAAAATAAAAAAAAAACTTCTCTTAACATAAATGTGCCTAATTACGTCACCGGCAGCCCAGATTATTTTTATTTTCATATTCTCAAAAAAGCTGTTGCGAACATCCTTATTTGAACAGGGAATGGCTTTATAGAATCGATATTTTCTACGACTCGTTGGATACATTCAAAATTAAGCTTCTTGAAACTTTTTTTAGGTGTAACTAAGTATCCTCAAAGAAAACATGAATTATTACTTAAACTTGCATTTACTTTTATGATGCATTGTTTTGAGTATGAGCTCAAATTATTTTTTAATGATATGTGATGCATAATTTCATTGGGTGTAACCTAGATCAACATTACGAATAAAACAAATTGAAATGAAATTAGGATTCAATTGAATAACTTTTTAAATTCCTATATTTTATTTTAGAATTAACATTTTAGAAATTCAGAAAGTAATTTCTTTCAACCAACCAGATATATAGTATGTATCTTCAAACCATTTGATATCTTGACGATCAACGGCTCTTGAGGTCTAACCAAGTCCAATCACATTGTCTGTAGCTAATTAGCTACTTTATATAAATTTAAACAGCTCAATAAAGTGGCAAAAATGTCTGCATGAAGTATTAATCTGTACAACAAAACTATCTGCATGAAGTATTAATCTGTACAGCAAAAATATCTGCATGAAGTATTAATCTGTACAGCAAAAATATCTGCATGAAGTATTAATCTGTACAACAAAAATATCTGCATGAAGTATTAATCTGTACAACAAAAATATCTGCATGAAGTATTAATCTGTACAACAAAAATATCTGAATGAAGTATTAATCTGTACAACAAAAGTGGATTGAATATACAGGTTACTGAATGCTTGCTCAAGTATATCATCTTGTATACGAGATGGACCCATATTTTTTTAATTGCAAATGTAACATACAGATTGACTTTAGAATGATCTTCCTAGCTTAATCAGATGTGCTTAATCCATATCGTTATTTAAAGATTAAACTAAACAAGCATTCTTTATCTCTAAATATTCTTTATTTTTAAGCTTCATGTGATTCTCACCCGTATCCTTGAAATTTATATTTAATTTTATTTTTTGTTAGTTTTTCCAAAAATACTTTTTCCATATATTAAGTTAAAATTTCAGTCACGAATACCAATAGTAATTATGAAAAAAAAACTGGATGATTGGAAGATATGTTTTAAAGCAATAAATCCGCTGGATATTTTTGCATGAAAGCGTTAAATTAAACATTTAACAAAAAGAAACACATATAAAATAAAACTGTTTTTCACTATCGTATTAAAATCCAAGTGTTGAATACTACGTTGTTTACTCATTATTCTCATTCTTTAACAGAATCGGACGTGAACAGAGGAAATCCAGCTTAACGCTTCATGTGTCAGATAATTGCTTTGTGTTTCCATGCACATGCAAACCTTTTGCTCTGTCCTAGGTAAGGCTCAATATGTCACATTCGTTTCAGTAGTTTAGAGTTAAGACGATTAACAAACTGCCATTTAAATAAGTTTTACTTACAAAATTAATATTTTGATTATCATTTGTTCTAAAATATTACCTTATTTTACACGGAGCACGTGAATAATGTTTGTAGAAATAATTTAGTGAAATAACATTTATTTTTTGGGCAAGATCTCTAAAATATTTTATTTTTGCAATTCATCATTACATTTCCAAAATAATCGGGTAGTGACGACACTCCAATGGTGCTTAAGTTACACTATAGCATCTCTCAAACTTAAGTTTAAAAGTATAATATTTTAGAAAACTAATAAGAGATGAAAACATCACGTGTCAATTTATCTTTCATTCATAAATCAAACAAAATATCAACTCTAATTTAAATTGGTTTTTGTTATTTGAATTGTGGTAACCACACTTGGAAGAATCTATTTCAAAAATATTCAATCCATTTTACTTACTTGAAATTATGAAATCTATGACTTTAATGTCTTTATTTTACTACGTATCAGTAACACATTTTAGTGGTCGAGTTACTAAGACACCTGTTTTTCAATCTGGCATTTGCGAGTTTAATTCCCATTTGTACCCAATAAAAAATTAAAAAATAATGTTTTTGATGCAGGCTCTAGCACTTTTCAGATTTTGATGCAGGCTCTAGCACTTTTCAGATTTTGATGCAGGCTCTAGCACTTTTCAGATTTTGATGCAGGCTCTAGCACTTTTCAGCTTTTGATGCAGGCTCTAGCACTTTTCAGCTTTTGATGCAGGCTCTAGCACTTTTCAGATTTTTTTAAAATACCACACGGCTATAAACCTAGCAGATTATACTACACACATATACAGCGATGGTGAAATATAATTCAACCTAATACACGTTTTACTATGAGTAGCTTGGTATTTTTGGAAATGTAAACTTGAAAGACATGCTTATTTTGTTCGTTGGATTTTTCCTTGATCCAATAGCATGCAGTAGAAGATCGAGGAGCTGATGTTGTTGGTGAACAATTCAGGTATAGATATTGTGCTTATTACGGAAACTTGGTTAAAACCTGTATCTCGTGTGAGAGGCACCAGTGGCTTCACCGTCTATAAATCGGATCGCGTTTCCGGTAGAGGTGGAGGCACCGCGATCCTCATCCGAGACACTATCCATCATACCCAACTCCTCACGCCCGCCCTGACAAACTTGGAGGCTACTGCAATCAGCCTCAAGGTTGACAGGGAGACAGTCACCATTGTGGCAGCATATTGTACCGGCTATCGTTCACTTCTGGAAAATACATCGAGGCAGTGCTGGCTTTGGGGCCCAAGGTTATCATGGCCGGGGACTTCAATGCCAAGCACCGTTACTGGAACTGCTTGAGAGCTAACCCGAACGGAACGACGCTGTACAATTATATGGAAAACCACAACTGTCAAATACTCTATCCAAATCAACATGCCTGTTTCACCAACCCCCGTAGTCCTTCTACACTGGACATTGCCGTAGTCAAAAACTACTCTAACATCTCTGGCTTAACTGCTCTAGAAGCTCTCTCGTCAGACCACCTCCCAGTCTGCTTCACATTAGAAGTGAACCGATTGCTAGCCTCAGGGAGCAATACGACTTCGCCAATGCTGACTGGAAGGGTTACAAAGCCTACCTCCACAACCAGCTCTACCTATCACCTGAAACTCTGGTGAGCCCACAGGACATCGATGCCGCGATAGATACCATCTCCACCTTCATCCATAATGCTCGTGACGAAAATGTTCCCCTCAAAACTGTCACTCCATACCATATAACTCTTACTCCTCATTTAAAACTCCTTATATCTCTAAAAAACAAACAAAGACAGACCTACAGACGTTCACTAGACAAACGTGACAAAACACTTCTAAACGTCCTCCAAGATGAAATCAAAAAAGAAATCCGCCTACTTAAAAACCAGCTATGGCAGAGAAAATTGGCGGCTCTAGAACCGGGTAACGGTACTCTCTGGCGAGTCGTCAAGGGTATCTAGTGCTCGTCTCAAAGCATACCACCTCTGCGCACAGCCTCAGGGCTGGCTGTTTCTGGCATTGACAAGGCTAATGCCTTGGCGGACGCTTACGAGAATACATAATCAATCACTTCCGACCTTGGAAATGTTGATGTCAACAAAGCTGTCGAGGACACTCTCACCAGCTTTGCTTACTCCCCGACCAACCAAAACGAGGTGCAACTTTGCATTCCGTCCGAAATTGGTCGTATCCTTGACAGACTTAAAACACGAAAAGCACCCGGTCCCGACAATATACACAATAGCCTTCTTAAACAGTTACCACTAAAAACGAGGATTTTTCTTACTAAAATAATAAATGCCTCACTCCTCAATGGCTATTTGCCGAGTATTTGGAAAATAGCCAATATTGTTCCTATCCACAAGCCAAACAAACCTACCGAAAACCTAACTAGCTACAGGCCCATCAGCCTTCTTCCAGATCTTGGCAAGATCCTTGAGAGAGTGGTTGCCTCAAGGCTAGTGTTCCATCACGAATCCAATAATACATTCCCTCATGAGCAATTTGGATTTAGAACAAGACACAACACGGTCCAGCAACTTACCCGTGTCGTAGAAGACGTGTCGATGGGCTTCAATAGGAACAGAAGTACTGGCATGGTACTGCTGGACCGTGAGAAGGCTTTTGATACTGTCTGGCACGATGGCCTTCTACACAAACTTCTCCTTACTGGCACTCCACTCTATCTTGTGAAACTACTTCAATCCTATCTTTCCAATAGAAGTTTCACAGTCACCACTCATCATTCTACGTCATCCGCCAGGCCCATCCCTATGGGTGTCTTCCAAGGCAGTATACTTGGACCATGTCTATTTAACATCTATACACACGACATTCCTACTCCCCCAAACTGTAAGCTCGCACTTTTTGCTGACGATGCGGCATGCTACGCATCGTCACTCAAGGTGGATGAAGCTGGTCGCCGTCTTTAGATTGCTCTTGAAATCCTTGAGAAATACTACCAGGACTGGAGGCTCAAAATCAATGACGCCAAAACTGAGGCCATCATGTTCTCCCGCAAAATCAAGGAAAGAGTGCCGTCGATGCCCTTATTCATCGGTGGTTGCCTGGTTGACTGGCAGGACATGGTTAAATACCTCGGCTTGCACCTCGACCGGCGACTGACGTGGAAAACCCATTTGAATTCCATCAGACAGAAGGGTCACAAGGGCTTAGGGGCTATCAGTTCGATATTTCATCGACGCAGCTTCCTTTTACCCAAAAATAAGCTCCTCCTCTATAAAACCCTTATTCGTCCTATCTTGCACCCGTTTGGGGTAGTTTGAGCAACACGGATCACCTGAAACTCCAGAAAGGGCTGAACAAGGCATTCAAGATATCTTTTAACACCCATCCCAGAACAAACCTTACCCGACTTCACGCCGAACAGCGAGAAGAAACCCTACAACACTACATCCTTGCTTGGACCGTAAAGTTCTATAAAAGCCAACAAAATCACAGCAATCCCTTAGTCGCTGCCCTGGGGGCTTACGAAAGTAAACCCGACCTACCTTTCCGTTATAAGCACAAGCTCCCGAAGCATTATCTGTTGCCTGACTACTCCACGTACAGTATTAGCTGGGACGACCAAGGTCTGAGTTAATGTGATGGAATACAAGTAGCCTGAATGAGTGGACTTGTTTTCGCTAAATAATTAGTGTAAGAATTGTTATCTAGTTATAAGTAGTATGTAGGTGTTAATTATTTCTAAGAAATCATATATTAAGATTGAAAAAAATTTAATAAAATGATATGATATGTAGGAAAATAAGATTAAGTAAGTTCATAAATGATAACATATAATTAAGATTAGTTAAGTAATAAATTTGTATATAGGTATAGCCTTGACAAATGTTTGTACAATAATTTACTTTGTTTAATAAAAAAAAAAGTTGATAGATTCCCTACATTGATTTAATGAAATAATAATTATAGATTTTTTCTTATTTTTTCACATGCTTGTGGGGATTTTAACGCAATTTTACTTTTCATAATAGCACTTAAAAAAGTTTCTAATAAATCTGATAAAATTAAGCATTCAAAATACTTCAAATCCAAAAATCTCTTTCATTAATCATGCGTATTAATTTCACTACTCTTCTAAGTAATATGATTATATTCCTTAATAACAAAAACACCCAGTCAAGAAGCATAAAACGAGTTCAAAAGTAAACAATGGTATACAAATATCAAACATCATACCGCTTTATGATAATTCGATTTAGCGTACCATTTATCAAACAACAGAGCAACCCGATTCGGTCCACGACCGACCGGTCGGTCGTACTGCGACCGGCGAGGATTATTGATATCGCCTTGTTACAACAAATTGTTGACCGCAATTTGTTACAATTCCATTGTGATAAATTACCTGCGATCAATATAGTTACTTATCGGTGTGAATGCGTGAGGCTAAACCGGATAAATGGATGGATGCTGTTACGGTTTTGGATCTACTACGATTCCACCATCCGTAACAAGTAAACTGGATTCATTAATTAAATCACCAACGTCATTCTTGCTTCATGAGGAACAAGAGTAGCTTGTTACTGGTATGTTTTTGTTTACATTGGTGTGTAGTTTAATTTATGGATAAAATTAGTTTAAATCTGACGCGATTTTACTTATTTTAATAACAATATCACTGTCATTCTTGTTTCTTACGAATTGATAATGCTTTTATCATAACAGTTATTCTTGCTTTCTGATGAATGAGATTAATTTGTAACTGGCATGTTTTTGTTAATGTTGATGTATTAGTAAGGTTTATGGATTTAATTAGTTTAAATCGAATGCGTTTCACCTTCTTGTTAATAACATTGTCAATGTCATTCTTGCTACTTAAGAAAATATAAGTTATCATCACTGTCATTCTTGCTCTCTGAAGAATTTGACTAATTTGTTACTGATATGTTTGTGTGAACATTGGTATGTTAGTTTAATTTATTAATATGATGAGTTTAAATCTGATGTGTATTTTGTTAATCTTCCGATATGTGGTAGTAACACATTCAGCTTTAGATTTAGTGGTATTAATGTGTATTATTTATATACAATCATACATTTTGATTGCACTTCCCCAATAGTAAGACATTAATTATATGAACCACACGTAAATACTGGTAAGTCTTTTGTGTCAACCTTCCATCAGTGAATAAAAAGAGAACCATCAATACTAATTGAATCACATCAATACTTTGAATAATAAGACCTCCATTTTTAAATACGAGTGCTTTTGAGGAGAGTTTGCCCTCTAAACGGCGTTTTATAAATTTTCATTTTATTATTATTATAAAGGTCTAAAAAGACATTTGACATTTAGTTCTCTTCATTAAGATCTCAGTATCCTTGAAAGAGCGTACAGGTTATCCAATCCAATTCTCAAATGAATAGGGATCCAAGAGCCGATGGTGTAGTACGAAGTGATATATGGTGCAGGGTTGACCCTATAGACAGTTTCGATCAGTGCGGAGATAAATGATCGAGTCAAGTGGTACAAATAATGATTCATTCTTGCCGCGCGGTCCGCGTTGGAACTGTGGGATAATCGGAGCTCAAAACGAATGGTTTGTGTCCGAGTGTACCTTATACTAAATGGAATTGGTTTGGTTCCTCTTAATGAAATAAAAACTTAAACAATAATTAATAAAAAAATAATATTAATGATGAAATTTCCTTAAAGTTATTTTTAAATTATTTTGTCCTTTTTTTGTCATCATCAGCCGGATAATCCAGGATGTCTTGCCAGCTTGTAAGATTTTCTGATATTTGTCTCTCTCAACAGCATCCCTCCTCCAATTATTTATACTCCGTGTGTAATAGTTTTCTGTCACATCGTTCAGCCATCTCAGTTTTGGTATCCATAAGCCCCGTCAGATCACTGTTCAAAGCCTTCCTTGCAATGTCGGTGTTTGTATCCAAGTCAGCGCAGTCTTGTGATTTTTTTAACTTTATGCTAGCTTTGCCATACAGCGTCTCGAGTTTTTTTTATATACCTGTATCCACGCGCTATTGATAAATTATACAATATATTTTGTGGAAAATCTTTCTCTTAAAGGTTTCGAGAATTCTTGAATTCCACTTTATTAGTGTTAAGGTTTTCTAGGCGTTCGTTTTAATAATAATAATAATAATAATAAAAATACAATTTACATAGCACCTTTAAGCGAGCGAACTCTCCTCAATGGCAAATGCAGTGTTAAGTAGTGTTTTATAACATGTTTATTTATTGTTTATTATAAAGTAACCTCTACAGTAAAAAGTGTTATTTGTTGAATGGAAGGATTATTCCAAGTATCAAATAATTAGAGGTGGTAAAGGTTTAAGACAATAAACACGCCAAATCGTATTGCATACAACGGAAGTGAAATACAACAATACAATCAATATATTATATCTTAGCTAAACTCTTGGTTACGATAGTGTTCGAGTGGTTGGTAGCCTTGCTTAGTCTCGTTCGATTCCACGAAAGATCCTCAAAATGGTTAAGCTTGGTGAATTTCTTTCATATGAGTTTATTGCTTGTTCTTGGCCCTTGGTAGATGCCTAACATATTTTTATTTAGGCAGCTACCAAGCATTCTGAATCCAATAATTTACCCCAACAATGTTGGGGTAAATGATTGGATATGGAATAACTGCTTTTTAGTAATAGATATTAAAGTAGCATTAAGAAAATAAGCATGGAGTGGTTTGGTAACACTGAGATAATAAGCAGCGGCGGCTGGTTTCGAGGTGCGTTGGTGCGCTGAAGCGGAGAAATAATTCGCAATAATTAAATTATATATTCGCAAACATGACTTCCAAAAATGTTAAATATTTGTATAGTTTAAATATGTACGAGTATTTTTTATTTAAGTGAAAATTTAAAAAAAATCAGTGTGAAATTTAAAAAAATATTCCTTTCAAATTGACCGGCCAAGTTTGCCAATACTACCGGAGCGATCTCCAATACGCATCGGACGGAAACGCAGATTCATATAGGGCAGATAGAAACATGTAGTGATTCGTGAGACAGCGATATTTCATATTCGCTCAGCGTCTCGAGATGCGTTGGTGCTCAGCGCACCAACGCATCTTGAGACCAGCCGCCGCTGATAATGAGTGATATAAAACTTACAAAACAAATATATATGATTGAAATTGACAGAGAGCGAGAAAAAGGAGGATCAGATATATGAGAAACAAGAGCATGTATGACAAGATGTTTAGATTTGGACAAAGGGAGATCTGTGTGCATATCCAACCAGGTATGATGATCTTTTCTCGTTATCTACTTTAAAACGAACGTGTCGTTATGGTATGTACTCGTATATGGTATATATGTGACATTGGAGTAACCAGTGTTACGATATACTCGTAGCACTGTATATCATACATTCCGATATATTTTTATTAATTGGTTATTTCGTACAGTATATAAGTTATGTAATACCATTTAAATACTTGAAACTTAAGGGGATGCTGTATCTTCACCATCTTTCTTAGATGGATGGTCACTATGACTTATGCAATAAAAAGCCGTATAGTTGATATTCCGTTCATTTTTTTAATAGTTTCGATTCACTGTCTATAATAGGGTTGCGGCCTGATTGTAATTTATGATTCACATTTTATTCAATCAAAATTGAGTCAATGAATAAAATAAATTATCACGTGATTTTCACACAAAGGTGGGCGAACAATCTGAAGGGTCGAATTTTTAAATATGTGACTGTCAAAAATAAGAACTAGGAGAACTATGATTGATCGTTCGTCAGATAAATTTTGTTTATTTCTTACACGTCATACTGATCCCGTGAATATTGTTAGATAAATTATTGTGTCTGTCTTTGAAATTTATGAATCTGGATTGTTATATTTTTAATATTACTTTTTTTTCAACACAGCTAACGTTTTTTTGGTCTGGTATTTACAACAGGAAACCTCTTTCTAATAATAATAAAGCATTAAATTTACATATATTTTTTTAAATGTGATATTCGACAAAATTAAAAAAATACTCGGGGCTCCACACCTGCCCACTCCACGGCCCAACCCCGTATGTATATTTGAGTATTATAATTTAGATTCGAAAATGTTATTAAAATCAAGTCTCTTCAAGTTGCGATTCACTCAATACGGGAGTATACACATATACATAAAGTGGACTCTTGTTCACATTCAATAAGTCCAAGTGCTAAAAACCACTTTCATTAAAATTATAAAGAACGACGGTATTGTGATTTCTCTACAAATTATTGATTGAAATATTTTTGTAACATATCTCATTAAAGTCGACCTCCTTTGCCTAGTTGGTGAGACGCCTGTCTTGTAATTCGGGGACTGCTGTCAATTCCTGTTGGTAGCGAAAATAAAAATAAATCCACTCGGGTTTTTTTTAAAGAGATTGGCACATGGCAATAAACTGACCAAGTCTTTTATTGTCATGTTTGTAGTTTGATATTTTCTCGATACAGAAATACAAAGTTTGTTTTGGGATACGTTTTTCGATGCTAATTTTTACAGTTGATTTTTTAAGATGTGCACGTATCATTAAACTAATCTAAGACACTCTTCGTTCAATTAGGTACATAAGAATGCCACAAAACGATTTCATCAATCTTGGTTCACAGAACTTCCCCCACAACCTTCTACAGCAGACCACGACATAAACTTTAACTTTTTTTACTGTCGCACATAGGCGCAAATCCTTATGTAAACGAACAACATTTTATCAAACACTTATGGTTACTCAAAATATCATTTTTTTAATACTATCTTAAACCTAATAAATATTATATTTAACCTACCAAAATACTGATAGAAGCTGGAACGATTCTGTAGAAATGCGTGCATTAAGAAGAATACAATGAGTGACATTGTATGACAGAATACGGAATGAAGTGTTAAGGGATGAATGTGAACTTAAGGCTGGTGTGTTAAGTAAGATGAAGAAAAGCACGCTGATATGGTTTGAAATTTATGAAGAAAGACTAAAACAACAGACATATAGTGTAAATGTGAGTGAAAGGCGTGGAGAGGAAGACCAAGGAAAGTATGGTTGGATTGAATAAGTAATATTCTGAAAGAAGAAAATGCAGAAAGTCAGTGAAATCGTAAAAGTTGGATGATAATGTGTATGCATGTCGAAAAGGCGAAGAATGTGTTGAGTTAGGAAAGTCTGGCGATCTGTCCTCTCTATCTACTCCGATAGGGAGATGTCGTGATGGTGTGTATGTATGTATGTATCTTAAACCTATCACATTTTTCAATACCGTTACTATGTAACTAACTCTAAAGTATAATATTGAATTATCATATATTGTGTTGTATTACACTTTAATGTATACATCATAATCTAGTGTGCTTATTTGTTTAGATGCAAACTGGGTTTCAACGGTACTCGAACTCGTGGTGTATGCATTGGAGAACAGGTGTCTTACCGACTAGGCCACGGAGGCCTTACAGTTTTAAAATTGTATCAAATCACACAGTCGTATATCACTGAAATTATTATTTTTTTTTAAAACAGATGCAACATAAAAATAATTTTAATGCTCGACAAAATAAATGTTAATACTCGTAATGAATATTTCTCTCTTCAAAAATACAACCTTGCAACTTATCAAATACTAATAAATTTTCTCCTAACAGTAAAACCGTTTCAATGTATCAGTCATATGCTCGGATATGTCGAAATGTTTACCTGTACTACAAAAATAAACATTAAATAATATTGTTCTCACAATCTACTCGTAAACAAATTGACATCCAAAAATAATATATATTTTTCTATAGAAATACTTTGTCGAGTTGTCATGTTGTTCCGAACAGAAGCGTGACTTTAGCAAATAATGACATATTATTATATTATGGATTCAAATAGGCAGGCTTTAAGAAGTGTGGGATCAGTGGAAGCAGTCAGTGTTTTTCGATTGTTATTTAAGGTTTACCCAGGGGATTTACCTAGCTTAAATTTCAGGAAATAGCTCTACAAAAAAAGCGCGAAAGTTAGTTAGTTTCTTGGTAAATGTACAAAGAGCAATACGAACTCAAAATGGACGCATATTCGAGTAGGCTACCAAAATTGTCTGGATGATACTAATTTTGCTTTATTTAAATATCGAACAAGCATTCTTTTTTTTCTTTTTTTTTGAGTAATTGGTTTTATGTGATACGTTGGTGAATTTATTGCTGAAGATTGATTTCTAACCAACTTAAATTTATTTTATACATTGGAGTTTTTTTTCAATATTTTATTCAATTCTTCATTGAAAATTGTTAAGGGTAGCGCACATAGAATAGATACAAAAATGTCTAATAAGTGTATATCATATTTTAGGTTAGACTTTGAAGAATCAACATATTCCATACAACACATATTTAGTAATGTTAAGTTTCCTTGAATCTCTCAAAACATGCGGGTTGGATATTTTTTTATATATGAATTTTCAATAATAACTGCAACAAAACTTTGCACCTGTACTTTCCTCTAAATATTCAAAAGCTCTAAAACACCCTAGTACACACAATTTTAGAAAAGTCAAGTTTTTTAGCGGTGGTAGATTTTTTCATAATATTTGATGTTTATGAAAAAGGTTATTCTTTTAAAATAATAAGCTTTTAAAATGCATGGGCCTCTTTCACGTTCATCAAATACATATAAAATATGGAACAATTACGGGCACGAGCAAAACAATTAACACAATAAATTCAATGGAAAATATCTTCCTTTACTTGGAAATATTGTCTGATTATCAAAATCTAGGTCTTTCATCTAGACTTGAAAATTTCTTGGTATATTTCAGATGACCTTCCAAGATATCGATTGCTGGAAGTACTCCGTGCAGCTCGATATGGGTTGTTTTTGAAGTTTCCATCCTCTCACTAAATTTTAATACTAAAAATTAAACACCACCAATTGATACATCAACCGTAAATTAACGACTACCGTAGCTTATTTTCAAGAATTCAAGTCTTGTTTTTTTATTGAAGCATCTTGAGTATTTTCTAATGTGTTAGAATAGATTGCTACAGGGCAATATACCTGCCAGGTTGTACTGGATACAAGGAAAGTGTTAAACAGTATTATCTAAAACAAAAAAAAACGTTCGTGTAAAAACGAAGTCTTAAAAATTCTTAAACTCAAAACGATTTCAGCTCACAAAGTGTTTGCAAACAATTATTCTCAAACCATTTTTTCATCAGTCTCTGGTCCAGGCAAGTGAACTGAGAAATGAATAACGGTATCACTTCCTAGTTATTTTATTTTTCTTATCTAAGAGCAGCGACAAGTAACCTGTGGCACGTTTTTCCCAGCAGTCCACATTAGAGACATCAAATCTTGGTCCAATAATTATAGTTCTTAAAATGGTTTCATATTTCACATATTTTTCTTTTTAATTTTTTCATTAATTTTCTCATTTTGAAAGACGATACGATTTGATACCAAAACAGCTGGGCTACCAGAGAAACATGCAAGTTTAAACGCCAGCATATACATAGAAAACTTAAAAACAAATAATAAATCAGATTTTCTTATTAAAATAAAGCTCTTTGAAACAATTTTGAATACTGTCTAACATAAATTTTCTTAGCTCTGTTTTGGAACGATATTTATACCTATGTGCAATCATATTCCTTGATTACTAGAATAAAGTAATTATGCGTAAAAACTTTATAACATAACATGCATATGTATGTGCACATGAGTTCACACATACCATCACATGATATCTGTTTTGGGATAGATCGAGTACAGATTTTCATACCTTCCACCCAAATAGCCTTTGCCTTATCCACCCTTATTGATCTCATAGCACATGATCTTGTGTTTCTCATGATTCTTGTCTTACCTCAGTCAAAACTTTTGCAGAATTCTTCCATTCTATCCTCGGCCTAGTTTTATATCGCACACCATTCGTTGCAGAAAACATATATTTATTTTCAATAAAGCAACAAAATAACAATTTCGCGTAAAAATATTATTTTGTCCTTGCTAAAATGGGGGAGAAGCACATACTTATATAGATTTTCTACACATTTCACTTTGTCTGTTCTTCTATAGCCATTCGATTTCAAAATGAGTATTTCAAACGCCAGTCGCGGAGACTTCGAAGAAATATGTCATCGTGATATTCCTTAAAATCACAAGATAATTTATTTTTGTGATTCCAAGGACTATAATTTATTTTCATTTCAAAATAAGTATTTCAAACGTCAGTCGCGGGACTTCGAAGATAAATGTCATCTTGATATTCTTTTAAATCACAATATTTGTATTCTCAACGCTAGCTAGTCAACTATGATCAAAATTATGTGCAATAATCCGGATTCTGTGCTAGGTAAAAAACAGATAAAAAAAGGTTGATCAAACCTGCTACAGCATACAACTGAAAACGCCCCTTATCATGACAATAGCAAAGGGTTTCAGTGTCTATTATGACTTCTGGTTTCAATCCTTTATTTTGTTAACGAGTTGCGGTTTGTAATAATGCCACCCGTTCTTAGTATGGGGCCACAGTGCTAATGTATTGTTCTCAGAAAGTAAAGAATACTCCAGTTATATTTTAAAAACCATAAATTATCAGCTCAACTTTAAACGTTGGACAATACTTTGACGTCTTAATCCTTGAAGGAACAATAATAGTGCTAAGGAACATTAGACGGTTTTTGCATGTGTAAATTGGTTAAAAAAAAGGATACATTTCGTAACAATACCGTATGCAAATAAGTCATAAATATTTTATGATTTAACATCTATCTCCCTTATATGAATATATTACGTTTATAATAGTAATTTAATAATAAACCAATATTTATTGCAGACCAAATTAAGTTAAAGTAATTTATTTACGAAAGCACTAAATTTAATTGAAAATTTTCCCACTATTTATTTCATTTAATTATCGTGTTATTCTAAAATATTTTATTAGAAAACATTAAACAAAAAGAGAAAACTGTTTAACTTTCCAAATATTAGTGATTTTTTTCTATCAATAAATGGAAAACAATGAAGCCAAATATTTTTTTAGTATTTTAGTGTTTGGCGTTTTTAAGGGAACGAAAAATTCTTAAAACAAATTAATAAGTTACTTAAAATATTTAGGAGAAATTCTTTTTATGATACCTATATATTTGAAAAAAAAATCGAGGAAGTTAAATGAAATTTTTATGATTATAACCTGCCTTAAAAACTCTGTCTCTCGAAGAAGCTTTTATTAAATAAAAATTTGATTGGGTATTTCTGCTTATAAACTTATGTATTTACTTGTTATGACGTCGTTGCTAAAAATTATAAAAACCGAAAGATGAATTAGACATAAACGTGTATCTAAAATAAAATTCTTGAGAATGATTTAGTCCATAATATTTTTTTCCTGCTCATATGTATGGTTTGTGTAAATATTCTTCATCGTCTAATAAAAATAAATGAAGATAATTAAAATTATTTCTACAGCATTTCAGATTAACATTTCAGATTAACACTGAATCAAAAACCACGTTATCCATATTAAAAAGACGGAAATAATAATGTAAACAGACAGACGTTTTAAAAGATTAGTCTTTTATCCTCAGACGAAAGGTAATTTTATTTGTAAGGACTTCCTTCCTCCAGCCTTCTGAAAATCGATATTTTATATGGAATTTCAAAACTAAAGTTACCCCTAAAACGGTTATAATGATATCAATTATTTTCGACCACACATATCTAAATTGGTTTATAAATATATCACAATACATTATTTCAAGAACCCTAGTTTAGAAACGGCAATGTTTTTTTTATAAAGAAAAGAAATATATCAATAAAATTGAGGACATGAACCAATAAAACTTCTGTATTTTTTTATAAATTAGTGTCGTGTCTTGTTTATAGAAACTTTTTTTTTGAAATGGTTTTGAACAATATTTTTAGGAGATGTCTAAGACATTTAAATTCAATGTTTTATATTAATGCGATTTTCGACATACTCGTACGTTATTTTTTATATGAAACATTAAGTATATCAAAATAACTTAGTAATTATTTTTCTTAAAAATCAATATTCGTAATCCGGATAAGGAATAAGGATGGTTCGTATAGGAACGATAAAAGATAACCAATTTTGACAATCCTGCAGTGATCGACACTATAAATTATAAGTAAAGAGCAAAGTTGCTTAAGAGAATTCAATAAAAATGTTTTTCTTTTAATCACAAGGTTCAATAATTGTTCAATATATTTTATATTTATTAACAAATATTCATGTAAGTATGCAAATGTTCTAAATATGGATCGAGTTATTACAAATATTTAAGTGTGAATATTGCTGTGAAATCTGCTACTGTATGTATGAAAAAATAATGATCTTAATGACTTGTTCAGAGAAATCTAATTGAAATTTGAAAACTGTTAAAATTATTTAGGACAGAGTAAAGGTAAAAGAGTGTGTCACTTCATTATTAATTTGTTTGTAATCAGTGGAAGAATAACTTGAATGTGAATAAAATATATTTTTAAATAAATAAGGAAACTTCTTCTTAGTATTTATATATTTGCTGTTATTATGCAGTCACAATTTCGTTACTCGTAGAATGCATACTTGAAGAATTACTATATTTTGTGAATCTAAAGAGTATTTCGCTTACTTCAATTTAATTACGCGTTACATTTATTGACCGTTAATTGTATTCTATTTCAAAACGTATTATAATTTAGTGCTGATATTTGTTTAGTTTAGCTTTGTAAAAAGTTATTCTTAAAAAAAACGGTCAATTTACGAGTACATCTGTTTAACACAACTTAGACTAGCAAAAAAAATCCCAAGTTTAAAAGAATAGTATTTTTTTAAAGCAAAAAACGATCAAGTATTTCTCGTGATAAAAAATGCGGCAGCAGATGATTGCAGTCTGCAAAACCTTCGAGCAAATTGCACTTATTTTATGGGTCTATATAATTTGTGCAATTTATCGTTTTCAAACAAGGCCGCTAAGACCCCTTCTTGGGAGGTAACACTAATGGAAAGTCTACATATTCGTTAAAATTCTTGTTAAAACTAAATAAACGGATCTTAAAACTTGAAAAAAGTGTTTTTTACTATAAATTAGAAAATAGACAAATTTACAAAATAAATCAATATAATACTCGTAATATATATGAGGCATGAATGCGAGAAATAAAGTCACAAGTTATCAGTACACAAAATATATACACCATAACACAATATCCCTGTCGGAGTAGGAAGAATTGGCTGACCGCCAGACTTTCCTATCCGACACATCTCTTTCACCTCGTCTATATTCATACCTTCTTATATAGCGCAATAACCTTTTTATATAGCGCCTAAGATTTCTCTGACTTTTGGGTTTCCTTCTTTCAAAATAGCATTCACTTGTTCCAACAAAACTTTCCTTCGTCTTCTTTTATCACGCCTTCTTATCACATTTGTATTGTATAAATGTTTTATTCTTTCTTCATTCATTTTTCTTATATATTCAAGCCATCTCAGAGTGTTTTTTTTAGCCTGCTTTATAAAAAAATTTTACGTTAACAATCATCCGTAATCACTTCACTTTTTATTCTGTTAAATATTGTTTCTCCACATCCATTTTACCATATTTTGCCTACGAACCATACTAAAAAAATAACACTTTTCTAACATCAGGAATTAGCTAACGTAGCAAAAGTCAAATTTATTCGTATATTACTTTGGGCTTGCAAATTAGTTTCCTATCTTTTGTATGTCCCTGCCTTTCTCATTGTTATTTGACTTATAAAATCTCGTATCGATTTAAGTCATATGTTCTATGTATGTAGAAGTAATGTTTTCTGTTTCTATGTTCTAGTTAACTAACGTTCAAGAGATCGAAAATTCTAATTAAAATAAAAAGTATATTTAACTCTTTAGTCAACGTTTTGGTTTTAAATAAAAATGTATATTTTATTTTTTGGTTCAAGTTTTGGTTTTCACGTAAATGTTAGTATTCTAGATGGTTTTTGGTCAAAATCTAATAGGTATAAAGTTTTATTTTACGTTATACACAAATATTTTTCTATATATTCTAGATAGTTTTTGGTCTTAATCTAATAGGTATTAATTAAGTTTTATTTTACATTAAATACTAATATTGTTCTGAAAAGTTTTTAGGTTAAGATTAATAATTATTTTGAATATCCGATGAGGTTAAAATGGCATCGAAAAATTTAAGATATTTTTTGTTGTTACAGAACAACGTAAGTATTTTATTTTATGTTTCCCTCTTTTCAGGATTGACCCGTATTAAAGAAGGTAAAATAAGAAAAAATACAATATAAATCCTATTTAAAAATACACACTTTTAATATCATACATACATATGTATGTACACATATGAGGTGCATGGTCACGCGGTAACCCACTGGAATTCCGTGCTGATGGTCGCCGGTTAGAAACGACGCATCGTGCTACTCGCCTCGTCACATGCATTTTATCTGCTGAGTATTCGTGAATATAAGGATACATATGACTTCGGTCGTATATATTCTTTAAAAAAACATGCCAGTATGATTCAATCGTCTCACTTAATGTGTGCTATTGGATCCAGTACAGCAGTGTGGCCTGTGCGTTTGCTGGTGTGCAACGGTTTACTCACTTAAAAGAGGAGAAAAAAAGAAACAAACTCCACGGCACAGATTCGCTTCCTAACAAAATTGACGTTGAAATGGTGAGGGGATTCTTGACTATAAGTCCCAGCAACGATCGATCGATCGACACATATTAATAAATAAGCACATGCGCGGATATGCACAAAAATGCATCAGTATGGTGAAGTGACCAAAATTCTATGATAATCATGACCGACTTCATGAATCAATTTTTCGGTGCTTTCTTGAAGCAATTTTTTCAAGCATATCTTCATATAAAGTCATAAACTTATATAAATTAAAATGTATGTGCAGTAGTATTTTTACAATTTAAGTAATAAAAAAGTTTCGAAACCATTTCAGCTTAACCCATTTTGCAAATATCAAACATTTACCAGAATGTAAAAAAATAATATTTGCTTATTCAGGGATTCCATGCCCTGCATAAAGTTAAATATATAATAAAACTTGGTTAAGCCCAGCCCTAACGTGGCGTCACCCTCAGCTACGCATTTGGGTAGCTAACTGGTTGCCCATTGCCCTACCAATCTACTTGCCGTTGAGACCTAACTGATATTTTTGCGGTTTTACCGTCTGCCGGCATTCTCAAATTATCACCGTGGTTAAAATAATATCTAGCCTGTATTCGATTACATACTATGTACAATTTTATCATATTGTAAATAGTAAAAAAATATATAAGTGTGTTATAGTGAATCAAAACATATTATTTTCTAAGTCTTCTGATAAAATCTTTTTCTAGTTTTTTCAGAGTACATAAGTTAATATTATTACTCGTATTTAAAGCAGCGACAACGAACTATATGACCCCATAAATAAATCAATCAACATTTTTATTTTATTAAAAATAAGGTATTTTAAGTTTTTAATACAATCATACGAGTATATTTGGATTAAATTTAAATTCTTCATTTAAAAATAGCTAGTAAATTATGTTGTTTTACCCTTTAAACAGAAACCAAGTTTTACCTATTTCAAGATGTATAGGTACATTACTAGGAAAAAGTTTTTTAAAATTAAAATATAAGCTTGGTTAAATGATATGACAGAGAAAATCATTAATAACATTCTTTTAGATTCATTGGTCAGTGTATGTCCATATAAGTATATTAACATAGAGCATAGAAAAAATTAATCATGAAACTCTGGTGGTGTGGTGTGTCTTCCCTGCCTATGTGATGGTTTATATACTTTTTATTAACTAGCAAAAGGGAAGAAACTGTTCATTATAATGGAAGGTATGCCAATTTTACTTTAGTAAATTAGTTCTTCGGCTTTACTTTCACTACAAATCAAAAAATGTAAATACTTGAGTAAAGTTTTTCAAGTTCTCATTATTATATTTTTGACCTAGAATATTCTGCTTCTAAATACTATGAAATCATGTTTTTTTTTAAAGTTTTACTATATAAATAGCTTGTTATATTGAAAACAGAAAGTTTTTATAAATCTGAATCAATATAAATGTGAACATAGAGCACTTGTGCATCAAAGTAATGCTACGATTGGATGAGATACAGTGCGGTAAAACAAACACAAAATGTCATTCTAAGTTAATTTAGTATATCAAGTCTCGCCAAGACGGAGACAAAATATTAAAGAACATTATGATTTACGTAAAGAAAAATCCACCTTATAAACAAATACAATCAGCCTCAGTCTGCTGACGTTTATACTGTTTCAGATTGCGTACCTCCAGAACAGTAGCAAGTGTGTTATTTTGTCGTCATTAACTTCGTGACTTGTTATATTATGTTTTCCGATTATTATCCGTCCCTATTATACTTAGGATTATATTGCCAGTTTCAGTGGCGTACAAGAAAAATTGATACTTGGTGTAAATATTTCACAAGATCTGCAGTGTTCTAAATATTCCTGGCGTTATATTGTTTTTTTTTTAAATCTAAATAATATCGTTTAGAACATAAATATATTTAAATATATTGAGGGTAAAAACAATTTTTCATTCTTTCCTTTATCAAATTTTTAATGTTATATCCAGCTCATAAATAAGGGCGATTTTTGATCTACAAGTATCATCACATATGATTCTTCGTTTAAGTTTGAACCATTGATGTTTATCTGCAGTATTGTATAGGCATAGTATAGAAATATATTGTAAAATTAACTACGAGTACCATACAAAAATTATTATTTTAAAAATACTTAATTTGAAGCTTGTTATAATAGTTTTGTATGTATTTCATATTCCAACTAGGCAATTATTTGAACGTAATTATGCAAAACATACCCAACCCGCATTTCATATGCTCTGCGATAATTGAGGAAATATCTCATCACTTTGTATGTGCCCGTATGGAACAAAAAATCTTTGAAACGTAATTAAACCATAAAATACTAATTAAACGGAATTCATATGGTTACACATACAGAATTAAAGTAAACTTTTTTGATATTTAGATAAATAAAATTCTGTGTTGGGTTCTGTTAACATAACATTCATATTACATAGTGATGACTTCTGTGGCCTCGTTTGTGAGACATTTATTTACTTTTCAACTGTCTGATTACAGGAGTTGAAACTGAGTTTATTTTAATAAAAGGCTCCAGTCTACTTTTCACTTAAGGGCTCATTTATACATTTCTAATTGTTTGGAATATATAAAAATAAACCCGCCAGATTGTACTATATACAACAAAAGTGTAATACAGTACAATATGTTTATTTGATCTACATAAAGTGATTCTACTAGAACAATATAAAAAAACGCGAGTGCATTTTAAAGTGTGTTTTCGTATATACATAGTTTAATGAAAATTAACTACTAAATACACTTGCATATTTATTCTAAAGATAACTAAGTTCGTAGTTCCAAAGATAACCAGTGTGATTTTTTTGTCGATTTCAACACCCCTTTCCGAGCCCACCATCAGTAGAATGAAAAAGTATGTTGTTTTTGCAGTCGATACACGTTTCGTCAAGACTGGCGTTTCTGATGTCGCCGCGACCAACAATAAATTATCAACACTATCGAGAATGTTATCAGTTCAGCAGTGTTTTTCTAATCATTTTGTCAAGCTTTGCTGGAAAAAGACTCCCTTCTGTAATTTATTCCGAAGACAGAGATCGTAATTTTTGTCGAGCATTCTATGAGTTTCTTTAAATTCACCTCACGGTATGACGTTAAAACAGTAAAAAATGTTATTTAGTTTTTTCTATCAATACAGAACCCGCGATGTTAATTTTGTTTCTGTTACTTTAGCACGATAATACAATTAATTATATACAACATGAAACAACATTAAGTTTTGGATGAAATACCTAAATAAAATCTTCCCTGATCCTGAATTGATATTACAGGCGACCTCCGTGGCCCAGGTGACAAGACGTCTGCCATTAAACTCAAAGGTTGCGGGTTCAATTTCTATTGCAAACAAGCTTTAAAAAAAATTGCCCGGTTTTCGCTTAAGGCTTCTTTCTAGTTGTTGGACGAGATTGTCACATGGTGATAAGCTACCTAGATTCTACTGTATACAACAAAAGTCTTATACCAAGTGACATCACACACTTTAGTTGAACTAAGTATCATTTATCTTATCACTATTATAGCAAATTGCCTCTCATATATGACATACTCGTATATTAAATTCCATTTTTATAAATAGCATAAGCGATACACTAGAGCAAGGGTGGCCAACCCGCGGCCCGCGGGCCACGTGCGGCCCACTGGGTGTCTACTTGTGGCCCGCGGAGCATATGCACACATTTTTTTCTTTTAGTGTACATAAAACCACCAAAAGAACATTCTATCGTGCGTAGTTCGTATCATATCCCATATATGGAAGTATCTCAGTACATTGATTCAACTATCGTGACAATTTCTTCTATGGTATATTCGTGTTAACAATCACAATTTTAAGCTGATTTCAACAAAATCAGACGTCTCACTAAAATTTATTATATTTTGTTTATTTTTATTATTATATTTTGTATTGCCTAACTCTAATTTAATAAATATGTTTGATTCTCATTTTTGTTATATCTTTTAAAAAAAAACAATATACGAGTATTTCTTGTTTGCTTTGAATAATAAAATAAATTTGGTTGTATGGCCCGGTAGGAAATCTCATTTCTAAAATCTGGCCCGGCTGCTGAAAAGGTTGGCCACCCATGCACTAGAGTAAGGTTTACTTTGCCATATAAATGTGTATGCGTAAAAAGGGACCAACTCACAAAACATTTTTTGGTACATTTGAAATAAAGAATAAGCATGACTCAATCTCGCATGTATAAAATTTTCTAGCCAAAATTGGCTTCTCAAGACAAAAATGTCGATACAAGTACACACATAAAAACTAAATAATCAAAATCCTAAATAATCTGGCTGGTCTAGTTGACAGAATCACGTGTTAGATATATTTGATTTCTCAAAGGCTTAGTGCAATGAGATTACCGTGGTCTTAATTTTTTAAGCTATTTTGTAAGGAGGTTCACTGAATAATTATTTTCATTATATTTCATATATTCTCCAGTAAGGAGAGCATTATATCTGGATCATGTTAAAATGAATTAATTTTTAACATATATTTTGCTAAATGTAACTCTAAACAAGTCGAAAAAGGGATTATCGTAACAAGAAGGAATATTTTATAGAGGGTGCCTTTTTAGAATTTAAAATGGGATAAAACAACAATAAATGGCTAGCTAGCCAATTAATTTTTTTGTAAGATATAAAATTGAAACGTTTAAAAAAAGGAGAATGCGTTTTCACATGACGAGTATTCCAAATAGATAACATAGTCTACGGGGGACTAAAACATATGTACTTGGACCGGATGTCATCAAAATCTGCTAAGATGATAGTCCACAACAATATTGTGGTAACAGCTTCGATATAAGCGAGTTAACGTGGATGTTGAAAAGGCTGAAAGGATCCGAATAAATGCTGAGGAAATTAGTACACTGAGAAGAATACGTGGAGTGACAAAACATGATAGAATACGGAATGAAGGGATAAATGTGAACTTAAGGCTGATGTGCTGAGTAAGATGAAGAAGTACACTTTACAATGGTTTGGGCACGTCAAACAAATGAATGAAAAGACTAAAAAAAACAAATATATATGTACTGTGCAAATGGAAGGGGAGAGCGTGAAAGGCCAAGGAAAGCCTTGTTGGATCAAGTGAATTGATATTTTGAAAAGAGGAAATGTAAGAAGTATAAAAAATCTAAAGAGTTGTATGACAAGGTGTACAAATGTAAAAGATACGAAATATGACTGTTGAAGTAGAAAAGTTGCATCATTAAATATACAGTCTCGACAGATCAAGTCCAAAATCAAAGTGCCAAGATAATCTTCGGGTTCAAATTGTTGCAGACGCTCGTTTAATACATTTAGACTTGCTTTAAGATTTTTTAAGTTGCATATGAGCTTAATATAAACAGAAATTTATACGTAATAGATCTAAGACTAAAACCAGTATATTCTTTTAAAAAATAATAACCTGCTCCACTATGGTAAATTTTCTTTACGCACGCCTTTGATATTGCGATGCAAAACAATACATAAAATATGTTTCTCATTTGAAATTGATGAATCCAATCAGTCTTTGGATTCTGGCAAACGGTGGATAGCCTTGGTCCCCATAACCGATTTTGATTCACCATAGTAATGTGAGTCTTAAAACTCAAATAAATATTTGCTACCTTTTATGAATTATGTGTAGGGCTATCTACACAACATTAATATTATTTACGAAAATATAGTTTATAAGTAATAAGCAAACTTGAGAAATTATAGTTTACATTTGAACTTAAAAAAAATAAAAAGTTAAACTTAATTAATTAAAACATTAGGTTAAACATATTTAACATTTTCAGAATACTAAAAACATCTGAAAGCTTCAAATTACATACTTAGAACTTAATTTTTATTTTTGCTAAGATGATAGTCTACTACAGTATTTTAGTAACATCTTGCGTATTGAAGTGAAACTTGGACGTGGGAAAATACTGAATTGAGCTGAATAAATGCTGTAGAAATGCGTGCATATGTTAAATAAAAATACCTGGAGTGACAATGTTTAACTGAATACACGGCGTGACAAAGTGTGGCAAAATACGAATTGAAGTGATTGGGGATGTACGTAAATTTAAGGTATTGAGCGAGATGAAGATGAGCACTCTAAATGGTTGGGACATGAGAATAATGACTAACAAACCATGCAGCGCAAATCTGATTGAAGGACATGGTAGAGGAAGACCAAGAAAAGCATGGTTGGTTCAAGTTAATTATATTTTGAAAGAAGGGAAAGTAAGTGTAAGAGAAATCAAATGAGTTGTATGAGCAGATTTATAAACGTGGAAGTGGCAAAATACGTGTGCGAGATAGAAAAATCTGACGAGCTGTTCTCTACCCACCCCAGCAAGTCAATAGCGTGATGACGTATTTTTGCAATTTATGTTATTTGCAATACCACTGGTGACAATTAATTATCAAAATATTATGTTCAGATTTTTTCTTTTTACAGCATAATAATTATAAGAATGTTGCAATTCTTAGGCATAAAGAAAGATTGGTAGAAATATCTTTAACATCATAATAATTATAAAACTGTTGCGATTCTCAGACACAAAGAATCGGTAGGAATCTCTTTAACAGTATGCTAACTAGACGACTGTTACGATATTCGGACACAAATAAGGATTCGTTAGTATCTCTTTAACAACATACTAACTTTCAGATTGTTCCGATTATCTGACACAAATAAGGATAGGTAGGAATCTCTTTAACAGCATACCAACTGTAAAACTGTTGCGATTCTCAGACGCAAAGAAGATTGATAGAAATCCAACTAACAGAATACCATCTTTAATAATGTTGTGATTATGAGACTCAATGAAGGATTGGTAGGAATCCCTTTAACAGAATACTAACTAAAAGACTGACGCGATTTTTAGACACAAATATGGATTGGTAGGAATAATCTTAACAGCATACCAAATCGATTGCAGAAAAAATATTAAATCACAAATTCAATTAATAAAACATATGAAAGCACATTACTGTAATTAACATTACAAAAAGAAGAACCAACACTATCAATACAAAAGAGTAACTATTATACGAGTATATCATTTATCTTATATTTGATCAATAAAAGATGCCAAGAATTAATTTATTTTTTACTGTGGATCTTGTTTTTTATGGATCGGTTCTCTTTTATTGTACATGAAGAGATTTATAGTGATTATCTGTGATGATATTTAGATAATGAAAACAGCTTCTTGTATCAATTAAGTAATTGGAATGAATCTCCGACTTTATTGAACAAATAAAGACTTTAATTTTTAATTACTTCGATTAGGTTCGTAAATGGATTATTGAAGCCATAATAATAATTGTTTTTTTCCCCAAATCTTAAAAAAAAACACGTTCATCAGCAATGAAGCCAGTAAATATTTGGTTTAACATATTTGTCTATCGTTTGCGTCGAAATCTAAGAGTTGTTATGCTATGTAAATGGCGTTAAAAGGCAACCTCCGTGGCCTAGTTGGTAAGACGCCCGTCTTTCAATACGAGGGTAGTGGGTTCAATTTTCGTTGGTATTCCGATATTTAAATAAAGGATTCCAGTCTGACTTTCACTAAAAGCTTTTTTTACATCTTTCTGATTAGTTTAAAAAGTCTACCACACGGGAATAAAAAAGATTACCGCTGTATACAACGGAAATATAATATAATATTGCAATGCATACAGACGTTGATATTGCTATTTAGTGACAAATATAACTCCAATAATGCGTTTATAATTAATGTCACACAACTACCAAGCGCCTGCAAAACAAGAATTTATATAAATTAAATAGTCGAAACGGAAATTAATTTTGTGAACGGACAAAACTCACAGCTTTAAGAATTAACAATAAAAGTTCCGGAGAAAGTTTTAATCAATTTTAAAGAAAAAAAAAACAAAAAATATAGCTTTTATTAATTATTAAATGGTTTTATAATATATTAAATAAATGTTCATTTCTGCTCTTTGGCAAGCCTGTCATAGTTGTTTATTAATTATAACAGACGTATGATATTGTTTAGTGCTAATATTATTGACCCTTATTGTATAGACGCTTGTCTTGGATCCACGGGTAATGGGTTTATGTACACGTGATACTCAAAAAGAAAAAGAGTCCTAGGCGGAATAAAATTTAATTTTTATGGTTATTTTTACTTCAGCGCACGCGAAAAAAATGTTATATTTTTTTGAAAACCGCGAGTGACGTATCTACTCTTTTTAGTTGTTCTGAAACAAAACGCGTGATTAATGAGCCTGAATACAGTGTTTTCTTTCGGCCAGGCAATGAACATATCTGATTTTTCTTTCTAAGCCTTTATTCCTTTCAAATTTTCATTTATTTGATCCAAAATCAGTTTTGATCATCTTTTCCACGATACGCAGGATATCATTGAAAAAAACTAATCTCCAATAGCTAAAAAAGTTAATACCACTATACCAAAGAAATAATTTATAAGAGTATATGTTATGTTATGTTAAACGCTAATCAAATGAGTTTAAAATGTTCAATTTCTCAGGCATTGGTTATTCTATCAAATGTATTGTATTCATATCTATTAAAAGCGTATGCATATGTGCTGATAATACGGTTAATTAATGCAGACTTACGCTCATTCGAATAAACACAGTAAATGCTTTTTCCACAATGACGACCGGTACGAATGTTAATCGGTTACACTTTAATCAATCATAATTAAATCGTCTTCAGCAGGTCTTCAGCGTTTTATTCAAAATAATAATTATGTTCATATGTATGGGAAATACTAAGAACTATTTCAGCGACTCTCAAACTTTTTTAGATTCATGGAACAGGAGGTCAACAAGTACCAAAATAATAATATATTTTTATAGCTTCGTTGAAATTTAGAAAACAAATCAAGTGTATCAAGGAAGTGAATATTATCATAGCAAAAAAATGTCGAAAAGTCGCGATGTTTTATCGCTCACTAGGGACTCGACAAATTGGACGCTTAATTTTCACCACCCACCGGTGTTATAACGAAGAGGTTCGCAGTCTTGGCTTAACGTGGAAGGACGTAGAGTGCCGAGCTGGGGTTCGACTTAGATGAACTCATTTAATGCCATTTCTATTTCCTTGATGAAACGTAGAAGATATTATTAACACGGATTTGTCAAAAATGTCAACTAAGCTACTTAGACAACAAAACACCCGCTAAAGTCTCCTACCCCTTTAGCTTTCCATTACTCCATAGGATATATATTATAAGCAATAAGGCTAACCAATCATAGTTTTATTGGGCTGATCTACCTCAATAATATGGTTTACTCTCGGAGACCCAGATATAAAAACCATTTGTTATTAAATTTATCTAAAATGAATTCTTTATATAACCCAAAATCAATTAAATAAATGTTTAGATTATAATATATGTTCAAAACAGGTCGAATTTACAGTAGGGTTCGTATAATATCATCCCATTAAAAATGTTCTACTTGAATTTAACATTTTGTGAATAGATTATCGAACCAACGACTTATTTTTTCTCTAATTTTTAATAACATTTAGGTACTACTCGCAATATTGAACTAAGAAAAATATATCAACTCAGTCACTTTATTCAATTCTCTTACTTACCTTTTAATAAGCTGGAAGATACCAACAGTATGGCAAGACGAGCGCCAGATATTGTAGTTTACGATAAAATGATTACAACTGTTTACATGGTTAACACTTTCCATTAAAAAAAATGTTATTGTAAATTAAATGAAAATACTCATACAAACATATACCATTGTTTTGTTTCCTCCGAAAAATTAATATTTGTTCAGCTTGTGCATAAATCAAATATCAATGAACAAGATCAATTCACTCTTACCAGAGTAACACAGTTGTGACTGGTGGATGATGATAATCATAATTTAATAGTGATCACCCTTTTCTTCGTGGGGTACTCAACTTCTCTGGAGCTTTCCTGGAGTAAGTGATTTGTCGCTGTATGATCAGAATAGTCCGACGTGCTGGAGCACAAGAACCGGTGTGCAGTCTAATTTTTTCTTACATAACTTGTATTTTCGTTTAGTTACAAATTCTGGTACCATTAACAAAGTATCATAAAATCCACAACTGAACATTCAACATTTTTCAATTTTTGATATTCAATTGAGATAATATTGATAATTGGTTCAGGCTATCTTGAGTAATCGTCTTCAGCACCACATTCCAAGATCGTTGACCTTTTGGCGTTGCCTCTATTCAAAGCCCGTGTATCAAATTGTATTGCATTTTAGTTGCATGCAATACACTTATCGGATTTATTGCCATGTGTCAGTTTTTTACAACCAACCAATAATATGTTTCAAAGCCTCAAGTAAAAACCAAACTAGAAGCTTTTTAAAAACATTATATGCTTTAATGGCAATCAAACACGTATTCCCTGATTTAGCTTAACCACCTAGACCATGGATATCAGAGGCATTATACAGAAAAAAACACATTTATCCCTAAATTGAAATAAAATTTTAGATTACTCATTTTAAACAAACGAGCGATAAGGATTTTTATTTAATTTACAACGATGTGTCTGGGCAGAAACAGTTTAGGCACCACTGAAATATTCTAATAGGAACTATCATCATTGATTGGTTTGTAATGGAATCACGACTGTTAATCATGTTGCGAGTATCTCAGTTACTGCATTCAGCAACCCGTAATATTTACGCACTCAAATGTGAAATAATAGATCTTTTATGCAACACAATAAATGTGAACACTATGGGAAAACGATTTTCGAGGAAGAACGTGTAAACATTGATGATTAAAGAAGGTATTGATTAAGATTGGAAACATTGAGTTTTTTTATTATTTATATATTTGCTTCCCATGCAATGTCTAATTTTCATTAGAACTCGAATTTCTTCCTTCTTTATTTGTTCCAAACATTAGAAATTAACATAGCAATTTTATCTTTATTCATTTATTTTCTAAAGAGCTCTCTAAACACAATGCTTAATCAATATTTCAGGTTTCGAAGTCAAGAATAATTTCGTTTTACTAGTCCTCTATCTATATTCTGGAGGCATATCTATGAGAGAAAATGATCAGCTCACATGAAGTGAACTCACCATGTGATGTTGACATGGAGATTATCTTTGGGTAAGATAAGAACTCAAATCATTATGGTAAGGTAGATAGATAATATAATGCAGGGGGCGGTTGTTGGTGAAGACTGAATAATAATATAATATTAACCTTCTTACGACCTACTTCAGATAGCCATTCTCCTATAGAGCTTTAGCTTCCCAGACGATTTTTATCAAAGCCGATCAGTCATTCACCGTTTCCTCCTAGTCTCTTTCTACCTCCAGTATCCTAAGTTCCTGCTGAATGTTACCTAAAAGGCTCTATCTTTGTCAGCTAAGTGGCATTCTTTCATATTGTGCTTTTTGGTACTTGTCGACCGTGTAAACTATATGCTTACAGAGCATATCCATACCAACCTTCATGACCTTATATCCCTGGAAATAAGTGGTTGTTTCGTCAATTTTCAAGTTTCTTCATTAGATCTCAAAGTTCATTCTACTGCAGCCTGTTTTGTACCAAGAATTTTATGTAGTAGTCGGTTGTCAAAACTTATTAACTTTTGTTGGTCTTGGAGTTTCACGATCTACGCTTTGAGCCCATATGTCACAAAGATAAGATAATGACACAAATAAATGGAAATTCATTGAAAACTGTTATTTTCATTATTCATGCTTAAACATTAAAGGGGAAAAATAACGAATCTTCATAATAATTTTTTTTAATCTAACAAACGAGCAGAATTTTTATTTAAGTTGATAAAATACCATCAAAGGAGCGTTTAATTTGTTATTTAACACTATAATTATGCATATTTTATTTTGTTCGACACTTCAGCCATGCAAAGAAAATTTATGAAATTTCTGGAAAAATAAGGCTTGATAAATATTTATATACATAGATCAAAGCTTTGCGTTATTATGTAAAAAAACACAAATCAAACCCATCACAACTTCAAATATTAATTGAACCAAAAAAATACACAAAATTAACTTTGTAAGATTTGCGGATAGGGTAGTTTTGATACTAGATAAATATTTTCCTCTACTAGTTCTAACCAGTACTTACAAATACAATTTGTAGACATTTTAGATGCTACTTTCTGATATACTTTGCTGTGATGGATGCGCTCATGCATTTTAATATTTTTCATTCGTATTCGTATGGTATATTTCAACATATCTGAATTGACAATTCGAACGTTTTAAATAGCGCTGTCGGGAGATAACATTGCTTTCGGCCCTAAAATCGATTCTTCGGGCTTACAGCTACTGGAGTAGACATGAAACTTACAGTTTATCATCTAAAACTACCCAACACTCGTACACGTTTATCACATGTTATTGGATGAACTCTTTTGCGATTGTAGGTCTTTTTTTTATACAATTAGGATTCGAATCTGAAACTCCCTGGTGGAAGTCAAGCGTCTTACCATTTAAGCCATGGAGGCCGTCACGGAAGAGTTATTTTTCAATAATCTTGAGTTATAAATTAAAATCTAATTACAACTTTAAAAGTCTAATATTTTACAAAGAGAGTCATATACTCTGCTTCAAAATGGAGACATTCTTATAAGAAACCAGAAACATAATAACATCATTGTACCAAACATTAATAATATTTGCTAACAATGAGGAAGTCAGAGACCTCTTCAGAAATAAATCAGTTTGAAAAGTAATTTATTTTTAACCACAGTAGCTCATCTTCTGTGAAATACTCTCCCGAGAGTGCAGCTTTCTACTTGAACACGGTGCGTAAACAATAAATTACATTGTAAGTGGAGGCAAAACACAATAATATTCTCACTGGATCTGCGCTGAAAGATTGTTCAAAGGAAGACAATGAGAACTAATCATAGCACAAGTATTACTGCCATTTGACAAAATATAACGGAAGAAAGACGAACCTTATGTTATTGGCTAATGGTAATTTGAGAAGATTTTTCAGGTAATGTTATCATAAAAGGCAATATTAATTAATGTATGGAATATGGAAAATATACCATACACGAGAGTAATGTTCTTGACAAACTGTAGGAATATTTACTAAACAAAATATAATATACCAATATAATTAAAAAATCGACACAAATCAGAACAGATTCGGTGCATATAATCACCAATATAAAGTATAATACAACAAAACGAAATAAAAAACCTACTTTAAATCAAATACTTCTCCCTCTCGTTCGATTCCTCTTGATTAAGGTCGTGGTTTTTTTGGTTCATCTGCCAAAACTCTGACTATGCCGCTTATCTACCTCTTCCGTAGAGATATTAAAAAAAATGACAGAATATATTATGTAGTCTTGACGATTTCAGTCCATTTCCGTTTTTTATTTTACTTTAATGGCTGTTCATCCTAATTTGGATGTTCGCAGTCAGTGAGAAATGTTGAGTTGAACATGTTCATTGAGAATACATACTATGCTCAAGTAACACAGTAAATTTTCACTATTTAAACTGAAAATAAATAAAATTATTTATTTCATAACTTTAATTCATTAGAATATATTAACTTTTTTTAAACTTTGTTTATGGAGGGAGTCAAGTTTGTAATAAGCGTTAGAATTACAATACAAACAGCGCCCCACCCCCCCCTTTTTTTTTTAGAATAGATATAAATAGACCGAAATCATAGATAAGAATAGACCGAAGTCATAGGTATCCTTACACCCCCAGCGCGGGGTTCGAATTGGAGACCTTCCACACGGAAGTCCAGTGCGTTACCGCGCGGTCATGCACCCAATACAATGACCTATACAACATCAGTTTTCTTATGAAATGATATTAAGATTTCTGTGATCTGATTCAATAAATATCTGCTTTCTATATATAATTTAATTTATTTTAAATCAGAAAAATGAAGTCTCATTAAATTGAAGTAGTGTGTTATAAAGGACAGTGTTAAGAAAATACACCAAACATAACCAATAAGACAAATAAAATATTTTATAATAGTTTTAATCAAAATAATTCAAACACAATAGAACTGAAATAATCAGTTCTATTTAAATGTAACTATGTGGTAGCTAATCTTAACGAAGGACAATACGAACGATACTGAAATACCAAGCCGAAAAAAACAACTCAAATTTATTCAACTAACCAACCAAGTATCAAAAAGTTTTTTTACTCACATGGAAGAAATGATAGATTGGTAAAATAAGTTAAAACTTTTTTATATGTTGTATCTAGTACATATTTTACTCGTTATTCATTATTGATTAGTAATTGTGTTAAAATTCTAATGGCATCAATCTGGATCACAGAAACGTATTTGTGTTCCCAAAAAGAATGCAAATACTTGCATTATTCGAAGTATTTCATACTCTTATATGACGCATTATCTTTCAAGTTTATCTATGACGGAATTGTCTCTGTTGTTTTTACTTTTTGGTTCTAGGAATTCAAAACACTCTTTTAATTAGTTTGATATGCATCACTTTTTTATATTGTGGAAAGATCTATAAAAGTTGTACAACAATGACGTTAATTGTTAATTTATATATGACGTAGGTTTATTATGTTTATGAATAAATTGAATGTTACTTTATTTGTAATTCATACATTGACCGTCGTAAAAATCTATACAAATTGTATAAAGGATACATTTTATTTTTTATTATTATATTGTAAATAAAGGCATATAACAAATAATTTGTCAAGCTGCCTCATAGTTTTTCGGCAAATGTTTAGGAAGGCCTAGAAAAACGGAGCTCGACAAAATTTATCAAATACTGAAAAAAGGAAAATGAAAGCCATTATAATAAAAGGGTATATATGAAAAGATGTATGGAAGTGGCATGGCAAGCATATGTTAGAATTATAACATACTTGTATATTCATTGATTCCTTATATGGAGTAAGGTATCAATTAATGAATCAACCAGAAAGTAATTAATAAACACAATATATACAAATATTGGTACACAATTATTTTTCTATTGAATATTAGTTAACTAATAAATGAGCACAGCTTCATAATGATAACTCTTAACACGTTTTTTCCAATAACATAATTTATTATACATTGTCCTTTATTATTCATGTCGTCATAATCTGGAACCAGTTTCCGGTTACCGTAAGACTCTAACCCTCCTTAGTTCTCCAAAGCTCATATTTTCTTGTCTTATCCCATCATCATGTCTTATCCCATCCCTTTTCCATTCTTTGGTGACATTAGAAAATATTTAGTTTTATTGTTAAATATTTATTTCATTTGTTTTTGATACTTTAAATTTTTATCTTTTCTTTTCCGAAATACAGCTGTAACCTTTCATTGAGCAATTGGTACGACTCCGTATAACGTATTGTCGTATGATAATAAATTTGTAATTTATATTCTTTTTAATAAAGAAATAAGTGAATTCTTGTCAAATACATGACAATAATTTTATGTTAGGTGTTTGATACAATTTTACTACTGCAAAGGAAAAAAACGTCCAGTATATGTTATGGTGGCGATGTTGTAAACGATCGTTTGGGTATAAAATGTGGTTTGAAAAAAATCGTAATGGTGATACTACACTCGAAAAATGGGTCCGCTCTAGAATGCCGATCACCACTGATGATGACCAAATCAAAGATTTGATCGAGAATAACTAACATTCTATGTCACGAGAGATTGCTGTGATACTGAAAATATCAAAAGCCACCGTCCAAGAATATTTTGTGTAATTTGGCAGTTGAAATTGACCTAAAAATATTAAATTATCTTCCGGCCAACCTATTATTAGCATTCCCTCTTTATCTTAATATTTATTATATATAAATAAACACATCTCATAAGCCCATACTAATTAGATTAATGTAAAATAACATTACGTTTTTCTGTTGTATTTTCCCTCCACAATCTACTCTTATGTGATTTGATAATCTAAGTTTAGAAAAAATCTGAGTAATTGATTAAGTTACAATTTAAAAATATTTTCTTGAGACTTCTGATTTACAAATTTTAACGATGTATACTCTTTTTTGTCGTGATTTGATAAATAACATAATAAAGCATTTTCATGTACGAGTATTTGAAGAATAGAAAAAGCCAGTTTCTCATACTTATTTGATATTTTATTTTTCTCTGATACTGTAAAAATCTATTATTTTTACTCATTGCAGTTCTTTCAGCATTCATTTTGGGTGGAATAGTATAATATGGCAGTGGTCGTAAAAAAACGAATGAAAATATATAACATGTTTTTTGTCCTCCAATGAACAGAAAATTAACGAAATTGACAAAACATGTCAAATCGTCGATGAAGACAATTTATTTGAATAAATGTGCTATTTATATATTAGCTCATGAGTGATATAAAAAAAGTTATGATATACCAAAAAGTAACAATAACCTCGTCATTTTTTTAACCAGACTGAAACACATATTTGAGTTAATATACTCGTATATTTTTTTGGTTACCATCGGGAATCGAGTGCAAAACAATAAGTTGGAAGAATAACATCTACCCGCTGAATCACAAAAGTCGCCAATGAATTTGAATAACAAATAGTACAACTTTATTTATAAATTTACTACTTAGAGAAGATATATCATTTAAGAAGGGGTTAATTAACTTTGTAATTAATTTATCGTATCCATATCAGGTTATCTTAGCATTGTGCAGTGTTACGAGTTCATTGTAATTGTAACGATAAGGCCAGACCTTTATGGTTCATCACTCATGAATAATCGAAGATCAGCGACCTTGTAAGGATTCTCACTAGATCAAAGACCCTATAAGCACAAATATAAAAATATTTCGTGATCAGCGCCGGCATACGACGTAATAGCTCCTGTGTAAGAGGTCAGATTATATTTTGCCACGTTAAAGGTAAATTTTTTTGATAAATGGTTGAAACGTTTTTCGATTGTTTTTTAAACTAAGTTATTAATAATTTATATTTACAATACTTATTTCAAGATGCGATGAACTTATATCTATAAATCAATTATGTAATATATTTATTTAAAAAAAAAATTGCCCTCAGGACACATCTGAAAGAAAAGCTAGAGTATGGCATAAGATAACCTGCATATACCTGGAGTTGCTGACTTATATTAAAATCTGAAAAGAGTCCTACTTAGGGCATGTACTTAGAGGAGCAAAGTACAATTTGCTGCACCTGATCATCCAAGGCAAAATAGAAGGCCGAAGAGGTGTTGGCAGAAGGCAAATCTCCTGGCTCCGCAATATACGTGATTGGACTGGCATAAGGGGCGTTGGAGATCTTTGTCGGGCTGCCATATACCTGGAGTTGCTGACTTATATTAAAATCTGAAAAGAGTCCTACTTAGGGCATGTACTTAGAGGAGCAAAGTACAATTTGCTGCACCTGATCATCCAAGGCAAAATAGAAGGCCGAAGAGGTGTTGGCAGGAGGCAAATCTCCTGGCTCCGCAATATACGTGATTGGACTGGCATAAGGGGCGTTGGAGATCTTTGTCGGGCTGCCGGGGACAAATATGTCTACTCTCAAGTGATATTCAACGTTGGGGTGACCTGATATGACACCGGGAAGAAGAAGAAACATAAAGTTGTAATTAAACTCATTACGTATCTTCAAAAATCAATTCAAACGATGCAATTAAAGAAATCGTATATTTTTTTTATTTATTTAAACCTGCATACTCGTACTAGTAATTTTAAAAACCGCAAATATTCTTAAAATGTGCTTCGGAGTTGTCATGTTGAGTTAAACAATGGCCAACGTTTGTAACTTTCATCACCAGGGTGATGTCAAACAACAAAACTAAATATGGCAACCATTGTTTAGACCAATTAAACACGGCAGTGATTCTCAAAAAAATATTTTAACCTTGTGAAAAGTAGCCGTGAAAGTCATCGAATATATTTAAAAAATGTTGACCATTCTAGATCTCCTATTTTGGATTAGTTCGCCTCGTGCGTTTTACATGCTTCATAAAAATATGCCGGACCTGATCTGTGGTAAGCAATATCGTGAAGTACGGCTAAGTGAGGAGTTTCGTGATTGTTAGGGCAGAGCGATACATTATTACAATTCCGATGGGTGAACAATGGTCTGGACTCATCATGTCAGCCATACTAATCGCGGCACATGCATGAGGCGGCTGTTGAAACTGAAAGGCGCTACCGGTCGGTCAACTCAGTGGAATACAATAATAATTATTATATTTGAAGGAAAATAAATACAATAAATTTATACCTGAAACAATAAGCTTTGTTCTTTTATGGCGGTGTGTAGTAAGTCAGTTTAAATAAATTTTAATAAATTTCAGATTAGAAAAAAGCGTTACGTTTTCTTTACTATTCATCTTGGCACAGTACCAATTATTTGTTATTGATAGACCTCTAGCAAAAAAAGTACAAAAACTTAAAATAATATAAATTCATTAAAAATTCGCGGATTATTTAAATTTTTTTGCTTAATTATTTTGAGTAACACTGTTGTTATAAACAGTATGAACTGATGAGTTTATCGCTATGTAACAACCTCTAACCAACTAGAAAAATATCGATTAAAAGCTTTAAGGAAAAAACTAGGTACCAACGGCAATCGAACCCACGGAATAGGAAGACATGTGTCTTTTTAACTAGGCCTTGGATATTTGATGTTTACAATCTTGACTTCCTCAAGAAAGTACTTTACCCCTTGATAATTTTAGCATCTTACAGATCCAGATGTACATGCTTTAGGGATTCTTATAACTTCCTCCTCTTAAAATTAAAGGGAAAATTCAATTACGTGGAAAAATTAAAGGTATGTTTATTTCATTTAAGTAATTAATTAGTATTTTAGTATTGCAGCAAATATATATTTTGTTGTTTAATGAATAAGACAAAATATATCTTATTCGTTTAGATTGAAGAACACCATTTTAGAAAAAAACACATTTATGCTTCTTTGTAATACAGGATCTCCTCTGCAACAGAGATTTCAATCTCTTGGTATAAATGGTACGACTGTTACCATATATTTGTTCAAAACTGCTTCTTCAAGGGTCAGGATAGTTATGATGATCGCCTACATTCGAAGAAGAAAGGAATTTTGAAGAAGAAGACTGTTTTTTTGTAAAGAAGAACAGTTCCAGCTACTCATTTTCTGCCATCCAGGTTTCTTTATTCCCATAAGAACCCTGCATTGAGCTCTCTTGGGACTCGTTCACACATGCACGTAGTAAGTCCACTCTAAACCTTTATTTGCTATTCGATGCCTGTATCTTATTAGATATAAATTTTACTGACGAATCTTATTCGTCATGAAAATTGATACACATTTCCCGCAAATGTTTATCTGTATATCAAATAGATATAAGAGACCATGAAGATAGGTGGAACCAGATTATCTCCAACGGTTTAAGAATAATCATTTAGATAGTATTGTAGAAGGCAATCTATCAGCCGTTGCAGCTAATGAATATCAAGAACATATGTAAACAAGTGTTTCATATTCCAATAATCAATGATTACCAGCACTAAAGTTAGCCGTTTGGTGTGGAACAGTCATCGAAGATCTATTAAAGATGTGAGGGATAGATAATTTGGTTGGCTTGGGTTTTGACTGTGAAACAATGCTACATTGTATTCTCTGAAGGTACTAGGAGACGGAAACAGAAAAAAGAGGATAGGTGAAAATAAAGTGACACCATTTTGCAAGTTAAGAATATTTGACAACTATATGGTCATAGACAATAGAGCAATATGAACGTCAAACATAAGACATAAATATAGTAGTATATTTAATATTAATCAAGCAAAACTCGATGTGGTCAAATATAAACCGAATTGACATAATTTTATTGTCAATTTTTTATACGTGTATTTACATTTGATACGCACAAGCGACTTTCGAAAATTGTTAAAAATCAAACAAAATATGAATGAAATAAAAAAAGAAAAATAATAATTAATTCAAAGATAAATTAATGTTTAATTTAATAAGAAAAAAATAATTTATCTAGATATCAAAAGACAGGTTTAAAACAAAGATTAATACAAAATTTAGTAAAAATTGTGATTATGTTGAACAAGTACACAAAGAAATCATAAATATTAATTAATATCAGAGTAAATAATCTATAAAAAACAAAAAATAACAATTGCTAAGCTAATATAGTACATAGTGTAATCGAGGTGGAAAAAATATTATTTATAGTTAAGATTTAAAGACATTGTAATTTGTTTCATCAAACACGGTTTATTCCAATTTTTTATACTGTATTTCTAGTTTGTTTCATCAAACACTGTTTATTCCAGTCTTGTTTGTGATCCCCTGATGATGAGGGGAAAGCCTTAAAACCGGAAAAGTTATTCCGTTACAAAAAGTGGAATAAACATTGTTTGATAAAAAAAATTACAATGTAAAAAATAATCGAGGGAAAGAAACTTACTGTATGTGAAACTATAACAACAAAAAGTTAAGTTCAAGAATATATTGGATTAGATACGTTCAACAGAATAATTCTTCTCGGTAATCGAAACTAGGTTGTATACTGATTAATTTTCAACAGAAACACCTGTTTTCGCATATTCTCAACGTTTCTGATTTATGAAATATGTTGTTATACGAGTAGATATATGGCGGGTATTATGAAATTATTCGAATCTACACGGTACGCCAAGGGTTGAAATGTGGTACATAATCGTAATAAGGTATCATAACTTCAACAATTGGTAAAAAGTATGAACCCTGTTTTTTCATGTTCGTATGTCCTTAGTAAGATACATGCAAAAACCTAGATTACTGGGTTCACCATAAATGATTGATTATCATATACTCAAATACGAGTACATATAATTTTAGTGTTCACTTGAAATGACTTGTTTTTTTATACATAATGTAAACATACTACATATATTATACTTGTACAATAAATAAATATATTTTTATAGGCAGTATTTTTATGATATCCAACATATTATTTAAAAATTATTATTTTGTCTCTCTGACGAATCTTCCTTACACTTGGATGCAGTATGATAATATACTTAGACTAAGCATACTACAACGTAGTAACAATAAATAGATGAATCAAAAGCTTCAATAAAAGATAAAGTCTTCAAGGAAATCCAAATCATAAATGCCTTGCATTTAGTCGTCCTGTGTCGCATTTATAATTTAATCGTCACAAAGGAGCGAAGTAAGGGGACGGAGCGCCGCCGCCCATATCAATGAGGGCGCAGGTTTAGTTTATATTAGGTGCGCGCGCAGGCTGAGTTCTATATCACAATATACTTATAATATCGCATTAAAATAGGTGCCTACTCGCCTTACCCCACCCGACAAGTAACGCCATGGTCGTGGTTTGAATTATTTATAGCCTTATTACAAAATGAATCGACTATTGGTGTAGTGCCTTCCGAATTACTAGTTTTCAACCAAATTCAATCAGTAAATTGTTTAGTTATAAAATGAACAAGTTTGTTTTCTAGAGTCGTTTAATAAAATTTATCAACAGTTTTTTGGAAAAAATGAAACAGCGAGTGTATTGTATTGCATAGTATTACACTTTCGTTGTATACCGTACAGCCTGGCGGACTTATTGTCATGTTGCAATCTCTTTCAACCAACCAGAAAGATATTCAAGAGGAATCCTTTTTAAAAAAATCTGATTTCCAGTGGGTTTTGAACCCATAGCCTCTAGGTTGTGGGACAGGTGTCTTACCGACTAGGCTACGGAGGACGTCTTACTGTTAGTAATGAAAATGAACCCTCATGTAACATTAAATCCCTGTTTAATAAAGTCGTTAATAAGCATTAATCTTACCAGGAAAGCAATCTGTACTTTAAGTATTTTATTTAAATATCGATGATGACCTCCGTTGGGTATTTAGTAGGATTCTTAATTTCTATCTAGGGGTTTCAGGTTCTAGTCCCGACGATTCCGGAAACAAAATAATCAAAAAAGTCCCAGTTTGATAAAATAATTTGTCTGGTACCAATTTTCAAAAGCACTAGACATGTGCTAGTGTTATTGTATCTTCTTGTGCTTGGTACTATTGCCATCACATGCGATGACAAACCGTGAAATCTGTGTCTATTCAAGTGGTTCTAAGTCCAAAAGGTCGATGAAAAACAAACCGCGAACTCTGTATCTTTTGAAGTGGTTCTAAGTCCAGAGGGACGATGAAGAGTTAAAAAATAGCTCAGCAATGCTGATTTGGATGTATTGAAGAACACCGTAAGAAAAGAAAAATATAGAATCGTTTTGAAATTATTTTTGATAATTTTAATTATCGTGTAAAAATACGTTATGTACTCTTAAATTGTTGTTTTGAACATTCTATGGTTTGAAACTCGTGCTCAGTTATTATTCTCTGATCAAACCAACATATTCTGTCTATTTTTCGGGGTTTTAAACAAATAAATGAATTGCTTATTACAACAGACAAAAAAGACATAAAAAATCTGAATAGTTTTCATCTATAAAGGTTTGTTTATTATACACAAAATAAAATATTGTAGCGTATTTTATTCTCGTTGTATACAGTATAACCTGCCAGATTGATTGTCATGTGGTAATTTCTCTCAACCAAACAGAAATATGTAAAACAGCATTTAGCGAAAACCAGTTTGGGACCCTTTTTAAAAAATGAGTACTTACGGAAATTGAATCCGCAAACCCTCGAATTGAAAGACATGTGATACCAACCGGGCATCAAAGGTTGCCAAATAAGTACATATTTCAAGATGTTTTATATGAGATAAAGACTGTTAAAACTACACTTATCAATGCTATACTTGTCTCTATCCCTTATCTCAAGGGTTTTAATCAGGCAGACTTCTAAAAATGTACCTATTTCATACCAAAAATATCATCTTTCTTAAAAAATATATCCGTTTGCTAAATGTATCATTCACGCTTATCAATTTATTTAGACATTTTATTGTTAACTATATGAAGAAACAGTGTATTATCGAATGGCAATCTTTTCTAAACAACCAGACAAGAGTAACATTGAGTAAAATCTAACAACGTTGTTCCCAATTAGAAAAAAATACTTGAACGTATTTGAAACATTGAAAAAAAATGAAAAAAAAACAGTAAAATAAAATATTCGCTAATATTACAAAATACTGGGAAAGGTGAAGGAGATGGGAAAATACAAGAAAAAATAAATAATTGATAAATACTTTTCGTCATTTAACAGGGCTTTAATATTTTTTTAAGTCGCTGTTTGAAGCAAACGTGTGAGGGTGTAGTCTTACGATAGCCGATAACTGGTTCTAGAACCTGACGGCATGACAGTAAAATACAATATGAAGAAAGAAGAGCGATGAACTTGAATTGCTTAAAGGCAATATTGGGCGCTGAACATTTTCAACGAGATAAGGGATGGCGGGACAGATTAGGATTTTTTATAAAATGATAAGACATAAACCTGTCGGTGATTTCTTATATTTAACCAATTTTATAACTTTGATGTGATCATATTTTCTAAGTTTGAAAATATGTCTAAAACAGTTAATGATAATTGTTGTTCGTTAAGTTGTTTTTCCTTAATATTGCTTCTAGAGAAAAAAATAATCAATTATAATATAAAAAAAATTAAGTTAGATTAAGTTTTACAATTATTACTCGTTTTGGAAGGCTATCAAAAGATCGATGCCTCCCGATCGTGCACGATGACACTCGAACGCCTTTTACGCGCTAAGAATCTGTATTAACGCGATTTTTAAATTTTGCAGATATGTTTACATACGGCCTTGTTGGGTTTAAATATATCTACAAAGAATTTTTGGAATTAGACTGCTCATTTTGAATTCAAAATGAGCATACAATAGGATCAATAAATAATATAAAATGTGTGACAGTTAAATTTGAATATTTAAAAAAAATGTAACATGAATGAAAAGCGCCGAATATTGTGAAAATGATTCTCTGCTAACAAGTTTTTTAAATTTTATACATACTTGTACATACATACAGACCAGTGATTGATAACTTGTTTGGAGTTTCGGTCCGATGGTAGGACACCTTACTCCTTCATCGGATAAGTTCTGACTGTTTTGATATTTTTGGAAATTTTTGGATCTTTTTAGGAATCGGGAAAGGATAGGTTTGTGAGTTTTTATGGATGATTACATACAGACCATCGAACATATTTTTTTTATCGGGATTGGCAGTGAAGACTGGACGCTCACGCTAGAATATTTTGTTGTAATATACATATTCCATCTCTTCTTTATTTAAACAACTTATGTAGCTCCTTCGATTTATGGTGCTTTTAATACAACCTTCTTCATTTATTTATTTAACACTTCTAATATATTACAAATACAATCAGGCTGGCTTATTGTCAGGCGGCAATCTCTTCCAGCCTTCTTTCTTTCAAAATGACGTTAAATAATGAAATCCATACTTTCTTAGTTTTCCTCTGTCATGCCTTATACTTAATATTTTGTTGGTATTTTGTATTATTTCATTCTATACTGTCAACTTGGGCTGAAAAACATCTGGTGTCCCCGTGGCTGGGTTCGTCCTATATTGGTGGGGTGTATCTTGGCCGAGGGGATGCTATTAGATGAGCCTAGACCTTTTGATAGCTTCTGTATTTAATGTATTATCTGCAATTTATGTGTTTTAGAAGTGTTATTTAAATATAATCTGTACATACTATGTTGCTATCAATAAACCTATTATTTATTTATTTACTTAAATCATCTTGGAATTCTCCGGTACAATTTTTATTGGTGGTATAATGTATTATATTGTTCTACAATGTCAAATCATCTTTGAATTCTCCTATTCATCCTGCTTAACTCAACTGCTGTATTTTAAAACTTATCCGTCATTTATAATTTACATCTCTTGTTACAAATTCGAAGGAAAATATGTAGAATACCGATATATCTTATAAAACGCTCCTCGACTGATACGCAATAACGAAGTATCACTATAAACGTATCATTTTTGTCATAAGTATTATTTAAAAATAATAATGTTGTTTAATAATATTGTAATGCATTTTTTTTAATTCTACTCCTGTTTATCTGCATTGGAGATCACCACCATCAAAAACCAAAAATTTACCACAGTTTCTGACCAAAAGCCACACATCACTGTCCCCTTCATACAATAAAGGGGGCACTGATTGCATAGCCCTAAAATAAAGTTTGTTTCACGAAAATGCTCCAGCAAGACTTAACTAATTTCAATTCATACTCTTATTGACTTCTTCAGATACATACATGTACGTTACGTGCTTCAATTGTTGCAGCAAAATCCTTACACATTACCCGAAAAGAAAATTCATCACACTACAGTGCCAAAACAACACTTGTACCCGATCTTAATCCATGGCCTTATCTTCTTCAGATATAAGTACATTATATGATTCAGCAGTACCAGTAACACCCCTAAGTGCATAATTATGAAAGGTAGTTCATTCCATATCAGTGATTTGGAAACACATACGTCCTATCTTAATTCATCGACTTATTGATCTTTGAGTATGCGTCTTACATGCTTCAGCAGCTACAGTAGAACCTTTAAGTGCGTCACCCTGAAAGAAAATCCATTCCACAACAGTGTTCTGGCAACACCTACGCTGAATTCAAATTCATAGACTTATTATTTTTCGGGTATATATAGGTTCATGCTCCTGTTACTCTCTCTGTCTCAGAACTTTCCAATCACGTAGCTCAGATATATAGGGACAAGTTTGCACCCCGTAATGAACTATCAAATAAAGATTTTTTTCAGTTTTAATACGTTTAGATATAAAGAGAAAAAAATACGTTTTTTTTTATGTACGGGGAATACTTTTTTTACAGAACGTGTTAAAACAATGTAAGCTTTTTTGAATATGTATTCCTCGTTATCGTTGCCAAATCCTTGAGATTTTATTTTTAGATCAGAGCGGATGCACACGTTCTATTTTTTGTTAGTTGCGTTATCAGGCAGATAATCGGTGAATAGTATTCACTGATTGGCGTATCCTTAAATGTATATCATTCGTGTCCTGCCCCCACGACTGCTAATATTGTATATCTAAAATCGTATCCGGCGCGAGGTGCAACATACTGGATGAGGAGGATAACTCTAAAAGATAGCGTACGCAAATTTTACGCACATTAGAAATTGTATTTAAAAGAAGAAAAAAAATCGTCCCTTGCTATTAAAATGTGTTTTTACATATTTGGGATTGTTACTAGAGGATACTTGGAATGACGCACAAGCTTAAATGACTACTTATCTAGTGTCGTCAAATGATAGTTTTGCTGCATTCGAAGTTTCCTGTGAAAGTACTGGCAACTTGCTTAGCTATTTGAACTTTAGGTCAGGCCACTTTATAAGTTTTTACTAAGATGCGAGTCATTTTTCTTCTCTCCTATCATATCTTAACAGTCTCTTTGAACAATATCTTCTTTGTCACTACGTGACGTCGCGCTCATAAAAAAAATAAAAAAGATTACGATCCTTTAGTGTTGATTAGGCTGGATGGGGGTTTATTTGGGCACTTATAACAGCATGAGTGGTGGTGAGATGAAACTGAACTGTTACTGGAGGATAAAACTGTTCAATATGTAAATGTCTTAAAAGTTCATTTGATTGCATAAAAAAACGTCTTAGAAACTAATTGCAATGTATAAAAAAGAAAACGATCTCTATAGTCTAGTTAATAAGACACCTGACTTTCGACCTGGGGGCTGCGGACTCGATTCCCGGTAAAACCCTGAGTTTTTAAAAAGAGTAATATTATATTTTTTGCTTGAGGCATCTTTGAAGTCTTTCTGGTTGATTGAAAGAATATTACAATGCCATAAGTCCTCCAGATAGTAGTATGTATATTTCAAAAGTATACACTACTATACTAAATCATTATTATTTTTCTTAAAAAAAAAAAACTGAATGTTTTTTAGTGATTCGTGGTTTTTAATGGAGTCAGAATAATTAAAAAACTGGTGTGTAAGGTTATGTATTATTTTTGTTCAAATACTGCGGTTCATACTATTCAAAACTTTTGACATATTTATGAACATACAATTTATCGAAATTCTCAGTAATAAACAAAATCTAAAACATTATATACATGAATGAAAACTTACGAGAAACGCTCCACATTTGAGCATTTTTTTTAATTCGGTTCAATCTAGTTTTTTTTTTAAACAATAAAATGAAACTATCACACTTGTCGTGCTATTAAGTAACTAATACCTTTCAGATACTACTTAAAGATGTATGTTAAGTCAATACTTCACACAAATGAAGCAATTAATTAAGACAAAAAAGATCTGAAAGCGAAATCAGTTCGAAATATACCTTAAGAAGTTAAATTTGTTAAACGTTGATAAAGAATAACACGTTTATCTTTAAATGATGTCAGTAAATTAGCCTGTGTATAAAAGGGTCTAAAAAAATTCCTAAAACTCGAAGAATAAATTCATGTTACTGATCATATTGTCAATGAATTGCTTTGGAAGCGTTTCGATTACAAAATATGCCAAAATCTCTTGTTTTCACTTTTAAGTTGATTAGTTAATTCAGTAATTGACTAAAAAAAACAGATCAATCTTGTTACGTACTCAACAACAATGTAAGCACAACACGCTGCCAACATAATCTAATTTGTATCTAAAATATTCAACGTTTGAACTAGATTTGGAAAATCCGAAACTAATTTAATGTAAAATTACTAGTTAACAGTCCAAATACGATTAACTAACGACTGTGTCATGTAAATCACACGGACACTCATCAATCGCTCCTCGTCCCAAGGTAGAAGAGCTGTCAACTTGACAACATGGAATTAAATCAGTGCGCGCCCGTGATTGGTAGGCTTTGCGCGTGCGCAGGATGCGCGCGCGTCCCGCCGCAGGAAGCGCGCGCGACATTCTGCCATTCCAAATTCAAATCGCCTCGCGCTATACATCTCAACTGCTCATTGTTCGGGGTGATCAATCTCAACCTGTTTCCTGAGATGACGGCAAGGTGGAATTTGAAATAGGTTCAAAATTGATTTTTTTTAGTTCTTCTAGAGACTTCACCGATTTTATAGGTTTGTACCGGATGTTAAAAATGTAGATTTTTTTTATGAGGGGTAGTAAATTTTTGATTACGACTAAATGAAGAAATCAGTCCAGGGAAAATCAAAACTCCTAATTTCATACAATAAGTTTTACTTCATCTGATGTGCGTATTAGGGGGGATAAAACGAAATGGATTCAAAATTTATATTAAGTACGTGGTGATTTTTGAACACGTTTTCATACATACCATCACGCCATTTCCCTGTTGGGGTAGGAAAAGAGGACATAGTGTAGAGCTTTCTTATTTTGAAAAAAAAAATCACATCTATACACTTACTCCGTAAGTTCCTGGGATTTCTCTTACTTTTTTCATTTTCTTCTTTCAAAATAAAAAAAAAATAATGTATTTTTCTTCTTTATTCATTCGATGTCCGTGCTGAAACCATCTTAGAGTAGAGTAGTTAGAATTACTTCATTCCGTACTCTGTTATACATTGTCAATCCATATTCTCGTATTATTCTAACTGAAAGTATTTCTATAGCATTTGGGCTTTTTCCAGTATTTTTTCAAGTGTGTGTTTCATTCTTATATATCACAATTGGCGCTAAAATATAGTTGGGGACTATCATTCGAGCAGATTTGGATACTGTCCGTTTCGAGTATGTATGTTTAAGTGCTCTATAGATGAGTTTTTGATTGAAATACTCCTTAATAAAATTAGTCGCGTATGACAATTATTTGACAACCAATCGATTTTCGATAATTTTGCTCTGTAATTTTTTATTACTATATTTGAAATGATTACTTATGAAGGTTTCTCCGAAAAGTGACAAAATGCACGTATTGAAATGATGACCAGAATTCAAGTTATTACTGCTTCCCAAATTCATATTATCTTGGGTAATAAATATAAGTTTTTTCCAATATAACGATATAGAAAAAGGGACAGTAAGTTTGACATAGCTCATATTTTATTATTTCATACTTTTCAACCACGATGATCTAATTGGTAAAATGCATGTCTTGATTACGAGTGTGTTCTACCTTATAGTTTTAGGTGTCATTCCAGGTTGCTTTCCAAAGAACAAAAATCTGTTTTTTGTACACTTAAACTTTTCAATGTCCTGGTTGGTTGTATGAAATTACCACATGACAACAATCCTGTCAGGTTGTACTATATACAAAATAATTGTGATACAATATTTTACGAAACATGAACGTTTTTCAAATATACCATAAATAAATACAATGATTTGTATTTTTAAAGAGTAGTAAATATTTAGTTTAAATAAATTAGTGGAAATTTCTACTTCGTTACTTATTAAAATAACATGTTTCACTACTGCTTATTTCTACAATTATTATGCCATGTTTATTGTTGGTGCCGTGACCCAGTGGTAAGTATGCGTCTTTAGAATCTAGATGTCTCGGGTTTGATTTCCGGTGGTTCCAATATAAGTTTTACGGAATTTACTGTTGTCCCGTCGCAAAGTAAGTGTCCATCATAAATTCTGGAGAGCTTTTGATGTAACCAGTGTTAAGAACTAATGATATACGAGTATAAGATGTAAGTTTTCTTAAATACATAAGAGCTTACTAGAGAGATCAGATGTTTTTGTGATTTTTAAGACTTGTTGCTTCCTCTTTATGTTTTTTATCATATATTATCTAAAAAAACCATTCACGACGAAAATACTCATTTTTTTTCTTAAAATACTATAAAAAATGTAATGTATTGTATTACATAACATAACATACAATACAGTCTGATGGGTTTGATGACATACGGTAATCTCTTTCAATTAATTACAATTGTTATGTAAAGGAATAAAATGAAATACAAACTGGAGCCTTTTTTTAAATGGGTACTAACGAGAATAAAACCTTCTACCCCAGACAGGTGAGTTATCAATTAGACCACGGAGATCGATTTTCCAAGTAGAATTTGTGAAGTTTAAACTAAAAATCGATATTTTAGCTGGCTTTAAACATTATTTGACCATTTATTTTTATTTATCAGAATCTTTTTTTACAACGTTAAAAAAACGAAACCTTCATTTTTGGTAGAATTGAGTTATTAAGGTAATTTGAAGTGAAATTGACCATTATAATTGCATCTAGACGCAGAAATATAATTTGAGTGAATGATACAGACTTCTTAAGACTATATTAAGAAGCGTGCAATTATAATCGATCCTCAATCAAAATTTTAGTGTGCGTGTCTCAGTTTGACTATTTCAACTGACATACACGTTTTGCGTCAGTGGTGGAGCATTAATATTAAATAACTGTACTCGCAACAATATACGCCCAAATCTACTTGATTTCATTCTCAGAGAAAATAAATTTCATTATTCAAGGATATATTTTTACTTCTTTTTTCATAATTTTGGAACTCTTATCAAATCCTTTAAATTATTTTTTCTTCAATCAAGTTGAGTTTTTCATCTGCGGTTTCTTGCCAATTTTATACTAAAAAAAAAAAAACGATGCAATACACGACGGTGATTTTATTGTATTAAAAAATCGTGTTTTATAATTTTTTACTTTATTTTAACCCTTTTACACCCCGTAATGTACGTTATACGTAATCGCTTTTAGTGGTGGTTTTGCTCTAATATCCATTTGTAGCATATTTAATACTAGTAGCAATACGTCTTAAGATGAACATAATTTAATGATAACAATGAAATGGATAAAGGTTTATTGATGGATTCATGGTATGTAGATATATGTATGTATTCTGAAATTACACACATATTTAAAGGAAAATATATTTAAGAAAAAAACCATAAAAAAACTCATCTCATAACAACATATTTAATACTAGAAAATACATGTTTACAGTTAACTTCAAAACAAACTGTAGTTAATGATAAGAAGCAAAATATATAATTATGGTTTATCTAAATGCGTTAGATAATAAATATCTGTCGTGTAAGTTTGGAAAAACTAAATCATTGATCGTTTTTTTTCTACGACAAACTTAAGAAAAAATCAGATTCTAAAGGTATCGACAACTTTTTTAAGAACTCCCCAAAAACTCAGATCAACTAGTGTCATCACGCCACTGGTTTATGCTTGCGTGCATCAGACATTCAATGCGTGCAGTTCGCCCATTGTCAGTTTTGTCAGCGTTAAAAAATAGATTTTCGGCCAGGACGGAAGTGTATTTAGATATAGGCATCATTTTTTTATGGGCAATCTGCATCCAACATCACGTATTTATCCCTAGAAAATACTGGTCGACTGCACAATAAGGAAACATGTTGTGAATGGTTAATGTCTCCTGTTTTATCTGATTTTTAAGATAACCATAAAATCGATTGTTATAATTCAGTTCTTAAATGAATATTTAAACAATGACAATATTTTGTTATAAACGTAAAACTTTTCCTGTTTTTTTTACATTAAAGCTCTATTACGCTTTCATATCACGATTACCTTCTTTGTAGATTTGCTGAATAAATTTAAGGATTGTAATTTTATTTATAGTAGCAGTCTTAAACCATGTGTTGCTATTAATATATTATTAGACACTTCTTTATTTTTTTTTGAAATTTGATCTATATAATTTATATTGAAAAAAAGCTTTGATTTTTACAACATACACGTATATTATATATAACTATATGTTTAAGTTAAAAGCATAATATATTATAATTGAAATATTCTTGATATAATTCATTATGAATTCTCCGTGGTGGCCGTTTTTGTGGTAACTGTTTGAAAGGATATCTTACTATAAAATGTTTATGAGATCAATTTATTAATTTGGAATATTTTTATGCTAGTTTTTCTAGACTCTTGGTACAGTTATTATTCTTTTACTAAATGTATTCTCAAAATATGACATAAAAACTAACTATATCATATAATAGAGATTATGGTATATTTGACATTGTTTATTTGGAAGAAAACTTTAAACAGATGTTATTTTGCGTAATCTTCAAGTGAATCTTTTCTTATGATACTTTCAAATCAGTTATGGTTTTGATAAGTTTTTGACTGCACAAATAAAACGCAAGTAATTAACTATCCAAGTTATGTACAACGTTCCGATTTTTTGACGGTACATACGCCCAAAAACAAGATGGTAGTTTATATATCAATCGCGCAATTCTTACAAAAATACTTGGATGTAATTTCAACTGTCCCGCAATATTAGAGGCATTTAATTTTTATGTTCTCGATAATTACAACCAAACATGACATCATCTATTATGCGAATTAACTTACTAAATTAATTTAATGGGTAAGCACTCAGTAACGTATGATTTGGAGATATTGAAACAATTGAGGGATACAGTGGAAGTATTTTCAGCACCACTATGTAAAATTAGAACAATCCTCTAATATTATTCGATTTGAATAATAATCAGACTCACATTATGTATTACACTTCCGTTGTATACAGTACAATCTGATGGGCTTGTTTTCATGCAATCTTTTCCATCTGCCCAGAAAAATATTAAACAGGCCGTAAGTGAGACCAGACTGGAATACTTTTTTTTTAAATCTGGGTTGTTATGTTTTAGGAGAAATCCGAATAATCTGTAGTTAATCAGTACAAATGTAATTTTTTTCGAGGACTTATGTTCTGTTATTTTTTTTTAATAAATAGTAATTAGAAGTGTGTATAATTATAATTTTGCTGACTCAAAATGCCTAAAATGGATACCTCATGACACTTTTATCTATTATAAAAACATTGTTTTTTATAAAATATATATTTTTAAAACGTACACTTTAAACTATAATTACGACTTCCGTGACCTTGTGACTAAGAAGTTTGTTTTCCGATCCGGAGGTTGATAGTTCGATTCCCATTGGTTCCCACTTTTTTAAAAATGATTCCACTCAAGACCTGTTTATCACCTTTGTGTTAAGTTGAAAGAGATTATTATATGGCAATAAACCATCCAGTGTACCGTATACAACAGAAGTTTGACATAATTCAATTCGTGCAAAAATTAATAACTTTAAAAAAAAAATCTATCCATAACTCAACCAAACCCTTATAGTTTTCACAAATTAATTTATATTTGTTGGACGTACACACAAAAAAGGAACCGACACACATTCTGTCGCTATTGATGAACAATTTAATATATTTTATATTATTGTCCTTAAAAAATTATAAAATGTTGGTTTGTTCTTTTATTGCGTGTATACCTATATGAAATACGCATTTATTTAACTGGATTGATATTTTAAACAGATTTATTTGGTTAAATTGTTTGATATTTAACATACATCGTGTTGTTATAAGAAATATATAGCTTTTAACTGTATACTGCGATCATTAGGTAAGGAACATACCAGTATCTGCATATGTTCCGAAAAATATATTTGATAAGAGAACCAAAAGAGGAATTACAAAGAGTTTACGTATAATCTGTGCACTTAATTAATTTATATTGCATGCACGATCTAATATTAAATACATTTTTATTCCACGTACAGAAAAGGCTATTAAACTGTTTGATTCCTCGCGCATTTGACAAATCAAAAAGAGCCTTGAGGGAACAATAAAAAGTTCAGTAATACTATTGGAGGTTATGATCAAAGAGGAAGATAACAGGGACGTACATGAAATACTCGTAGCTACACGTATAATTATTTAACGAATAAAATAAACTTAGAATTCACACAAATGTATATTCCATCATATGCGATCACCTTTTGGAGTAAACACCGGAGACATATCTCCAAATCTTGACGAGCATATCCACGCACACAGTATTTGCCTCATCCGCATCTTTAAATATCGTCATTCTTACTCTTCTGTTCTTTTCTCTTACATTTCTCTGAATCACAATTTTCTCCAAATATCTCCTTTCATTTTTTCATTATACTTCCTATATTTCAGACAAATATTTTGGTTTCGTAAGTCTATCGCAATTTAACCATCTCAATATCAATTTCTTGATTTAACTAATAACTTCCGTCTTTTAAAAATATTTATGTTTTACCCAATGATTCCGTATTTATACATTTAATAACATAAATTTAATATAAGCCCTTATTTCTGTTTGACGAATGAGGTTGACAGATAATATGTCAGTACATATATACCACAAATCTTATGTTATATGAATTTTCAGTGGGTCACTTGTAATATTTGATAAAAAGTTAATATATCAACATAAACAGAGCTTTTCATTGATGTTTGTTTCGATTGTTGGTTTAAGCCATTAAAAAAATGCATACTTACTAAACAACCATGTAAGTGAGCTTTTTCTCATCACATCCCATTACTTTACTTGTGTAATTTTCAGAAGTGTGAATATAATGCTATAAATTTACTAAGAAGCTGTAAAAAGCGCTCCTAGTGTCATTTATTTCCGAATAATGCAATATACGTGAAAGATATAATATCCGTGTTCCTTACATGTAGTTTTTATAATTCTACATTTTATATTCCCGAAAAATAGAAAGTTTACTACCATTGTCTTGTTGGTAAGACCCCTGTCCTCTTGCCTGAGGACAGGAGTCTTACCAATTTGACCATGGTAGTGAACTTTAATTGATGTATTGATTTCCGAAAGGAACCAAGGTTTTAAAAAAAAAAAGGATTCAAGTCTAGTTTGTATTTAAGGTTTTTAGTCATCATTCTGGTTTGTAAGAAGAAATTACCATATAGTATTAAACCTGCCAGGTTGAACGGTATACAATGAAAGTGTAATTTATTTGTTTAATTAATTAAATTTATTTATTTAACACTTCATTGTAAGTACAATCTGGTGGGTTATTGCTAGGCGGTAATCTCTTCCAATCAACCAGTCAAAAGTAAATAAAGCAAGTTACATATAATATAATACAAAAAGCCTCTTTAACCTCGACTTATCTAAATCAACTATTTTGTTAAATATGCCGCTGAATAACCTTCAGCTATTCAATATGCCAGTAGAAGTAACATTGAAATAATATAAAACACCTTTTACCATCAGGCTGCTAATTCAGTTTTGAAAAAAAATTGCGAGATTTAGCACATGTTTTTGATGACTGATCTCATTCAACTTTTTCCGCACCTAAGAAATATAATTATTTTCTTACTTTAACTTTTATGTTGATTCGAATTCAAATTGATTGGTTTACACCCAAATAGGTTTATTGAAAGCGATACATGGCTAATATATTAATTTATTGATAATGTAATCGTGAATCAAACGAGAAATTCGGGTTTAATTAATAATTAGGTAGAACATCAATTTTTTATCAAGTAGAGCACGGAGGTCGCCTTTTTTGTATAAAAGTTGCTCATGCAATTGCGCAACAAAACGGACATGCCCTCTATATGTTTTAAGTACCTCTTTTGATAAATTTGATAAAAACAGATGTTAAAAAAAACTCCAGAACGAGCCGTCGTTTGGGTTTCCCTCAGGCCTCGGAGCCGAGTCCTTAAACTAAATTATTGCAATTGTCACGGATCACCTTGGTACAGATTTGGCCACAGCTTGGAATGACGTTATGAGCCAGTCTGTTGATCGATCTAGATTGAAACGTTTTATGGCACCCATGTGTTCTTGATGGAATGTATAAGGTGAATTGAAGTGAGAGTTATTTGACTTAACGAATGACGTAAAAATTTAATAATTTATTTCTATTTCAAAACTATTTTTGCTAAATTTCTTATTACCAAACATTTTTCATATTTATTATATTAAAAAATGCAATCTTGTTTTTTTTTCTTTTTCACTTTAAATTACAAAAATTATTGATCTATGCACAAAACTTATAGCATTTGATTATCTGGTTTTACTTTCAGACCGTCTTTCAGATCATTTATTCTGAAGCTTGGTCATTGTTTTACTTACATTGCAAGAGCAGCTTTGGAGTAACACGTAATGTTTTTTTTAAATATCATAGATATAACAATTACTTACATAATGTACTTAAAAAAAACTTTATGTTCTTGATATTTCTCAGTATAGGCATATCTGAACTAGCCTTGCGAACATATATAGAAAAACATGGCTAGCAGAGAACGTTGTCTTCGGCCTCATAATAGAGCTCTCAGGTTTTAGAGCCAATGAAATTGACAATTGAATCAAATTTTTTTAGGCCTTAATGGAAAATAATTAAGACGTTCACCAAAGTCCGAAGTTATTGAAACAAATTGTGGTTATCTAAATAAGCTCAAATGTACCGCAATTTTTTTAGTAATAAACTTGATATCTACCCGAACATCAGAGGCAGCATCGCTGGTGCAAATGGTAGGTGGATAATAGATACTCCATTTTTTAACTTAAAATGAAAAAAAAAAACATTTGTCTATAGTCAACTTTCTTGCTCTGAAGTCACGTTATACTTCAGGGTATATCATGTTTAGCAGGTTACAAATCAAGAAGTTTTTAAAAAGTAGGTGAAATAAAAAAGGCTATAACTGTCTTGGTCATGTAGTAAGAATGAACAACTCCCCAAAAATTTACGGCATGGTAATGTATCAGACGTCAAAATGAACCAGGAACGCCCTAAGCTTAAATTTAAGGGCTTTTGGAAAAAAGGCATCTCATCACTGGGTCAAGATATTCTGCACTTGGAGGTGTAAGCTAAAACCCGAACCCTGTAGAGTAGTGTATTCAAGAATGGTAACTTGTTAACGAGCAGGCTTGACTAGCTAACCTGTATAGGAAGCGATTACAAAGAAATCAGTTAGTTCTACGAGGTACCAATGAATTTCGTTCATGTTTGCAGATGGGGGGGATATGTGTGCTTAGGATTGGACTCCACAACTACAGGAATTGCTCCATCGGTTCATCGTCTCTCGTAGACGGAAGAAGGCTATCATATATCGTTTTATAGCTTTATTTTTTTATGTTATTCCCCCTTAGTTTATTTAGTGGCGCTTATGAATTGCCTTGTATAAATATGTTATACTGAAACATTGCTATACACCTGTTACATTTTATTATTTAATAAAGAAAAACAACAATTTTTATCACATTATTAACTTGTATAACGTGTTTTTTTTTAAAGTTTAATATACTTCTCAATTTTTACAACCACTGGTCGATATAGTAGATATATGTAAAAACTAGCAATGAATTACCTAAGCAATAACTCACCATCAACAATCTGAACTTTGCCACTAGAACTACGGTCGATATTAATCGGTGCCGCGGAAGAAAGCGACACGGGAGTTTCCATGCCTTCCTGCAGTAAATAGCTCTTCGATTGGCAGAGAAAACAGATATTCATATGATATGTTACACATCAGTTTGTGTTATCTTTATCATATATATTTCCTCATTTGGCTGGAGGACGTATCTATTGGCTGCAGGACGTATCTATTTTTTTAAGTATCCGTTTCGGATACCATCAATTTAATGTTAAGTTGTACTCAGTTATATTTTTTAACCTGAGTAGATGGAATAAAAACTTTTGTTTTTATTTAATAAATATTATCTCTTTTTTTCTTTTGTTTCCACATTCTCTGCCATTAAATGTGTGTGTTAATATCATAATATGTTTCATCATTTATTCATACGCACATAGAAATTAATAAAGCACGTTTAAAAGCGTTGAATGGAGACAAATTTATCTTTGGACCAATTGATTGAGCCTTCGAATTAAGAACCACTGGAGTAAAGATGGTATTTAAAATCCATCTATCTATCGCACATATATAAGTAGAAGAAGCCTTATCAATAAACTCTTAACATTTTAAAAGGGATTTTGATGCTCCCGTTTTCCCTTTTGTTTGATTTTGAAATATTCGCGAGTTCTCGACTAAACATAACTTTAGCTACTATATAAAACATAAGTGGGTGATATTTAAATGATTTTCTTTACGGTTTATACGCCGTATTTTTTAATTTACATAGTATAATTCCGGCAAACAATATAAAAAGCTCATTCATTAATACATTTTTCTAATCGATATTTTAAGCTAATAATTATTTTAAAACGAGTGATGTAAATTTTAAGTGTATTATTGAAAAAATAAATTAAGTGTATTATAAATCTAGTTTAGAGCATTTTTGAAGAAGAAATGATAGGACAAAAGATAACTGTTTATAAGAAATGTTAGTGAAATTAAGAATGGAATCTTGAGATGATTTAGCCACATTGAGAGAATGAGTAGTGAGTATATTTTTTAAATAATTTCAATTTTACAAACATTTTATATTAATATTCTTAAAATATAAAAATTATTTTTAAAGCTTATCCCTTAAAAATATATTTTAAAGGAAACAAATGTATACGTGTATTTCTGAAAAAATGGAAAGCTAGAAAAAGAAGACTTCATTTTTTCAAAATAAAATATCTTTTAACAATTTATCCATAATAATACCAATGGTTGTGCATTAATGGCATTTGTAAAATATTAAAGTTATACTTGTATTATATATTGTATTTTCTGATAAAAAATAATAAAAAAATATATGTAAGATGTAAAACTTTTCTTTTATTGGATCAAAGAAAAAAAAATTTACTTTGTGGAACTCCATATTTGAAAATTTAACAATAATTTGTTATTATATTAATTATATTTCTACCTCCTATCCCGAAGTTCTCCTTGGGATAGGAGGTAGAAACATGTTAATCTGGGAACTATTGCAATAACAAAGTAATTTATTGTTAAATGTTTTATAACTTTTCTTTCAAAACATTGACATCGTATTGTATTACCTTTCCGCTGTATACAATAATACCAATACAAAACTTCGTTGTATATAATACAAAATACATTGTATTATATTATAATTTCATTGTATATAATACTTACGGTCATCTTTTCCATTCAACCATAAAGATGTTACAGAACGTCTTAAATTAAAATCAGACTACACCCCGCAACCTCGGGCTGGAAGACAGGATTCCTATCAACGAAACCATGGAAGTCGAAATATCTATGTTATAATTTTTGAAACCATGGTTTGGGCATTCTATACAATAATATTTTATTCATACACTAGGCACTAGTAACATTTATACCAAATATTCGATTCACTCAAACAACAATGGTGAGGTATTGTGGCTCGTGAATGCTCACAATAATTACTCTGACACCAAGAGGCGGGGCTGAGCGAGCACTGTGATCTGTGATGGACCCTCGGAACATTTGGCCTCTTCAGCCCGTCCAGATGAAATGATTCGGCGAAACACTGTGACCTTTTAAACAAACATATTCCCATGGTATAATTTATATACTCTACAAGAACATCCTCCTCTCGATTTGACCGTTGAATAGGAGTGTATATTAGGGGTCAACAATTAAGTGTTACATATTATGTGAAAGTAGGACATTAATGAGAAAAAACGAGAGATGATAGAAAAATGTTGAACGATTCATTATTTTGATTTATTTGAAAAGAGTTTAAGAATGAGAATAAATTGTTGTAAAAAAAGAGAATGATAATTGGAAGAAACATATAAGAGTGTGTCTAATACTGAATCAAAAGAAAACAGTCAAAAATTCTATTAAATGGTCAGAGTTGTTAAATAACATAGAAAAAAACGCATTTCGTACTAAAATAGCTTATTACTAACAATAATTAGATCTAAGCGTAGAAGGGTTACTTTGTCCAAGTGCCTTTAAAAACATTGTGATATTCATTGAACGAATGAAAAAGTACATCTTGATATATGCACACACAATAATAATTACTGTTTAATTTTATTTTCTTTATGTCTTTTTCAGAATAAAAGAGAAGGCTCGTATCTAAAAAAATGAATACAAAAGTTAAGTATAGAAAATGCGCCGTACATACATTTTCAAAATAAAATTAACCCAGATAAAACCAAATATGAACAATTAGCAAAAAAGTACTATGACGATTGTCGTTGCCGGGCCTTGAAGTCAAGGATTCTCTAACCAATTCAACAGAACTATGGAACTGCTTCAAGTCTAATATGAAACATCCTATGGATAAGTATCCCAATTCATATAACACATATTCTGCCACAGATGTCTAACTTAAATATTCACTGTGATGCTCAGCCACGTCTTCTTAGCTGTCAGGTAGTTTTGATTTCGTCTGGCATCTGCAGCACCATCAGTCAGATAACAAATACTTTATCATCTCCAACGGCAAAGAGCAGGCTGATCCGAGTCTTCACGCACCGCAGATAAATTTAAGGATTCGCGGATACAATCCTTATAATAATAATAAAAGTACTCATACGCCGCAAACAAGTTTAAGGATTCGTGGATACAATTCTTATAATATAGCGCCATTTAGAGAGCAGACTCTCCTCAAGGGCATCTCAACTATTATTGACAGATAAAAAGTATTGCAAAAATAATAAGTTGAGTGTAAGGAGAGAAAAGTGCTGACTGCGGGCATTGGATAAGGAACTTCTCCGTATCTGCATATGTTTAAAAAAAAACATATTTGGTAAGATAATCACAGAAAACTATATAATCATAAACTTTAGTACGACTTCCCAAAAAGGGTTGTTTTCAAGGGTTTCTTAAAGTTACACATTCGTACACCTAACACTTGGAATCAGACAAATATAAAAGTATGTATTTATCTCTGGAGTCTAACATTTCTTCTACATTGCACTTCCACATACAGGACATGCTTTGATAGTTTGTGGTCGCCCATACGGATCACATGGCCTTTCCACTTCATAAAGAGCATACCCTGAATCGGCCTGCGATTAGAACACTACATAATCGATAAATTGGTGACGCGGTTACTTAAGTAAATTTTGTGAATGCAACAGAGGAAGTGTTAATGGAATATTTCCAGAACTAATGAGACTCCTGTTGAATATCTACGTCTCAAAGCGGTAGAAAATGACAACTGTCTTTTAGATCAGTATCATGGTTTGATAGGACTTTCAGAGAAAGATTTTCACTAAATGATATAAAAGAATGAAATATTTCCTTTTGTTATATTTATTTAAACATTATTGAAAAATGCCTTCAAAATTAAATTATTCTAATCAGTTAGATGTCCATAATATCTAAGTGTTACTCTTACCTCTTAATTATTAAAATTTACCAACAGTAACTTCTCAGTAATAATTAATACATGTATCAAGCCCCTTTTACCACAAAACTTCTAGCATAGTTTTGTTTTGAAAACTTTACTACGCTTTGCATTACGTACTTAAGCTGAAACAGTGAAATATATCTTTTATACGCTATATAGTTGATAAATCACTCTTTCACTTACAAGTTTTTTTATTGTTATGAACGTTTGTTTGTGATAAGTAAAGTATTCAGTTAATTTCAAACTATTTGAAATAATCTGTAGTAATTTTACTTTACATTTATCGTATTAACATTTTTTTTGTAAAAAAATAATGAAGTGTTGCGAAAGTTGGTGAAAAGTTAAAAAAAAATAAACGGTATGAAGAACAAAGCTTGTTAAATTTTAAAGCATTTTTTTTAAATTTGTTACCTAGTAAGTGGTATAAATGCGGTAAGGATGCGTGATTTGCATCAAGTATCTGGTATGACACTCCCTCCGCTCCTCTCCCCCCAATTCTCCCGATCTCCCAGCCCGGAGGGTGTGGGTTCAATTCTTGTAAGTACCCAATTTAAAAAAAAGTTTCCATTTTATTTTAACTTTATGCCTATTTAACATCGTGTTGGTTAGATGTGAGATATTTTCACACAGCAATAATTTCCTTATAAAGTGGCTTATTTAAGTTTACAAAGTTTATTTTTCACATCTTAAAGTAATATTAAAACGCGATTATATTTTTAAATACAAACAAATAACGGGTATTTTAAGCTATTGTCTAGTGAAATATATGCTGTTTAATATTAATACGCAAATATATCTTATTAACAGGATCCCCTTGCAATGCTCAATCGTGTTTGTTAGATTAGCAAATCGTTACAATTTCGCTGTTCCAGTTTTTTATGCCATTTCCTAATCACGACGCAGGCCGGTGTTCAATTAATGGGGCAATCCCAGGTCTAGCTGAGAATACCCTGAGAAGACCATCGCGCCTTGTCCCTCTGCCCGCTGGAGGCGTGTACACTGACACGCATAAAAACAACTCGATGTAGAACAATACTTTGCGATAGTATCGCCCTGTATGGGGCAAATGTTATATTTGTATAGTACAGGGTGACCACGTTTTATGATATATGAATATTAGCCCCGTCAGCGATGGTGGTCTAAAATTATACTTGCTAAGTTTCCCCATGTACTCGGTTGATTTCTCGTAAGAAGATATCTAAATACTTCCGATCCGGGGTCACGGGTTCGATTTCCGTTGGCATCCAATTTTATTAAAAAGGTTTAATTTTGATTAAAATGGATTGCCTCATAGCATTGATTTCAAAGGGTTGTACTGGATATAACGAAAGTGTTTTTCTATTAAACTATTGTATTTCTATTATAAGATGAATTGTTAATTTGGTCTAATCCACAGTGAATAATATTTAATAGGATGGCCTCTGTAGCTTAGTGGTAATATTTATATCCGGGGGTTTTGAGATCGATTTATTTATTAACACTTTATTGTAAAAACAATCTGGCAGGATTATTGCCAAGTGGCAATCTTTTCCAAACAACCAGACAAAAATAAATAAAGGAAGTTACATGGTCACAAAAAATATGCAAATGATTATTCATTGTTATGAAATTTATGAACATATATTGTACATAATAAAAGTAAAAGTGAGATATCATTAATCAAAGGAAGGTAAGGTATGGCGAAGAGGAAAGAAACAAGTTATATTACTTACTAGAAATTAAGAGTTTTTTCAGTCGCTGCTTAAATCATGCCAAGGACGGAGCGAGTTTAACATTGGTTTGTAATTGGATAATTGGATCCAAAGTCTCACTGCATGGACATCAAAGGACGACATAAAAAAAGAAGAACAGTGAACTTTGAAGGTCAATAAAGAATCTTGGTTTGAGCGTAGCCCAAGTTCATGATCGGAAGGACGAAGATAAGAGGAGGCGACGGAACAGTTAAGGATATTATACAATAGAGATAGTAGCATATGTGAATTTGACGTATATTTCTCACTTTAAACCAGTTCAGCGCCTTTAGGCATAAGGTGATATGATCATACTTTCTCAGGTTAAAAGTAAATCTTAGACAAACGTTTTGAAGACGCTGTAATTTCTCCAGATGTTCCTCCGTAATATCCAAATAATGGACGTCCGCATAGCCCAAAATCAGAAAGAGCAGAGGTTACACGAGTAAAATTTTGGTTTTAGTAGGTAGGAATCTTTGCAGCACTTTAAAGGAATGAAGGCTGAAGAAGATCCTTTGGATTACCACATGTATTTGATCTCGCCATGAGAGAGTGTTATCCATTAGCATTCCTAGGTATTTAGATTATTGATGATAGTAAAAAAGAGGGCACCAGTCTGTTAAAAAGATCATCTGGTAAAAATACTATCATACACCGAGTTGTTGTGTTGCCAACACGTTTAATGACGAACTTCGCCTATTACAGAGGTCGTAAACCTGAAGGCTCGCTTACTGGGGTCGAAGACAATACTTTTCGAAAAAAAGTATGTGTTAGCCTGCTTCAATATCACTTTTCATGAAGCAAACTATCTGATTAGAAATAGTTTTTTTCTGTTTAAGTGTTGTGTGATTTTTATACTTGTATTAAACCTCCTTGAACGGCCTCTGTGGCTTAGTTAATTTATTCAGAGTTGTCGGGTTCGATTGTTGGTGATACCTTAACAATTAAATAAAGGGTCGCAGTCTAGTAAAAAAGATCGTCTGATATCCATACTCACACACGCATAACTTATTACTCAAGACTTTACACTGATACGAATGTTAAAGCCTGTTAATGCGCAGGATAGTATTGCTATCACTTGAAATTATGAACCTCGGGATCCATACCTTCACCATTGGTTCTTATTCTATAAGCTCAAATACTACTAAAAGGCTCTTCAATATTTCCGAATTTCTAGTTCGGTTATCTTAAAAGGTACTTACTATACGTGGATTGATAATAATACATGGAGTGGCAATGTTTAATAGAACACGGAATAGAGCGATAAGGGATGAATCTGAACTTAAGTCTGATGTGTTAAGCTAGATGAAGAAGAGTGCGCTTTAAGCATATGGAACGAATTAATGAAGAAAGACTAACAAAACAGATATATAGTGCAAATGTAAGTGGAAGGCGTGTGAGAGGTAGACCAAGGAAAGTACGGTTGGATTAAGTGAATTATATTCTGAAAGAGCATAGCAGCAAGTCAGATAAAACGTAGGTGTGTGGATATAGAAAAGGCGAAGGATAGGAAAGTCTAGTTCTCTGTGATCTCTGCTTATCCTGATAGGGAGATGGCGTGATGGTATGTGAGTAGTATATGAATGAAAAATGATTTTAATACGAGTAGAAATAGTTTATACCAGTTATATTAATATTTCATTAATTGTACGTTTTATGTTTTTAGCTCCTTTAAAGTGAAATTTGTATCTACCAGCTTGTTTAATATTTTAAGATTATATTAAAGGTATTAAAATTCTCATTATTTTATAAAATTTAAAATTAAAATAAATAAATAAAAACATGGTTACTAAATACGGCAAGCACAAGCATACAGCTCGGACGTGGCGTCCGACTCCATATCACGGGTCCATCTCGCGAGGTTTATTGAATTAAACACGAGTTCTCATAGCGAGGGCAAAAAGGTACAAAAAAAATGATCTTCAAATATAATAAATTAATTTTGAGGTTATCGGCAGATCTGGGGCCGCCTAAGTATGACTGGGTACACAGGTTGGGAAGGGTTGGACGGGCGGGCTGATTACAGGGTGGAATTAGAATGTAAGAATTATTGATTCGGATTAGCTTTAACTTGAGCAACTCAAATAGAAAAAAATCCAGCCAAACACACTCAGAATATCGACTTTGTTATAAGTAAAATATTAGAAGCAGTATTCTGGAAACTGCAGTTTAGCACCAAAATGCGTACTAAAATGTTTTTCTGTAGTATTAATTTTAAATAGAAACTGTTTAATTTTCAAACAAATGATAACTTCCATATCCAAGCTAGAATAAATAATGTCTTCCAATTCGTGGGTGATGGGTTCGACTCCCATTAGTACCTACATTAAAAAAAATGTTTCAGTCTGGTTTCAATGAAGATTGTATTGATAAACAGAAATGTTTCTAACCATACTCTTGTGTGTGTGTGTTTTTTTATAGAGGATGCTAATTGTTCAGCCTATTCTAGTATCAAACAAAATAAATTTGTTGTTCCCATTTGTTAATTTGATTCGATGTTATTTACAATTGAGACTTGTTTTTTTTTTAAGAATTTCTCGTACATTTACTTAGTGGTATTATTGGGTTTGCACTGGAAAGTATTTTTTATATCTATTTTTCTCATGTGGTAGCTTCATAACCTCCAATTAGAGCCAACACTTCTAGAAGGGGATTTGTTAACCTATTTAGTTAAATTGTTCTATGTTTTTTACACATATGCAGTTAACTTTACTTTTAGTGACTTAAGAAAGAGAGGTTCATGAAACCCACAATGAATAATACATATAATTTTTTTACACAAAAGAAATCACGATGTATAAATGTATGACATTTTATGATGATATGTATGCCTGCACAGTTGCATTTTAACAGTCAAAAAGGGTCTAGTCTTGTTTTCACTTAAGACTCTTGTGACTTAAATGGTGTCAATCTTTGTCTAGTTGATTGAAATATATTAATTACCAAATGGCAATTCATCTGCCAGGTTTTACTGTACATAAGCATAATACAATAAAAACTGCTCAATGAGTGCATAATTTATTTCTAGAGCTTTGTAGAATTCTCAAAAAAAGGGAAAAAATCTGAAGGCATTTTGACCACAATTCCATCCTACATAGGGGAAGAATATAATCAGAAATAACATTACAACAATTTGTGGAATGAGTTTTTTCGTTGTTTTTGAAATAGAAAATATAATAAATAAAATCTTCCAATTTGCTTCTGCCATCGAGTATTGGCGTTATGTAAATCCAATTACAGTTTATCAGATGCACAACATTAAGTCATGTGTAAACATACTGGACTAACCATATTGATGCTGTATCGATTTCCTTTACAGCGTCAATATCAATATATTGCCTATATATTATCATACACTTTTATTCTCATATCGACCTCATGGACATCACTTCCATCGTAGGATATGAAGGGTACAGGGGAAAAATGTAATTGTCACTAAAAAATATAATATTTTATCACAAAATTTTCTTACTCCACGAAGATTTAATTACGTATATATTTCTTACTTTCAAAACATGTGTTTTAACACATTTTTATTTAGTATTTGTTGAGCACTACAGAAAAAAAATTGCCTGTGTGATGTGCTTATTTTGAGCTACCTTAAATATAGGCAAAAAAATGTATTTTTGAATATGTATATAGATTAGAAAATAAAGATTAAAGAATGTTGATTTTGACTGAAATATATACAATATATTGAAAATAAATAAAAAAAACCTTGTTTGAAAAGAGACGAATCTCAAAAAAAAGCCACCTAGGTTTTGTAAGAATAACAAATAAAACATTCTAGTTAACTGCGTTTGTACAAAATATCACAGATCCAATCCACATTTAAATTGTTCTCAGGTATTTAAGGAAACAACATTACTTTGAATGGACGAGTATGAATTGAATAATAAAAATACACTTGATTTTTAATAAATACACCCAATTTAAAAAATGTACTGGCTTAAAAGGTTGGTAAATAATTTATCAAATAAACCGGAAATATGAAGGGCATACTTTTTTGACATTTAAAAAAGAATATTGTGAAAGAAAAATTAATATACAGCCATTTAGTAAACAGACTCCCCTCAAGGAGCTCTAGTTTGGGATTCAAACCCACTGTTATTGACAGATTTAAAATAATAAAGCATATAAGTAAGTATAAGTGAATGGTTACATAAACCAAAAATCGTTGTTTTTATGCGTTATATCGTTTCCTTCAGAGGTGTCATAAAATATTAAATATTTTCAAGGAAGAAAGAAGTTTCTTCCCTGTACTTTCATATACTCGTTAACTTTACAGCATGATTGACAAACATAAACGTCAGACATGGATCTTTATTGTCAGTTCTACAAAGCATTAAGAATCAAATATGTATATACATTTTTAGTTAACATTTTATTCGATATTATCATATTTCTCGTGTGAATCTTATAATAGGAAAAAATGTTAGGATAATATTATTCCCTACCGGTTTGTCGATTACTTTTTTATGCACCATTTTGGGTTATGTTACCCTGGATGGATACTTCGATTAAGTTGCGTTAAATTGATATCATTTATGAAATACTATTGTAATTATTACATAAGTCATATATTTTATTAGGCACTCAATTATCTATTCGTTATGTTTATACAAGTACGAGTACATTGCTTGACCCTACAACATGATATTAAATTTCGTGATGAAATTGTTGAATAATACTTTAAATTGTTTCTTGGGAATATTGGATTCTAGCCTTTCCCTTCCCTTAATCGGATGTCTGGTTAAAATTACTAAATTTGTAATATTTTAATATTCAGTACTTATTTTTTTGATATTTGCTTATAAAAAAAGTTTCTAATAAATTTAGAAGAAAAAAAAAGAAAAACTTTTCGCACTCAGCCAACATTCATTGATCTGAATATAATTTATCATTAAATTTGCTTAACGTGAAACATTGGAAACTTTTTATAACAAGTAACAATAAATCAGCTGCAACCAAAGCGTGTTTGCCCTCTCGCAGGGGAGGCGCTCCACAAATAAGCGATAACTGTAACATATAATTATGAATAAGCCAATGTTTATTTAGTGCACACTAATACATGCCCGGCACCGCCCCCAACCCGCCTATCCACTATAAACTATGCCACGTATTAAACGCATTTTGTATAGGGCGGTTAAATTCATTATGCATATTTGTTTATCATATTATGAACTAGAATAATTTGCTCAAAAAAATATTTTCAATTCTGAATAAAAACAGGAGTACATATCTAATTCAAAATAGAATTAAACATTTTTTTCTTTTTATGACATAATTCAAAACTTAATATTAAATTAATATTTCTGGTTAATTCGGGCATAATCAGTGATTAGTTCCACTTTTCAGGGTATTTTACAAAAATGTCAAATCTGGCGTGAAATAAGTATAATATTTCATATACTATTTGTTTCCTTCAGTACGACTATTTAGGCTCACGAAGTAAGTATGAATCAATCCTGACGATGAATCGTTACAACCTTAAAATCAGTTTGTAAAAGAATTGAAGGAAAACTTTTCTTATTAAATTTTTAATATTCAAAATTATTTGTAACAAAACTTTTGCTTTTTATTTTTATTTTTTGGCAATCCACCCAAACTAGGATGATTTGTGTCATCACTGTTAAACTGAAAATGCTGTTACGAGAGAATTTACAATACATAATAAAATAAATTTAATGAAAAAAAAATAATTAAGACGGTTTAAAGCTTCAACTGATATACGTCAAAAATTTCACAATTTATCTTAAAGTGGAAAAGTTCTTCGAAGAAAGAAGAAACGCAACATTCATCGGACGCAGTAAACACATGGATTTCAGCAAATAAAATGGCATAACAAAAAAAGGGCAACCAAAAAACACATGATCTTAAGTCTCGTCATCCAGACATCCTTTAGATTACCCATTCTGTAAATGTAACTACCCACCAGCCTATGTGCATATTAATGGATTATGTCGTCACCCAATTTTGAAATCTATGTTTTTCAGCAATGACGTTTGTCTTATCTGTAAATTATAATAACTCAATATTTTTATGAGATTAGCCAAGGTTCAATATTGCTTGAGGAAGAAATCTCGAAGTGCTGTATTTAGGAAATTCTATTTTTATCGTTATTTTAATTTACGTACAAATTTATATCCCTTCTTTTTTTCATTTTAATTTATCGTGGCGGTGATCCACGATATAAATTTCTCAACAATAAAAAAAATATTTCAGTAAAATTTTCTGATAAATAAAATATTTGTCAATTAAAAACATTTCACTATGTTTAACTGAAATAATTCATATTTAAATACGAGTATATTGATTTTTTTTTCATCATCCAAATTTGTATATTTAATCTTCAAAAATAAATGTATGCTTAGATATTCTTGAAAATTTCAACCTTAACTAAAGCGTTGACTACAAATTTAATATTTTAAACAAAATCAATTTAATAATAAATTACTGTTCATAGTTCTACTAAAAAGTTACGAGATTTTCTTGTTCATTGTTATTAGATTCCTATGAAAATAGTTCAATTTAACTGACTGACATTAAAACGGTTTCGTTCACATAAATTATATTTATTGTATTGCGATATACTTTAAAATAAAGAAACGATTTGATTGCACTTGCCTAAAGATGCTGGTGGTTTTGTCTCTCGTTTACCAAACCAGAATAATAATTGTTCGTTCATCGGTCATCAGATCGTGATTCAGAGTGGTGAGTGAAATCACTCATTGTTGGCGAATCACTATTATTAAAGATATTTATTGTAAGGCCTGAAGGTCCCTGCGAAATGGAAATATTATAGGCGTATCAATTAATACTATTTGCCAATGAAATAAATCAAATATTTTTATGATTTAATACCATATTTCGGACATCGAGTTTTCTAAACTAAATAAATGTTTTTACGATATGTGATACACTTTTGAAATGAATACCTAAGCATATTTTTTAAACCACTATGTTCATCTTTATTTGAATAATCTGGTGTAAAATAAAGTTTGTGTTTTAAAACAATTCATAAGTGTGCAGAAACTTTGGTTATTTTTTTATTTTTAAGTTTTTTTAAATATTAAATTAAACATTAATTTTTTTATGATAAAATAAAAATCGTCTAATCGGTGTACACACCAATCTCAATATCTCTTACTTTTTTTCAAACTTTCACAAAATTTTTGAAATCAGAATTTACCCGATTAACAATATGTTGAAGAATTCGGTCATGTAACAATTTTGAAACAAAACTTATCTTTCAAAGCAAATAATACATATTGAAAAAAAAATTAAATAATGAATTTTTGGTTTCAGTTAATCTTTTTGTATTTGATACTTCATACAGAAAGCTTAAAAATTATATTTCATGAGCCATTTGAGAAACAGACGGACTGATTGATCTTACATGAATGAATTATATTTTAAGATGGACTTAAGATGCAGTTGTATTATCAACTGTGCCCATAGCAACAGTGTTTCAAGAGACAAAATAACGAAGAAGTGATTTGACAAACTTCCAAAGCAAACATATTTAAAAAAAATTATTAATTATTTCTAAAGTATTTAAATTCGTTGAAAAAATGAACAATATTTCGATTCAAAAGGAACAAACGATTTAATGGATTTTAACATAAATAATTTTTTTTTATTTTTTATATCATTCATCACGTTTCTTTTTTTAAAAAAGTTATTTTTTATTCTTCAAAAGTGAGTTTTATATAAATAAATCAACTATTTCAGAACAGATTTCACAATCAGACCTTTGAAATCAATTTGTGTTCATACTCTTATTATATTAAATAAATTTATTTTCCAAACTTAAGCGGAACCAATTTATTAAAATCGCATTTATATGATATCTAACAACACCTAAAAATATTAAAATCCTTGAAATAAAATGCTAAATAAAATATTCAGTACCCTTGCAGTTCAATGTTCTTTAAGGGGAGAGAAAAATATTTACGTATCTCCAATACAAATTATTGAAAAAAAAAAACGTTTTTTAAATGTTAAATAACTGTTTCATCTCCTCCGCCACTAATAAAGTTCATCTCAGAGATGGGAAACGATGAGTGGACGTGTGGGCAAAGCAAGATTTATCATTTGGACCACCCTCTTTTGCCTTCTCTTCTATTTGTTTATTGACCACATCTTCTTGAACATATTTTTCTCTCAATATCCCGTCTGTTGTTAGCCAATAATACAAATACATATGAGAAGAGATTTCTATGGTATATCTACGAAGTAAATCATCTTCGAGAGTATAAAAAATAAACATGTTTTTTGAGTTATTAATCTCTAGGTAACTATAGTATGTTGGTTATTTTCAAACATTTTTGCTGTAGTAATTGAGTAAGTTAACAAAATTACGAAAATGTAATATAAAAAACGAAATAACTCATTGTATTTTAAGGAAAATACGTTATTGAAAAGCTCTCTGTGTGTTCGCATAATGTATATATGGTAAGAATATGATAATAAAGTAGCATAGCATCACTAAGATCAGAATGGAGCTCGAAACAATTTGTTTTAATAGTGAAATAAACGAGGCTTAAGAGGTCGCCGTTTTAGATCCAGTGCTTCGCCAACAACCTTAACAACGGTTATACGAGTTGTAAAAGTTTGTTTTAATAGTGAAATAAACGAGGCTTAAGAGGTCGCCGTTTTAGATCCAGTGCTTCGCTAACAACCTTAACAACGGATATACGAGTTGTAAAAGTTTGTTTTAATAGTGAAATAAACGAGGCTTAAGAGGTCGCCGTTTTAGATCTAGTGCTTCGCTAACAACCTTAACAACGGATATACGAGTTGTAAAAGTTTGTTTTAATAGTGAAATAAACGAGGCTTAAGAGGTCGCCGTTTTAGATCCAGTGCTTCGCTAACAACCTTAACAACGGATATACGAGTTGTAAAGCACTGTTTCGTGATAAAATGTCACATCAAGAACACTTTGTTTAAGAAAGCATAAAAATGCTAGACCAGCTGCTTTAAGACTCGTTGACTAGTTTGAACAGTGACTAAACTATGTTACGTCTGTCTTTAATGGCGATATGTGGTTCTCCATAATTTCCATTTTCTTATTCTGCCCCATGGTTATTCTTCTTTTTCTTCATTTTACTTATATTTTTGTGTTGAGAATGGTTTAGACTTGTTACTTTTTCTTTCTTTGCGTTTTATATGAAATAACTTTGCATCATTTCACCCAGCAATTGACAAGGATCAATGCCAATCTAGTTTATTACCAGTTTGAACAGAACTCAGTCTTGTTTGTGCTCCCCTGATGATGAGGTGAAAGCCTTAAAACCGGTAGGATTACACCGTTATGAAAAGTGGAATAAACAGTGTTTGATAAAAACAAATTTCAATCTAGTTTGGTTAGATGGAAGAGACAACGTATGGGAATACACTTCCCGTTTGCATATTTTGCAATAAAGTGTCTTATAGATAACTAAACTCAATCCAACAATACTTTCCGTGTTCTTCCTATATTATGAATGTCATTTTATTTTTATGGCGTAGATTTGGTTTGTCAGCATTCAGTCACTTTCGTATTTTTACGGTGACTATTTCAAGTTCATAATCATAACTTTATCAATACGGTACATATTTTTTTTTTATATATCAACGTGTTATCTTATTCAATACGCCTATATCAAAACAAATAGCGGTTATTGGATGACATATTAATTCCGAATCAAAACATACGTGAAAATAAAGAGATAAGAATACCTAAACTCAATTTTTTTTTAAACATTCTATTATAATTTACAGTTCCCATAAAAAATAACTTAACTCATTTAATATAAAGAAGACTTTGAATATTAATATTACGCAAATTATCCAACATTATTTTAAATATTGACAAACCAACTATCAGACAGATACTCGTATGAAAAGTGATTATAAAATATTACAATAAAAGGTAAATGGCTATTGAGTTTAAGCGGCTCACCCCGCAGTTAAGAGATAATTTCAGATAAACAAATATGTAAAGTCTAAGTTGAACTCTATCGCAACAGGTGGGTTTAGTTGATTAGCATCTAGCCGTGATGTATGAGTTAATTTGTTGTGAAACACGAGTAATAATAAAGCTCGCATGTGGTGGTCCCTCGGACGGTATAGTATCAATGCTGCTACTAACTACTAACGCAGCCCGTGCAAAAAGTCATGCGAACTAGTAATTTGACTACCATGATCCCTGATGGATGCAGTAATATTTCATCTTTCGAGTCGGAATCGTTGTTTCTGGGTTGTTAGTTTTAAAATGATTTGGCGGTGAAAGGTAGAACAAATAATGATCTGTTGCATGAACACTGATTTAAGGATTGCGCACTTGACTATTCAACAAAATACCAAATACTTATGTATACCTACACATATATATATTTTTTTTAAATAAATAGCAGGATTGGACTGTAAACATAATCTTAGATTTTTCTATTAAATAAAAACATGTTATTTTTAATATGATTTTTTTTACATACATACCAGCATTTTCAAAATGTTTTTCTCTTTTCAACAAGACTTAATTTTTAAATATATGAATATAATATAAACTACTAATATAAATTTTTTTTTAAACATATAGGTATGTGAATAGCAATTTGAACAAAGATCTAATAAAAATTTCGAAGTGAATGCGGAAATAAGTTGTACGATTTATTATTATGTCGCTCAACTTCTTTACTACTTAGCCATCTGGGTTGGAGCTAGTGCTGCTACAGTACCCTTCCAAGCCAGTCAGTCCTAGGACCTCTCAGAAACGATTTCCTGGTCCAGCTGAAGCCTGCCCTCACACAGTCTCTTCATCTGCCAATTCCCTTTCCATTTAGACCTAATGACTAGACGTCTTCCTCACTAATTAAGGGATGTGATTATCTTATAGTCGTCAAGGACAAGGCGTTAAGCTCTTAAGTCCCATTTAAATTAGTTGGGGTCCTAATTCCTCGGGAGATCCTCAAATACATCCAGAAACGACGATAGAAAATACATAAACATCTGGCATAAGAAATTCTGCAGAACTGTTTTGGCAGGTATCTTAAATACTTTAACCGGTCTTGAGGCCGTACGATAAGCCTTTTATAGCATTGCCAATACAATCTAACTTAAATCAGTTTAAATTTTAACTTAAATCAATTTTAGTTAAAAAATTATTAAGACCAATCTGATTACATTATTGAGGAACAAATACTACACAAATTAAGATTAAAAAATGAATATAGTCATATACGAGTATCTGCCAATGAAAATGTTTATTTAATTTTAAATCATTTGAACTTTCCTTTCAATTTTATAATACGTCAGAAATCGCGAAAAGTTATAATCATTACAGATTTTCATTTCATATTGATTCATCCAGTTAATTGTATAGGAAAACTAACTGTTCGTTTGATTAACGATGCACATTTGACAAATGATGTATAGCCCGTTTATTAAAGACGTTAGAAATATTCTCTGGAGCATAGATCTAAGATCTAACTAAGCATTTCAATCCATACTTTGATGTTGATGGTTTTAAATAATTAGCTTTATTGATTACTATCATGAACACTTGTGCGTTGTAACAAGAATAAATTAAGTTTATTTGAATTTTATTTACAACTTTATTATCTTGTTTCAAATTATAATTATAGTATTAAAATGAAGTTGTAAATAATTTTTACTTTCATTTCTTCATTACTACTGTTTATTTCCGCGTATGAAATACCATAGTACCTTATGACAAACGTATATTTTCAAGATATTTTATTACATCATTAGCGACAAATATATACATCTGTTTATCTAAGACCTTACCTCTTATATTCATACAGATCTTCAAAAAATGCAGCCTCCTCGCTGATGCCAATCTCTTCTCGACGATCTTGTACCTTTTGTATGCAGTCCTCCTCAACCCTTAGCTTCTGTAGATCTATCAGACATTGTCCAAAAGTCTTTACCAGGGAATCTGCTTGATTCTAAATAATCGGTTGACTTTTATGGCAATGGTGATCGAAAGTTGTTATGACAAGGAGCAGATGTCTTCTTGGTATCCTATTACCTGCGACAAATCTCAGTCGCGGGCCTATTATAACTCGCAATACCTTTCTTTCAAACTTTGGCATTCAACATTTTTCATCAAGAATCACGGTATATGACTCGGCTCCATATATGAGAACTGGTTTGAATATGGTGTTGAACGGTTGCAGCTTTCAGCATCTGCACGGAATTGTCAATGGAAACAACTCAATTAAATTATGTAACTTTTCAAAACACATAAATACACAATCAAAGGAAGCTGATTGGACATTGAACTTTTAATAGTATTTTCTGTGTGATGTTAATTTAATTTAATAATTTTGAGTTTTAAAAAAAATCAAGTTTTGAGATTTTTTCTTGTTTGCATATTCTCAAGATCGTTGGTTCTCAATCAGTGGGGTTAAACGAAAAATAACTGGTGGTACTTGGATAATTTTTGTGCAATATACAGTCCAAAATTATTCCATCCAAAAGTAGCAATTTTTTTAATAATAATTTTCATATCAATAATATGCATAATTAGTTTGTTAAAATATTGTTAATCGTATGTGTTTAATTCATTTTTAAGATATTTTTTTTAGAAACAAAAAAAAATCCAGCATTACTTAACTGATTACTTCGTATTTGTAAACATTTTTGTCGGTGACACTGAAAAAAAAATTGGTCTTTGTGGTAGGGATTTATGAAAATGTTGAGAACCGCTGCTCTAGTAGAGTATTTTCAAATGGTTTGGACACAGTTACATTTTTTAAATTTTCATTCTTTTTATTTGATTCAATATAAAAAGTTTCAAACATACAAACAAATTTAAAAAAGGTGGAGCATTAAATTTATTCACGATATTAAATGGAAACGTTCCACATACCTTGAATATTTATCAGAACTATAATTGTGATTAAATTCTTTTTAATATTGAGTCCGAGCTTGGAGGCTTTCTAAACTTACATAAAGTTTAGTTATTATTTAAGTTAGTTTTTTCAGAGTATACAATACGTTCTTGTAGTATTTGAGTTTTTATTTTGAAATTTCACTACTACTCAATGTAAATAACATATACCTGTGTGGTAGAATCAGTAAATTTTAGTTTTTTGTAGTATCAGCTTGTTGAAAACATTCATTACCCAATATTTTTCATCAAAATAATATAACAAGCCTTACCACGAATCCTATTAGAAAATAACTACAGTTATTTTTATTTCAAATTCAATATAGTTATTAACATTGTTATAGTTATAGTAAAATTGAAATAGTTGATTCGAACTATAGTATATTATGTTGATTAGTACTGTGCTAGGCAAACTTTCTTTATCTATTCATATATCTTTCAGTATCACCTACGGGCCGGTATATTTCTTTTGAATGGCGTAGTATTAAAGAGGTGTTATACATATAGTTTCATTGAATTCAATAAATACAATATGTAAATACTTATTCCTTCATATTAAAATATATTCTTCTCTTATTTCATATCTAAGCGTTTTATCTGTAGTAAAATCAATAGTATTTCCAGCAACCGACAACGTCAGTATAATAAAAAAATAACATAGCAAAATCTATTTTGTAAATACCTAAAAACTCGATTATGTTAATTGCAAAACACAGATGTTTTATTGAGATTTCAAGTTTATTGACTGTCACATTCAGGAAATTGGGCAGGTATTGTAAGCTCTAATGAATCATATTTGTGATACGGTTCTGTAGTATGCTTATTTTTTCAAATATTAATAAAAATAGGTTCACATGCTATTCAGCCCCACAAATTGTATTATAGAGATATCAAAACAATGAATAGGTGGAAAAAATTATTTTTTACTTCTTAATTTTTTTCAAGTCATATTGGAAGATTTATAATATATTAACAATTTAAAGCAATGAATGAAAGATACTCTTAATATTTCGTTTCACTTTCATCCGGCCTTTTTGGGTTTGATCCCCGGTGGTATTAGAAAAAAATAGCCCCGGTTTAGTAAAAGAGTTCGTCAGCTAACAATGCACACACGCGCCAGATGTGTGCAAGTTTTTTTGTGTCTTTACGTGTGGTTCTAAGTCCGAAGGTTTAATGGGATTATTTAAAATGTCTCTTCAATATGTCTGAATCACCAATTCGGATGTGTTGAAGGATGCCATACGAATACATGAATGACATTGATTTTTTTATTTTTTCTAATATTTAAATGACTTCATTGAACTTCATCATTGTTTTGAGATATTTAAAATATTACTAAATAAGATCAAAGTTTTACTTATTTCATGCTTGGCTCACATATCTCGAGGAAAACGACATTTCCTACGATTAAAACGAAATCTATATTACCTAAATTATATTTGCTAACAGTAAAACTACAGTTCACCGTTCAATGATTTTGCTCAATAAACTTATTGGCTTGGTACTTAATTAGTTGCAATATAATATGTGTCATATAGTTGGAAAAAGTGTAATTATAATAAAAATACGTAATTTAAGTTAAAATCGACGGGGTCAATTGATTCCTCGAATCGTTTGAAAGTTGTTCTTACAGCGAATAATTATTAAAAATAAAATCTGTAATTAAAGTGATCTTCTTTAACATTTATCAATCTTTTTATTGAGTAATTTTTTTTTATTTATTGTACACTAATGAAACAAATGAAGCTTTATTAGCTTTCATTTGGGTTAAAAACATTTTATTTTCAAAATAATGTTTTTTTGGCCGCTGGATGCTATTTTTTTGTTGTTTACTTATAATTTTATCTAAGCTTTTGGTAAACTGTGCTGCATTTATTGACACAGCTCTTAATATATCTTTTCAAATATATTTTTTAATGATTTATGAATAATTTTAAAATTTTCCCCAATATTCTAAAAAGAAGAGTATCTTAGCTACAATATCTCATATTTTTTAATGTTGTCATTGCAATATTTTTTTTATATTTTTACCAATACAGGGTTAAAAATGTTAATATAACTTTCTCGGTATATCTCTAATAAATTAATAATTATACGTTTTATAAGGTTAAAACGTTAAATCTGTATTATTTTTAACATTTTACTCTTGATTCAATCTTTAAATATTCTAATTAAATAATTCGTATTCGATATTCAAACTTTGAGTTAACATAACTTTAATGTTTTGTTGTGATTAATTCCTATTTGACGTTTAATCCGCCATTCATAAATAAATCTTATCTTCAAACCTTTTAATTTAATTTTAAAAGTTTTAAGCCTTAAGCTACGGTTTCCTAAGAAAGCGGGTTCCTTATATAGCGCACGTTATATTACGTGATGCTGGCGCGCCGCCAGACGGCAGAAGTGAGAACCCACAACTGTCAGTTGAAAACTTTATTCCACATATTTTGTTTCAATTGGGCTTTACTATAGTATTTGCTCTTCACATTATATAAAGCTTCACTATTTCTTACAAAATCAATCAATATTTCGTCATTTTCGCTGGTCCCAATTAAATTACGTTTGCGTCGCATCCGCCTGGCACGCCACCAGACGGCAGAAATGAGAACCCACAACTGTCAGTGGAAACCAAATCTGATTCCTCATATTTTGTTTCAACTTGGATTTTCTATAATCTTTGCTCTTCACATTATATAAAGCTTCATTATTTCTTAGAAAATCAATCAATATTTCGTCATTTTCGCTGGTCCAAATTACGTTTGCACTCTTTTTTTTATTGTAAAACGGTGTCCGCTACACAGGAAAAATCGTTCCACGACTGTTTGCTCCGCTATCACGGCCATCATGCAAATGGCAGCATTGCTATTTGACATTACACTCACAACTAACGCACTCTAGGAAACCAACGCCATTGGTTTGCATAGACAATGTTTTGTTACGTGCGCTATATAACGGTACAACCAACGCTCTCTAGGAAACCACGCCATATGGTTTGCATAAACAATGTTTTGTTATGTGCGCTATATAACGACACCACTTTCTTAGGAAACCAATGCTTTAGCCTCTAGTTCCACAATTATGAAGTATAGAGTACAAAACGACCCAATAAATACAGTGCCGTATCACATAAAATACTCATAAAAACAATTTTAACTTTTCTATGCATGTATGTTTATCATATGGGTGTCTGCTTTTTTCTACTTGCATCTCAAATATTAAGTTATGCTAGATTAATAACGATTAATCTTGTTCGTAAGCTGGCGTGTCTTCTGTATTGGATGTCGTTCTCTGACAATCCGTTCACATATTATATTATTTGCTCTTGTGACATCCATGCATTTTTATGCCACACCCCTCGATTTGATGGTTAAAAGAGGTCTAGATTCATAGTTTTCCTAACAATGTAGTTTACAAGTTTTATCAGTACATTCCAAAGCATCAAAGCCATCTTCCAATGTTTTCTTTTCTAAACTACATGGACGTAAACATACAAAAAAACGTTTCACCCCACCAAACAAATTTTGTTTTATTTCAAATATTGTATGAACGTGTTCAACTCAATAGGTATAAAAAAATATTCCACTAGCAAAAAGTGTATTGTATTGTTAGATTTTTTTTTTGTGTTATACTGAGACACAAAAACATTCTGTTCTTAAACATCTTAAAACAGGTAAAATATGGATTGCATATTTTTTGCAAATATTCATTCATATTATTAACCAACAAAAACTAATAATTAATAGAAAATGACGACCTTCGTGGTTTAATTGCTAATACACATGACTTTCAGCCAGGGGGTTGGGGGTTCGATTCCCGTTGAAACCCAATTTTTTTAAGAAAAAAGATTCGTCTGATTTTCACTTACAGCTTTTTAAACATATTTTTAGGTTCGTTGGAAGCGATTGCCTCATGAAAATATACTCTAGATTGGACTAGGCTAGATTGTACTATATGCAACGAAAGTATTACAAAAAAAATTGAATAAGTTAAGTTGCAGATTGTAACAGAGAAAATATTGCAAATCACAGACGTCATAAGTATGAGAATTAAAAAATAATATTTTTTTTCATTCATTTTGTATAACTTACACGAAAATTTACATTTCAATTCATAATTGAGGATACAGAAATAATAACGGATGGGACGAGAGAAAAATAGCGGTTCATTATTTTTTTTTTGTAATTATACTCTGGACGTTTCCAGTTAGTTGCTTATGATTCAGATGAAATCTAAGCCATCTAAAGAAAGCACATATAATAAATACAATGTACTCGCTATAGTTGCCACAGATAGAAGCGTGCGTGGCAGGGTCTCGCCTCAATCTCACGCACCGGCTGACCCGCGCGCCCCGCGCCCGCTTATCGGCCGCGATCTCAGCCAAGTGGCAGCTAGACACAAATGACCCGACGTGTCGAGTCGCAGCATTAATGAATTAACATCGCTGCGCTGGGCCGCAGGTGCCTCGGACCGGACCCTATTGCATGTGTAGTGGATAGATACCGCGCACAACTATGCGAGTGGCTGCACACTTGAAATTGATGAAATTCGTTGGGTTAATAGATGCTGCGTGTAGCGTGTGTAAGGAAATGGAATTCAGTAGTTAATAGGTATGTGTTTGCAAAGTTTTGTTAAAATATTTCAATGAAAAGTTTTAATGATTGCGACTTAGAAAAAAAAAACTTGTGTATTTTATAGAAAAAAAGAACACAAAGTAAGCAAATTAAGCATAGTAATATTTAATATGATTTAGATAGTTATCACTCTGGAATTGATTGGAAAAAATGTATGCCTTAAATCCATTCCTGGTGATATACTCCATTATAGAGAAGGAACTTCTGCACAAGAAAAATATTAGGTGTAGACATTGTAAGACAGTTTCAAAACGATATTAAGAGAGTCATGCAGAAACGAGGATCATGTCAATGATTCATCATATGCCAATAGAAAACAAGCTGAGAGTCAACAAGCCGGAAAACTGCGTATATATGATAATTTCAACATTTTCAGAGAGACCATCGTTTCAAAATGAACTGCAAAGTATACTTAAAGTGTATATGGTTGAAAATGTACCATATTATTGAAACACATTGACCCATTAATATTGATTAAGTTTTCATAGTGACTAATCTTGTTGTACGGGATAGAAATCCTTTGAAGTATCGGAAGGCATAAAGGTATTTTTCAAAAGACTTGAAAAGTTTTTTTGAAAGATCCTACAGTCAATTTAAATCGTCCTTTGAATGATTTCGGTTACTATTTTAATCGGTGATGCAGATCATTTTATATTAAGTAAGATTGGAAGTCCATATTATGATTGTCTAGTGCATGATCATTACAGAGACAAACGTTAGGTTTCGGTGGAAGTAAATTTATTCGTCAATTCAATATTTAAAAGTAGAAAAATGTTTTTATTAAATATAAAAAATTACACCAGGAAAAAAAGTCAAGAGCCGAATTAATATCGTTATGGTGTTTTTTAGTAGTTTTAATAATTGTATTTAATTAGGAAAGTATAAATTAATGTTAATTTTTCAATAGTGATTGATTTGCAAAGTGAAATATTCCTTGTAGCAGTAAGTGACTTACCAAAACAATTTATAGTAATTTGTTTCAATAGTTTTAGATACATATCTCTTCAGTTGTCATATTCATTCAATAAACATTAATCATTCACGCTCGACAATACAGAAATCAGGGTCCAATTATTGTCCATCAATCATTTCCTTTGCTTCACAAATGTTGACCTTTGGATCGTCTAATATAATGAATTTTGAAACATTTGTTTATTCAAAAGAAAAAAAAACGTAACGTTTTGCAAATTGATGATTCAAAAATCTATACACGTCACAAAAAATATTTACGAAAATGAGGACAAAAATATTTATGTCGATTTTGTTTATAATCGGGAATTCTTTTTTTGACACTTCAAGGTGTGATTTAAGGTGTAAAAATCATATGTTCGTTTTTGCTTATCAGATATGTCGTTCAATTTTTATTTACATAAGTGATTGACATTTTAAAAATAAATTATAATTGTTAGAAGTTTTTGAGTGTTTCTTAATTGCGAGTATCGTTGTGTTTTGCGGTATTGATTTTCTTAATTTATCTCTTTGTATATCTAAAATAACATCTTGTTTAAAATTTAAATTGTCTACAATATGTACGTGTTTCTTAATTGAGAGTATCGTTGTGTTTTGCGGTATTGATTTTCTTAAATAATCTCTTTGTATAAGTAAAAGAACATCTGGTTTCAATATTTAAATTGTCTACAATTAGTTCGATAAAATTTCAAATCACTGAATGCGCTCCATATCATAAGCAAAAACAAGTTAAATGTATTTTAATTTGAAAAGAAAAATGAAACATTTATGACTCGAAGATTCAGGCTGGATTATACACAAATATGTATACACAAATACTGTAAACAACCTTAGAATAAAGTCACTTAGATACTCGGGGTTGTAAAATACACGATCGAGGTACTATGGAAAGCCAGGATATTACAAGTATTTTATATAGTAATATATGGAAACCAGCTGCATGCTGACCTCCGGGTAAAACACCAAAACTTGGAAAGATGGCTGTAACAACGTCTCAAGGAAGGCAGCTCTGGAAAAACTTCTATCTTCCGCCGGAAGAGAGCCTCAGGATATGAGATAGAAACATGTGTTGTGAGAATTAATGTAATTTTTTATGACTATTCTATAACAAAAATATATTAAATACTTATAAAATATTTTTTCCTGGTTATCTTTCACACCTGAAATCATATTTGCATACATCTTAAGAATGATAAATACTTATCTTAAAAAAAATTTTTGTTGACATTGCGAACCAAAACTTTGTAAGTTATTTTAAGTTAACCCTTTTACAATTTTTAATAACAAAGATGGCCTAAATATAATTGAAAATATTTTAGATCATTATAAATTCGTACCAATTATAAACACTATTAAAAGTTATAATAATAGTTAGACTGTCCTGGTTTGGGCCCTTACACCGCATGCAGAGCACTAATTCTGCAAAGAAGGCTTTGTTCAGCGATCTTCAATGAGGTTTAAAAATGTGGGGAGACCAAATCTGACATTACTGGACGGTGTGACAAAGAACTGTCGCAGGCTGGGTTTAACCCACTAGAGACGGAGAGTAATAGGAGGAATCAAATCCTGCAAGCAGCCAAGACTCATCCTGATTTATAGAGCTGATAGTTATGATGATAATGAATTATGAACACTGATTATTCTTTTTAATTTTAACTGTTGAATTCCTGTATCATAAGTCTTAATTTCTTACTTTACAGTCAAACTATTATCGGTTAGTGAAACTTACTTCACCGTATTAAAAAGAAATGTTTACATCATCTTGAGATAAATAGTGAGAAACACATTAAATAGAAACTGACGCAAATGGCTCGACATGTCGACTAGAACCTTGGCTAATTAATTTACATCGACGCAGGTGTCTACCTTATGTACAGTATGGGTGCCAAACGTCGCATATATTTGTGTGATCTATGGTTCTCTCCTTCAGTACAGATGAGTTCCTGTTTGTTAGGCAATCAAATAGTTGAATATATTGCTTTTTAAATTGTTTTATCATTTTATTTTTTTGTTGTTCATTGATTCAGATGTGTTCTCTATTGGTCTTATTTCTAAATGATTATATAAAACATATGTTATGTTTTCTTACCTTTTTAATAGGGAATGGAAGATTTATTTTCATTTTCAAATTTAATGGTTCATTTTTTTTTGTTACTGTAGTTTTGTATTTTTTTGTCTCTTGTTTTGGTCGTTTAACTTTCAAGTTTTTTTTTCGCATTATAAGCATTATAATTTGTATTATAATAAACAAATCTCTATCTAATAGCTGAACTTTGATTGAATTTACTGTTTTGGAAGTGAGTAGGGGCTGTGTTGAAATATCTTTGTTGTTTGTTGTAGAACTACGTGTTCATGGGGATGTTGATTTGATTATATTTCGACTTTTGATATAAATTTCGACTTTTGCTTGCTTCGTTTCTTTGCCAGTTGAACTCTGTTCATTCAATCAATGAAGTTCATCGAGGCATGTGGAACGATGGATTGATTTCCCTGTTTTGTGTAGATTTTTGGGTTAATGAATGTATATACTTTATTATCTCGTGTTGTGTCAATATAGGTTGTATTGTTCACATTTAATGTTAAGTGACCTATTTATTGAACGATACCTCAAGTTAATGATAACGTATGGAGTTGAAGTAATCAAGATTATCCGTGGCGACCAGAGAGTTATATTTAAAGCGTTTTTTTTATATTTCGTTGAAAATTATGTACACCGAGCTATATAAACTTTTTATATTTTGCAGGTTTTCATACACACTTATCAAAAATTGATAAATTTTTTATTGTTCCATGTATCATTGAAACTTTTATTGAAAAAGTGTCACAATTTAGAGGTTATTTGAATAACCAACTGTTCCATTGATAAGCTAATTTTTCACGAACTTTAGTACTATTTAATTATGTTTTAAGATTTAAGTTCCCATTGTGTTCAATTTAACCAACCATGAGTTGTCAAGCATGCACTAATTATTTTGCTATGATTATTTATTACACAAACTAACTAGCTAACATAAACTGTCAAAATGATTTCGTTTTAGTTTTTCGTAATCATATGTTAGTTAGAAAAACTAATTGGCCATGTTTGTTGATTAAAATATATCATTTTTCATATTTGATCATAATGCTGTTTAAATATGTTTATTTTCATCTATGTGTTATGTTTTTTGGAGAAAAAAGGATGAATATGGAGCAAAATTAAATTTTAGTAAAAATATACGAGGGTTGCTACTTAAGTTTTGAGATATGGCAACACCAGTGTAGATACGTCAAATCTCACATCAGGATCGTAAAGTTTGACGTTTTTAGGGGTATACGTGCTCAGAAAGTTTTGTCATACGAGTGGTATTTGTATTGTTTACAGTGACTTCATCTCGACCAAAAATGGAGTTAAATCGTGAACATTTTCGTGCGATGATTTTTTATGATTTTCGACGTAGACTAACTCAACAACAGTGTGTCGATCAACTCGCTTCGACTTTTAGTAATAAAGCACCATTTTGAGCCACTGTGTTTTGCTGGTTTTCCAAATTCAATCGTGGTCGTAGTTCGCTCCAGGACGAATTTCGTGAAGGTCGTCCAAAATCGGTTGTGCCAGAAGACATCGATCCTGTGCGTGAACTGATATTGCAAGATCGTCATATGACTTATCGTGAGATTGAAGCCTGGTTGGGCATTAGTTCCATCTTGTATACATTCAATATTGCATGCACGGATGGATGAAGTTTAGATCAATGACAGGAGTTCTATGTGATCCGAAAATGCCAGTAAAGTTAAAAGGAAAAGTATACCAAACAATTGTCAGACCCGCACTCCTCTATGGCTCCGAATGCTGGACGATGTATACCTCTTACTCTAGGCAACTAGAAACTGCTGAAATGCGCATGCTAAGATGGTCAGCAGATGTGTCCCTAAGAGACAAAATAAGAAGCTCACACATTCGTGGAAGCCTGGGTGTTACAGACATCAACAGCAAGATGGAGGAGAGGCGATTGAGATGGTATGGGCACGTTGGACGCAGAGCACCCGATCACACTGTGAACCAGGCAATCTCCATGGATCTTCCTTGAATAACAACCAGAGGAAGACCAAGGAATTCATGGGTGGTGCAAAGAGATAACCTGATGCAGAGGCACGGCCTGGGAGACTAAGTCCGGGACAGAAGAGCATACAACCTGAGGACGAGGAGAGCTGACCCCAACAGTCTTCGCAAACAATGAGTTGGGATGGAGCCAGGGAGAGAGAATATTGCATGAACATTCGGCCTGCAAAAAGATTTGTTCGCGTTGGATACCGCATAATTTGACAATCGCTCAAAAAAAGGCTCGTGTCGATTGGTCCAAAGAAATGTTGAAAAAAATCGATCGCAGTGCTTCAAAAGACGTCTATAAAATCATGACAGGCGATGAATTATGGATTTATGCATATGAGCCAGAAACTAAACAGCAGTCGACTGTATGGGTCTTTCAAGACGAGCCAAATCCAACAAAAGTTGTTCGCACTTAGCACTTAGAAGCAAATGGTGGCTTATTTCTTCGTTATAAATGGTAATGTTGCAACAGTATCTTTAGTGGAACGTCGTACGGTCAATTTTGAATAGTACACTAACATTTGTTTGTCAGAAGTGTTCGGAGAAATGAGAAAAACCAACCGCCGAAGACGGATCATTCTCCACCACGACAATGCGAGCTCTCACACATCGGCTCAAACAGGTGACTTTTTGAGCACTCAAAACATCGAATTGATGGGTCATCCGCCGTATAGCCCTGATTTGGCACCCAATGACTTCTTTTTATTCCCGAACATCAAGAATAAATTGCGAGGTCAACGTTTTTCGACGCCTGAAGGAGCGATTGATGCGTTCAAAACGCATGTTTTGAAGTTACTTCATTCGGAGTGGAAAAATTGCTTCAAAAATTGATTCAAACGCATGCAAAAGTGTATTGATCTACATGGAGAGTATTTTGAAAAACCATAAAGCCATTCCCGATGATAAATATTTGTTTTTACTTGTCTGTCTCAAAACTTAAGTAGCAACCGTACACGCACTTCGCTTTGCTCGTCTAAAATTAAAATTTCATTGAAAAATAACACATATGACTAAATATTAATTTATTAAATTCATTATTAATTTCCATTGAACTATTTTTGGTGTTACCATGTAAACTTTTAAAATCTTTAAAAAAATAGTAAAATTATCAACGTGAAGAAATCTTTTTAAATATATAGATTATGCAATGGTTACGTTATTTTACATCTATAATTGCATAAACAAGTGCATTGCATTGAACATATTTAAGGCATAAACATATATTTGAGGCAGGGACATATTTGAGACACGAACAGGTTTGAAACATGAACATATTTGACGCATGAACATATTTGAGGCATAATCATATTTGTTGCATAAACATAATTGAAGCATGAATATATTTGAAGCTTTTGTAATAAAATATCCCTCCTGTCGATCTTTGGATTACAAAAGAAGATTGCAGTATTACTACAAACTCCAAATATCATCCTTAGATTGAAGTTGTCCTGGTATTAAAAGATTAAGATTGATAAATTTAATTTCGTCTGGTGATCCCTGAAAAATCAATAAAGAAGTGTTTATTGATACCAACAATCAGACTCATGCCCGAGAGGCTTTATTTGAACATGTAATAAAACTATTTACGTAATATGTTTGTATTGAAAAATATAATAACACATTTAACCAAATTATCGTTTTCTTTACACTATCCCAAATATTGAGGTATTCTCTGCGTGGTCGTTCTTCTTTTTCTCAAGTTACTACTTTATTCTGTTTTAGATATGGTTCTGGTTTTTAAAATCCTGTGATATGTTGAGAATGTATTTATAATAATATTACACGTTTATTGTATACAATTAAACCTAGTGAACTTTTTATCTAATAACAATATCTTCTTACTAACCAGAAACACGTAAGGGATTTGCGAAAACGAGACAGGATTTTTTTAAAATCTGGGTTCCAACGGGAATCGACCCCCTCAATCTTCGGGTCGAAAAACAAGCGTGCACTAACTAGGCGGAATTACTTATAAGGTCATTGATAGAGTGTCTAGTTTATAGCTTTTTTGACAATGTATTTTAGTTTTAAAGTCTTCTCGGCGCATGCCAATAATATCGAAATTGTTTTTCCTTTATTTTCTCTTCCATACTGATAACAATACTCAATAAAGTTAAATAAAAAAAAAAACGCTGTTTATAAATTCGTATGCAGATCAATCGCACAATGCGAATGGTGCTGAATTTCATATGAAGAATCTATAAATTATATAAATACACAAGATATATTAAGCTATGAATATATCAGTATCAGTGAATTGGAATAGTTTCGCGTAGTAACGGACGCGTATGTGATACTCTAACGTGATAAGATATTAATAAAATCAATCTGTATTTTGTTCAGGTCACAACTCAATATTTGGAACAATGGAATATGACACCTGCCTAAAAATGTATTTTTTTAAATATATTTACATATCAAATATAAAATTAAGCTGTTCCACAAAAATATTGTTTCAGGGAAGCAAAAATAAGTGTCAAATATAAAATTCTAATGAAAATAATATAATCTGTTTTCTACTACGCCTTCTTTCGTATAATACCATTCAACCTCTTTGAATGGGTAGTTTAGTCATATTGAAGAGCATGACCCGGAGACAATGCTGTTTTAAATCTCCGAAATTGAGCATTCAGGTTCAAAACCACTAGAGAATCAATTATCTCACAGTTCTCCCATTGTACGTGACGTGAATACTACAATTCATGTAAGACAGCAATAATTTCACTCGTCTAGTGTGTGCAATTATTGTAAATAAACGAACTCTTTAACCATACTCGGACTTAAACGCAAAACTCCTTGTGGAAGTCCAGCGTCGAACCTAACAAGGCTACGGAGGTCGTCTATGAGAATAATCTGTTACTTATTACGAATTGAATCGGTGACCAATGAATATGACATAATTATACTAAACAATTAAATATCGCATAGGGCTAGTAAATTTTTTTTAATAAAAGTTGATTTTTTTGTTGTAATCACCAATATTCGTGATTTAGCTAAATGGTTTACGTTATCTCTCTTTTCGTTTTCATTAACCTGGTAAATGCCATACAAAAATTGAAACATATTTTTTATGACAACAACTCATGTAAACCTTTCAATCACTCCATTGTAGGCTATACAATCATACTCCTACAATACTATGACCTTAAATGATTTATAAAATTTCATTTGTATTAAAAATATTGTTCAGTGACACATTTAAGTATCTGTTTAAATAATTATTTTTGGTCTACAATAAAATTGAGAAACTTCACAGTAATTAAACATTATGTTAATACGGCTTAGCTGAAGAAAAAAAAACGAAAATTCTAGGATAACTTCAAGGGCACTTGTATAAATTTGTAAATTCTTATTGGTATGGTAACTTATATTTCAACTGTCGGTCAAGCAGCAAACTTATTTTAAGTGAAAACGTGCATCTGTACATTTGTTTAAAAATATTGCATTTATTTATTTGCAGTCCTTTTGACACTCTCATTATCACTGATATGATAATTACTTATATGACTTTGTTATATATTATTTGTGAAATTGATTCAAGTTTAAGTTTTTGCATGTTTTTTGTTCAATTAATTTGTTTGCGATGTATCAGCTGGCAATATAAAGTAGAAAAATAAGCAACTTTATAGTCGTATCAATCTGATTTATTTTGAAAATGTACATTTCCAAACACAATTAACATTATTGACGTCACAAAATTAACACTACTAGACTGGCGATATACAACACTGCAAACAAACCAGTTGTGATTTACGGGGCAAAGTCATGGACAATAACCCTAAGAACAGCGCTGAATATTCTGGTTTGAGAAAGAGGTTTTGAGAACATATCTGAGTACAAAACCTTTTAACAGATACCCAGAGATATAAAAGCTCTGTAGAGATTTGAGTATCTTCAACCAACCTTTTCAAGAACTATCAGGTTCTGTCAACTACCATTTATGCCGTGTATACCAAACAGGCGATTATCGAGTTATTAAAATTGTATATAAAAACTAAACCAAGTGGAACACGATCCTTAGGTAGACCAATTAGCACTGCATAGACAATGATTTGGCTGATTAGAGGAAGTTGAAGGCAGTGGAAGGATAGTAGCAAGAGTTAACAAGATGCTACTTGATGGAGAGGCAGCCTTCTGGGAATCTAAGCTTGGCAGGGGTTGTACAACCTACTGAATAACTGTTCTTAAAAAGGTTTGTGTTCATATATGCAAAATACGTTGTATATTATACAACTTGATAAGTTTATGGTCATATGAAAATCTCTTCCAACTAGTTAAACATATATTAAAGATGCCTTTAATAAAAACCAGACTGGAAACTTTTTTTTAAAAATCTGTATTTTGGCGAAACTCGAACTTATGTTACAATCCTCGGATTCGAAGACTTGTGTCTTATCAAATAAATGATATATTTGAGTTAACGTTACAGTTTTTTCTTCCAATATTTTTATATCACAACATTTTAACTGAGTTTATTCGAATAAATTTTTAAACAGGTTAGTTAAATTAGATTATATTTTCTTGTTCGCTGAAAAAAAACTTTTTGTAAATAAACGCGATGTAAAAAATGTGATTTGAAAATACATGTGTTTTATTAAATCAATAAATTCATATAAAATGTAGTGTATTCAAAATTATTTTCAATATATTGGTGCAACTGTATATTACTAAAGGTCATATTTGAAGAGTGCATTGCTTCAATTTCGCCTGCCGTTAATGCACCGTACCGCACACGCTTGGTATCGGTAGCAAGGTACCACATTAACAGGGAGGTGACTTCGCACACATCACGGTCTGGTCAAGTGTTTGTTCAGACCTTTGCAATGCCTGAGAGACCTCCATACCCTGAATGCTTTGGTTTGGCTGAGGTACAGTTTCTATGAATGGTGTTACTAATACATTTATAAACATTATAGAGAAAAAAAACGTAACAAATGTATTTTCAATAAACAAACCCAAAACAATAAGACTGCTACTCAGTACTAATACAACAATTATTATAGATAACACAGAGCTGACAGGTAAGACCAATGTCCTCCGTATCATAGTTGTCAAAGAACCCTCCCAGCCCGGAGATTGCAAGATTGATTCCCATTTATACACTTTTTTGTTTATTATTAGTATAAGCCTGGTTTTCACTTTCACATATTTGAGTTTGAAGCGATTGTCACATAGTGATAAATCCACTAGAGTGTACTACATGCAACAAAATGTTAATACGATAAAATCAATCAAACACAAAACTCCAACATCAAGCAAAAGTAATTTAAAAACTGTTTTCTTAGTTACCAATTTATGAATACATATGAAATTGTACAAAAATAACAGTATTGCTTGTGAATACATTTCAAAATAAAAATCAATATTTGAAAATTGGGACGAACAAAAAGGACAGTTTTTTGAAAATATTGCACTTATTCTAAAAGCTAAAGAAATTACGAGTATGGTCGACAAGTAAATAATTTGGTCGAGTAAAGCGAATATGATTGTTAAGACGAAAAAACAAACAGAATTTTTACATTTATGAATGGTCCTAAAATTGCATCTTTTAAAAATGTTTATATAACAAATAGGCGCGTTGTTTTGTAATAAAACATCACCTCAACTACCGCTAGTGCCACCACATAAATGTAGTTGAAGTGAGATTCAAATAAGAAAGTCGATCCACTAAGCTTTTGGGAAAACCAATGTTACCTATGATATGCAGGCAGATATCAAGCTAACTACGAACAAATAATGATGCAGGATGATAAGCACGAAAAATGTTCAAGTTCGAAAAATGCTGAGACAGTTAATAAGAACCGCTGTTTCTAGTTAACGAACAAAACATATCAAGGTCACATCATATAATACCCAAAAAGAATTCTAAACACGGAGTTTGTAAGAGATTTTTGGGATATGGATTTTATTCATTTTATCCCATATTTTTAATAGGTGTGCTTGACTATTACTTAGTAAGCTCTGTAAGAAATTTACGCATCTGTTTCTACATATAAAAATTATTAACCAGGAATATGGGGCACACCTTTCTGATTGACAAACTATTGTTTACTAGGCAATTTCGGTGTCGTATTCATGAAATTAGTTATTTCGAGCATTATCATTAACACACGGAATGACCTTGTTGAACAAATTTTCCGTTATTGAATCATACATATTTTCGGTAGATTAAGTGAGGATTGGCCCATAAACAAAGATTTTAGATATAACTGAGTCACTTCACAGGAAAGCCTTAGTTTTTGTTGTTCCTATCGTTATTAATTTTAGACTTGTATATATTTATATGGTTATTATTCAATATATTTTGTTTGATGCAAGAATGTTAAATATGTATCAAACGCTTGATAAAAAAAATGTTTAAATAAAATAAAATACTATATATTTAGAAATATCTCTCAGTATGCTTTCTTAAAAATTATATTATTTTCTTTCGACTTTGTGTTTTTAAAAATGCATGCTTGATGGCACAAACTATTTTTCATCATAAATCCATACAAGATTTATTTTTATTTGTTAATCGTCATTTACCGGAATCATTACCCGATTTGAATTCATACATTTGCTATGAATAAACAATATAAATAGAATACTGGCGCGCGGTAGGCAAATAATTTCAATTTTCTAAAGCGATTTCTTAATTTTAAGTGTTTAATAGTTCGCTGTGTAAATATGCAAGCGTCAAAAGCTTTTAAGGCCAGTTTGTCTTGGACGCACGCGCGAAGCGATGCGCAAAGCTGTACTATATTACCTAGTAATATAGGAATTCTTTCCGACTGGACACATCGCAAAGATCAAATCTGTTGAATATTTATTTTTCGTCTCATAATTTAGTTGAGTAAAATAGTTTTTGTTTTTATTGTAACTTTAGTACTTGACGCAGGAAAATACATATTTTTTTAATATTTAATTCATTATTAATCGTTACGTAATTGAAAAATATTATAAAAAGGTATAAATTTGACTTGAATATTAAAAGTTACAATAGACACCAGATTCATTCATTGAACAGTGTTTAAAAAAGCTAGGACAGGGAGACGATAGTTTCAGTATTTACTATTATACGTAATTTACTTATTTTTGTTGAAATTAGATATGTGCGGATAGAGCGGTATTTTCACTGAATGGTGCATACAAATTAAAATTATTTTTAACTATTTTTCCTTCATTTCTATAACTCCCAGGCCTTGTTGGTAAGACGCTTGTCTGCCAACGCTTGTTGGGAGCCAGATTTATTAAAAATACAGTTTTCACTTAAGGCTCTTTTACATATTTCTGGTTGATTGGAAGATATTGCTACATTTCAATAAGCCCACCAGATTATATTGTAGACAACTAAAATGTTATATAGTAAAATAACTTTATAAGTCGATAAATGTCTGGAAACTAATAACTATATTTTTTTCCGTCCCTTCTGTAACGTGTAATATCAGTCACTCTTTAAATTCATCAGAACTGTTAAATTGTTAGGAAGCATGTAAAATATCGAACAAAACTAGACTTCTTTATAACAATTAAAAGGACATGTCGTGGTGGTACGTATGCAATGAGAATTTCAGACCGCTTTCATTTGTGATGAGAATTCAATGAGTTAAAAGCTAGTTATTAAGTTGCCTAGTTTGGTTATTCTCATAAAAATTACCATGACATGAATCATATGTTATTATATTTTCAATCCCCAACGCTTAGTTGTATTAACATTTTTGAGAACTCAGTCTCATTGACATACGAGTACATAGACATCTTATATTATACTTTCATTTAAATGGTTTTTTAATTCAAAAACATAAATAACTTTAAGTTTTTACCATACTCGTATTCGTTCGCTATCGCGTATTATGTTGAATAAAAGACTCCGTTTTGGATTAAAAAAAATTATTTATTGACAAACTAATACTTGATATCTCTTCACTGATTCTACTTGTTCAAAGAATCCAGTGTTTGTATTTAGTTGTTGACTTTTATAATGTAAATCCCATTTCGCAGTTTTTAGTTCCTTGATTTGTAACAGTAATAAGTCCTTCATTTGCTAGTATTTTCAATTATGCGACATATTTTTTTCAGTTTGTCAAGGATTTGATTACGTTTATTTGAGCAATAAAAAAATCTTTTATTCAAAGTCGACTGGTACTTACTGCACATGTATTTTTTTCTATTCAAGTCTGATAATCCATTCACCTTAACAAAATCCATAACAAATTCAAAACCGTAAAACATTCCTTCACATATATCGTGTAAACTGAGACATGTTGGCATTGCTAATGACAAGGAAGATGTATAAACCAGACATAAACGGACGTAAATAAAAGACCTGAAAACCACTTCATCAATGGCTGTGTCTTCTAACACTAGATTTCATGCAGAACATACAACATTGTAGGCTTGAACCGTTTTGCACGTCAACATCGCATTTTATTGGTGACTAGTCTTGACTACCACCAAGTATGAGTTACAACGTGTTGAATCGTGAGCGAAATCCAATTATATATTTGACACTCACGAGTAACTTGATTCTATTTTCTTGACCTTAAAATGTATAACTAAATAAACTTATAGTGTTATTCTATTATACATTGGAATATACTCGTATATGAATGAGCACTTCACACATATACTACACTACACTATAACTGTAGCCGAATGTGTTAGTATCACGTATCGAAAGTTCTAAAAAGGTTCCTTTGTAGTTCATCTTCTTTCGGTGAGTTTTGTGCCAAATTTTACCAAATGTTTTTTTTTTAATATATGCAAGTGCGGGGAAGTATCTAATCTAATGACTACTATCTTTCTATCCTTACATCCAAAATAACTATATTTATTTCATTATATTTTAATCGTTTAATAATAGGGGGTTTGAATCCTGAGTTAGAGCGCCCTTGAGGAGAGTTAGCACTCTGAACGGTGCTGTATAAATTGTCCTTTTTATTATTATCAACTTTGATTTTAGATATGAAAACA
>OX463845.1:26202916-26276451 GCA_949825065.1 Odontocerum albicorne
TGCAAAGGATATGGTGTGAAGAAATGTTTAGTAATGACGTAACATGATCAATTCAATGAGGAGACTTTTTTTTTCCTCTACTTCAAAATTGTTTTATATATCGGTTCATAAACCATTTAACTGATTATTAGAAGGAAATTAATTGTGTTGGCTATTTTACTTTTCAATAAAAGTATTCATTTTGGGCAATATTTAATACAGATGGACAAGAATGTCAGTTTCTAAATTTTCTTAAATAAGTAAATTAATATTACTGTTTCTGTTTTTTATTTACTGATTTAAAACTTGATTGTACAGTGTACAATATGGGCGAAATTGTTGTCCAAAGATAATCTCTTCCAACCAAACAAGGAATTCTTTTACAAAGGTGGAAGGTTTACATTTAAAAAATCTATGCAATACAATTTTATATGAATTTAAAAACTTACAATAAAACAAAAAAACTACAAATGTAAATTTAACAGGGTTATCGATGGCCAGAAGATTGCTAATAGTATGTCACTGAAGGGAGATGTATTGTCTTTTAATGTGACTTTTAAAGTGTGTCAAAGATGGCGCGAGTTTTATGTTAACTGATACTCGTAGCTGGTTCGTAAGTCTAACATCATGGACAGTTAAATATTCCTTTAAAAATATAGAGTGGTGAACTATAAAAGCTACAAAGCAATCTCTGGCGCGTAGGGCGAGTCCATGATCGAAAATGTATTGAACATATTCGACGAGATATGAGGGGAGTAGCGGAACCGTTTAGAATTGTAATTATAAGTTACTAAGCTGTTGACTCATTTATTATGTAAACTTTTTAAGTATTTTTAAAATTAACGACATTATACACATGATGGTAATGTATTTTGAACAATTTTAATTTGCCCCATCCAAATTCATCGTGGAACATATATCCGTATGAATATCCGTCAACACCACACAAATCTGCATCGATAAGCATTAAGAAACAATCAAATAATTTAATGTTAGTGATTCTTTCATTTCTTTCAACGTGCCGATCTTCACTTACTTGATGAGTATAAATGGGCATCATTTTATTACCCGTAATTCTATTATTTCCCCGAGTCGTTACACATTGAATAGAATATTCACAAGAGGGTCAGGTCAAAGAACAAGACGCGTTACCGACTAAGAACAAAAAAAAGAGAACTACAAAGAGCGAAATAATACCCATTTCTCAATCAATATTATTTTACGTGCCTCACAACTACATATATGAATGCTCTAGTGTCGAGTTTAATACTTTGTATGCAGGAACTAAAAGGAGTTTCAAACCTTTGAAATATGATACATCTATTTGAACTTTGAAACATCCTTTAATACCAAAATAATACATTTATATTGTCGCTATATAAAATACAATTAAATATTTAAGAGCTCTTTTTCCTTCTTCTTCTTCCTCTTGGTTTAGGTCGTACGACCTGTTTGCCCTGGGATGATGACGTCCAGCTGTCCTTCCACCTTTTCGGCGGCCTTCCTAGTAATCTGCTGTTAGGGTTTTCAGTCTTAACTATTCTTGCCTGTCTTATATCCTAAAAGTCGTATATATTTTTTCCTAAAAATATTATTACTGTCTCTCTAGACAACTATATATTATTTTAAGAACGAATCCTTGAAAAATAACGTCTTGTATATAACATTCATATTTTTTGTCTTTAAAACAAAAAAAAATCATTTTAGAAAATAAGTGCTAATTTTTTTCTGCAAAGTCATTAACTAAGAATGCTGTATAGAATACTATCTGGTGGAAATATTGCCATGTGGTAATCTTTTTCGATCAAACAAATATAAGTTAAAGATGCCTTGAACCAACCATAAAAACTAAACTGAAACCCCTTTTTTAACTGTAATTTAGCCCGTAAACCCACAAATCAGAAAACAGACAGTATCCTTGGATTTATCTCCGCATAAGTCGTCACTATTAAGTTAATTATAAAATGTATTTACTCAAGCAAACAAAACTTTTTTCAGCCACCATACATACCATCTCATTATAAATAAATTTATAAAACAAAATATTTTTTCGACAGCAACTCCCAAAAGTTTTGTTAAAAAAACGTTCCTAAGGAAACTTTTCTTAACCCAGAACATGAATTTTGAAAACAAAATTTTGATTCAGTCACACACAATGTGTAAAGGTTGAGCACACCAGACGTAACCCATAATTCCACAAAATGATATGATACTTAAATGTAAAATGAAGTGTACGTGTTCACGGCGATCTGTTGTCATTTCCCATGACCATAGCACGGACGATTCCCACGGGTAGGCCACCATTATGGGGTGTGATTTCGGTGCACTAAAAGAGTCTTGACAAAACTCGACGGAAGGTGGTACCACGGGGCGCCCTCAGGGTCAAAGTATACAGCTAATTCACCACGATGTTATTAGCGATCATCTTCTTCGGACTAACGGTGGTGAGGAAAAACCACTTTTGTATTGTTCCGTGAATAATGAAGTTTCATTTTGAAACATTGCTGATGGCTCAAGGCGAAATTAATGAAAGATATCTTCTTGTTATAGGCTACAGGTTGGATTTGAATTAGTTGTAAATTTTAAACATTTTGATATTCAATGAAACTAACAACGTATGTGGGTGAATATATAAAAAGGCATAATGATCATTGAAAGTGTAATTCACCGTCATTTGATTTAAAAAAACGTTTTAAGTGTTTCTTATACATATTTTGAAGCAAAACAATATACCTAATTATTCCTTCTGACCACGTTCTTCTGATATTGTCCAATTCCATCTTCTCCCTTTTCTATTCATTAGTGTTAATTATAAGTATTAATAAACAAATTTTTTTCTCTCTTTGTTATTTTTGCTTTTTGGTTATCATCTTATTCTAAGTTGAATAAGTTACATTTTTTCACTCTTACGTTTTAAAATATACCCAGTAATTGACAAAAACTGTTTCACTCTCGGAGTGGTTTGTTAAAAAATATTATCAAATGGAATTAAACCTACAAATTGTACCTTGTGCTATACTAAATATATATTTAAGTAATACCATTCACAATTTATCTACTAGGTGTTAACATACTCGTAAATTGTGTTCGTTTTTTTCCGAATTTAAAAATGAGCACCAAAAGTAAAACAAAATGGTAAAGGTTATACATCATTCGAAAGAAAATTTGTGCTCTACAAGATATTGTGTTTGATTTTACGTTACATGTATTATTTTATTTGATTACAAGCCTTCAAAATGGAATGTCAAGTCAAAATGGAATGTCAGGCATTGAAAAACTTGTAGAACGTTGGCAAAAAGTTGTAAATAATGAAGGAGATTACATTATTGACTAATTTGTTGTAAAATGATGAGTGAGAATACAATCTTGACTAATTTGTGGTTTTTTTTGTTGTGTCCTCTTGTTCTCTTCATTTGAAAAAAAAAACGGACACCACTTATGTTAACACCCAATATAATTATACATACACATAATCATGCCATTTTTCTATCGGGATAGGTAGAGAAGACATAATATTAGACATTTCTGTTTCGACATACATCCTTCACCTCTTGTAACATACATCCATACATATTTTCAAACAACTCCTGCGATTACTCAGACTTTCTACGTTTCTTTCTTTCAAAAAAATCATTCCCTTGATCCAACCATACTTTTCTTCAGCTCTCCTTTCCACGCCTTCGACTTATATATTTTTCACTTTATATTCGTTTAAGTATATGTTATTTTCCCTCCATGTATTCTTTTCAGTATATGCATTTTTATATTTATTCGGCTTGGTATTATGCATAGTTTAATAATAAAGTCTTAGTCTTCTACCTGATCTTTATAAAAGTGCTTGATTATCAACGCTCAAATATCTTAAAGAATTCAAGCAAAAGTTTGACCCCAGTATTTGAATCCCTTTCCCTTAATCATGAACACATCCTTCTTTCTTCTTTTGAGTCATAGCTGCAACATCACCAGCGCAGATAATATCATTCCTTACTCTTCCTGCTCTAGCTAGTTCAGTTCTAGTATCTTCACGTTAACTGCTTGGTTTTTTACTCATTTAACTTCTTCAGTACTGGGCTACTGATATTTTTCTTCCAGTAGTTGTCTTGAGAACTCTTCTTTTTGGCATTTATAAGATAAGAATCAGCCACTGGAGTTGAGACCTGTATAATTTTTTTAGTAAGAAAGAGTTCCGTGTTTAGAAGTTTCTTTGTCAATTTGTTTAATAATTTTTTTCAGAAAATATAAATTCAACACGATTACGAAAATTCTAATAAATATTGTATACTTGTCTTGTAAACTTGTCTACTCTAAATAGGACTAACCAACTCACCAGCTCGACAAATTGTCGGAGTTGTATGAGATAGTGTATGGATGTAGAAAAGGCAAAAAAAATAGGAAAAAAAGTTTCTTAGGTTGTGGGAATGTCACTCATAAATTGAGTTAGAAATAATTTTATCTATACCCTTTGGGCCGCAGATTTTTTGTCGAAAATAAATGTTTCATTTACTATTATTTATTTATTCGTCTGTTATTTCCCAAAATATCAAAATTGGCGATGCAGACAAATAAAAGATCGTAACTGGGAAACTATAATGTCTTTCAGCCCCATTAATCCAGCCTTCGAATCTAAAACGACTGGAGTAGGCATGGAGCTCATAGTTCGTCATCACAAAAATTTACTATACTGAAGAGGCAACAAAACTTGCAAGCCCACAATGTTTTTACCAACGAACTTTACCAGACATGGTCCTTTTTCACTGTTTTTTGGCATCATCGGGAATCGAAAACAAAAAATCTTGGGGTGGAAGACAAGCGTCTTATTAAGTAAGCCATGAAGGTCATCTGTGAATTGGAAACGATTTCATTTTTTTTTTTTTTTGTGGAAACGGTTTCAAATATTTAATTCGTCATTAAGGCGTAAAAAATCCCATTTCATAAGAACACGGTCTACTTTTACGTTGCCAATGGTATCTTCACGACTGAATTGAATACTAAACATTTTTAAAGAAGGAAAAAATGTATAAAGAATATCTGTCAATGACTTTTAACAGGATAATTTAAAAATAATATCTATTTCCACGTAATTGTACGTAAGTTCTCGATAACAAAGGAGAGCATCGGTAAGCATTTTAATGCATTCAATTCCACCAAATGGATGATGAAAAATCTTTATCACGAATTGAATGATCATGCAAAGTGTATTTTAAGAAATATTTATTTTCTTCATCATACATTTGATTAATGGCCGTGAACTTCTATATATAGAGTGTACGCCAGTATCAAGTATTGGATTCATTCATTAGTATAGTTTCCTCTTAATATCCGAATTGATGATGTACACATGCTAAGAGAGTGGCTGGTAGACAACATTGTTTTCAGCTTCAGTTTTTGAGCATACTGCCTTGAATCACTGAAGTAGGCTCGGAACTCGCGGTTCGTCATTGTACTGATTAATAACACTATCGCACGTGAAGAGGCAATAACACTCTAGCATGCCCTTTGCGTGCGCGAGTATTTTTAACCAAGCGACCTGTTACCAGACTGGAAATCTTTTACAATTTTTTTTATTGGTGTCGCATCGAACTAGAAATCCTCGATGTAGTCAATCGTCTTAAACTAAACTACGGAGGTCATCTTTTATGTTTGTAATCTTATAGGATATCGGTTGTAATCAAAACTCTTTTGTTTTCAATAAACAATCAATGATTTTATGAATTCCTTCGTCAAAATGAATAAAAAATGCGTTTCGCAATTTTGTAAAAATATTCTCTCAAGAGTTTTGAAATTGCTTAAAGTAAGTTTATAGGAATAATTTGTAATATTCAAGCTAAATTATATCAGAAAACAACATAAATACCTCGATAATGTTCTATTTGATGTTTGAACAAGGCTCTTTAGAAACCCAGTCAGTTTTTAAATAGCCTAAACAATATTTATTTCAATATTTCGTAAGGTAATTTAACTTAAATATTTTCAATTGTTCTTACAAATACACTCATTTTCACATACATTTTTCATTTTTTCTTAATAATTAAACTGTTATCAAACAGCAAATATGACATCCGTAGCCTGGTGTCGACGTTCGCAGCCTTCTGAGTACATCCGCGGTCTAGATGCTAGCATGCCAACTTTTCAAACCAGAGGTTGTGGGTTTGATTCCCGTTGTTACACAGATTTTTTTTTAAAAGAGTCCCTATCTATTTATTATGTAAGGCTTTTTTAAGCACCTCTCCGGTTGTTGGAAAGAGATGACAACATGCAAAAAAATCCTTAGGTTGTACTGCATACAACGAAAGTGTAATACAATAGAGATCTAAACACAATAAAAATACGAAAGAATCTAGATCTGCCCGTAAGGAATATAAATAAATTGATTTATTACTATGATCACATAGCAAGGATCCATCGATCCGTAGTGGCGTGTAACATCAATGTGAGTAACATCGGTAATTGGTCGGAAGAGTGGAGCCCCGATATGGAATCCTTAAGGTCACTAAGCCAATCCGAGTCCGCATCATTAGCTGGGATCATCATGCATATTCATAGAATGTGCATAACGGTCCTCCCCAGGCAATGGCACTTTAATACTAATACAATATTGCCAACAACAGTATTCATATCTCACGGATACAAACTCTATCTTGGCTTCTCAACTTTGTCGGAACTTTTCTCTACTTTCAAGATTATGAAAGATTCAGATTAAATTGGGGTTTATAATTAATTTATTCTTTCGTTATGTTCAATATAGAGCAGTCATGATCTTGGCAATTTGTACGAATTGCAGAAATAATGATGCATCTTCGATTCTTACGGTTGGTAGCACTTTTACTATTCTCTTGAAGGTTGCTTATGGTGGCATTCCTTACAGGGTCTGTCTCGCGATCAGGAATCATATGTTATCCCTTCCATCATTAATCTTTTCCCTGTATCTTCTCGTCTGATAATATGGTAAACAAATCTGAGAATTAACACAATTGAAAACAAACGATGTTCAATTTGTTGATCTTCCAGAATTGTCTTGCATGCTGTCCATGGTATACGTAACATACGCCCCCACCACTACATCTCCAAGGCGTCTGTCTTCTTGAGTCTCTTTCCTCTCAATGTCCATACTCTACTGTACAGAAATATTGGAAATATATTCTTTATGAAAAACTTTGTTATTAGATCAATCTAATGTTGTAAAATAATATGTATAATTTGCTATTTGTGTACACTAAAATTTAAACAGTTGAATGACGTTGAGAAATTTATATTTAAAAAAAGAGAGATTCCGAAAATAATCCTTCTTGGGAACCAAGACTATCAAAAGCAGAGAACTACGTCAAAATCAATGCGCTGGAATTATTGCCGATATATATTGAAAGACGGTCGCTGAAAACAGAGACACTTACAGGTGGAAGAATCATGTTCATTCTTATTATATTAAGTCATGGTTTCAAAGGGATAGTGTTTTGGATTGATTTATATCTAGAACCCTTACATACGCCAGCTCTATTCAAATCTAACGCCCGTCGGTGCCAAGTATCATGTTTAATTATATTCGAAATATTAGCCACTGGCTGTAAAAAATCAGATAGGGGACAACCAGCAGAACATGTTTCCATTGCCAAGGAATAAACACACTCATTATCAGTGATACCAATGTGTGGAGAAATCTAAGCCAAAAAAAATGTTTTTGGACACCAATAGAAATAACTAGGCTTTGATTGAGCAAATAATTTCTTTGAACGAGTTACTTAAACAATTACCTGAAATTGAATGAAAAACACTTAGGGAATTGGAGAAGAGAAGAAATTCTTCTAACTAGAAAAATGTTAATGGGTCTGCTTATAAATCAAAAAGTTTTTATTGTGTTCAATGCAAACTGAACCTCGATTTTGAAATAGTTTTTGAGCAGACATCCATTTAAGATTGATACTATAAGCTGCCATGTTAAAGTTCTAAACGTGAATAATAACAACTGTAAGCAGAAATTATGGAACTAATGTGCGATTGGTATTCGATATACAAAGTTCATGAGCCAGAGGAAGAAAAAATAATTGTTTTCCTTGGTAACTTTTTAGTACACATTTAATGGTATATTGAATTACATTTAACTTAAAGGCTACCTGATTAGCATATTGTTGATCAATTGATGACTCAGTTATATCAAGTAAAAAGCTTTTGGCTGAATATATTTTTAGAAACGATCATTTATCTAAATATGTTTGTAAGATCTTTTTGGTATATGTAATCGTGTACGTCTTGAAACTTAAAATCTTACGTATCTTTTAAAAAATAACTCGTTGTTTATAATTAAGGCATTAACGTTGTGGAGGTTTAAAGACATTGTAATTTATTTTTATCAAACACTGTTTATTACACTTTTTTGTGACAAGACTTGTTTGCGCTCCCCTGAAGATGTGGGGAAAGCCTTGAAACCGGTAGGGTTATACCGTCACAAAAAAGTGGAATAAACAGTGTTTGATAAAAATAAATTACAATACAAATAACTCGTTATTCATTTCTGTTTATTTGGCGGATTGCTTTGCAAATGTCACTTACGAGTATATTGTGTCATTAATTATTTTAAACATGTTTAGGAACAGATGAAGAACTGAAATAGTATTAATAATTATTTGACTCTAAGATGATAGTCCACAAGAGTATTTTAGTACCAATTTTGACCTATAGGAGTGAAATGTGGAAGGGAAAAAGTACTGAAAAGAGTTGAATAAATCCTTAAGAAAAACGTGCACTTAGAATAAATGCTTAAGAAAAACCATAAATACTTAAGAAAAAACGTGCACTTTGAAGAATACATGGGGTGTCAATTTGATAAAATGCCGATTGAAATGATTTAGAATGAATGTGAACTTAAGGCGAATGTGTTGAGTAAGATGAAGAAGAGCACTCTGGAATGGTTGGAGGTGTACAACAAATTAATAAAGAAAAATAAATAAAACAAACATACACTTCAAATATGCAAGGTGGAAGGAAAGTATGGTTAGATCAAGTGAAATATTTTTAAAGAAATGCATGAAGTAAGAGAAATCGTGGGAGCTGTATGAGAAAGTACATGGATATGGAATAGGCGAAATATGTCGATCAAAGAATGTTTAGTTCCCCGTCCCTTCTGACTACCTCATGAAGGAAACAGTGCGTTAGTATGAATGTTTTAAATCTGTGGACGAAAATATAAAAGTTTGAATCATTAACTTAAATTTCTCAGACTCGATTGTACAAATTAGAAATTATCAATTTGATATTTACAGTTTTAGGTAAAACACTTATATAGGCTTAGTATTCTAATTAAAAAAAATTATCTCGAAAATTTGAGCTTCTCACTCCATAATCTAAATAGACTGCTATAATAAAACCTCAATAAAAGTATTTAAGCATCGTGGTAACAAACCTATAAAATGGTTAAACTTATATTTATTATTCTAAATTTACCAACCATTTTATAAGAAAATACCATATTATCGATAGGAAAAAAACGTCGGTTTCTAATATATATAACCCAAAGAACACACAAATATATTTTTATAAAAGGTCCGCTCTTTCAATATTTCAGATGAATACATCCTTCACACGCATCTCTCACACAATCCTAAGGTTAAATAGGTAACGTATTAGAACTAACGTTTGGCTTGCCTGACGAAGAGCTCGGCTAAGGACCTTGAAATTCTAGTCACGATATTAACATTGCATAAATCGAATTTACAAAATAAATTTATGTGATGAGGAGTTTTTGGACATGATGTATTTTATTAAATTGTATTACACTTTAATTGCATACAGTACAACCGGGTGGGCTTATTGCCATGTGGTGATCTCTTCCAACCAACCAGAAGATGTTAAAGAGGCCTTAAGTGAAAACCATACGGGAAATTTTTGTTTTTATTTTAAATCTGGATTCCTGTAGGATTTGAATCCCCAACCTCCGGGTCGGGAGACAGGCATGTTACCAACTAGGCTATGGAGGTCGTCGATGTTGGTGTGGTTGTTGAGATTAAAATGCAGGTGGAATTATGTATGATAACGATTTGAAAATACAGTGTGAATGTTTCAGCTGCGTGTTTTAAGTATTAAGGAGTATGTGAAATGTGTAATTGAGAATTAAGACCACTTCATTATAGGTCATGCCTAGTGAAATGGTTTTCGTAACCACATGATGTGTGTACACATTTTTATGTAGTTCTTCTCTTTAGTTCGTCTTTCAGTTTAAACTATTTCCAACTATGAAGGTGCGATGGATGAAAAAAAAAATATTAACAGGTATAATTTTCAAACCCTCTAAAAAAATAAATTTAAACAAATCCATATACATCGATATCATGTTGCCCAAAATATGCTAAAACAGGCCAAATATGGTGTGGACTTTTTTTATAACATCCAATTGCATAAAAACATTGCATTTGAAAGAACACGAGCATATTCGTAAGTTGAGCATTTAATAAAATATGTTACGGACTATAAATATTTTCTATATCACGTTATATTCAGATTTATAGATTTACCTATATAGGTTTTAACAGTTTGAATCTTCAACTATTACAACTTATGAGAAACATTCTCTATACACGGTTTCCCATACTCTGGTATAATTCGCAATATCAAATACACTTGCAGCCAAGTAACACGAGAATGCGGCGCATCATCACGCCTATGACACTTGTCGTTAAACAACCACGGTCTGCTGAGATGATGGCATGGCATAGCGTGTCGTTAGGATGGAGAAGATTTAGCGTGTCGGTAGCAGATCCAGCAACCCGTGTAGCGCACAAGACAGCATCCCGCGTGGGAAGTGAGCTGCTCTCTGCCGCTCCGGGCGCTATCCTGCTACACGTTCGTCCACCGTGCGTGGGGATGTACCGTTTTACCGGATTTCCCATATTTTTTACGAGTTCGCTATTGTGACCTTTCTTTTTAAATAAGTTAAGAATTATTCATTTTGTTATTTTGATTTATTTTCTTATATTTTTATTAAACAGTGACGTCCATAAGATAACCATAAAATGGTTTATAACATATCATGAGTGAATGACATTATGTTCCAATTTAATTGGTGTCCATAATTTGTAAGTCCAGTTTTTATTGCTATGATTATTCTGTTTTTTTCTTTAGCCTATATTTTAATACTTATCGATTGGACGATACCTGAGAAAGTGTCGTAGTTTAATATAAGAAAAATGTAGTAGAATTTAATGATTAAAAAATATAACGAAGGAAATTTGAAAATTCAATGTTAGTCAAGGTTAGAATAATTGAAGTTATTTTTTCTCAAGGCATTGCTGAATATGAGATAGTGTTGTTGCACATTGAGTAACAGTGGTGGTGAGAAATATATTAGTTCGGTTAGGTTATTATTCGGATGTTAGTTCGGTTATTTATTGTTTCTAACATAATACTATTGATGATTTAAATTTTTCGTTACTTAAACTAAAATAGTGTTGGTCATTTATATCTAGATTTTGGTTTTTACATCTGAGCATAAAAAAATAAACATGGGAGAAATAGGTGAATGGCCGCACGGAAACGAACTGGACTTCCGTGTGGAAGGTCGTCGGTATGAACTCCGCGCTGTGCTACTCCCCTCAAACGACACAGGCACTTTTTCCGCATAGTGTTCGAGGATACAAGGATACCTATGACTCCGGTCATATCTATTCTTTTTTTAAAAAAAGGGAGGCATTCTTATATGATTATCAAATGTTTATATTTAAACTGTTACTTTTGATATTTTCTAATCATACAAAAATAATACATAAATAAAATTTATTAATTTAAATATGTCACAATCAAAATTTGTTGTTATCAACGCAAACGAAACGAAATGATTGTGTATAGAAATATTTCGCGATTATTTTTTATTCTATCGTTTATCAAAGTATTAAGTCCTTTTAAAAATATTTTTTTATAATATTTTGATTTAATACAATTTGATTAAGTATATTTGGTAAGAATGGCGCCGTGGTACACCTTCAAAGCTAACATTGATTGATTGGTCCAAAGATAAGATCTTCGATTTACCATAAAACACTAGATATTTCGGTATCTCGTCAATCTGAAATAAGATACGCCTAGATAATAACAAGGAAACACACCACGTCTAGCCTTTGGCTACGTTTTTTCTTATTTCTATTAAAAACGTCTTTATCTACATAATATTTCACCTTCTATTTGTGACGATGCAAGGCTAATTCGTAGCAATGGTATAATTTATCCTCGATTCTAGTTTCCCCGTTTTTATTTTGATATACGGGAACTTGAGTTTCAAATAAATCATAAATGTAATAATATTCTTATTGCATTGTCGAGAATGTATAAACATAGTTTGAAATATACGTACATATGTCAACCTCAAAAAATGTGACTTAAAATAAGACCAAATAGAAATGCACAAAAATATACTAAACGTTTTTCAATATAATTAATTATATGTTTAGCTTACTGTGACCAAATCCGTGGCCTGGGTGGTAAGACACCTGTCTCCCAGCCCGGATGTTACGGGCTCGATTCACATTGGAACTTATTTTTTTTTAAAGAGAATTCCAGTCTGGTGTTCACGTGAGGCTTCTCAAACATATTTCTGGTAAGTTGGAAAATATTATCATATAGAAATAAGCTCACCAGGTTGTACTGTATACAGCAAAAATATAATACAATACAATACGATACCAGTTTTTTTTATCACAAAAATGAAATAACACTAACAAAAATTATAAAAGAGATTGAACAAAATAAAGAATTTCATTAACATATTTGATGTATTTTTTTCATTTTTCAAGGTGTGGTTTTTGTGATAATTACTTGTGCTTGAAAATTGTTAATAATTAAAAAAAATATTTTTTTACTAATCAATAAGTCTTATTACAAATTCATGAACCAATTAAATAATTGTGTAAAATTTTACATAATTCAACTAACCTATCAAGAAACAGAAACCTCCTGCTGATTTAAAATTATTTGGAGAGTGCGTATGCCAATATTAATTTTATATAAGAATCACAAATTTGTATACGAAATTGGATATGTAACCAGATCAAGGGGAACTTTTGAATCGATTGACGAAGTATACAACTTATGGTAGAACGGTGGGTTATGGAAAAATAGATTTGCATATCTATTGCTTGACCTGATGATTGATCCCGGAAACGTAAGATTTTTGTAAAAACTCACAACTTATTGTATTAATCTAGAACTCTTGTAACATACCATGATAAAACTCACAACTTATTGTATTTATCTAGAACTCTTGTAACATACCATGATAAACTCACAACTTATTGTATTTATCTAGAACTCTTGTAACATACCATGATAAACTCACAACTTATTGTATTTATCTAGAACTCTTGTAACATACCATGATAAACTCACAACTTATTGTATTTATCTAGAACTCTTGTAACATACCATGATAAACTCACAACTTATTGTATTTATCTAGAACTCTTGTAACATACCATGATAAAATGTATCAGGTTTTATTTTTTTTAATTTATGGAAAAAGCTATATAAGGGAGCCATTAAACTTACAAAAGCTTCAATATTTAACGTGTATCGAATAATTAGTAAGGAGATATTGTTAAAATTGAAAAATATGTGTTCAACATATGTTTATTTGGTTTAACTAAAATTTATTGCGAGTTGACTATTATTTTGGTTGTTATCAATTATTAATTAAAAATTCCTTAATTTTTTGTGGTTCATTGAATTAGTTTCTTATTTGAACATTGAATGCTAGAAATTTAAGTAAGATTGTGTGTTAACAACTTTAGAGGTAGAACTTGATAGAACGACTGTAGTAGATAGGACGACTGTCTTCCAACCCAGGTGTGGCGGGTTCGATTCCTGTCGGAATCTTTTTTTTTTTTAAATAAAAATAACAAATTCGGTTTTTATTTAAAGGCTTATTCAACACATTGAAAGTTTTTTTACAAGAAATTGTCAAATTGGCAATAAACCCGCCAGCTTATATTGTTTACAGCGAAAGTTCAATACAAATAGATAACGAATCTGTTAAAACCGATATAATGATTCCAGTTAATTAAACATTTGGCAGAATGAACAGTTTTTTCTGTGAAAAACACGCAATCAGTTTACTCGTATATAATAAGAAAATGAATCAAACTGCAACATTGTTTTAACACCTTTGTATTCTGAATTGTATATGGTAGTCAAATTGTTTTATTGAATGATTTTTATAATTTCTAAACGACTCTCAAAACATAATAAAAATAAAGTAATTAATTTTACAAATTATTTTAGTTCTTATTTTTTTCGATCATGACCACAATATTCTTCCACTAGTCTTCTTTCGATTAAGCTATTTTTTGCTGAAAACGGTATCTTAGAAATTACTCTCTCTTTTCCTGCACCTTACCACTCCATGACCGAGTACCAGGAATTCTCTTTTAAAAATTCATTACTTAATTGTAAAATTACCTCTTTTCAAAAACCGAAGTACTATTTGGTGAGGTAAAATAAAAAAAACATATCAAAATTAACTATGACGATACATTTCTTCCTAATTTATACTCGTGGTAATAATATTTTTTATGTTTAAAATCGTCCTCTGAAATTCCAAGTATTTTTCAACAGATAGCGTCTCACGCAACCCTAGGCGTCAGAATGAATCAAAACCTATATACACGGTGTTTATATTACCTGTTCCTATCAGCTGATCAATCAGAGTGAGATGAAAATATATTCAAGAAGACATCTACGATGAAAACAAGTTTATGACACGCCTACTTAATCCATAGTATCGCACAGCAGGCGAACTATACAGTTGTCTCACTCGAAGGCAGATGAGCGCGGCAGATTGTAGATTAATAGGCGACGAAGAGCACTCGTTTTCCTCTTAGGAAGTTGTGATCAGGTGTTTTCGAGTCAAGTTTTGAGTGTTGTCTCATAGATGGCCTTACCATAATATATAATATTATTTTCTGAACAAATTATATTAATGTTCCAATAACAATATTAATAAAGGAATTAATGTGGTTAAAATTTTGAACAAATTTAATTTATAAATTTCTTTACAAATAGAGTTTAAAACAATACATTAGGATACTTGTTTGCAAAAAAGTTCAACCATCAATAAACACGTTTTGAAATTTCTGAGTTTATTGTAAATATAAAGTAGAGATAGGTTTTGTATACAATGAATTAATTTAGTTTTTTTTTCTACAATACACATTTTTCAGAACTATTTTCCTACACTGCAATATTCCTTCCTATTGTAAATGGCTCTTTGTCGTCGAAAATTTTTACAGACGAATATCATATATAGGTACATCCAAATTATGTTCGATTAAATTTATTTCATTACTTTTTAAGAAAATGTATTGCATTACAATTTCAGTTTACATATATGATCCTGATCCTGATCTAATACTTGGGTTCAATCTATTTAATATTATTAGGTTACAATCTCTTATGACCATCAAAAATCATTCTTAATAGATCTAATGTGAAAATTAGATTGGAAACTTTTTTTAAAGTAAAAAATATATTTATTAGTTTAAATATTACTCCTTTGGCTATTCTTTGATTTTCAGGCTTCACTTCTGCACATCAAGAAGTGCACTAATAAACTGCTGCGTTCTGCTATTTTTAAGATATATAACATACTATTATACAAACTAAAAAGTTTATTCTCTTATAAAACCAACCAAACCAATTTTTCGATTTGAGTAAAAGTTAGTTACTCAATAAATCGCTCGAGAAGCCTTTTTTCAGTATATCAAAAATACAATTTCTCCAAACCTAAGACTATATTGAATAGTTTTCTTCTTTCTAACTCTCGTATATAATGTCAGCTTTCAAGCCTCAACTTTCCGGAGATATCTTGCTGATCAGATCTTGACTGACTCTCAGCAGCTGGAGATATCCTTATTCTTCATCAATTCATTTTTTCTTCAGACGCCATCTGGCTCTTCTTCTTCAATATCCATCTCAAATATAGTTCCACAAGCATTTTTAGAAGTATTCTTTGAATGTGTTCATGTCATTGCATTCAGTACTCCCTCAACTTGTCATTTAAAGGTGTCACTTTTAGATTCTTAATATGACATCGTTTATTTTAGCGTCACCCTTGGTTTATCTCAGAATACATGTTTCTGTCACTTAATATATATATAAACTGATATTCGTACACGTATATATTGTGCGCTTTGGTGAGTGATGATCTAGTATTGTACAGCATCATAATTTTTATCGCAATGCAATATTTGAAAAGCAATTTAAGATATCATTAAAGTTTGCAATATATTAAGCTCTACCTTGAGATTTAAAATAAAATACTAGCTCCTGTATTACAGTAATCATGAGGCTAATTGAAATAATTTCCTATTTTAAAGAAACGCATGTAGTTTTGCCAACATGATTAACGAGTCGATGTAGTATTTGAGTGTTAAATTCCACTTAAAATTTCATGGTTTATTTTCATACCGATGCTGAATTTGTGATATATTCTTTGGAATTAAATGTTATTTTTTTTATCTTTCTTTTATTTAGTTTCCTCATTCTAGTGAAATTTGCTTTTTATCTTTGAATATTACTTCAAAAAATGTTCCTGTTGTACAAGTAATTACGTAGTTAGTGTTACTCATAGAAGTTTTTGATTTTCTCGTGTATAATCATATTTTGGTTGTATATTTTACTTGATTTATAGCGTTTGACATCGAAAAAATAATTGTTTTGCTTTATTTACAACATATTTTTTTTTCGGTAACATCAAAACATATATTTTTGTATCTAAAAATATATATTGAAATTAACAAATCTTTTCAATATATTTACCTGTGTGGCAAATCTTTAAAATATATTTGATCTTCTTCAATTTCTGGGCGCCAACATAAATTGACTTTGGATGTAGGCAATCATCTTCAGACCGCCATTCATCATGTTCTGCAGGGCAGTTTTGTTTTAACGGAAATTACAAAAGGGTTCCTTGGAAAAAAATAAATCAATCACTATTGTCATAGTCGTAGATTTGAAAGTCCTATTTGAGTCTTGTAAATAAAAAGGCTATTCACAACAATTTCTTCGTATTAATAATCAAGAAACAGTCTTTATAGTTTAATTTGGGTTTAAAGTTTTGTTACAATTTATTTTAATCCGCATAGTATTTTGTAAACATGCTTTAATTTTAACTTCTGTATTATGACTTGCGCTTTTTTATTATAAAATTGTAATCAGTGTTTTTTTTTACTTAGCATATTCATTATGTTGAAAATAAACAAGTCATTTGAAAAGCACAGGTTACGTAAAATAAAGAAAGTTAACGTAAATTGCACTGAATACTCCTTAATAACGAACAATTATTCCGTTTTAAGTACTTACAATTAGACTTTGGATCTTTATACAAAATTAAATTATTTTACTTCCATTTAATCATTGGAACCATATACCAAATAAAATTATTTTACTTTAAATTACTCCATGGAGCGACATGCCAAAAAAACTTTTTATATTATACTTTCGATTAATTCTTGGAACTATTTACCAAATAACATTATTATTCTTTCTATGATTTATTGTAACCATGTAACGTTTATTTTTTTTACTTTAATTTACTCCTTGGGTTCACACACCACAAAAATATATTTCAGAGTGCTGGTAAAAATATAATTACAATACTTTGCTAGTTTGGCATATTTTACTTTTCCTGTTCAAATCGTTGTTTATTTAATTGGGGATAAAATTTTAAATATGTCACAAGAATGTAGCTTATTTTCCTTTTCCACGAATAGTGAAAAACAAAAAGGGAAACATTTTATTAATACAAATTTAAACAACCATTTTGAGTTGTGTATAATTATTCCCATTGATTATTAGACCAATAAAACTTATATAAACTACATGGAATCATTTCTTCAAATAGGTTCAGTTGAACGTTTTTCAAGTTTCTAGAATCCAGGCTAAATAAGAAAAGGAAGTATTTAATATGATCGCCGCAGCCACCACCTTCCTATCCTTACACTCAATTTATATATTTATATTGTAAATTTTTTAATCTGTTAAAAATAGTGGGTTCGAGTTTAGTTGGAGCGCTCTTGAGGAGTGTTTACTCTCTGAACGAAGCTACAATATATAAATTTTATAGTATTTATAGTTAAGGCATCAAAACTGTGGAGGTTTAAAGACAACCATTTTACTTTATATGTTGTATTTATATAAACTTTATAAATTTGTTAAGACAAACACTGTTAATTTGCTTAATATAAGGGTATAACCCTTCCGGTTTTAAGCTTTTCATCTAATCATCAGGGAAGCACAACAAAATACTAAATTGTCCTATCATTATTATTTAAACTTTTAATACTAATGCCCAAATTGTTGAGTGTAGAAATTCCATAAAACCATTTTTTTAATTCCTTACAATTTAAATGGAATATATTTAATAATTGACATTTTTTTCATAGGGATTTAATAAACTTATAAAAACTTAAAATGTAAAACGAGGTTAGGTGATTAAACGCTAATATAAAACTAATATATTGAAACTTTTAAATTCATTGAAGAGTAATGAAACGCTAACAGATAATTCTGGTCATAAATTTATTTAAAATATATAAAAATAACTTTAGTAAGAGTGCATTAAATCAAATAATTTTGATAATATAATTTATAAACAGGTATATCATACGAAAATAAGATTTATTGATTTAATTGTTAACAATTTAGGTTTGGGTCAGTTTGAATCTTACAAAACTATAATTTAATACTTATTTCAAAAAGTACTTCAGCGAAATTCAGTACTTAAAACTTGACACTCAATTTCAAAAACACCTTTTGCAACTGCTTTATAAGTTAGTATTTTTAACCACCTCTGATCATATTTCACAACTGAATTGGTATAGTCGGCATCCTTATGTGCGGCAAAATGTAATCCAGGAGCTGCTCACGTACAATTGGAACATATAAAATGGATTAATATTATTTCCATTAGCTCTTATTTTATTTTCTTTACCTGAAAGCCGCCAGTGGCTTCCACGTATACATTGGTTGAATAAACTTGTATCAAATAATATACAACTGTTTATTTTAATTGGTCACTTCATTTTCAATAGCATGTCATATCCGTAATAGGAGACAGAGTTAACGGTCTATCGTTTCTTACAAAGCAGGAAAACCCTTCTCTGGTTTGGTAAAAATAATTCAAAATACATTATTTAAAAGAGAAAAAAAGCCTTTGTTAGTAAAACACAAAGGAAACAAGCAAATACTAATCGTACCGTAATTAAAAAAAAACAGATATTAAACGTACCTTTGTCTAAGATTTGTGTTCCTATTATGATAGAAAATCTCTCAAAACCCACGATGATTGTAACTCATTTTATGGTTGTAACAGCTTACGCACAATAAACTAATATACCTGTGTATATTAGTTTATTGTGTGTAAGCTGTTGCACTTAAGCAATCATATACCCTTGATACATCAAACTCCAAATTTCAATGGCTAGGATATCAAAGTATCAAGACGATCGATAGGTTCAATCTGTTACAGCCTTTTATTAAGCAGGTTTTTTTAAGTTCTTTTAACTCGTTGATTTAACTTAATTTCTATATAACTTAATTTCATAAATCCTTCACAGACAATTTATAATTTTTTTAATAAGTACTCCTCCAAATTAGCATGTATTCAGCCATTAGACAATCTTGAGTTGATGCCTGTAATTGAAAATACAGAATATGTTCTATAAGAACAATCTCACAAAGCTCTCGTTATCATAATTTTAAATACCAGCACGTTTATCAAATCATATTTTTTTTATTTTCATGTCTTGAAAACTTTAAACTTTCTAAGCTCTCTGCAAACGGAGACACATTTGTAATGACCGCTCACATATTGGTTGGCGGAACTAATAACAGAACTTCAAAAAGATCGGTTTTGCATCAGTTAGTCAGCATTCAAAGATTAAATAATCCGACGTTTGGTCACTTACGTCACCATCCAGTTCAATAATAATTATAATTAGTCCTTATTTCGTTGGTAGATAAACTCTAAAAAATTAATTAATCTTACATAAATGCTCGTTGATCTTTTAAAACATTGACATAAGTTAATATTAAAGAACGGGAACCGCCAAAGAAAACACGTTCAAAGAATCCTTGTTTGTCCTTAGCAAAACGAAGACGGTAAAAATGAAAAGAAACGGCAAAGACAGAAGAAAAATATAAAATAACAATGAACTGACTTACGCAGAATAATACAGAGGAGAAGAACGTGGTTAAAATATTGAAATTCAGTCAAATATTTAGGTAATTTTAAATTATAGATAATTCATAAAAGAGAGCATTTATTTTCAGCCTTTCATATCTGTTCATTTACTATATATAAAAAGTAGGAAAGAAGACAAAAATTGACAATGAAAGTCTTGGAATATTTTTGAATGCGAAGAAACAAAATTTTGACCTATGACCGCGAAATGATTTTCATTAGTTAGGTTTACATCAGAACAATTGTATAAAAACATTTGATCAATAAAATATAATATTATAAACAACGTTTTAAATCTACGTAAATTAGAATTTAAGTGAATAAAAATACTAGTTTCCAAAGAAAAATGGTAGGACGAATAGTTAAAAAGATAAGAGATGGAAACAAGGGAAAATTACGTTGAAAGAGTATTTATTCTGAGGAACGTTACATCTTATCATATCATTATTGTACATAATTACATTTTTTTAAATATCAAATATACATATGTCAATTTAACCAGTAAATGTATACTAAATGGAGTCTCGCAGAAAAATATTTCATGCAAACAAGCCTATACAAAGCGTTACAGTCAGTTCTCGATTATATTTATATAGATAAACATAGACTAGCTCAATTTTGTACATGTACGATAATATGAAACATGTTTGAAAAAAAATTTGTATTACGCCATTTTTCACGCACAATAAATTGTATGAAATCCATAATTAATTGTAAATGTTTTTTTGCATGTGTCTTGCTGTCTTTATTATTTTACAAACGAAATTTAAACAATTTTAAAAATCAAAACATTTTTATGTTTTCCAGTCATTCTTAATATATTCCATATCTATGTGAATGAATGGTTGACTCTCAAAATTTATAGCTCGACTCGTAATGTCTTCAATAATGCGTATATTTCTCATACAATATTTCCCAACAGAGATTATTGACCACTTAAAATAATAAATTTATTTTATTCTGTTAATACTGATAAATGGTCTGATTTGAATAATAATATGAAATAAAAAAAAGTCAGCTATCTAATATAATTTTTTGTTAGTGAGGGGTATAACTAAAAATTTAGCACTACAGATTTGTCACAAATGTGTTTTATTGATAGAAAAAATGAACGATAAAATAGTTTTCATTGCTTTTCCAGGCTAGTCTTATAATATATAGATTTAGAAAAAATCCTAATATGACTTTTAAATTTTTTTTAACGTTCTGTTATTTAAAATTTTTGTTTTTTTTATTTATTGTTTATTTATTTCTTGTTTATTTATTTCTTGTTTATTTATGTATTAAGTATGTTAGAAAAATAATCTGAGAATGAATGTTAAATTATCCCAAGTAATGGTGATAGAAATGTGATAAAGCAAAAGTGAATACAATATATGGGTAAGCATTGAAGTAACAAGATTAGAGTATGTTAGAAATTCTACTATTTATGCAGTAGTTTGTCTGATTATGGAAGAGTTACGAGATATATTCAACAACGAGTAGGGCTAGAAAACACAGTTAATAGGGCACTTTCAAATAAACGGTATTTCAAATTGAGAGGCCTTTTTAAATCTTGGTTAAAACACATATGGCGTTGCGAACTTGCCTGGGTCTTGTGACATTTGAGAAGTGTAATGTATGACATTTATAAAAATGGAGTCATATATAATACAACAACGCGTTCAAATTATTGAATTATTACATGTATTGTAATCTCCGGAAACGATGTTACGTGAAAAGCCAGGTCTATAAGAATGACCCCCAATCAATTCCTGAGCTGAAGGACGAAATTATTCGCGTTATTGGTGAGTTAGAACCGCAATCATGTCAAAATGTCATTGAAAATTTTGACGAAAGAGTGGACATCTGTGGAGCTGCAAGAGGAGGACATTTAGCGAATATTGTTTTTTGTGTTTAAATGTCATACATTATACTTAAATGAATTTTTGTATTTAAATGTCATACATTATACCAATAAAAAGTTTTTTGAAATCAAAGCAAATTGTGTGTTTTATTCAATAATAAAAAACTTGAATTAAAAAACCACCTAATTTGAAAGACCCTTTATATACTCAAACCGAACAGGCTGAACATCCACAACAGTATCGTAGTACCAAATTTGATGTATGCAAATGAAACGTGAACGTAGAAAAATACTGAAAGGAGCCAAATAAATACTGTAGAAATACGTGTACTAATAATACTAAACGGGGTGACAATGTATAACAGAATAACGTAATGGATAAAAGCGAATCTTAGGTTGATTTATTAAATAAGATTGAGAAGAGCATTCTTAGAAGGTTTGGTCATCTAGAATAAATTAACGAAGAAAAACTAATAAAACAAATATACTGTGCAAATGTGAATAGAATGTGGGGCAGACGATATCAAGTTAATGATATTTTGAAAGAAAGAAATGTCAGTCTGCTTTATTAACGTTTTTCTGATTGGTCGGAAGAAATTGCAACATGGCAATAAATCCGCTAGATTGCACTGTATACAACGAAAGTATGATACAATACAATAATCGATCTGCTTCAACTCGATAAGAGAAAAATCGAAAAGGACGAATACTTTCCTTTGAATAACTTATCTTTTGTTACTAATAAAATTGTTTTAACAATTATGTCACTCTACATTCCATGACGTAGTTACTAAGACGCTTGTCTATGGTACAACCCGCGGGTTGAAGATTTGTTTTACGATGGTACCTAAAAAAATGTGTCTTATTGGTGTTTCATTCGGATAGTATTCTTCAACATCAAAAATGGTGATTCGGCTATATTGAACACGGTGGTCGACAGGTAACTGTCAACGGACCCATCGATCAAGTGATCGGGCTTGGAATCATTTGAGTAGGCATCGGACTCGCGGGGCATCATCGCATTTGTTAGCAATACAGACTGACACATAAAGAGCTAACGACATTCGCACACGTGTAGCGCGTGTGGGTATTGTTGACAGACAAACTCATTTACCAATATTTTAGGTACCATTGGGAATCGAGTCCAAAACCGTCGAGTAGAAATTCAGCATTTACCAACTAGGTGGTGAAACAGTTTGTCTGATAACAATACTAGAAGCGTGGTGCTAAAATGCGAATGCTCAATCAATTCAATAAGTGCTCATCACTAATGGTGATATGTTGAGTACCATACGATTGAATGAAAAATGAAAATAGTGTTGAAGATAAATAACACTGTATAAGAGATTGTGGCTTAGCCATCTGTTAAGAACAAGATACGACGAATGTTTCGAATTAACTTGATTTTGTTTTTAATTGATTCCAGCTCCTATCTTGAACATCTGAAGTGCTTGTCCATTTTGTTGTGTGAATTCTCAACAAGATCTAATGATAAAAGCAATTTAAGTCCTATCGATCGGATGCCATTGGCTTGGGCGCCTAATTAAAATATTTGTTAACACGGTACTGTCTTCTTGCACGTACTTCTTTTACTCTAGAGGAGATAGAAAACACGCTACGTATCTCATGTTTCACGCAATGTCTTTTATTTATGTCTTTTGCAAAGGTTATGGTCGTTTTGTTGCTCTACATTAAAATATCATTCTTTCACGATATTGCTGGGTAATGTTATGAAAACACTATACTACAAGAAACCCAATAAAATGTGTGTCTGAAGTCAGTAAAATATTTATTTCATAGGTAAACTCAGCCATTTCATTTAAATGTCGTATAAGCTGTCTCATACAATATCATAACATAAAAGCAACTCATAAAAATCTGTAATTTTTTCTCGATTAACTCAAAACAGGTTTAATATGAGTTGGTTTTTTTTAGATACATACGAGTATACTCAAATAAAACTAGTGTGACAAAAAAAATGTCAATATATGACTGAATAGAGATTGAATTGGTCACGAATGAAGTTGACCTTAAGGTCGATATATTCAGTATGAGGAAGAATAACACTGAGATTTAGCACATATCATTTAGCATCTAAAAAGCGGCCATGTTGACCTCCAGCATGTGCAAGTACACTATACCAGACATGCTGGAAAGTTATGGATTTAAGAGGTTGTCTATTATTTTAGAAACAATGTCAAAATATGCTAAAATGATAGTCCACAACAGCATTTAAGTATCAACTAAGATATACGGGAGGAAAACGTGAATATGGAATAAACTGTAGGAGCCATAAGAAGAAGAATATAAGAAATTCAATATGTCACAGAATACGGAATGAGATAATTAAGGAGGAATGTGAACTTTATATTGAGTAAGATGAAGAAGAATATTTAAGGTATTTATAACAAATACATGAAGATATAGTAATAAAGCAATCAAAGAGTGCAAACGGAAGAAAAAAGTGTGGTAGATGAAGACCAAGAAAATTATGGTTGGATCAAGTGAATGATATTTTGAAAGAATGGAATGTAATAAGTCAGAGAAATCGTATGAGCTGTGCGAGAAGGTGTATGAATATAGGAGACGCAACATGTGTGTCGCGATAGGAAAATGTGGAACTCTGTCCTCCCAGTCAACCCCGGTAGGGAAACGACATGATGGTATGTACGAGTATATATGAAAAAAATAAGTGTTTTGCGCCATTAGGTTGTGAAAATTAATTTTGTGAAGTATTTAAAGTAAATCTTCTTCGTGTCTCGCGGCCTTAAGATTTTTATAATCGAAATTTAAACAATTTTAAATATCAAATCATTTATGTTTTCCTTTTTGTGTCATTGTTATTTTTTTCCATATCAGTATGAATGAATGCGTGACTCTCAAAATTTATGGCTCGATAAACTTAGGGATGCCCATTCAATAATGCCCCTCGACACATCCGTATTGATGGTGCAGAAATGATGAAGGGGGTAGCCGGGTGATAATATTGCCTTCGAGTCCAGTAGTATAGCCTTCAGGTTTAAACCACTAAAGTAGGCAAGTAAATCGCAGCTCGCCATCGTACGTGTTAAAAATACTACTCCACGTGGACAGACAATAGGATTCACAAACGCCTGGTGCGTTGAAGAATTGTTACTATACGAAAAAAATTATGAGATTAAGACTAATTTATTCATTTTTATTTAATACCACCGAGAATAAAGCTTTGATTCCACAAGAGATTGGAAAGACCAGCACCCTATATCGTGAGATGTATCATATGGAGAGTGTGGAAGAATGAGATTTATCACAGTCATTTAAGTGTAATTTAGAAATATAAGGCAAACAAATCCATCAACTGGATCAGTATTTAGATATGACCTGAAGATTGCGTGAAATAAGTAGACTTTTGTAAATTTTTCTTTATAGTTAAGGCATTCAAACAGTGGAGGTTTAAAGCATTTTAATTGATTTGACTAAACTACTGTTTTTTCCACTTAAGACAACGGCATGACCCTACTGAATTCAGGTTTTTCACTTCATCATTAGAGACCTTGAAACTGGCTGTGTCATACCGTTACTTTTTTTCTGGAAAAAGTGTTTAAATCAAATAAATAAAAATAAATACATTTTCAGAAGCTGATGCTACACATTTATATGATTGTTTAATTACGACTTTTTGATAATGGGTTAATTGAAATACTAATTAATCATTTACTAATATAACACTGATTAGAAAAAGGTACAAATTAAATGTAATTTTTTCGAGTTTTAGATAAATATATCAGTGTAAATTTCTAGACTGTGCAGGCTTTAGTACTTATATTGCATGCAGGATACTGACCGTCTACAATAGCCTCTGCTCAGTGATCCGATGGAGCAAGAAGAAGAGTAGGGAGAGCTAAATTGAGATGGCTGAACGGTGTGTTAGAGAACTACCGCACTCTAGGCATGATCAATTAGATGACTTTGCTATTGAGAGAGATAAAAGAGTCGGTAGATAATCCTACAGGCAGCCAACACCCATCCTGGTCTTATAGTACTGATGGTGTATTATTGGATTATACTTTTTTTTTATAGAGTTCCACCTAGTGGCTGTATTACCATGTGGCTGTCTTTTTCAACCAGCCTGAAAGGTTTTTAACAAATCTTAAGTGAAAATCTGACTGGAATACTTAAAAAAAAAAAAATTTTTTGTGTTATATTTGATAAAGTTTCAACCCGATTACGTAAAATAAAAGACATATGGTAGTATAAGGAACCAAATTCTACATCCAAAAATAATAATTATACTCGTATAAACAAATATACTCATGCTTCCCTGTAAAGGGGTTCATTTATGTAAAAAATATGAATAATTGTAATCAACTCTCAAGTCATTCACCTAGATATTTAAGATATCAATTTTGAAAATGTCATTCAACTAGATCATTCCGCATGCAAGTGGAGACGTTCGTAGTAGATAGTATGTTTATTTCTCACCGAAAATTTTCTTAATTTAAGATGGCGTTGATAATTGAAAGGTGCATTAAACAAAAGTTTGTCACTAAACAAGGGGTTCACTATCTCTCCTGTTTGTAAATTGTGTGTACTAAACAGGTGTGTAGATATTTTATAACACGTAAAAAGTAATGTCTAAGCCAACCCATTACAAATGTGAGCTTGATCCATGAGTACAATTCATACTTTTTGCCATAAATGTGTCGCAAAAATCTTTTTTGGACTCACTCTACTATCATTATAGTTGTAACTGAACCTGTAACCCCATGGCTGGAAGATAAGCGTCTTATCAACTAAACCATGGATATAGGAGATTATAATAAAGTTATATGAAAAAAATATTTTACAAGACCACCAAGGTTGACTCGTATATCAATATGTAACTTAACTATCACATTCATAGAATGACTACCATAATGTATTGCTACAATTACCTCGTATAGCCCTTGCTCCCAAACCGTCCTCAACATGATTTTTTCTTAACTCCTTGGCATCGATTTCCATACAATAGATGCCATGTGAACCGTATATTGCTCGGGAGTGACTTGATCTTTTATTTCCTTTTTGTGCTCTTGTGATGTTTTTATTGAAGAGAACTTGTCTTACACGATATTGTTTCAAATCATCATCATCATCGGCAATCTTAAAACCCAGGATCGGTGGTAAATGGCTGCATGATTCTCTGCCATATAACATATCTACCAAAGCAGTATTTCTTCTCCGATTAAAGTTCTCTTTCACACCATCCAGCAATCTCACTTTTAGTTTCTCCGCTCTCCTACGCCCTATAGGATTGCTGAACAAATCATTCATTGTAGGCATAATGTTCTACACGTGGTATAAATGATCAAGCAAGCGCTGTATAGTAATTTTTATAACTCATATTACGTTATCTTTGCTATGAAGGTATGGAGCTTTTCGTAATATCTCTTTCATTGCCAAAATTTACCTAATTTTTAACTGTAATTATTTCAATCCTCTGAAGCTCAGTGAAAAAAAAAGTAAAAACACTGTACATTCCAAAAATTTACAAACATTTTTTAAACGCTGTTAAACAGAGACGGATGCTACCAAAACATTTGCATTATATTTATATGTAGATATTTTGAATGTTGAGAAAAGAATATCATTTAGATGCGAGAAGATTGAGAAGACCTAGAAAAACGTTGTCTGACCAAATATATCGAATTAAAAAATATACAAGAGTGAAAAGCCTTTATGAAAGAGAGTATGCATGACGAGATGTATGGACGTGGCAGAAGTGAAGGATTTGTGGCAGGATAAAATCAAATGGATATCTGTTCTTTCTGTCTACCTCAATAAGGGCAAGACGATGATGTTTATGATGTTCATGCCTGGAATACCTTTGAAACAATTTTGATTCATGGCAGAGGCAACAAATAAGCAATACATCTATTGTGGTTTAGATGATAAGACGTATGTTCTTGATTGTGATTCGCGAAACGACCTGTGTTGTCCAGGTGGTAAAATTTTGGGCGGAAACGAATGTGCTTTTGACACGATAAGAAGAAGAAGACTTAACTTATTCCTTTTACACTGACAAAAACAAGAGATTCAAATATACATGATTCCTAAGAATTACATTTGAATTTCACACTCATGCATAGCGAGTATCATGTGTACGTATAGAATCACGCCTTTTCCATATTGGAATAGGCAGAGAAGACAGAGCGCCAGATTTTCTTATCACAACGCAGATATTTCGCCTCCTCCACATCCATACACTTTCTCATACATCTCCCACGACTTTTTAAATTTCTTTCTATCAAAATATATTCACTTGATTCAACCATAAATTTTCGATTTTTCTCAACCACGTAAATCACATGAATTTAGAATTTTAAGCGGTAGATTTTTTTATTAAGATTATTTTATAATGTTCCTTTTTTCAATTTAAAGTTTTCTAAATGTAAACACGATTTCAACAGATTATTAATGTTTAGTTAAAATAATACGATTTTTAATAGTCATGTATGTGAGCGGTTTCAGAAAACCAAAGCAAGTTGTAGGTGTACTTTTAACTGCGTTTAATGTTCCCTTTGAGCATTAAATACGAAACAACTAATGAATAACACATGCAACTAATTGTTCGTATCCTTGAATTGTGCAACGATGGTTATTTGTCTGAATTAATTTAATTATGGACTATGTTAAGTTTGTCTCCGTAGTGCCATTAAATCTTTAAATCAAGGCAGATTGTTAAAAACAAGTTTATTTTTTTATAAAGACATTAAATTTTAATTATTTAATAACATTTTCATTATTTTGACTGTAATTTTCTGGTAGCCTTGTAACTAATTGAGTTATAACTCCTTTGAATTGATAAAGATATCATCATCATTATCAGATCATAAGTATGTATTATAATGTATCATCTTGACTAAACATAATTTGACATATTCACCTAAGTGACTTGTCCATAAGTAAGTTCATTTGGGCATGTGGAAAGAATGAATGAAGAAAGACTAAATAAACAAATATAAAGTGCAAATTAGTGTGAAAGGTGTGGTATAGCAAGATCAAGAAACATTAGAAAAAATAAAATGTAAGAATTAAGAGAAATCGTTGGAGTTGTATGAGAAGGTGCATATATGTGGAACTGGCGAAATATGTATTTAGATGAGAGCACGGAGAAAAAATATGGAGCTCTGTTCTGATTGCCTACCTCTACAGATAAACGGCGTGATGGTATGTATGCATGTTAAGGGAAAAACAATTATAAAATAGCCGGCACTGAAATAACTTTTCCCAATACACGCAATCCTTTGAATACAAAAAAGTTGTAATGTACGAGGCATATCCAGAAAGTAAGTGTACTGAATTTTTGTAGGTTACAATTTTTTTTATTTAAACAAAAAAATTACGTGGTTACCGTAGTACATATGTAAGCTATTTTTCGACATAGTCGCCATTCCTCTCAATGCAGGTGGTGAAGCGGGGTATCAACTTTTTGATGCCTTCCTCGAAGTAGTTTCCCGCCAACCCCTCCGTCCACTTCTCCACCTCCTCTTTTACCTCCTCGTCGGTTGAAAACCTTTTTCCACCCATGTGCAGCTTCAGGGAGGTAAAGATATAGTAATCTGAAGGTGCTAGGTCAGGGGAATGCGCGGGATGGTTCAGGACATCCCATTTAAACGAGGCGAGCAGTTCCTTCGTGGCATTAGCCGTGTGTGGTCTGGCATTGTCGTGCAGCAGGCAGACTCCCTTTGTCAGCATGCCTCTCCTCTTGTTCCGAATTGCCCTCCGTAATTTTTTTAGGGTCTCACAGTATCTTGCAGAGTTGATGGTCTCCCCTTGAGGCATATATTCAATTAAAATTATGCCTTGACAGTCCCAAAACACGGATGCCATGATTTTCTTGGCTGAAATTGTGGTTTTGAACTTTTTGGCCGAGGGTGAAGAGGTGTGACGCCACTGTTGAGACTGCCTTTTGGTTTTAGGCGTGTAGTGTGCAACCCAAGTTTCATCTCCAGTAACGATGGAGCGGAGAAATTCATCTCCATGGAGTTTGCAGTGCCTCAAAAACTCTTGCACGGCCTCCACTCGATTCAACTTGTGTTGGTCTGTCAGCTGTTTTGGGACCCACCTCGCGGACAGTTTCCGATATTCGAGGGTTTCTGTGATGGTTTCATGTAGTAGAGATCTGGAGATTTGCGGAAACATCGCAGAAAGTTCATCCACGGTCAATCTGCGATCGTCACAGAGCGCATTTTCGATTTTTTCCACAATTTCGTCACAATTGAAGGTCTTCCACTCCTCTGATCATCATGCACAGACGTACGACCGTTTTTAAACTCGCGACACCACTTGTACACACTCGTACGATTCATAGCTTTATCACCATATGCAGTTTTCACCTCATTATAAACCTCAACCGGAGGTTTTCCCTTCCAAATGAGATAACGGATGACGCCGCGTATTTCGCACTTGGCGGGAGATTGGATTGACATTTTTCACGAAACGTGTTGTCGCGTCGACACTTCTCAACGTACTGACCTCGAACCGGTCTCGTTGCGGAGGGGAAGGGTCAGGCTACACGGAAGTGTAGCCAACATGTCGAAAATAAAATCCATCCGGTCGTGAGAGCCTCAGTATACTTACTTTCTGGATACGCCTCGTATTATTTAGAATGACGTATAAGAGAATCTCTGTGTAAAAGTTCTTTTTCCATTCTGATACTCGACACTAAAAATTGAAATGTATACTGGAGCAGAAAAATATTAAAAAAATACTATCTCAGCTTTACAAGCGGTTCAGATGATCTAAAGATAAGACTTTAATCTCAAATAGCACCGAATAATAAATAAAATAATAAATTTCACTTTATTTATTTTTTTAAATAAATACAGGTTTATTGATATCAACATAGTAGGTATGTACATAATACATTTAGACACATTTCAAGAACACATTAAAAAGAGAATACATAAAAAAACAGAAGCTTTTAAAAGGTCTGGTGTATCGGACGTGTGCCGCCACCCGTGTGTGTGTGTGTGTGTGTAATATGAGGAAACTGACACGGTGTAGATCTGTAAAAATACATAACTCTAGAATTTGAAAATATTAAAATATACAACTCTGTAATTCTAGAATAAGGTAAATGTTTTGTATGTAAACCTGTATTTGTACCTGTAAATGCTATATGTTCATGTTTATGTATGTAAATGTCTGTTCAAATGTTCCTGTATGTAAATCTGTTTAAGTTCCTGTAATTGTATATGTTAAATGGTATATGTTATAATTCATTCTAGCGTTTCTGTATATGTATAGGGTGGATGTGAACTTGTATTTGTCTGTTTCCATACCTGTATATGTATAACTGTCATGTAATTCTATATTATACTGTAATAATGTGTAGAATTTGTATGTAAATATGTATGTCTGTTTGACTCCGATCGTACTCGCGACCGCGTTGGAAATATGTGACTTGCGAAGCGGTGCGATCGGAGTAGGTCCGGATTCAGTCGGCGTAAGCATGGCCCGGACCCCGAAAGTTGTCGTATTTCGCGGACAATGGGCGCTGCTGACGGCCGACTGACCATTAATATAGAAGGGACCCAAATTTTGTAAATGACTTCACTTCTTCTTCTTCTCGTTGAAATACATTCTCAGTAATACCGAATTTACCGTGTTTTTACTTGAGACCCGCTACCCTACATCAAGCTGCCTGAGAGGAATCTCTCCCTGCTCTTCTTCTTCTTCTTCTGCTGGATCTTCGCTACGGAATTCGCGACGTCGATTCTTCGAGCGCTACGCGGCGACCAACGATCTATTTATATTTCTACAGTCTTTGTACCTGTCTGGTACATCTGGGCTCATCTAATAACATCCCCCCGACCAAGATACACTCCACCAATATAGAGCGAGCCCAGCCACGGGGACACCAGATATTTTTCAGCCCACACCCTTGAACATGTAGAACAAGAAGATTAAAAAAACACAGAAAATTAATAGATGACAAAAAAATACATTCAGGAAAAAGGACATTAAAAGGTCCGGGCTCATACCACAAACATTCCCCCGGCCGAGTTACACCCCACCAATATAGGGCGAGCCCAATCGCAAGGGCATCAGGGCACTTCCAGCCCCCACCCCCGCATATCTAGATTAAAAAACAAAAAAACGTATGGCAGAAAACAAAATAAAAAGTAAACCCACATATACCACCTCATGTTAACTGTCAGCCAGAACGAAAAAAAAGAAGAAAAGCCTCAAAGGAGTCCAAATTTTATAAAAAGTAAAATGACAAATGGGATCAATATCATCAATGCACCTGCGTTACACCTAAATTGTAATGTTATCAAATCTGCCACAAACCATAATATTAGAAAATTACTTTATAGCATATAAGATACTACACTCAAATTAAACCGTTTGAGACTGATAAATTAATTTCTTATATCATACACGTAACCGCTTTCATTACATATTCTCCTCTATTTCTGCATTTTATATAATTGTTTTCTTATATCCGAATTAGGGTTTTGGATATATTGTGATTGTAACTGGTAGACAGTATTGTCTTCGGATTCAGTAATTGAGCCTTCGGGTTTAGAACCTCTGAAGAAGGCATGGTTCGTCATTGAACGTATTGGTAACACTACCGCCTGGTGCATGCGACTATTATTACCAGACGAACTCTTTTACCAGACTGGCACCCTTTTTTATTTATAACATTAGGAATTAAACCTGTAGCCCCAAAAAGTGGAAATCAAGAATCTTACCGCTATCAAATCAATTATACCCACTTGACCCGTGCAAAAATGGACCTGGGTAAAAGTGGTAATACATAGAAAGAAAAGTATACTGTTAATATCAAACTTACCTACATACACACTGAGACATATAAATGTGGATACATATTCGTGAACTCAAATGTATAAGTATGATGAGGTGACAAAAGTTGAACAAGATTCATAATTGATTACAAAAATTCAGTTTTGCTGTAATACTCAATTTTTTGTTTTCTCATCATCGATGAAAACTTGTTAATTTTTTTTGAGCCAAATACACATGATCAACCTTCGGAACCTTCGGGACCTTCGGGACCTAGTAAGTAAGTAAGACTCCTTTCATCCAACCCGGGGTTGTGGGTTCAATTAACGTTGGCATCTATTAAAAAAAAGTTTGGTTTTTAGGCACATCTGGATTAGTTGGAAGAGCTTATCGTATGCCAATAAACATGTCAGCTGGTGTAAATAAATGGATAATGAAATTAAATAGTTTTTTCTGTTCTTAAATTATTTTTATTCTTGAAATGATTAGTTTTTTTTTCAGTTGCTCTTGTGCAGATGCGATAACCCAGTCCACATGAAAAGTGTTTTTTTGAAACGATGAGATCATTTTGTTTGGTAGTTCTACCGTTCACTGGGTGTGTAACTAAGGACTGTTATCCTTTGTATATATTGTGTAACTGAGGACTGTTATCCTTTGTATACATGAATATTCTCTATCATAATCTATCCGAATCACTGTGTTTGTGTTCTAAAAGGCACACCGATGATTGCTTTTATTGCCTTGTAGGGAGAGTAACCATTTATATCGAGCTAACATTCTGAAACATACATATCATGTTTTTCCCAGTTCACATGAAATACTTTAAGTCACGTCCAAAACTAATTTTCTTCCATATGTTATGTACAATACGTTAGTTGATGTAGTAAAATAATCTAGTTTGTTTGAAATGTTTTTTTTTAGATCAATGTTAATAATTTTATATTATAATAAAACAGATGTATTATAATCAATTAGTAATACCTTCGTAGCCTAGTTTACAAGACATATTTTTCATCTCAGGAGTAACGGGTTCGATTTCTCGTGGAACCCATTTTATTTAAAAAAAAAAAAAGATTTACAATATATTTTCCAATTAAGGTTTATTCAATAACTTACTTCCACGTAAGGTTTATTCAATAACTTACTCTAGGCAACTAGAAACTGCTGAAATGCGCATCCTAAGATGGTCAGCTGGTATGTCCCTAAGAGACAAAATAAAAAGCTCACGCATTCGTGGAAGCCTAGGTGTTACAGACATCAACAGCAAGATGGAGGAGAGGCGATTAAGAAGGTATGGGCACGTTGGACGCAGAGCACCCGATCACATTGTGAACCAGGCAATCTCCATGGATCTTCCTCGAATAACAACCAGAGGAAGACCAAAGAATTCATGGGTGGTGAAAAAAGATAACCTGATGCAGAGGCACGGCCTGGGGGATGTAGTCCGGGACAGAAGAGCATACAACCTGAGGACGAGGAGAGCAGACCCTAACAGTCTTCGCAGACAATGAGTTGGGATGGAGCCAGGGAGAAGTTTATTAAATAACTTTCTTGTTCGTTGGAAGAGATGACCATATGGCAAGAAACCTGCTAAGTTGTACTGTATACAGTTAAAGTGTAATACGATACAATAAGTAATAAATGTAAAATAAAACGTGTGTAATGTTATACTTTAAAACAACGTGTCAGTTTTCATTTAAGTATTTCAACCATTTTTATATGTATTTTTAAATTGATTAAAAAAATCAAACAAATAATAAATGCTACAATAGAAAATAATTTATGAGGAAAAATACGTTTCGTAAACCTAAACCATTATTTCGTATGCTTTTTATAAATGAAACTAAATTTATTCACAAGAGGTTTTTTTATATAAAATTTTAAAATTAGATGCAAAGTTACGAATAATTTTAGCAACTAATCTTTAATACATCAATTTTATAAATACGTTTTTCACTCGCTGAATAACAATGGATCCTTTCTTGGCTGAATAATAAGAATAATACGTTAAGACATTTTTTGTCGTTGCTACATCTCAACTTGTTACACACGGCTTAAGTGAACTGTTTGTATTTCAATCATTGTTGTCTTTTGTCATTTGAATTGAAAATGAAACAAAGAAAACGCAGATCATAAATCTCATTACAATATTGTAAGGCGACACTCATGACGCATCGACACATATTCGTGCTCGCGTTACTTATCATATTGGGTTGCGTAACATTAGCAACTTGGGAATATCTTATAAGCTCTTGGTATGTGAAACGATGGTAGGCAATCCATCGTGAAATATGATTGTCAACCATCGTGTGAATAGTAGTTGCCTGTGTATTGATTTACTTTGTGCAAACTGTTGCACTTCAACAAGTGGCAGCCTTGACAAGTTAAATCCAAAATTCTCTTTGGCTTTTGTAGCCTAGTTGATAAAACGCATGCCTTGCAGCCCGGGGGTTGCGGGTTCAATTCCCGTTAGTATCTAGATTTTTTCCAAAAAGTTATATTCTGGTTTTCACTTAACGCTTGTTTTGATACATTTTGTAATGACTTTTTTTTATAATACAACCAATGCGAACATTTTTCACGATCTCCGTGGCCTGGATGGTAGGATCCTTTTCTTCCAGACATGGAATTGTGGATTTAAGTGCCTCTGTAATCATTTTTTTTATAAAAACTATTCCAGTCTGGTTTTCACTTAATGACTATATTACCTCTTACTTGTTGGATAGAAGAGATTGTCACAAGGCAATACACTCACCAGATTGTAATGTTTACATTAAAAATAAAATACAATACATAAGTTCTGATGATAAGAAAATCAAAATTTCATGACGGTCAGCATGTTCTGCTTTTAGTTCGGAAGAATTTATAACTCGGTTATCTTTACGCATCAGAAAAATGCGGGATAACTAGCTATTGAGTTACGGAAAAATATAAATTCTGATGTAATTTGGCTAAGAATAAAACCAACCTGGAAGCAAATCTACTAGGAACCGAACATGATGTGCCAACTTGCTTATCGTTAATTCTAACCATTAGACTATGGCCACCGAACATGTATGTTATCAAACATTTAATTAAGTCGTTCATGCTTTATTGATTTCAAAATAAATATTGGTTTTACGAAATGACGTCATTTTTGTGCATTAATTGATTTAAAGTCAATTTACCTTTAAAAAAATAACAAAACATAGAGTGCAAGTGAATATAGAAATACAATATACTACGAGTACAATATACACAAAATACAAACATAGTTCAAACGATCAGCTGTCACAGATATGTTAAACTTGAAGAGATACACAATGATTTAATTAGCGCAGAGCTTTGTGTAGAATATAAACTTTCTCGGATAAAGGGATATATTTTAAGATGAGAATAAAAATTAAGGTGTATTAAATATTTTACCCCTATACAAATTTGTATTCTACATTGTTGGTGCTAGCTAGGGTTTCAATATTCCGTGCATCGATATCACTTTGAAAACATTAAGTAGGTACTATTGAAACGAAGCACTCTCCTGATAAGTTACTGTAACGTAACTACGAGTATATTACATACAAATCAAAATGGAATCAAATATTCTTGATCAATTTTATTATGAGCGTGTCGAAAATATTGTATTATAATACGCTTTCGTTGTACATGATACAACCCGGGGGACCAAATTCATGTTGTAATTTCTTTCAACCAACTTAAATCGTGTAAAGAAGGTATTAAATGAAAACCAAACTGAAATTCTCTTTGAAAAAAATGAGTACCATAGAGAATCGAACCAACGACCCCCGGGTCAAAAAAATAGGGGGTTTAACAACTAGAACATGTAAGACATCTATGATATTTAAACAGAAAAATCACGGAAAATATATTCAGATATATGTATCAAAATTTAAACATTTTTAAAAACTTATTGCAAAAAAACTTATTTAAAAATAACAATGCCACAAGCAGCATTGTTATCTTCTTATAAATAATAATAAGCTTGTAGCACCGGGTCTAATAAATAATATCACAAATATAATTTTACCAAATATGTACAGTAATATATTCACAATATTGAAAACATATTGAAACATATTCACTTGTGGCGTTGAGTTGATCTCAACAGCGGACCATATTTCACGGCATGGTACCAAAAATAATCCACGCGGTAGGACTGAGTATACGAGCACACAGCCCGTGGGCAGGAGTCTGAATATGAATTGCAAAGCAGCTAACTCATATTATTCATGATCAGTAGCGCCATTGTTCGGCAACAACACACGATATGTCGCTCAGACTCTTTGCTGCCTTGACTGATGCACTGAGAGTACACCAGCGGTTCATCGACGCGTTGAATGCATTTTGTTACATAATATTTTTAAACACTATATATATATTTTACGTTTTACTATATACGGGTTTATACGAGTTATTAAAAAAAACTTATTATTAAAAGCCTAAATATAGCACAATGACTACAGAAAAAATATTGCTCATGCTTCCCTGTGAAGTAACTTAGTTTACTAGCAAAGTTTATTCAGAAGTTTTATCTTCAATTTGTCTACTAAGATGTGGAAGATATCGACATTATTAAATTTATTCAATAAGGTAATTCCGTGTGCGAGTGGTTATGCGCTTAACTACTCATCATCTCAAGAAAACAATCTTCAGTTTGTCAATCAACACAGGGTATCCTACGAGTATTTGTCTCGTTAGTCATTTGCATATGTATAAACAGGTGTGTAGATATATTCTAAAGCGTAAGGAGTAACATCCAAACATACCTATTAAAGTATGCTGGATTTTTCATACATGAGGGACGTAATCTCTCCGATTTTTCCCTGCTATTCTTCATCTTTCCTTACTTTGTGCCTCTCGGAGTCCTGTCGTCATAGATGACCCTGTAGCGTTCCTGACTTGGACATTCAGTCAGATTGCTGATCTACCACCTCTGTCGTCTCGTCGTCCCTCTACACTGTTTGTTGGGACAAATTTGTCCAATTCCTCTCCTTACGTATGTACACTATGTTAGAATTCTCGTGGTGGAAAAATTGTTGACATCCTATTTTGAATCCCAAGTTGTTGCATGATTGATATATTGGTGCGCTGTGCCATTAAATGCATCGCCAGCATAACATCTCAAATGCACCCCTTTTTTTATTTTTATCCTTAGTGTCCAGATCCTCAGCTTCATATAAAAACTAAAGAAGATTAGATAATGCACTAGTCCTTCTTAAGTTCCTTTTGAAATGTTTCGATCCTTCCACGCTCGCTGCCCTTTCGCCACTGAGTAATTTGCTATTTTATGTATTATGAATATCAATAAATTCTAACTTTTATGAATAAAAAGTCTGACAAGATATCAGTGAGCTACCATATTTAGAGTAATTTAGTATATTTCATTGACGTTATGAATTATATGTAGTTGGTTGTAAATTGAATCCAAGTTCAAACTGAATAGTTTTGTGAATTTTAGGAAGGAATAAATGACATTGCCTACCATGCATTGTAGTAATTATCGTAATTATCCATACATGCTCTCATTCGTTCAAGTCGAATACTTTTAGACCTTTGTGGAAATTTTCAGATATCGTTTTGGTTACGTATCATCATTAAACTAATCTAGTTTATGTTTAGTTTTTCGTTTGTGGTATAAGGGACTTCAAAATTTGCACCACCACTGTACGGTGTGCAGGTCACAGCCGACAATAATAAACATGCGTCTCATTTGTTCTCGGAAACTCGTCTCGATTGTCTTCCACGAGGCTGTCGAGCCAGCCAACATAATGTTATTACGAAGAGGAAAAAAGCGGGCGTGCCAAGCCAACGCATTCCGCACCGTATTAATTTATCCACACATTAATATGGTAATACAGTTCACAATACACAGGGTGACTCGTCTTCTTCATCTCTCTCCAATTGCACTACAGTTCAAACCAAGTCTTTATCTCTTGAATGTTCCTTCTCATTCAGGGCAGCGACCTCCTATTCTTTTTAATTTCTTGATTTTTTAGCTTACTGTTTTCATTTCTTTCACATAATGGAGTCGTCGGTGATAGATTTTTATTGAATATTTAAAGAAGAATCTTATGGAAATAACCACCTCCGGTGCTCTCCGTCCAGTTTTAAAATTGGAATTGCACTGAAAATCTGAATTCTTTATATAAATTAAAAAGTTTGTTGTCATATATTTTTTTCATCAGAGTCCCTGTTCAATTCTTTAATATTTTTTTTCAAATTTTCAATTCAAGTAGTCAGTTGTTTAACCAATATCGCTATTTTTTTACTTTCCTTCTTCTTTAGTTATATAAGGCGTATGTGAGAATGATTATTTTGTAAATCTTGTCTTCTACGTTTCGTTCGACAGCCTCAGCTTAAAAAACATTGTTCGCTGCTGTCGGAAATCAATATATTTCCTCTTCTGATTCCAAATAATAAAATGTAATATTGGTCTTCTTCCCCGATGTGTGTATTTATTGCTTAGTATCTTAGCCCCTATGAATGCTTTTAATGATTCCTCCCCATCTATTTCTTCACTTCACTTATTCCTTTACTTTTCCAGCATCCCCAACGCGCTGTAGAAGGCTGGTGTTAAGATCGATTTTTTTAAATTTTCCTCTACGTTGATTGTTTAGAATTGATAGTATGGTATATCCTTAAAGAAACTGCTCGAATTTGCTTATTTCTAGTATTGATTTTTTATAATAAGTACTACTCATCCTGTATATACAACTGCATGATCATTTTATATATCTCTTGGGTGACATCTGTAATAAGTTTTAAGTGCTATCTAGCAGCCGTTAAGCTCGCGCTTAAATTTGGATGTGGTCCAACCTTAATATAAACGCGAAGCACGAATGCGGATTTATATATGTTTTATTTTAATGATAAATGATTCATTAATCCCTTGTATCTCTATTAGAATAATTTCTAACACAGTTATAAGTTATATAACGGTTATTTTGTTAAAAAAATTGATCGAATGCTTGCAAAGTTGAAAAGTACATTTAGTCCAGTTTTTTTATGATTGAAACAGTCTTCGAACGAATAAGGCTTCTATCCATACACGCCACTAAGTCTGATTGGGTAGATGCTGGTGTTCTAAGGTTGGTTAAACAGTTTGTCTGATAAAACACTTTATGCGTGCTAGACGTGTGTAAGCGTTGCTATCTATCCGCATGCGGTAGTATTTTCAATAAGGGCAATGATGAACCGTGAGTGGCTTGTCTACAATGGATCTTAACCCGAATGCTTGATTACTGGGACTTAAAACATTGTTGCCTCCCAGTCGCGCTCTGCTTCATGCCCGCATCATATAACCAAATGGAAAAAATCCTACAACCTTCTATTTCCTCAGCTATAAATTAATCAATGCACGCGCTCATTGAATCATACATTTAAACTTATCGCGCATTACATCACTCCGGCTCCTCACGTAAAACGCGCCAACATTTAAATATAAGAAACAAAATTTCAAAGATATAAAATACATAATTAACAACTTAATAAAAAAATTGCCCATTTTGACACAATTTTGAGTCTAGAAACCAAATAAAAAGAAATTTATTTTAAGATAAAGAAATCTAAAAATATAAATGATTCAATTGTATTAAAAAATATATATTTAAAGAGGGACTTTGAAGAGTATTTTAATGATAATTTAATTAAAAGGAATATAGCTATATAAATTTGTAGAGTAAACTCCATTTGGCAGGAAACACGGCAAGAATTCTGTGCGTTTGAGACGTGATATATACACCTTGGATTTGAAGAAAGCTGTATATCTATTGGGTCAAGACTTTGATCATTGGCCGGTGCCACTCGAGATGCCACAGTATACAGAACATATAGTAAAATACCCTAGTGCAGGATGAAAGAGAGATGGAAACTATGGCCACTCTTTGCTATCCAGTCAATTATTTTTATTTTTTATTGTATTCGCAAAATAATCTACAATTTTAATACATTCACCAATTTTAAGTTGTACTTTTTAAATTAATTCATGGAAACCATCATGATGTTTTTTTTTTGAGTACGTTGAATTCCACGCTAAACTGCTCTCGCCTCGTCCATAAATCTCGATACACATGTGTTGTATTGTAATGTATTATTTTTCCCTATATTTATGTACAAAACAACCTGGTAAGTTAATTGCCACATAGCAATATCTTTCAACTAACCAGAAATATGTTAAAAAACCTTAAGTGAAATACTCAAATCCTTTTAAAAATGTATTGGGTTCCAACAAGAATCGAATCCGTAACCCTCGGATTGATAAAAAGAGGCGCGTATTACAAAATAGGGAATAGATATTGTCAAAATGCTTTCCAGCTTCTCACAAATCATACGTTTCCAATAATTAATTTCCATTTCTCCACCTATCTCCTTCCACTATTTCCTTGGTCTGTTTCTTCGTAACTCATCCTCGCAATGAAGTCTTATCATTCATAGGTTCCGTCCTTAATTATATTTATAACATTAGTTTCTAACAAACAGTTACATTTCATTCAATCATTCCTTACTCTACCATACATTGTAATATCAGATATTCTTCAAAAGGTAAACGTTTCAAAAGCAGGTATTTTGCTCTTAACACTCTATTTCAATGCTCAGATATCAATTCAATATATAAAGGTAGGCACCAGCGTATCATTGTTAACAATCATTTGACGAATCAGTTTTTTATTAGTCATATGCAAAAACACGTAACATATTTAACTCAGAACAAGACACCTTGACCTTAATCTCGCCGAAGAGCACGAATTTACGATGTTTTGTTTTCATAAGGCTCATTGTGAGTTTGTTAACTTTTTGCTATATTTTTCGATTGAATAAATTGGCAGGATGCTATTTTTTCCCATCCAACCGGTTGTTCTCTTTCATCAAATTGCACCTAATTAGACCAACCGAATGAAGGTCTCTTCACGAGGGATTTTTTTATCAAGATGCTCGACATAGTGTTAAATGCACGATTCTGTTTCCTACATCGGATCCGGGAGAAGACGTTATAATTTATTATGTTGACATATTACCCGTTGTGCTAATGTGTGTGCAAAAAACTAAATGATATCCATAAAAATAAAAGAAAGGATATTTTATGTTCTATTTTTTCATAATTTGAAATAAATAGAGAATTTAAAACATGTCAGTGAATCATTGAAAAAAACTAAATCGATTTTATTATTCAAGTTTGTTTAAGGAGGCTAAGGTATCATATTATTTACTATCCATATATTTAGATACAATAAAACCTTCGCAAGATGGATAACTGTTGTACTTTTTAGATGAAAACCAAAACTACAAATTTTTGGTCTAAAAGTGATTATTTTTTTATTAAAATGTACTTTCGTTGTACATACCTGGTGGTCTTATTGCCGTTTGACAATCTCTTCCGATCAACCAAAAATATGTTGAAGAGACCTTAGGAGAAAATCTGACTGAATTATTTAAATCCAGGTTCCTACAGGAATTGAACCCCGCAACTATCGACTCAGGAGACCGTTGATGTGTAGCAGAATTAAGGATAAAGATTCAAATAAAGTATTTCCAATTTGGTTCCATTATTATCCAGTTTAGAAATATAGTTATGTGAACGATTGACCTGCGACCACGAGCTGCAGTGTACTCAGGGAGACTTAATTCATTACTTGTCCCTATAAGCTTGGATCTAAGTATACTTAATATCACTGTGAAATTTCAATTAGATATAAACTGTGAATTTAGATCTATTTGAGACTTAACATTGATAGGTAGTCCATTTCTAGTCCTTATAATATTGGATCTAATTGTACGTTATATATGTATAATATCCCTATAACCTTGGATCTACTTGAGATATAACAGTAATAGAGCAGTCCGCTTCTTGTCCCTACCAGTTTAGATCTAATTGTGCTGGTATTAATTAGATCGTATGAAATTTTAGCCCATAGATGCTGGACACCAAGATTGTCCCATGCAAACAATGATTGGGAAACCATTGACGAAATTAGGAATTCAAAATAATGAAAACATAAGAAAGGCCCGAATCGAATAGAGAAGAGAGGTACCTAAAATGTATTGTTATATAAATTAATTGACCAAATACAGTAAGTATTTATAAAACGTACATAAATACATACATCGCGCCATTTTCTTGCGGAAGTAGACATATGATAGAGCGCCAGAATTTTTTATTGCAACACGCATATTCCATCTCTTCTACATCCGTATAATGTCTAATAAATATTTGAAAATTTATCTTACTATTTAAATTGTCGTCTAGTAAAATATGATTAATTTGATCCAATCATATTTCCCTTAGCCTTTCTTTACCACGTCGTCCACCAGAATTCATTCACTCTTTATATTTTATGTCAATATTTTTTAAATTATTGGTTTTACGAGTACATCAAATCATATCAGAGTGATATTTATCTTACTTAAATCTACGAGTAAAAATTTAAAGTTAAAATTTATCTCTTATCACTCCGCATTCCCTTATATATTATAATTCAATATATTTTTCTCAGTGCACGCATTTTTGCACCATTCACTCAACTTCTTTCAGTTTTGTTCCGCGTTTCACTCCGTTACATCAAAATTGATACTAAAATACTGTTGTGACATTTAATTTAGCAGATTTGGATACTCTTCGGCTCGAGTATATGTTTCAGTACCTCAATAACTTTGTTTTCTATCGCCACTACGTTTTCCAATATCCCTCATTATCCTCTTCCTTTATCTTAGAAAATTTTATTTATTTCCTCTAAACTTTGATTTTATAATTAGACATAATAATACAACTAAAAAAACGAGTTGATATCAAAAGCATATGAAAAAGTTGAAATTCTAAAAGGTTTTTATTCACTTCAAACCAAAAAAAATCAAATATATGAAATAAATATAAAATGAAAGATTTCATTTTATTAAGTACAACTATTTAGACCATTTTCATTATCACACGTGTAATTGTTTTCATCATTATTTTTAAAACGTTTGTAGTAATATTATATGAAAATAGCTGTTTTCGAACATAAAAACTCTATGGTTATAATCTGGTGTAAATTATTAACAAATCTTTATAATGTTAATAAAATTTGCCTTTCAATAAAAATCGAAAAAAAATATTGTTTTGTAGCTAATTCACATTTTTTTTACAAAATATGTAATCAAGTTAAAATATTGCTATAAAATGAGCTTTTTGAAGACTAAAAACTTATAAGATGTTCTAAAGTATCGTGAATAACCAAGTCGTGAAATATATTTATCTGCCCACAGGTTAATAAGAACTAACAGTCCAATCGGGGATAGACAACCTAAAATATTTAAAACATACCCATATATACAACGCCTGATAAAATAAATCAAAATTACAGAAGTTAGAGGGAATTGTGAGAGGTTATAGTATTGGTAAATAATAATTTGTAAAGCGCTGTTTTGATCAGACACTCCTCAAGGGCGCTCTAACTCGGGAATCGAACAAAATCTTGGAAGAAATTGCAGTATTGCAAAAAGCCTACCAGGTGCACCATGTTTAACAATGTACACAAAAGACTGAAAATAAAAAAATCTTAATGGCAGATTAAAAAGGTTACAAAAAATAAGTTAAGTGTATTGGAAAGAGAAAAACAGATTAATTGAATGATTTTTGTGAAAATCAAAGAATTTAAGTCCGAGAAAAATATTTATTTTATACGAGAATTTATTTTTTATCCTGGCGAGTTTATTGCCATGTGGCAATCTCTTCCAACCAACCAGAAAGATGTTTTTATAGGCCCTAAGTGTTAACCAGACTGGAATCCTATTTAAAAAAATCTGGGTTCCAGCGGGGATCGAACCCGCAACCTCCGGATTGGCAGACAAGTGTCTTACCACCAGGCCACGGAGGTCGTCATTGTGCAAGTTAGAAATACTACCACTCGTGTGAAACAACAACACTCGCATACCTCTATCGCATGCAACAATTGTTACCAGACGAACACTTGACTGGTTTTTGTTTTTCAATACCATTTTTAGGTATCATTAGGAATTAAACCCGGCACCCCGTATTAAAGACCTAAATTACTAGGTCAGAACTGTTGTTATTTTTTTTAGAAAAAAAAAAAGATTTCCATTTTGGTTCATCATAAAACCTCTTTACATCTGTCTGGTATACTGGAAGTGATTGCCACAAGACAGTTAAACTCATCCATTTGAATTGAACACAGCTTAAGTGTAATACGATATAATAAAATAAGATTCTTGTCTTCCAACTCGGGGTTTCAAAGAAAAGCATCTTCGATTTCTACTGAGACTCATTTTTTACAAAGGGTTCTAGTCTGGTTTTTACTTAAGGCTTCATCAACATTTTTCTGATTGATTAGTAGAGATTTTCACTTGGAAATAAACTCACATATACAAAAGAAGAATGCAATACAATATAATGATTTATTATGTGGCGTTATAGCTGACATCACATACTTCTAGGGCGCCATGTTGAAATCTCGTTTAAAGACACGATTTAACATTCCTCTGAAAGTTTCCAGATTATCGTCAGTACGTAACTCCAATCAGAGCATTACTTTGAACAGAACTAGCAACAAAATACCCTGTGTGTAAACTTTGACTTTCTTATTTGATTCAATTAATTGCTGAGGGGGAGGGGGATATCAGAGCTCGAATTCAAAATTCAAGGGATGAATCATAATTACATCCCTTATATTGTATTTTATACATGGAGGCTTATTGCTAAATTATGATTTCTTCCAACACACGAAAAAAAATATAAAGAGGCTGTAAGCGAAACCAAACTGGAATTAAATCTAAAAGAAATCTGGGATCCAACAGGAATCGAACCCGCAATCCCTAGGTTGAAATATAGGTGTATTTTCAGCTAAGTCACGGAGTTTATCCTATTGTTCTGTACAAAAGGAAAGTCTTTATGTGTTTAGCGCCCCATTGACTTTGTTTTCTAGCACTAAAGCGCCATTGAATATCCCTCGTAATTCATCCACTACAAGAAAAACATTTCTTTTCTTGTAATATTTCATTGTTGATAAATTAGATGCAATACAAGTATGTTAACATTAAAAATGAATATAAGGAGTTTTTATCAAAACTACATATATAAAAATTGTTCTTAAAAAAGTTCAAAATTTACTTCTTGCCAATCAAATTTTTTTCGGTATAAAACGGAGTAGTATAACTTTGTGTAAAAGTTTAGTTAACATATTTGTAGAAAATTAGATCAAAATTTTTAAAGGTTTACAATCTCTTTCCCGAGTCAATGGGTTACAAAGCATTTTTTCGGATGAGCCATTTGTTTATAACCATTTTGATTCCACATGCTTTAGTCATATCTAAAAATATTCGTCTCCTTTGATCTACAAATTCATATATCAACTCATATAAGATTTTCATATTAATTAATACGATTACGTAAGGCATTGGCTCGATATTTCAAGTGTCATCTTTTTTTATGTCTGGCGCAAGCATATTTTTAATGTTTTGTTATTCTATTACCAGGACCGCAAGCCCTTATTTTTACATGTCGCAGTGCACGCAGGTGATAAAACCACGGTAGCGGTCGCAATTGGAAAATATGACAAATATTTACCTGAAAACATTGGTTTAACGAAAACAATGTAAACTTTTTATTTCATTGGATTTCCATTTTTTAAAATGTTCCAAAGTCATTTAATAACATTATCAATTTTAACCCTTTGTAAAAGGTTCCAGTCTGGTAGAAGGGTTCCTCTGATTAATATACCATATAAACAAGCGTTAAACGTGTGGGAGTGTTGTAGCTCCCTCATGTGTGATGTGTTATACCCAACACGTGCAATGACGAACCACGAATTTCATGCACACTTGCTATGCTTTTAATAGGCCTAAATTAGCGGTTTTGGTGTTTAAGGGTATCATATGAGTAAATTAAAAAAATTAAAACTCATTTACTGCAGAAGTAAAGACAAAAATGACTAATTTTAATAATACACTATTGTCCTAATAAAATAAATATAGTTTAAGTTGAGCTTAAAAAATATTTTGTATTTAACTATAGTAAAGATAAATTTTAGTGCCAAAAAAATATTTATTCATTTTTTTTTGTGAGAGAGAATAGATCAAGGATTCACTTATGTAGTTATCTCAGCCAAACACATTAATAGCGTTTTTAATTTAACTAATATTATAAATATACATTTACAAACCGTTAAGTGTATGCAATCAAAAAAATTAAACTTACTTAGTTTTTGTTACAATGTACTCTCAATTTTTCATAACTCCAATTGCGGAATCAGTTTTTTAACATTCACACGTCCCATTGTTTATATAGTCGTACAAATCGCAAAATTTATTGTATCATCTCAGTTTCCATCGTAAAATAGTGATTTTTCTTTCGCAATCGCCGTGATTGAGTATATTACCATAAAAAGAGAAAAAAATCAATTCACATAACTTTTCTATAAAACCAAACCCATAATATCTTGATCAAACGGTTAAAACAATATTATTTAAATACTCGTATATATGCTTTTGGATAAATAACTTGCTAGTGCGGTTGATAATAACCAGAAAACAAAAAAAATTAAGGCGGTTATTTAAAAAGATCCTAAAATAATTTTCTTTGCAATACGCTTAAACTGAGATGATATATTAGATTAAATATTATAGTTTAGGCGTCATTTTGTGACAATCCATAAGTAATGGAATTAAAAGAAAATAATCGAAGTTCGTTCCTTCTGCAATATTCCTCTTCCGTTCTTCTTACTCTAATACCAATAAGACCATATAGAATGTAAGTAACATTTAATTTAGTTTAACTATCACGCGATATGATAAATAAAATAGATCTAGAAGAACAAAAAGTCAAGTGTTTTATTTTTATTCGATTGAGATGATATACAATAGTTTGCGCATCGTACAACGGAATGCTGTTTGCGATATTTTGCCTGGAAAGATTCGATTATGGCGGCAAAACTACTAGCTGTTACTCTGTCTACTTCTATAAATTAGAGAATATTTGAGATGGTCTTATTATCAGCTCATAAAATCGTATCCACATAGGAAAAATGAGTAAGCTAAACACATAAATATTTATTTTACATTGAAAAGCTTAAGATGTAGATTTTTTAATATTTATATTATGAAATGGTGTTTTATATTCGTATTACAAGAATTTAAAGCGATATGTTACATTAATGTACATTTATGATCGGATGAGTATATTTTTAAGATTATATTTAAACGATCAGTTTTTACGCATACTAATATTAAATTAAGATACATTATGATGTCGGACATAATCAGATGTTAACATTGAATGTTCTGATTTGCTTATAGATTTTTAACAATTTTCTTATAAAAATTTGATTAGTCGAACATTTTGGTAATAAAAACTGTGTTGGAATGGTGCATACCAACATTGTTGTAAACTTGAATTTGTAATGTTAAATTTATTTATAGACAACATTCAAATATATTTTGATATTAAGAATAACAAAGTGCCACTAAATTTTAATGGAATAAGTCAATTAATGTTACGAATATGTTTAAAATTAACATGGAACAACATATTTAGGGTTAATTTAAAGACATTAAGAGGACGTATCAAGTAAGGTCCGAAAGTTTCTGGCCTGAATAAGTTAGAGCGTATATAGAGATACCATACTTTAGCCTCGCCCAGTGCATGGTCAGGTGATGTGACAATTCAAATTTGATATCTTTACCTTTAGTGGTATGTTTACTAAAGCAGATGGAAGACATGTTGTTTCGCTATATTTTAAAATGTTAAAAATTGAATATCGCGTGATTATCAAGTTACTTACAAAAGAAGAGAACAGACCGGCAAAAGGAAGCAACATTAAGATGCTATATACGGTGAGTTTTCTGTCATATTTCACAGTTAAAGGTTGGGCTAAACCATTTTTATTAGGCAGATAATTTATTAAAGATGGCTTTCATCATGCAATCAGCAAAAACACTAATTCCAGAAACAACATAATATTTTTCCATTTGTATTACAAATAACTTAATCATTCTAAAAATGTAACTACCGGTAACTATTTAAGAAAAAAAATTAATTCATTCCATTACTTTTTATATCAGCTTAGGTGGAAACTTTTGGACTTTAATACGTCACACTTTTTTAAAAATCTGGGCTCCAACGGAAATCATACCCGTAATCCCTGGGCTGGAAGATAAATGACTTTCCAACTAGGCCACAGAAATACCATGGATAAAAGTTATATTTTACCTTATCGCAGAAATGATTTTCTATTACAAATGAAAAGATTAATATACTCTTCCATAAATGGACATTTGGAAAGTTGAGAAAGGTTGAAAGAAAATAATTGTTTTATGTTGAAAAGCATAAATGGTTTTATGATTGGTATTTTTTATAAATACAAATATTATACAAATAATCCCAATAATCTTAATTGAGAATATTATGTAAAATAAAATGACCAATAGTTAAGTTTTACAAATTTCAAGATGATTTTAATCTTGCATAACATTCTAAAACTTGAAAACAGAATTGACTGTTTCCAGCAGTTAAAAATAAATTCTTCGGTTACTGCTTCATAAATAATGGTAATATGTAACAGAATCGACTCTGAGGTATATGATCCTGCCTCCTTGACGTACGTCCATCGTCTGCTCGCCAGTGGTCAGGTGAATAGGGTGCTTTTAATTTAAGCGAGCGGCTTCCAAGCGGTCTCCTGCCCTCAGAGAAAGGACGACAGATCGTAGGAATTAGGATTCCAAGAACGGCTCGCGCTTCACGTCAATCCATATTCAAATGCGCCGGCTTTGTTCAATAGCGTACGTATGGATGGTGTCACCATTGTTTCTTATTAAAACGAAGAAAACGTTCGCAAATTACAATTTCCACTTGATGGTCATTCATTTTTACTTGAGATTCTATCTTTTGTTAAATGCGTCGTTCAAGAATGCGACCATTACTAGTTTTCATTGGAATGACTATTGTTGGGTAATGGACATCAAGTCAGATGCCTAATTTACTGGAACCATGACATGTGATAGGCAACAAACCCAGATCAATTTTATATGAAATAGGGACTCCAAATTTCATGATTTGCGTTCATACATACCGTAACGCCATACTCGTTTTGGAGTTGGCAGAGAGAACAGATCTCCTGGCCTTTTTATCGCTGCACGCAGTTCCCACCTTGTCCACAGCCATGTATTTCGTCATTCATGCTCCCTTGTTTTTCATACTTCTTACCTTTCTTTCAGACAAAATTTTCACATCTAGCTCCTTCTATTCTTTTCTTAATCTACATTTTCCTTGCCATCATTTGGAGACCTTTGCAACTCATTGTTCATTGAGTTGTAGCTCATTGTTCATCATTCAAAATTCCTTTATTAATTCTGCTTAACTGTTACCCTCTTTTCTTACATGAGATTTAGCTCCTGTAATTATAATGCATATTAACCTTTGCTTAATTGGAAATTGAAGTAAGGTATTGACATTATTCAATTGGTGTGAATAGTTCTGATCAATTAGTGTTGATATTTTTGAATCTATGTTGAAAACTAACATGTTTCCAATCCGGTGCAATAAGACTCGTTAATTATGATAATTTAGAGGGAACTAATGGAATAACATCTCTGTTCAAGTCTAAAGGTATATAGTATGTATGGTGTTACGAAGAAATTAAGCGTTTTGTCTTAGAAAATAATAATTTCTGGCAGACTGATACAGAAACTTTGATACTAAAGCTAATAACAAGATTTGAACGTTTTTGGATGTATGCATTAAACCTTCGCTAAATTTAAAATTGAAGTAAGGTATTGACAAAAATCAATTCATTTATATGTTTTGGGCTATTCTAACAGCTGTAAAATTATCACTTTTGTGTACATCCTTAATTGCCTCGTCACTTCCTCTTTGGTTCATTTGGTAAAACGCCGATCTTTCAGCCCGGAGGTTCCGGACCCGAAAATATTTAGCTTCTTTGCTATCACAGACTTGCGCTACATTCAAGTACAAATCATCAATTCGGTAATTCAACGCTCTGTTTTTTTTATCATCATCACGTCATGTTCCTATTATTCCATTCTGACACACATCTTTCGTTACTGCCACATTAATACACCTCGACATGCATAATATCCTATTATAACAAAAATTACTCATTCTTATTTCTAAATTTGATTGATTAAGCCAAAACACGCTTTTCTCGGTGTTGCCTTAACTTCACTCTTATTTCTACCCCATTTATTTTCCTCTGATCACTTTTTTGCAGCGTCTCAGTTTTGCTTGCATATCCGACAATACCAAGATTCCATTACAAACACTAGCCTTTGCTGTCCACTTAGTGAGAATCATTAGACTCATCCTGCCATTGGCATGCTTCAATAAGCAATTTAAAAAATCTTCATTTTAAGTCAGTAATAGTACGTGTTCCATTCTTGATCTACTTTTCTTCTCCAAATTTCCTTCTTATTTCTATCGATTGATTACATTTCATTTTATTCTTATTTCCTTGCCTTATTAATGATTTTTGTCCAAACGAATGAACTTCTTTAATTTAAATTGGTTAAGCACTCAATAAGCCCCCCAGATTCTTATACGAAGAATTGTCAGTTAATAAATAATGTACAATTATGTATTATAATCAATACTAAAAGAGTAACATACAGGTAAGCGATAGCATACCACTTTTTATTATTTTTCTCACATTTCGTTTCAAGACTTCTTATAGGCAAAAAAAAACGCGTCTATTAATTTTTCCCATTTAATGTTTTATAAATTTTAAACAAATGCTAAGAATATTGATGAACGGGTTTATTGTATTATTTAACACTTTCATCGCATACAGTACAACTTGGTGAGTTTATTGCAATGTGAGTAGCTCTTCTAACGAATCAGAAGGATGTCTAAGACCTCTACTGAAAACTAGACTGGAACCAATTATAAAAAAAATCGAATTGTAACGGGAATTAAGTCCTTAACACCCGGGCTGGATGACCGGCGTTCTACAGTACGATGACTGGCTTTTTTTGCATTTTACGAAGTAGGCCAAAAATATAACTTATTATTTAAAACAATGAATAATTAATATTTGTGAATATTTTTTAAGGTAATACCACTTCGTCTATCTTTTATCCAGGATAAAAAAAGGTATAAATAAATGATCCAGATATAAATCAACCCAGCAATCTATCCCTTTGATACCGTGGTTTAATAACATACAATGAAAAAAAAACTTGTTGGAAGCATCAATCATGTTTTGCTTGCGGGTGAGCCACTGCGTGGTGGCTACTCACCTGTAAAAAATGGGTATTGTGGAGGATCTCGGCTGCAAGTGCGGGCTGGATGACGAGACTTTAAGACATGTGTACTTTTAGTTGTCCTTCACGAGACTGGTTTGATTTACTAAATGTAATATCTTTACCGTGTCCAACAAATATTTAATTTCTTATTATTTCGACGAACTTTTTCACTTAAAGATCGATTTTTACATTTTCGTGGTTTAATCTGGAAAAACTTTAAAAAATTTGTTGTATAAAATTTTTTTTTTGACGTTTAAACAATTATTGCTGGCTTACTGTAGTGGGATGAATCACCCTAGTGTAGATGGACTAAAAAATTATTGCTGGCTTACTGTAGTGGGATGAATCACCCTAGTGTAGATGGACTAAAAAAGTATTGCTGGCTTACTGTAGTGGGATGAATCACCCTAATGTAGATGGACTAAAAAAGTATTGCTGGCTTACTATAGTAGGATGAATCACCCTAGTGTAGATGGACAAAAAAAGTATTGCTGACTTACTGTAGTGGGATGAATCACCCTAGTGTAGATGGACTAAAAAAGTATTGCTGGCTTACTGTTGTGGGATGAATCACCCTAGTGTAGATGGACTAAAAAAATATTGCTGGCTTACTGTAGTGGGATGAATCACCCTAGTGTAGAGGGACTAAAAAAGTATTGCTGTAAATATTATTTCGAACTATGTTTTAAATTTGTTCATATTAAAAAAAAATACTAACTAGTTTTTTTTCACATAATTTAAACATTAATATAACTTACGTCAACAAGTAAAAAATAAATTCTCATATTACTGTAAAATATATAATCTAGTCTAAAGTTCATATGCGCGACAATTTACTAAGATTTTTATTTTGTTCATAATTCGATATAAACACACCTTAAGACTTTATGTCGGCTCTTAGCGGTTCCATCTAGAATCTAGATAGTATGTTACATTGACTGTTATATCGATGGTATGCGCTAACCCTTTATTATTGGCAAAGGAACGAACACGCAATGATCCCTATCCTTTATCAGCTAGAACAATAAGCTATAAGAACCGGACAGGGTTTGGTGGTGAGAGGTTCGTGCTTTGGCCATTTTTTTAACCGACACCCACATTATTTCTAGAGACGATTCACGTATTTATTGATACAATCATTCAGTAGAGATAAACTGTTTCCGTTTGCCTTAAGTATAAGTAGACAAATTAATGACTTAGTGACACATGAGAAAATAACCAATAACTTCCATTTAATGCTTTTTCGAAGGAATGATTTTATTTTTCTTCAGAAATTCATGAGCTTCTCTCATTTCATCAATTTTAATTTTATTTTTCTTTCACTTCAAGCTAATTCTTTTTGATTCGAAGTTTATAAAAAAGAGAATAACATTTGCTGTAACTTCCCTAACAAAAAGCGGTTGATGGATATTTTGGATGGTTCATTGGTAAGCGTTTACACCATAGTGAGTTAATTGTTATCATATTGATTTATTAATTTGAGCACGGTGAGGGGATTTAAAGAGTATCTCAACCACTGAAGCTTTGAGAGCTGACCCTTTCAAGTTAATCGCCTGTAAGTATATACATTATTTTAGATAATTGTACTATCAGTGTAATTTAGTCCTAGATATAAAATAATATTCATCCTGTTCGTAGCGGATAATCGTCATAGATCCAAGGTTCAAAACAAGTGAATTCGAATTATGCAACCATACACTTTCAATATTCCGCCAGAAATCGAGAAAAACCCCCTCACCAAAGGATCAGGTAACAGTAAGTCATGACGAAATGATTCAGGATAGCTCTTGGTTCCCAAATGGTCGGTATATAATAAGCAAGCAAGATCTCATTAGAAACAACTTGTTCATGTTATTAGAAGTACTCATCTACCTGGAAGGTGCTCAACCATCTTAGCAATCAGATGGCTAGAACCAAAAATAACCTAAAAAAATTGAAATAAACCTAATCATCCAGAACACTCCATGCATATGCGGAAAATACATATATACTACGTACCATGACGCCACTTTTTCTTAAGGTAGGACAAAGGTACAGACTTCTTATTGCAACACACATATTTCGCCATATCTACAATCATACACCTTCTACTGAGATTATCTGACTTTTATGTTTCCTTCTTTTAAAATATATATCACTTGATCGGACCACACTTTCCTTGGTCTTCCTTTATCACACTTTCCTTTCCCATTTGTTTGGTAGTTTTTCTTCAAGCATTCATTTTACATTTCATACATTCGTCCTAGTTTTCATCTTACTCAATACAATCAGACTTCAGTACATATTCATGTTTAATAATTTCATTCCATTTTGTGTCATACATTGTAATTCCATAAATTATTCTAAATGAACACATTTCTATAACATTCATCTAGCTCCTTTCAGTTTTTCCACTTCCACGTTTCCCTCTAATATATTGAAGTTGCTACTAAAATGCTGATTTGGATTACTATCCCAAAAATCTACAGCACGTAACAGGACCACATTTAACTGAACCGAATTCTGGGCCTAAGTTTAATATAACATTTATTTATCTGGGACGAAACAAAAGAACCCGTCAACACCTTTTACTGATGTATTTATTTTTCCACCATGGTGGCTAACGTTTACCACCTGCCCTGTACGATAGTGATATTTTTTCATCCACATTATCACACTTCAAAAATCACCAGCCACTGGTGAACCAAGTCAAAAATTCATCATAAGCATTCAAGAACTTTGATAAAGGTTACATCATTTTAATTAAAATAATTATGTTTCACCGGTATAAACATTTTATTATTGTCACCCTGGCCATTGAAATAATTTAATGATACAGCCAACATTTCGTTTCTATATGATATCACTGAAATTACATCACATATTTGATGATTAAGTTGACAATTTTCGTTTCTATATGATATAACTGAAATTACATCACATATTTGATGATTAAGTTGACAATTTTCGTTTCTATATGATATAACTGAAATAACATCACATATTTGATGATTAAGTTAACAATTTATAGTTTCATATTATTTTTTTGCTAAACGAGATTCTTCTTAGATTTTTTAAAGCATTGAATAAAATAATTGTATTTTATTCAGTTTACACATGTTTTATAGATTATGCACACTTTGGCTAAAATAATAACCATATTAAAAATACTACTTTTAGTTTTTTTTTCACTCGGGTACAACTGTGGCTGATATACGGGATTTTTTTTTCTCTGTTTTAATTTTTAAGACAAATTATGATTTACTAGTATTTGACTATTTAGGTATTTCTGAAACTGTGGACAATGTTCCATTATATAGAATATTTTTGATTGATTTAAATCGATAACAGTGTATTTTTCAACATGTTTATTTTGTTATTGCAGTAGTCATATTATTATTGCGCAACATTTGATAAAAACATGATTTTTATTTTTAGTTAATGTTCGTTTTCTGGAGTAACATTTGAATTAGATCGATCTTTGTCTACCTCAAAGTATTAGAGATATGGGTGGCGCGTGCAGCTTTAGGGATCACTTGAAGAATATATTTTTTGAAAGTGTTATTAAAATTTATGATTGTATGTGAGCACTGCACACATGCACTACAACTTATCAAAAGTCAAATGTGTTACAATCCCATACTGGAATATCTACAAAGGTTTCTTTGTAGTTCGTCTTCCCTTGGTAATTTTCTGTGATTTTCTTACCAAATATGTTTCTTTTTAACATATAAAGATACGAGGAAGTTTTTGATACAATTACTACTGCCACCAACTTCCTAACCTTATACTTAACTTATTTTTATTGATTATGTAAAAAAAATTAATCTGTCAATAATAACAGGGTTGACCCCAAGTTAGAGCACATTTGAGGAGAGTCTGTTCTCTTAACAACGCTATATAAATTATCTTTTTAATATTATTCGTATTACATTGATGTCTGGAAATATTCTGTAAAACCAAATGAGTGATATCTTGAAAAAATAACGATTATAAGTCTGAAAACCCGAAAGAGTTGTATGGATGTAGAAGAAGCGAATAATGTTGCCATATAAAAGTTTGGAGACTTATCATCTCTGCCTATAGAAATAAAAAGTAGCGTGACGCATATATATTTTAATGAATTGGGAAAATTTTCCAAAAGAGTTTTTTCACATCATTCATTCCATGGCTCATTACAAAATAAATTAATAATTAAATTCATATCAAAATGCAAATTTTTGCTTTTTAAAATTTGTTATAATAATTTAAAACCCCTTACAATATAATATCGTTTGAGAACGTAATGGAATCGAAATAAAATTCGAAATATTTGTACATCTCGACCGAAGTAATTTCGCTTTCTTGCGTGGTTTTAATGTTGCTTCGCTAAGAAACTGAATGAAGCGCAGTAAATCAGGATGCAGCATATGCTTTAAAAATCCCGCAACGTTCATTGGTACTTATTTTACCCTACAAAGCCTTTAACATTTCTACACATTAATACATTAGTTTTTCAATATACTGTAATGACCAAGTATTGAAAAGTTATTTCTGAAAATCACGAGAAATAGCAAAAATATAATTATTGTATAATAATAAAAAAAGGACAATTTACATAATGTTGTTTAGAGAACAGGCTCTCCTCTAATCTTTTTATTTTTGCTATATTTTGATATTGAAAAAACTATAAGATAATAAGAAAATGTATATCTATCTGTAAATTGAAACATTTTTCTGAACCAACCTTAAAACTACGACATTTACTTTGTTTCTTTAAAATTTATTATTTGTTGTTAACTTTTGTATGAAGTTATCACAACCATTAATTTGTATGGTACTCCTCAACATGGTGTTTTTGCCCGAACGAAATAACTAATTGTTTTAATTGTCTGAAACGAAAAAAAAAACAGATAATACCTTAAAGGGTTTTTAATTTTTTTTCAATAGATAATGACTGTATGCGAAAACACATTTTAAAATACAAACAGATAAAATCATTGAACTTCATACATTATGAAGCAGTAATTGTATTATTTTCATATTTATGTCATTTTGAAAGATTGGGTTTAATGTAAATATGCCCTGCTTTGAGTCTTTCTATGAAATTATACTAATATATATATTTTAATGATAGTTTCGCAAGTGGCTGCAGCTAACGCTTGTTTGATTGTTATGTATAAATTTCACCTCATTCAATGATTGTGGGGAGAAGGCTGGTATATACCGTTCATATCGTGTAAAATTAAATGTTTGAATACAAAAATTCAATTTTCTTGATATTTTCACAAACGTCACAGTTAACATTACCGGTGACAATAGCGTAGTAGATAATACAATTATTAACCGTAATTACCGATCAAAATGTACTTCTTGACATTATTTCACTTGAATTTATTTATTGGTGTATATAATCTTTCTTTCCCGTTGGTTCTCGGAACTATATTTTTGTAGTAGTTGTTTTTGGTAGCCTATTATAGGCCAAGAATATTCTAGGATGGGCCGTCCTTCGAGTCAATGAAACCATGTCAGAGACGTTGTCAGTAGCCCAACCAAGGAGAATCATATGCTTCCGTAAGACAATTATTAGTCCAATCTATCCAGCAGAATGTATAGAATTGTTATATTAAGGAATAATGAGAACCTTAATATTCTTAAAATATTTGGAAACTTGTAAACAAATCCCTACCTAAGAGTGTCCCTTAAATATAAGGACATTTCTCTTAATATAAAACATTCAATAGATTTTAAAGAATTTAAAATTTAAATCCCTCATGAATCCACATTAGCTCTTAATCAAATTAAATTTAGTGCGTAAGAATGCTGTGCATACACGCTAATCAGTACTCCTGAGAATAAGAAATATAAAAAAATTGAGCTTAAGTTCTCAGACACGTAAGACAACCCCCATTGCATTGGGCTAATAAGGCTGGCAAATAACATTTACAAAAGCCTATAAAAATTCTTCCATGGGTCGTTGGAATTTCTTGGTTAAATCTACGGCTTTCTCATTGAAATTAATTGACCGTGGGTTTTAATGGGTTAGAGATACAGTAGCGATATTAAGTGGCAACAGAGGGCGCTACTGTCTGCCACAGACAACGCTGCGAGTCATTAACCAAGGGTGTTAACTTTGCCTTACTTCAGCGGTAAATTTAAGTCTCGGAAAGAAAAAAAAAAGGAAAGGAATTTCATTTAACAATGCAAGCTGCATATTTTATTTTTAGCAAGTAAGATGGTTTTAAGGTTTGTGGTTTTTTTATTCCTTTGAAATATAATATTGCATCTTATCAAAAAACACTTTCAATACATCTTTGTAAGTAAAAATATTCTTTTATCAGAGTCCTTGTAAAATACACATATTATTTATCAATCAAGAAAATAAAAAATACGCTATTGGAGATCCCTCAATTCATGGAAGTTGAACTCCTAAAATAATTATTTAATAGCAAAAAACACGCAAGTCATATTACATACATATTTATTTCCATTTATATCCATTTCTTAGATGGATCATTTCTACTTGAACAACATACACGGAATCATCTCTTTATATATGTTCACTTGAAAAAAAATGTTATAATCTCATATGAATGTTTCTGATTTTCTTATATGTGCAATAATATGACAAAATCATTCATGGAATTTATTACATTTGGATGGTACATATTTGTGATTTAATTGCTTTTTGGTACAGATTTCAGTTAGCGATAAATAATAAAATAAAACTTAAACAAGGTTATGGATTCAATACCTTAGGAAAACTAAATCTTTAAATCTTTTAGATATATTTTACTGAAGATTACTATAACGGGTTACTGGTCATAAATCTATTTTAAATAATGAAACTATCATTATTTCCTTAAAAAAAATAAGGAAATACTCGTATACTGATAGTTTCATTTAATTTTCGCATTTCTTTATTTTTTATTTAATTTTTCACCATAACGCAGAACCTAAGTATTTAATGTTTCAATTTGTAATTAAATTTTACTTATTTTAAAATCTTTTTATTTTAGTGCAGACATATAGCATGGAAGCATTCAAGAGTATTCTAAAGTCTAAAGGGAACACCTTTGGTTAATCAATGGTGTCAGAAAAATACATAAATGTAAATGTTTTATTGTACTTTCTAGATCAATAAATGACCTACTCTGTCTAATAGTAGAACGTTTGCCTACTACGTAGATTTCGAAATCTAACGAAGGCAAACGTTCTACTATTAGACGGAATCAATTATCAATTGGAAGCAAACTTTAGTTTATATTTTTTATAAACCTCCAAAATTTCCAATAATAAGTGCTTTATTCAGATAATATTGCATACGATAGTCTCAGACAACATAATTTTTTAGTATTGGTTGGTTAGCAGAAATTTCTACAAGGCTAGTCAGATTCTAGGATGAAGAAAAGTTAATTTTAAAATATATTATTTCCAATTGACTAATATACGAGTATTTCGTGTTTTTTTTAAATTTGAGTGGTTTTAGTGTACTGTGCGCTTTTTGTTAACATAATGGAGAACATATTTGATTTTAATTTTCATATTTTTGTATATTTCTGTGAGTGCATAATATTATTATATATTATTTCTCTCAAGTCCGATGCACTTAAACTTAAGATGTGATAGAATACAAGTAGCCTGAACGAGTGGACTTGTTTTTGCTAAATAATTAGTGTAAGAATTGTTATCTAGTTATAAGTGGTATGTAGGTGTTAATTATTTCTAAGATCTCATATATTAAGATTGAAAAAATAAAATAAAATGATATGTAGGAAAATAAGATAAAGTAAGTGCATAAATTATAACATATAATTAAGATTAGTTAAGTAATAAATTTGTATATACTCGTAGGTATAGCCTTGACAAATGTTTGTACAATAATTTACTTTGTTTAATAACAAAAAAAAAAAAACTTAAACTTAAGACTTGAATATATCAACAATGGAGCTTTATTCCAAATGTTTAGTGTAGTCTTCTGTGTTATATTAATTAATTTGAGACTACTTGAAGTTTGTAATTTTGTTTCAAGCTCTAGTCGAAAAATATTTTCCATACGCCTAGTTTATGAAGATGTTGAAAATAAATTGTCCCTTGACTGACGTTGCCTTTTATATATGTTAGTTAATCACGATCTCATTGATAGTCAAAGAGATGCACAATTGGATATTCGAATTATTATCACAGTTTATTCATCCATGGTGTACGTCATATTACAGAGCCCAGGTTTAGCTCAATTTTGCACAGAGCTTTTGTATATTAGAAAATTAAGAGACATTCAATCTACTTGTCTCTCAGTTTGAATATTTCTTATATTCATCTGGTGCAGTTGTTATCCGGTTTTTGACTGAGTGAATATCATTGTCTACTTGAATGTGATGTCTTATGATTCTATGATTTCATTCACATTCCAAACTTTCTTTAGAACGAAAACATTATTTCTCTTCTTTTAATTTTTGTATTAAGAAATAATATAATTAATACCATTATATTTAAGTGATTGATTCACTTAAAATATTACACATATATTCAGTGCCTTACCCAGGCAAGTGCTCAAGCACTGGGCACATGACGACGAGGGCTCTGGATGGAAAAAAAATAGCATTTATAATGATATATTCAATTTTAAAAAATTTGCACTGTGCTCTGATATGTGGAACAATTATCCAATATATCCATAGTTTCAATTGGATGTAATGTCATCAAATTATATTGCTAAATTTTCTTAAATGAAAGTCAGAAAAGTGGAAATAAAGTAATTGTTTTCTTTTATAAATATTATACTATACATGTGAATGATTTTGTATATATCTAGTGACCACAATTATTTCTAAATAATTGTTTTATCTTATTATTTTGTTACATTTTTCCCAAAAAAATATTGGGTTTCAAAAATTGAAACCAGTTTGTGTACATGAAAAGCTAATTAGGGCACTGCTAATATTCATGTGTATCAATATAAACAATCAAATATTAATTTTTCAGTCACATAAGTAGCATTCACTAAAGCCTCCGCACATATCTCATGATACTTAAACGATAGAAATAAGGAACGACTTTTAAGTATATGTTTACTTTCTTGCAGCAATGAAGAAGAGCCTCAGTGCATATATATCGCATGCTCGGCGCATACTGCACATGTAGTACGAAGCGCATCGCAGTCCACCCAACTGATTTTAGTCAGAGCGTGACTTTCAAATTTGTTTTATGTAAATCAGCGATTTGTAGTTTGTAAATAAAATCGTAAAGCCCCTTTCTAGATGCACATTTACTGTGTTTAGTAGCTTTCGCACGAAAAGGGAATCAATATTGGTGAAATTTCATGAAAAAAATTAAAATATTCTTCGCCATTCTCCGACACTTTTTTTTCCTTTTCTATTTTAAACGGTAAATTATTTTTTGTAATTTGAACAATGCAGTATTTTCATTAATTTGATTTATTTAGTTGTTTTTCAGCGATTTTTTTAATGTACCAAACATTGTTCAATTCATGCTAAATATGTGTTGAGTTTTTGCAGTACATAATTGATATTTTATTATATATTTTGTTTAGTAACTGTTGTTAAGACTTATAAAGGACATTTAAATGTCGTTTTTTTTCTTTTTATACTTTTTTCCATATTCATATACAAACATTAAAAGATCAATGTTACATTTTTTTCTGTTTAAATTTTATTAATCAAATCATTCATCTTAATACGTGGTTGTTATTGCGACAGGATTTTGAGTACTTGGGCTTTCAGGATGAATGACGAGTGGAAAGGATTTATGTGAGCTCGTGAGTGTGGGTCTCTTATTATTGTTTTAATTTTGGTTGTTATTGTATTTGTGTTTCTGTGTGTTTTTCTTTTTTTTGTTTTGAATTTGTTTTGATTTTTATTCTTATGATTGTGTGCAGTATATTGTGGGATGAATATTTTTGGTCTTTCTGGAGCGATAATGTGTGAGGAGTTGAGTTTCGCAGGGTGTTTCCAGTTGTAGTTGAGTGTCACTGTTTGTCAGGTTGATGAGAGCGTGCAACGGGGCTTTTTGTGTTATCAAAAATCGGAAAGAAGTATCGATTTATTTTTTCATGCTAAATATCCTCAGTGAGATACAGGCAAAAGCCTAGTTTACTGGGGATACGACAAATGAAAGGCAACAAACCCAGATCCATTAAAATTATATGTCCAAATCAAATTACCTGTTGTTTTTTCTCAAATTGTGTATATTTCTTGTCATGTGTAATAATAAAAAAAAAAAAAAAAAATATGATTATGAATTATATATGTTGACCTATTGTGATTAATATTTTAAATATATAAAATATTTTTAATCGAAACATTTTCAATGCTAACTCTAAATCTTCAATAATTTATTTTTTGTTATTTATGGAGATATTTTTAATATAAAAACACGGAATCATAAAAAAAAGAGTGAGAACGTAAAAAACTAAATCATTCATACAATATTTTATTTGATAATATATTTTCGATATAACACAATATTTATTTATATACTTAACATTATTCTTCATTTTTTTATATATATAAATAAAAAAACAATAACAAAAAAGTTTGAATTACTAAATTTGAAAAAAAAAAAATATCATGTACATTTTTAATGGTTTTATCAATACGAGTATGAGTTATTTACAGTACATAAATAAGTAAATGTATAGTATAATAATATTTAACTTTTTATATCAATCGACTTAATTTCTTTTGAAACTCTAATTAATAAAATATCATTTGACAAACCTATCAAATCATGTTAATAAAAGTTTCATAAATTAACCATTCTCATTGTGAATTTTTAAAAATGTTTTGTTATTTTTTTCCCGTCGTTACCCACTGTATTGTATTTGCTTTTAAGTTCTCGTATTTCAAATTGCCATGCTGCGGATCAGGTTTTGCTTGACTTCAGTGACCCAAAATCTTAGTTGATCGTCTGCCCTCGACCTCTCTCCAAACAGGGTTTAACAAGCACTTTCTTTCATTTTGTCTAAACCTGCGTACTTCACTCTCACACAGCTTGTTATTACCAGATGTTAAGGTGAATTAGTGATTTAATTCATGTGTTATAGTGACTCCCGCCAATGTCTCAGATTACTCAAGTATGCCACGTAATACTTTTCATTTGCACTTTTTTCAAGAATAAACATTCAGTGCAGTGAAATATAAATAGCATGAGACTTTATCAGTACTTAAACTTTCTGTTGGATATGCTAATGACAAGTCATGCCAAGGTCTTTTCTTCATATAATACCAGTGTATTTTCTTTCCTTGTTATTAATGTAAAGGAAACATAACTCTTTTAAAATGTATTCCTGATTTTTGCATCACTTGTAATTTACAGGTTGCACATAGATGCAGTGGTACAGACCCCAAGCGCAGTAAAGCTCTCCCGGCCGAGGCTCATTTGTTTCAGAGCGAAGCTTTATTTCAAGCTTAATAGCTTGTAGTCATTTGTTTTATTAATGGTTTATACGCATTTTACACTGTAAGATCATCGTTTAATTTGCAATATGTTGTAATTTTTGAAATGATATACCATTTAATTATGTTCACTATGTTAATGACTTTATTGTTATTACTTTGAATAAGAATTAAATGTTAATCATAAATAATTCGAAAAGGAGAATAGTTAAAACATTTATTGCAAAATAAATAATATCAAAAACAATAAGTAACCATTTAGTGTCCAAGTTCCGTCTACTATGGAGTTAAAATTGTTTCTAATCAGTAAACATTCCCAATCCATACTATTTCTTAATTTTATAAAACACGACAAAACATATTCAATAAAAAAATACCTGGAAGTTACAAAAACATGGTAATGCATTCCTTTGTATGATATCGATTTGAATCGATAGTAAAAAAAAACAAACAAAAAAAAACAATAAAATCTTTACACCTTGAAATATGAATCATAAAAGTGTTTTTTAAAATCCATAATTTAAATATTAAACAATATTCCTTTTAATATCGTAATTTTTATTACACAAATTGAGTAATAGCTATTTTAAAGCGCAAAAAAACACTTGTTGTTAGCAATATATCATTTTCGTACGAATTATTTACCAGTAAATTAGCATTGAAAACTTCGCAATTCACAAAATATTTTCAATATCACGACTCTATTTTTGGGATCCGGATGTCGAAGAGTAATTAATAATGTAGGTAACCGTATCATAGATTTGTTTCGAAACTTTTTATAACGCTCATTTGCAATACATGACTCATTTAAGTACCAGGATTATGAAATGGTGTGGTCCAGTGCAGAATCACTAGAATATGTAAATGAATAATATATGATATATATATATATATATATATATATATATATATATATATATATATATATATATATATATATATATATATATATATATATATATATATATATATATATATATATATATATATATATATATATATATATATATATATATATATATATATATATATATATATATATATATATATATATATATATATATATATATATATATATATATATATATATATATATATATATATATATTATATATATATATATATATATATATATATATATATATATATATATATATATATATATATATATATATATATATATATATATATATATATATATATATATATATATATATATATATATATATATATATATATATATATATATATATATATATATATATATATATATATATATATATATATATATATATATATATATATATATATATATATATATATATATATATATATATATATATATATATATATATATATATATATATATATATATATATATTTTAAATGACACTCAAAATATCCACAGTAGATAGTATGATACACTCGAGTTTCGATAACTTGTTTTTATTTTTTTCATATAACGGTCAACATTTATTGAATTGGATATACGTGTGTATAAAAGAATCCACTTCGATTTTTACCCATTTAGAGATATTTAAGAAAATAAAGTATCGTTTTGGATTGGTCTAACTTATTATTTTTGCTGACTTGTCATCTAACCGACTTGTTATTTTTATATGAGATTGAAATATGAAAATTCACCCATTTTAAATATAAAGTTTCAATTTAGGTTTAGAAGATAAAATTACAAAAATAATTATTCTTCCGCTATTAAGTAACCAAGATTACCAAAAACTTTTCCGTAAGGCTGGTACGGTTCATGTAGCATGATTAAGTTTAGCTTATCGTGGAAGGAACTGGAGTATTGGGTTGATGAGTAGCTTGGTGGAAACATTTTGTGGTTGATCTAACATATGTTTCCGTTACATATAAGAGGGTGTTACATAGATATGCGGACTTTATCACCTTGTGAAAGTCTTTATCCTACTTGTTATTATTTTTCGCTGCTGACCTATATGCTATATTTACTTTTCTTATCACATTTTTCTATCCTCATACCACAATACTTCTTTCTTATTATTCATTGTTTATGAAATGAAAAATCCAAATAATAACTGCCTACATAGTGTGATCCCATACGATTCGCAGAAGGTCATGCACGTATGAACTCTAATTTATTTTTATAATCAATAAACCAACATTATTCGTAATACCACGCTATTATTAGCTATCTTAAATTACAACGTGTGGCAATCTTACTTATTACAAGGCGGATAATATCAGGAAAAGCACTTTTTTTATTCGGCACGTCTTTTACTAATTCTTGTAATATTTTACAATAATAATCAATTTATAAAGAATTATGTTTGAATGATTTGATGGTTTTAAAAAAGCTTTTAATTTTAAGTTTAATGGCTTACATGTGCACTCATTTATAAGAAAGAAAATTTAAAATTATCATTATGTACAAATTATTACATTTTATTTGTGCTTTTTTTTCTGCAATACTCAGAACAACATAAGTTTTAATGATTGGAAAAGTGACAAATTACAACAATTTAGCAGTAAAACTAGTGTAATCTATTTTATTTTGCTATGTAGCAATTTTGTATACAAATATACTATAGTAATTTCAACATACCGTTTTAAAAAAATTATGTATTTTAATATTATTATTTTTCAAATTTCGATTTGTTTATCATTTAACATTGTGTGTGCGTATTGTATTGTTTACTACTGTCATTGTACATAGTAAATCTTGGTGGGTTTATTGTCATGTCGCAATGTCTTCCAATCAACCAGAAAGGTCTTAAATAAACCTAGTCATAAAAATATGGTTTCCAACGGAAATCGAACCTGTAATCACCTATCGGAAGACAATCATACTACAAACTAAGTCGTTATATGTACCTTTGTAAAAATACATCAGAAAAAAATATTATTATTTCGGAAAGAAGTTAACTGTATTAAAAGTGCATAGTTTAATAACATCTTACACAAATCATGCGTTGTGCGAAATTTAAGAATCAAGTTATCATTGCAGAAAACTGATCTGATCTTGAGAAATTCAGCACATGCCAATTCAGTTTGACACCTAGATTTTATATCTGGGTTAAGGTTAACAGTAATTAAGCGTCCTACATTTTTAAAACTGTCGACTTGCTCTGTAGGTTGTTTAAGGAGCTGGAATTAATAATAATATATCCAAATGAAAATAACGTAATCGCAATAAGTAAGAATTGTTTATACACAAAAAATCATACATAAGCATGTCTATCAAATAAATTTTAAATTGTAGTATGTTTCCTATAATTGTTTTGTGTGTGCACAAGATAAACATGATATAAATTGTGAACCCTGACTCAGTAAAAAATAAATCTCCTTTTTTTCAAGTCTTATCCCAAATCTTGAGTTACCTCTCTTAATATTATATATGTACGAGTATCATAAATGCCATGTATTATAGACGCTATTCTGAATCTATATCTACAGAGGCACGTGGTATTAATCCTTAAGGAATGAATACATTTGATATATGTATATGAACATATTTAAATCATTCACATTGAAATATGAAAGACTGTGTATGCGTTTAAAAAATAACTTTTGGCGATCTTTGCATCAGTCAAGAAGTATATTATAGTATTAATACAAACATGAAACTTCTAGTTAATACAAACTTCATTGATAAACGTCATGTATAATAGACTCTATAATGAATCTGTAACCGCGTGCAGAGACACATGGTATTGATATTATTTAAGGAATGGATATATAGTATATGAGATAGGAACATATTTAAAGCATTCATACGGAAATATAGAAGATTGTATGCGTTTAAAAATTGTTGTCGCGATCTTTACATATTAGTCAAGGAGAGTGTTACTGTTTTAAACAAAATTTAAACTTCTAATTACCTTGCGATATACTGTCCAGATATCAACAGATTGAGAGGACGAATCAAGTAAAGGCTGACACTTACTTATCAGACTCTACAGAAATATTAATACATTTTTTTTATTTTAAAATGAACTATATGAAGTAGTCCTCAGGTTAACGAGGCTTATGCCCCTCTTAAGGCAGGTAAATTTCACAAAACAAAACAAATATTAAAGAGCAGTCATAAGTATTTAAAAAAAACACGTATACAGATATAAAAAAGTAACATATAGATATAAAAAAGTAATATATATTATTATAACATATTCACAATATAAAGTTATATATTGTGAAGCCATAAGCAGTCATTATTTTATAAAATCCAAACATAATCACATTACAACAAAACAAATGAATTAGATGTATTCATTTTGCAGATGATCATTTGCTGATAAGTAGATACAAAACAGCTCTTACTGCGCAACTTTTAACCCAATCTTATTTCTTACCCTATGCTTAAATCTTGAGTTATATTGGGGTTGGTTATTCTTATCCACAACGTTAAGTGTCCTCAGTTTTGGATATCGTTATCTGACAGCCCATTAAATTGTAATATTATTTGCTGTTTTAACATCTACGTATTTAAGGTCATCCCCGTTGTTTTGGTATTTGATAAAAATATATAGTGAAATAAGAAAACATTGAAAAAATAAATAAAATTTAATTTAAGGTAAACAATACATATGTAGACAATATAAAATCAGTGATTCCGCGTAAATAAAGTGTGATCCACAATTCGACTAAGAAAATTGGGGCATTATATCTCGTCATTCATATTCTCCTATCATAAAGGCTTTTCACTCTTCCTTCATTTAGTATTTGATTCGTTTAGTCGTACCACGTTTTTCTAGGTCTTCAAACTTCTCGTACCTTCTATAGTACTCGTATAGATTATTTTTGTAAATATTTTATCATTCATGGTTTCTACGTGACTGCACCATCTCAATGCACCTTTCTTTATCTTGAGCTCTGCATCTTCTCTCAATCAGCATTATTTCCTGATTTCTTCATTCCATTCTCTCATACGTTGTTTTCCCCACATTATGTGCAAGCTTTTATTTCACTGACATTTATCCTACTTTTGTAACTTTTTGCCACGTCTCAGTTTAGAATGTGATATTTTTAATATTACGTACTCATTGTTTGAGACGCAAAGAGGCGGTTGGGTTAAGCCAACCAATATGTTGTGTAGCATACAAATATACAACTATTGTGTTCTGTAAATATTAGCTTTGTAATGATTATAAATATATAAATATTTCACGATGTTATTCGTAAGAGTAAAAACATTTTTTTTGTATTATTTAATTTTTTATACCGCCTTCTTTAAGACGCTGCAGGAAGTACCATTTTCCTTTTACATTAAATGATAATGGGAACAAAGCATGTATTGAAAGCTTACGCTTAAATAATGTCAGGTACGCATAATATTATAACTCATCCTTACGTTGGCAATATCACCGACTGAACTATAAACATGTTCCCTAATGAGCTATTTGTGCGACTTGTCACAGTGCGCATATAACCTAGCATTATTTGCGATGGGAAGATGCCTCTCGCGATCTTAACATGTAGTCAAGACAATGAAATTTATTTCATATCAAATTAATATTTTGCCCTTCATGCCATAATTGAAGACGGGAAAGATGAAAAGGCAATTGTAATAGACATGTATGTGGTCATATTGAATTATTACATTGAGATAAACCATTCGACGATTAAGATCTAGAAAATAAAATGCATTATCAGTTTGCTGCATTAGGTATTAGAACGGTCATATATGTTTAAGTTCTATCTTTTGTGTATAATTAAATTTTGCTCCATTGCCCGTGATGAATATAATAGAAGTCCCAACACAAAGGGTGAGAGGATACTTTACGTTGGTGCCACCTGAGATAACTAAGTAAGCCAACTTGTAATTAGGGTGTTCTGTTGCATAGAGGGCCCAATTTAAAAAAAAAAAAAGGTTTCTATTCTGGTTTTCCTTCAAGCCTCTAACACATATTTTTGATTGGTTGGAAGAGATTGTCATGTGGCATATAACCTTCAGGATGTACTGTATACAACGAAAGGGTGTTACAATGCAATAATAAATAGGTCGGCTGAGTTTATTTCAAAACAATTATTTTTTATCAAACAAATCAGATGTATTATAGCGCTCTAAAATGTTTTATCCAGAAATGAGCTTAAATAATTAACGTGATGTATTAGGTGTTACCATAAGTTGTGTCCGTTTTTTTTTTCAATTTAAAAATGAGCACCAAAAGTAAAACAAAATGGTAAATGTTATCCGTCATTCGAAAGAAAATTTTCTGCTTTACGAGATATTGTGTTTGTTTTTACGTTATATATATTATTTTATTTGATTACAAGCCTTCAAAATGGATTTTTTTTCATCATCATTTTCAAACCATTTTTCATCACCAGTAATGATGTGGTAAAGGAACCTTTGCTTGTGGCCATGCGTAGCTAGATGACGCGCGAGCAAACCAGCAGAAATTGTCGAACGTTGATTTTTGTTGTTTTCACTCAAAACATGTGGAATCCAAGCGCCGAACTTCTAGACTTTTCCCATTGATTTAAGATGGTGGTATACAGTCATGTGACTAAAATTTATCTGCTCAGCTTATTCTGCGGTGGTTTGAAGGGGATCTTCATGAATACTATGGTTTAAGCGGTCCTCATCGAAGTCCACTGGTCGTCCGGAACGCTCCATGTCTTTCAGGTCGAAATTACCGCCTTTGAAACGTAAAAACCATCGACGAGCTGTCCTTTCATTCATAGCATCTTCACCGTACACTTCGTAAATATCTCGAGCAGCTTTGGCAGCTTTATTCCCTCGATTGAACGCGAACAGAAGGAGGTGTCGAAAATGCTCACTTTCGTCTACTTGACATTCCATTTTAAAGGCTTGTAATCAAATAAAATAATATATGTAACGTAACAGCAAACACAATATATTCTTTTCGAATGACGTATAACATTTACCATTTTGTTTTATTTTTGGTGCTCATTTTTAAATTGAAAAAAAAAACGGACACAACTTATGTTAATATCCAATAGAAAATTTATTGAACATAAAAATATCATTCAATGATCCTTGAACCAAGAATATCAATTGTAGAACTGTTAGGTAGAAAGCACTAGTATTAAGAGACATAATATTTCATAATACCAATAAATTCATTCCTTAATTCAAAGTTTTGTTTAATTTATGGCACATGAATTACTTTAACAACTATTTCAGAGCCAACAACCATATAGAGTGAATTCCAACTCATTCATTCTGATATTAAGATGTAAATTAATAACTAAATGTATGTTCGAAAATTCATCTTTAATAAAATTTCCCATCAGTTATAATATTACAAGCATTTTTAATTGATTATAACATCTCTTTCCAATTTAAGAAATGAACAACACGATACAGGCTCTTCTTATTTATGTCCCTGTTAGAGAATTAGGAATTAGACTGGGCCAGTCGGACTGTTAGATATACATGTAAACCTGTTCGATATTTGTAATGAATGTTCCGTCCAGACCGTCCGAGATAATCAACGATTAAAATATCAAATGTTTTAATTATAGTCCCATCCTTGCATGTGAAAACATTATATATTATCCAGACTTGGTTAACTTTTGACTAGTGCTGATCTAGAATCAGTGCAAGAATCAATCCGTGATGTTTTTTTTTCAATGCGTTGTGCTTACTTCCGCGTATAACATAAGATATCGTAGTTATGGTTTTATAGTTATTGTTTAATTATTTTACAGTTATAATATTTTTATTTTTCAAATATTTTTAACAGATTTTACTCCTTGACATGATTATTATTATTAGCCATAAAATAACAATTACAAATTTACTAAGAATATGTCTTAACTGTTGAACTGAAAATATAAATATTAAATTGGGAAGACAGTTTATAATGAGTGAGCACATACAATATAAAAGCTCAATTCTTAGATCCACACTTTAAACTGTTGCTATATTAAATGAATTTGGTTGTTAATAGTTGATGTAAAGTTTGTTGTCAATAAGATTCATACTGTGTTCCAAATTTGGTTTCATTAAAATTCTACATTATTCAACATATCCAATTTAATTCCAAAAATGCCTTTAACTTATCATTTTGTTGAAAATAAACTTAAAATATAAGTTTTTGATTGATTCTGTAAGATAACATTTAAATTAAAAGTATGACACATTTTTATTATGGATCAAAATGATAAGATGCAAAACGAACTGCAGACGCTAAAAGGAAGAGACGATTACGTCAATCAGAAGGAACAAGCGAGGTTCTAGAGAAGCAATAGTACGACGACAACACGAAGCCGTACAAATACAAGCCCATCATTATATTAAAAAAATTACGCCCATTATCATTGACGGGTTATTTCTAATGTAATATAAAAGTGTGCGAAACTTGAAACTTTTTTCTTTAAAAAAAAGTAATTATTTTATTGCAGTCATATATACCTATGCTATATATTTTATCAAAAAATATAATATGGCCATATATGTATAGGGTCTTTCAAATTGAGCGTTTTTTTTTAATTCTTGGATAAAACACAGATGGCGTCGTGAACTTGCCTGGGTCAGTCGGTCAGTCGACATTTATGAAAATGGAGTCGTATACTATACAGTACAACTACGCGTTCAAATTGTTGAATTATTTTATATGTTATAATCTCCGGAAACGATGATTTTAATTGGCCACCAAGATCATGTGATCTGACACCGTTGGACTATTTTCTCTGGGGTTGCATGAAAAGCCAGGTCTACAAGAATGACCCCCAATCGATTCCTCAGCTCAAGGACGAAATTATTTGCGTTATTGGTGAGTTAGAACCGCAATTATGCCAAAATGTCATCGAAAATTGTTACAAAAGAGTGGACATCTGTGGAGCTGCAAGATGTGTTTAAATGTTTAATTGTTTACATTATACTTCAATGATCAATAAAAAGTTTTTTTTGAAATCAAAGCAAATTGTGTGTTTTATTCAAGAATTTAAAAAAATTGAATTAAAAAAACCGCTCAATTTGAAAGACCCTTTAGAAAATACTTAATTTTAACATCATCAAAAAAATCCAGTGAGTCTTTAACTTATGGTTGATTATAAACCTATTGAACAAGTGATGGTATTTAAATATTTGTATGTTAATTTACGTGGTTATAATGATCTTCACACAGAAATTGGAGGTCAAGTAACGAAAACCGCTGCTGTCTCCTAATGCCTTATATATAAAATGTGGTTTCAAATAACAAATTTACGAGAACAGACAGTAAGGAAAATTAACTAAAGCATGTGTGGGGTCAAACATAACTCATGAAATAGAGTTTGGAGCAGATACAACAAAAACAAAAGGTATTCTTAGAACAAATGAGGCTCATGGCCGTGCGATTATGAACTGGACTTCCGTGCGGAAAGTCGCCGGTTTAAATTCCGCGCTGTGCTACTACCCTTAAATGACAGGTATTTTTTCTATCTAGTATTCGTAGGTTATAAGGATAACTAAGACTTTGGTCATATCTATTATTAAAAAAAAACTCAGAGCCGTCGAAGGCAAAATACTTAAAACAAGCTACAGACTTAAAAAATCCCGTACCCGAGAAATATGTGAAGTATAAGATACTGTAAGATGGAATAAAAACCGCAGAAGGTCAGTGCGAGGCTGTGTGGAAAGGATGGATAATACAAGAGTTATCTACGTGGCAATGCAATATCTATGCAAATAAAAGCTAGCAGTAAGACCTCAAAAACCCTGGAAGACCTCAAAAAAGATGTAAGGATACCAGAGAACCAACATCTCAAAGGGCAACCCTAATAACAGATCACAGGTCTAACTAAAGATAATGAAGTCATATGTGTCAATTTAATAAACTTTAAAAATCGAGTGGCAAAATGTTTGTTTCGTACACGGGTAGTTAAGTGCGGATTTGAAACTGAAAACTGTATAGATCGCCCTCTCGTTAAACGCAATACAAAGAAGCGTTTACGGGTACGCAATATGAATTGGTACTGAAAATGATGTCTACAATTATTTAATATCTTTTTGCCACTGTTTTATTTATTATACACATTTTGATAATGGATAAATAGCCCCGAAACTTTTTTAATATTTCTTGAATATCATTTATATTACATTCTACTTTTGAATTGTGTTACGCGTTGATAAAATGAAGTGGCTGGCATGGAATAAATGACTGCATGTATTGCA